>CM037878.1:115024151-116224151 GCA_021292165.1 Shinisaurus crocodilurus | reverse complement strand
ATAATGGCCTACTTCACAAGGCTGTTGTAAGGAGTACAAAGGTAGTATATGTGAAGCTCTCTGAAGACTGAAATGCTATATAACAGTTAAATGTTATAACTAATCTTGGGTCATGCAGATGAAATGCAAAGACTGAGTTGGCCAATCTATGGCTCCCCCTGCAGGGCTGACAAGAGGGCTAGCAGCATGATGAGCTGCTCAGCAGCACATGGCCTGTGAGCATCAGTGAGGGTGGGGGAGTGGCGACCTCTCCTGAATAAGCACATCTGCTGATCCACGAAAAAGCTCCAGCAAGACAAAAACCTAACTTACTAAGAAGAACTAGCTTTCAAAACAGCTTCTATGTTCACAGTATATTGGAGGAGCCAGCCAGGTGAATACAAAAAACACTCCCAATGGGGGGAGGAAGGAAGGGGTGGCGGGGCTCAATTGCATAGTGGAATCTTTCACAGGCAGGTTT
Source organism: Shinisaurus crocodilurus (assembly GCA_021292165.1). Lineage (NCBI taxonomy): Eukaryota > Metazoa > Chordata > Lepidosauria > Squamata > Shinisauridae > Shinisaurus > Shinisaurus crocodilurus. The sequence goes on along the minus strand of CM037878.1, from coordinate 116,223,691 downwards.
CCAACCACATTGAGGTAGATGGTGAGATTGGTGGAGGGTTGAGGGAGGCTGGCAGCTGGAACAGTTGTTATGCCGGAATACTGTTTAGAACCCTTGTGGCTCAGCATCACTTCTATGCGGACCCTCTTCCCTATTCATCATCATGATTGTACATCGCCCAGGGTGGCCGGGTGACCGGCCAGATGGGCGATTGATAAATATAATAAATAAATAAATAAATGATTGGGGGGGGGAAGTGGGGAGGGAGTTGTACCCCTTTGCAGAGGGAGTTGCCTCCTACTGCCAATCTGGATTGCCCGAAACTGGCCACACTCTTTGTAACGCATCTGTCTTCCAAGAAGCATTTCAACTGCCTCTGTATTTGCTGATTCACTTCGGTGATCTCCCCCCCCCCCCCCTATGAAACAATAAAAAATATCTGAGACTTCTGGCTGGGGCTGTATCGAAAAGACAGAATGATTCAATGGGAACCTAATTTCGTTTCCAGCAGAAACACTCCTGCTAGCAAAGTCATTTCAGATTTATATTCCCCAAAATGTCCAGTCTAACATAGCTGACTTTCTTAGCTATCTTTCTGGAGGAGGAAGAACAATGGGGGTGCTCGTAGAATTAAAAGGAAGTAAAAGGAGGAACCTGATATTAAGAGCTTACTTACACAAGGCATCTGCAATCAAAATAGAAGAATTGCTTCTTAATGTGAATGTTGCTTATTTATTTCTTTTACCAGTGAGCCAGTGTGGCGTAGTGGTGAGAGTGTTGGACTGGAACTCGGGAGATCCGGGTTCTAGTCCCCACTTGGCCATGAAACTCACTGCGTGACTTTGGGCCAGTCACTGACTCTCAGCTTAACCTACCTCACAGGGTTGTTGTGAGAATAAAATGGAGAGGAGGAGGATTATGTAAGCTGCCTTGGGTTCCTTGCAGGAAAAAAGGCGGGGTATACATATAATAAATAAATAAATAAAACACCAGCCACAGCGTTGTTGGTACCATTAGGACTGCCAGGGAGATTCTTCCCTTATCTTTAAATCTGATGCTGAACTGGGGATGGGTGATGGAGGCTGCTACAGCAGCATCTTCCACCCATTGCACTGCCCACCCACCACCTCACTGCAGCTGGGGGGAAGGGGGTCACACAAAATGTGTGTGTGTGTGTGTGTGTGTGTGTGTGAGAGAGAGAGAGAGAGAGAGAGAGAGAGAGAGAGAGAGAGAGAGAGAAGCTGCGGCTCCAAGATCCTCTATGTCACAACTTGGCATCTGAAAAGAATGTCTCAACAGTGCAAACTGGGTGGACAAAAGAACAGGGGAAAATAATACAATGGTAAAATAAAGATACAGAATGCAAGAGTGTACAAGGGGATGATTTTGCCAGGACTTGTCAGAATTATTAATCCCTATTGGGTGTGGACAGGAGAGTGGCAGTGGGGCCAGATAGATGGGGTTCAGCTGTGGTCCATATATGAGCTTTGGTGATTAATTTGACTAAGGGGGCATAAACTGTCAAGCAAGCATCCAATGAGCCATGGAAGGGCAGACTCAAAAGAAAGGGGAAGGTTAAGGGAACAAGGCATTCTGAATTACTGGCACCAGATCACCAGGAGAACAAGCAAGGTGGGCTGATCCGACACAGGAAGCATTCCACAAGGCTCTCAGACAATCAGAAGGCTGGGCTTAGAGCCAATCAATGCCTGAGGGATCCCTGACAAATTACATTTTGTGCTGGCTGAAATGCCTATCTCTGGGTCTGAAAGATCCAACTTCTGGACCAGTGTAGCACACACACACCTGCTACATTCTGCCTTGCTCAGGCTTATGAACCTGCCATTCAACAGGGCTAAAAAAAAAGATGCTTGAATCACCAAATCGCCAAAGTTAGAAGAACAGAGACATGTATATACTGCGGGCTATGATTGCATGTGATCATGCATGTCAGGCTTCATAAAGCATCTAAAAAAGTATGTGCTGACATGCACATGAGCAAATAAATTGTCATCTGAGCTGCTTGCCTATTCCAGTGCCTCATTTCTGGGAGTAATAGTAAGGGTTCTGTGTACCTACAAAAATAAATCAGAACTCTATAGCAAGAAAAGCTGGATTCTGTGCCTTACATATATTATTCAAATACACACACACACACACACACACACACGAACTTTGCATAATTTATTCTGCTTTTCCTAGGCATGGGTGGAGGCAGGAAGATGTACAAGGAACTGAAACCCTGATCCCTTATTCTTATTCATCTTCCCAGGCATCAGCTCATACCTTTCTCACTTAGGCCTTAGGTTTGTTTTCTTAACCGTGGTCAAGCGTTGGCTACAAACCTGGATGTGAAATTAAGGTCTGAAGTGGGCTTGCAAATCGGATCATGTTATATCTATGCTGAGCAAACCGCAAGCAGTTTTTCCCCAGCTCTCTGCTTGCAAAGTGACACACAGATCTTGCTGTGTGTATCTCCCTATACATGCCCCTCTGGGGGCAGAGCTTAGCTCAGCAAACTAAACGATGGTTGCACCATATATTTTGGATCCGAAACAGGGTTAAGGCAACAAACCATGGTTTGCACTCACCATGATTAAGACCAGGCTTTAGACCAGGGCTCTCCAACCTTGGGTCCCCAGATGTTGCTGGACTACAGCTCCCAGAATCCCTTGCCATTAGCCATGCTGGCTGGGTATGCTGGGAGCTGTAGGCCAGCAACATCTGGGGACCCAAGGTTGGAGAGCCCTGTCCTAGAGGATATGTTTAAGTGAAACTCCTAAGAATTAGCACATACCCTTGCAGTAAAGTCCACAGCAGCACCGCGATTTAAAAGGAGTGTAGCTACGTTGATATTTCCATAGTGGGCGGCTATGTGGAGGGGAGTGAAGCCACTCTGAAAGAAAGAAAACAACAACAACACGCACAGCAAAATATAAATTATTTTTCCCCCAAATGTCTTCCAGAAGTTCCTAAAAGGTATGTCTTGCAACACAGACAGAGTCCATTAAGCAGAATATGATTCAGAAATATAGAATACATTCTATTCTAAGTTTCAATAACTGTACTACTTTATGACTTCTTTGAAGACTGTGAATAAAAATATACTCAGCAGAAGGGAAAGAAATTGCCACGCCTATTCTTGGAGAATAGGAGCAGGATAAGATATTTGGCTATTGTAAAAGGAATCTGCCAAAAAAAAAGTTAATAAAATGAAAATGTTATCCATCGCTTAATTTGGTAAATCAGTTTCTTACTGGAAATATCTACTTGTTATCAGTATTTTATAATCCCTGCAAGTTAAATATTTTATAGAATTTCCTTGCAGAAATTCAAATGAAGTCACTTGATAATAATTGCTGAATAGATTTCATAAATTCAAATCAGATGCAAATTAAAACAACATCAAAGTTCATTTTGAAAAGAGATTAATGTGAATACTTTTTTTTTTAAAGGGTCCTTCTATAAAAGATAAAAAAAATCAATCTCCCACTGGGTTAATATTCTGACACCCCAGCTCTCATTACAAAGTGCCTAGGCAATCATATATTTTCAGTGACTTGTTTTCATACTTAAGCCATTTTTTAAAACTCCTTCCTTTTTTTTCTTTCAAAAAAATGTTAAAACATGCAGCAATTCAATCAGTCCCCGCAATGTGTGAAACCTCAGAGGAAACTCAACACATCTCTTAAGATCATCAGCAAGCCTCTTTAGCCATGCTAGCTGTCACTGCCTCAACTTGGAGCGTGTTTACACATTTCTGAGTCACTTGGAAGAGCCAGTTTCCTTTTTGTTGACACTGAGAGTAAAGTGTCATGCAGGAGCACTAAAATGAACTTAAGTCCCGGATGCAAAAGTGTGTCAGGGATGTCTGCAGCTCTTGATGCAGCTGATAAAACACTGATATAGCATTGGAGACCTGGGAAGCGCTTTCCTCTTAACGCAAAATGACCCTTTTCGGCGGTGACAATTAGATCCAAAGGGAAGCTTGCTTGCACGCTTTTAAAACACTTGTTTCAGCTGCAGAAAGCCCTGGTTCTCTAAAACTACATTCTTCTCTAGCACATGCTACATTGTCGAATCTAAAGCAGGTCTCTACTCCAAAGGCAATGCAGAGAAGAGAAGGAAGAAATGATGCAGCAGCTCTACATTGTGGAAGAGTGATGATGCATATATATTTATATATATATATATATATATATATAATATGTTTATATATACCTCGGTTGTTCTATTCACCATCATCTAGGTTAACACATTTGGAAGCAAAGAAGGGGGGAAAAAATGAATGGTTAGTTCTCTACCGGTGATAATGGATGCAGAAAGCTTTGTGGCCACTCTATGGACGTGACAATGAAAGCACAAATAGGCACAGAAGGAAAGCGAGGCTGAATGGCAGGCTATTTCCCCCCCCCAAATTTAAATGGGTGTGCACTACAAATGAGGTTTCACAGTTTCCCCACGGTAAAAATCGAGATTCAAGAAAATTCCCTTTTCCATTTCAGCCTTCAATGTTATGCCTACCTTAAGGGAAGGAAATGAAACATAGCTGTTGTCTCTGTTCTACAGTGAATTAAATACAGGCAAGCCCCGAGTTAAGAACGTCCGACTTACAGACAACCCATACTTAAGAACGGACTTCTGGGTTCCCCGGCGCGACGTCGTTTACATAGAGTACATAGCGTAGTATACTACGCAATTTGTGTAATTTACGCAATTTGCGTAAATGCAGATTTTAACGTATAGAACGCTATGCAGTTCTGACTTACATACAAATTTGACTTAAAGACATTCTTAAGAATGGAATTCGTTCGTAACCTGGGGACTGCCTGTATATAAAAGTCACTTTCTGAGCTACGTTTCTTCACCACACTCTGGTACAACCTTCACCAACCAGGTTGGGGAAGGGTGCTCTAGTGTGACCACAAAACGGAACCCAGGACAATAGTATCAACTTGATTTGATTATCTGATCTCCATTGCAAATACTAGCATTCGTTTCAAATATAGAACGACTTGTAATTAGTAAACATATTTTTCCTTCATGGCTATTGACACAAGATAAAGTATTGGGTGTAAAATAGGCCTTTGCGGCTTGTGACCCATCAAGCCAAGCACAGCCCACCGGTTGTGTATGGTGTGTGGCCTGCTAGAAGCTTGATGAACCTCCTGGTTCTGCTGCCTTCCTGGGACTCAAAAAGCAGAGGGTGGCAGTCAAGTGCCTGGCAAACCATGATCCATGGCTGATGGGCTAAACTTGCTTTGGTGGATCACAAATTGTGCAGGTCCAACCTAAATCAGCGCTAAATGAAACTGTAGCAGTAAAACCTGGAATAGACAGGTATTTTCTTACATAGGGCACTCTCAGTTAGCAAAGAGCAGCAGAGATCTTATATACACCATTCAGACTGTCCTTAAAAAACAAAAACAAAAAAACTAACCTTGGACTCCACATCTGCATTGTGGTCATTCTGCAGCAACAGTGCAGCTGCCTTGGTGTCATCCTTGCGTGCAGCAATGTGAAGAGCAGGAAGACGAACTTTCCCCTTTGTGTCATTTTCAAGCAACAAGGAAACCACCTGGTCATGGCCCTGTTGAAGAGCTACTGCCAATGGTGTGAAGCCATCCTATCAAATGAACAAATAACAGCCATCAGCAGACATGTCTCCAAACATGAGGGTGAACAAGCTGAATTAAACCCAGATAAGGCTAAGGTGTTGTTAGTCAGTAGAAAAACCTGATTCGGGGCTCAGGATTCGGGGTTCTGGAAGAGGTTGCACTCCCCCTGAAGAGTCAGGACCATAGTTTGGGAGTGCTCCTTGATCCTACACTGTCCATGGATCTTCAGGAGGTGGCTGTGGCTGTGATGAAAGGGTTAACATCTAGCATTGCCAGGCAGAGTGGATGCGCCCGGCATCCTATCAGGGCTCTGCCTGTAGAAAGTTCTGATGGGAGGGGGAGCTCTGTATCTATGTGCCTGTGGGTGTGAGAGGAGTTAGTTAGGGTGTTAGAGAGATGAGATGAGAGAAGTGAGTTAGAGAGAAGTGAGTTGGAGGGAAGTGAGTTAGGGGGATTCTAGTCAGTCAGATAAGAGTCATAAAGTTAATTCAACATAAACTATTGCCTTTATGGAAAAGAGGCTGTTCCTGTTTGAAGAAATGTTTTACTTAAGAAAATAAAGAACAATTTGTTGGGTTACTGAAGAGACTGTCTGGTAACTGTTTCCATCCTGAAGCTCACTCACCTAGTCACTTGGTACAGCTGCTAAGCGTAAACACCACAATAACCAGCAATGGTATTTTAACAGAGTTTATCTCCCACAGACAGATTCTCCACTCGGGTTTGTCTGGGAGTGAGTGAAGACTTGTGACAGAGTTGGAACAGGGATAGTTTAAAATAGGGTGAACTAATACCCTGGAGCTACCATATCTCAGCCACTGGGTTAGTGAAGAAAGTGAACTAACAATCAGGTGGTAGTGAGAGAAATAAAATTAAATAACCGGCCATGTTATCGTGACAGTGGCAAGGAGTGTGTGTTTACACATTTATGCTTGGTGTGCCAGCTGTGACCCTTACTGAGTCAGTCTGACTTGGCAACAGTTATCCACGCCTTGGATAACAGTTATCCACGTTTAGACTACTGCAGTGTGCTCTATGTGGGGCAGCCCCTGAAGAGTGTCTGGAAACTTCAATTAGTGCAAAATGCAGCAGCTAGGCTGCTAACTGGTGCATGGTATTGGGACCATATTACACCTTCTTGAAAGACCTGCACTGGTTGCAAGTCAAGGTGTTGGTCCTTTAAACTCCTAAATGGCTTAGGACCTGGACCAAGTGCTCCTGCTGTGCGAGCTGAGCCAAACACAAGCACCAGCTGAGGCGCTCGCCGGACTTCCGGGTCCTCAGTGCTACGTTGTTTACGTAGAAAACAGTCTAATTTGCACAAATTATAAGGCAACGTAGGCGGTGTCGCAGAAAGGTGATTCTATGCTTTAACCAAGCAGCTCCATATCCCCTGGCATTAGAGGCATTCATGGTTCCAGAAATAAAACTGAAGCATCCTCATCACCCTCTTCTCTCTAGTTAAGTGCCTAGCCTAACCACACAATGTTGTTGCAAATTGCGGGCTGAAAGTGTCCTTGAAAGCACACTGAGAGAATCTTCTCATTATGAATTATTTTTTTGCTACAAGAAGGATGGGGTAGGAATAGGACAGCAAAGCATATAGTAGGAGCGGGGAGCAGATATGTGGTGGTTTAGCGTGGAGGAGGAAAAGAAACTACTGAGCACCTGCACCTTTTCCCTGGTGCCATTCCTCTTCCATGCCTGCCTGCTTATAAGAATGTGGTTGGCATTGAGTGCTCCACTGATGGCTTTGAAACAGTTGCTCTGCTTCCTTCCTCTCAGGTAGTGGTGCAAGTGGTTGTTCAGTAGGCTTTAGGTCACATTGTGGTGTGACCAAAGGACCCGCTATAGGCCATGCAGGGAAGACCAGTTGACGAGTCACATATTGAGATGGAGGCAGGCCAGGGAGTTTGGCCAGTTGAGGTAGCACAGAATGGTGCTGTTGCAGAGGAGGCAGGAGGAACTGCTGCGGTGCACCATAGGGACCACAGTTTGTCTGTCCCTCCACAGTCACTTATGGACCCATCACTAGAGTCTACACATTTTTTTTTTACAATTTCCTCTTTTTATAATTTTCTTTTTGTAATTTTATCCTGGAAGACAATCTTACTCAGTCACGAGTGATCACCTACTACTACCATAGGGACATGACTGGTACGGAGCTTGCACTTGATGACTTTGCTCATGTTTGCAAGTCTACTGCCAACATTCAAATGGCATCCGTCTGCCTGTCAATTGCGGCAGCTCATTCCCTCATCACCTGATCAAAGACAAGGTCTGAGGCTGCCATGCCTTCATGCATGCACCAATTCACTGAAAAGCGGATTGGGTTAGCTATGGTCTGAGTTGACCAGATAGAGACTAGATGCTCATTGGCCCTTCTTCCATTTTCCTGTTCCTTCATTTCCTTGAGAAGCTCATATGTGCGCTTCCCTGATGCTTCAGTGGCAGTGACCAAGTCCCTTGTGAGCTGCACCCGGCTGGTTTTACACTTGTTTCAGAGACACACCACCTTTTGTGCATTGATTAGTGGTGGCTCTTCCTTCGGTGCCTCTTCCTCGCCTGTGTGGGCTCTGCAGCTTCTAGAATTGGAGGCTTTGCTGGCTGTTCAGGCTGCTCTTCTTCAGGTTCATCCTCTCCTTCAGGGATTTCCATGCCACCCTCTTCTTCTGGAAAGCTGGTGAAGGATGGGTCACTAGGATCTGCAAAGAGTTGTCCCAAGTCCAAGTCGAGTGGGGGTGACTCTTCTCCCTCCCTCACCTGAGATAGATTGGGAAGAGGGGTCCTCTCAAGCTCACTACCCCCATCTTCTAGGGGTTCACCAGTACGAGTGAGGGACTACATCACCATCTGGTCTACATCAGCGATACTGTTATGCACCCACAGCTGCTCCTTCTCTGGAGACAGCTGCCTGGATGAAACATGTGGGAGAAAGCTACTCTCTTGAGGGCCAATATCCATACCTTCCATGGGGAGGTCCAGCTCTGACTGCATTTCCCTTGGAAAAGTACTCCAGACCACTTTCCAAATGGTGCTGCCCACGCCCTTTGTTTTAGATGGAGCATCTCTGGGTCCACATAGCACATTAGAGGGCCAGGTTGCTTTTCTCGCAGCAGGAGGAAAATACATTGGGCTGCTTGTACTCAAAGAGTATGTAGTTGGTGAACTTGTCCCAGAAGCAGAGGATGCAGCTTGCAGAGGCAGCAGGGATGGACTCTTGGGTGTATTGTAGTTCCCAAAGACTCTACATGGAACCCTTTTTGGGGAAGGCCACCATCTGGGGGTCCTGAAATTGTTGCAGATGGGATGCTGCATGGCTTGGGCATACTGGATATGGGTGGCCATGCGGTATATAGGATCCAACCTGTCTTGATGTACCTGGAGTCAGGGAGAAGGAATCATGGGATGGAGAGTGACAGGGCTTCATGGGACGATACCTGACTCCCTGAGGTTGGGGCAAGGCAATCCTGCTGCTGGCGATATAACCAGGCATCACATCTCTCCAACCAAGCAGGATAGTCACCAGCCTGTCACAGAATGGCACAGTGCATGGCATGACCCCAGTGCGCTTGATGTGAGTTGTGATTTCCTTGAACTTTTTCTTCAGGCCATGAAGATTTTCCTTGAGCAGTGAGGAGGAGCGCATGAAGCCTCATACTAACAACTGCTCTGAAAACCAGGGGAAAGATTATCGTGCCTCACTGTGCTCTACAAAAATTCCTGTGCCTCCGGAATTATCTAGAGATTTATGAATGTGCCAAGTTCAGCTTCAGTTCAGAAATGCACCCAGACTCTCTGACAATGTTGGGTTTCTTCTGCCTCAGTCGGGCCCCCAGATGCACCGCACACATGCTCCTGCAATGCTTGTGTCAAGGAATTCAGAACGGGTGAAAATAGTGTGGGTGACGATTCAATGTCCACCTCCTCTGCGGGGTCCATCATGGGGTGTGGTGAAAAGTGCACTATACCAGTCAAAGCTGGTCCAACTGTGCCTGTCACAGTACCTGGACCAAATGCCGCACCGGTTATGGGTTTATCTGTTCCCAGCCTGGGGGACAGATGACAGGCCACAGTTCCCATGCACAGACAAAGCCATCTGGGGCGGGGGGAGATAGATTCGAGCTCTATTTACTAGGAGGAATAGGGAAGCAATGGTGGGAAGACTTCACAAAAGGGGGGTGTTAACCTGAGTACACATCCGTTGTACCAACGAAATTAACTTTTACACACTAGATCATTTTAATGGATTGTACAAGATGAAGTGTCAAAGTTGTGCCTACACTACTTCAGTTAAAAAATTAAAGGCTTCTTCTCCAGGAGCTTTTCAGAAACCTTGATGTAGGTGTGTGGAGGCAGGGCACAACAAAGAAAAAAACTAAACTTGGTAGAACTGCAGGCTCCTTCAAAGTCACTGTGTAGATTACACACAGCTGGCTCACAAAGGAAGGAAAGAAAGAAAGAAAGGTTGCTGGCAAGTGAAGCAGCAAAATCACATTGGAGTGAGGGAGGGCATTGCCAGGGAGGATGGAGGCCACAGCAACGCAGTCTGTTGCTAGGCAAAGCTCAGCAAGAGAGATCGCTTGCAAGGAGAGGCATGTTTTCTGGCCGCTCTTGCTGAGTGACTCTGTAGCCCTTTTCAACAAGCCACAATGAAAACACCCTGTCAGGTTTGGATGACACAACAAGCCACTATGGGTATGAAGTACCCTAAAACAAGCCATGGGCTCTCAGGGTGGCTTGTTCAAGAAAAATAAGCCACCCTGTCGAAACTGCACTATGCTTTAGTTATATCCCATTTGGACTACTGTAACACGTTCTGCATGGTGCTGCCTTTGAAAAGAGTTTAGACTACTTCAGCTGGTCCAGAATGCTACAGCCAGACTATTGATCGGGGCCAGTTATAGGGAGCACATGTCTCTGTTGTTACAAGAGCTTAACTGACTACTGATCCATTTCCAGGCACAATTCAAAATGCTGATAATTATAACCTATAAAGTCCTACACAACTTGGGACCAGACTATTTGAAAGAACACATTCTCCCATATGAGCCTGCCTGGGCTTTTAAATCCTCAGAAAAGACCCTTCCTTCTGTCCCACCAGCATCAGAGGCACATTTGACAGCAACATAAGAGAGGGCCTTCTCAGTGGTTGCTCCCAGACTCTGGAGCTCCCTGCCAAGGGAAGCTGGGCTAGTTCAGACTTTGTAATTATGGAAAGAAAACCAGATCAGGTACACACACCCCACACCGCCACCGCCATCAAGGCTTCTGCCTAGGGCAGAAGCAGCTCAGTTCCGAGCAGTCATTTGCATCAGCCTTCATTTACATTCACCTCAATGGGATCCATCTACATACCCCCCAGTACCTTCCCCTGGCAGCTCGCAAAGAGCTGCGAAGCACCCTCAAGCACCGAGAGGTGCCAGGATGCCCCGGCAGTCTCAAAGAGCTGCCAAGTACTTTCAAGCACCCAGGGGCACTGAGGATCTGGCAGGAGGAACCGGTTCTCCCCGTCAACAGGAAGGGAGGGGGGAGCGAGGGAGGATGTAAAAGAGGGGTGCCAAGCCCCAGTAGGTTGTTGAACGCTGGGTGCAGGACTGCACGGACCATCCCGACTTTGGCCAGGGAATCAACCCCGGGTAATGTGCCCAGTAATGGCTAGAAAGCAGCAAGGCTTCTAGGGACTCGCTTTCGAGGAAGCAAGGTAACTTGAGGATGCTGTATCTCTCTCTCTCTCTGCTAATGCAGCTCATATGTGTATTGAGGCTTCCACACCTCATTAAGTTTTATGGACTCTACTGTGTTTATGGTTGAGTTCTTATCTGCTTGTTTTGATACACTTCATTAAACATACTATCAACAAGCTAGGTATTCTTGTCAATTTCATTCTCATTCAGCGCCAATTGTAGCGGTTACATTTTAAGTGCACAGGAACAACTTGAGGGGTTTTTCTCAGCTCTGGTTAACCTGTTAACTTCCGAACTCACGCAAAGGACCGGCGGCAGTCCTTTACAGTAATCCTTCTGCCAGCAGGCAAAAACATTTTAATTTAGGCAGGATTTTGGCTTTTAAGGACTTTCTGCTGACGTCGGTTTTCACTGGTAGGTGCTGTTTATTTTCTTCTTTTTTTTATGGAAGTGTTTTTAACTGATTTGCTTTTATATTTAATTATAATTTTGATTTTTATCTTGTATTTTATTGTTAGACATCTTGAGCATTGTTTATACTGGAAAGTCAGGGAACAAATTTAATCAATCAATATCAATGTACCTATTTCACAAACAGGCACAGAAAGTTTAAGGGACTTCATAGTTTTCAATAACTTCTCAGTAAATTTAAAATATTTCTTCTGATTCTGAATAGTGCAAGCTTGAGAATGCTACATCAGCACACACTCCATACATTTCAGCAGGACTGGAACTTCAAGATTCAGGACATGGAGGGAGCAATCTTATGGCCCCTAGACAGTGTCTGAGGGGCCATAGGATATTTCAGATTCCCAGATTTCCCTTCCCCCACCCTTTGCAGCCAACATGGAAAGAAACACACCAGCTGTTCTCCAAGGTCGGGAAAGCAACCTCGGAGAGGGGAAAAGGGAGTGTTTTGGGGGCCAGGGAGGGGAGGAGACTGGAGAGGCGGGGATATGAGAGCCTGTGTGGAGTAGTGGTGAGAGTGTTGGACTGGGACTTGGGAGATCCGGGTTCTAGTCCCTGCTCAGCCATGAAACTCACTGGGTGACTTTGGGCCAGTCACTGACTCTCAGCCTAACCTACCTCACAGGGTTGTTGTGAGGATGAAATGGAGAGGAGGAGGAGGACGAGGAGGACGAGGAGGACGAGGAGGACGAGGAAAGCTGCCTTGGGTTCCTTGCAGGAAAAAAGGCAGGGTATAAATATAATAAATAAATAAATAAATAAAATATCCTGAAGCCTCTCCAGCCTCCTTTCCTCCCCCTCCGAAACGCTGCAGCTAGTCAGGTAAAAAAGCCCGTCTAATGGAAATGCAGGGTGGGAGGATGCGGAGACGGAGATCGCCTCTGCTGCTCCTCCCAGTCTGCACAGGATGACTGTAAGCCTCCAAGTTCGGGGGCTTATGGCCATTGAAATAGGATTGCATCCTAAATGGATTGACAATTGTTGCCAAGTCAGCAGTGTATTTAGGGTAGTCACCAAACTTTGTGCAAACAGAATTCACTGTGAAAGCTGAGGTGTCAGCTACCGTGCACATAGATTGTAGGCAGACATTCTTCATCACTGTTCTCATCAGATATACCAACGGGGACCAATAATGCAAATATCTGCTGCATAAAAGTTAAGATAGTTCATGCTCATTTAGAATATGCCGCCTGAAGATGACAAAACCTATGAGCAAAATAAGCATGCATCAGAACTACACCAACAGTTTATGCATCCAGTATAGAATACAAAGCCCATGATGCAGCCCATCTCCAAGTGAAGTATACACACATGAAAACTCCCAAGGTTTGCAATGCATGGCAGTGCAAACACCAATAACTGAAATGCAACAGGACAAATGGATTTTCTATGGGTAGCTGCAGTGCTGCACCAGCTAGAGATGTCAACATGAAATTTGTTATTGGGTTTTGCACATCTTCAAATTTAACATTGTATAACAAATTCACTGAGTACACAGTTGAAGATTTTCATGTATTTTAGTGAAGAGCTATACTTCCATATTTCATTATGCTGTGAAGTATATTTAACATTTTGGCAAAGATTGTGTAGAATAAAAATTTACCTCTGTGGCAAGGCTCTGACTTCCCCCATTATCAAGAAGAAACTTAACCACTTCCAGGTGATTTTCTTGGGCTGCCATATACAATGGTGTGAAGCCATTCTGAAAAAGAAACACACAATAGCGTAAGGCTTTCTTTGGAACTCTAAGGTTTTGCTCGGGTACTCACTTTGGTCTTCTCTTTTGGGATCGTTTAGCCCTAGCCTACACATGCCACAGAACAAGGTGGCAGAGTCCTGAGGCGGCAGAAAGGACTGTACCAGTTCAGGCTGCAGATGTGGGATCACCTTTCGGAATGCTCACCTGTGTGAAAATTTTCCTTTCTTCCTGCTGTGCTGAGTTTTTACTTTCAGGGAGTGTTCTCTGTGGATGGGTGCAATTACAAATGTAACAAATACAAATAAACAGGTCAATAGGAGAAACACAGGCAGCGTTCAGACATAATGCTAAACCATGGTTTAGTGTTATGTGAACAGGCCAAGGGTTCATCAGTTCCCTGTCCTCTCTCCTCCTTCAGCGCAGCCTCAAGGAGGAGATCAGAAGCTTCTGATCTCTTTGTGGCCACATCAGAGGAGAGGGGAGCAGATGATCCCAAGGCTCCTGCATATAACCCTAGACCACAGTCTAGTTTAGCTTTCCCCAACCTGGTGTTCTCCAGATGTTTTGGACTACAATTCACATCAGACCCAGCCAGCATGGGCAATAGTCAGGGATGTCGGGAGTTGTAGTCCATAACATCTGGAGGACAACAGGTTGGAGAAGGCTGCATTAGTGTTGCTCCTGAACCAGATCTATATTTAAAAACTATGAATTTGTTTTGCGAAGGCTTTTCATGTACTCCTGCATGTGGCCAATGCAGGTTCAGCAGTCACTTTACGGTGGTTGACTTCTGGGGAAAAGGAGATAGAGCCAATGCCAATAGAAATGCAGGCTCAGTTTCAGAGAAGGGCTCTATATGAGATTGTGTCTGCTAACTTCAGCAGATAGTTTACAATCCATGCTTCCCAAAGGAACATAGATTAGTCCTACTTATAACAAATTAGGTTCTTGATTAGTCCTATGTATGAGAGTGGTTGATGGCTGTTCATTGTGCAGAGGGAAAACCAGATTTGTCACAAAGCATATACCCCAAAGTTGTAGCCAATCATGGCTCCTTGTTTGTCACAACCACACATTGCATTTTTAGATGTGAGCTTAAAACATTTTTTTGTACGTACACCTAAAAAGCATAATGTGCGAAATGGCCCTGGCTGCAGAGATGTGTTGCGACTTACAGGGGCTCAGAATATAAAGGAGAGGAAGCCCCAATGGCATGTTCTCCTCTGTGCTGGAAGTACTTGGTTCCGACCTGTCTTTCCTAGGCACAAGCTCCTGTAAGGCAACATAATATCCAGATAATAGCTGACATGCTCCAGGATCATTTTGAGGACTCAACATAGGTTTCCAATTAGCCAGATGGGCAGGAAGTGTTCAGCTGTTCCTAGTCAGCTGGACGGCAGCTGGTAAAACTGAATGTGGTGTCCAACTGGGGGGGGGGAACCCTTAGACAAATTCAAGGCACTTCTTAAATAGAAATGTGACAGAATTGTGCTCTTTGCCAGTGTCAGCTCAGTCATGAAAAAAAACCCTCTTACAACTAATGAAAATCAGCTGTTTGTTAAATGGGTTGTCCAAGTTTTTTTCCAGCTTAAAAAAAAGATCCTGTGATGTTTGTTGAAGTTAGTTAGTCACAGGATCATCATTTGGCCAAGACTTTTGTTTGGTCTAGACTTTTCTGTGTCGGGAGAACTTTGAGCGACCTGTGATTTGGACAAGTTTTATCGCTGTACTGGTTTCTCCCATTTTAGTTCTGATCTCATTGTTATTTTAGTGTTACTTTTATCATTGTTTGGGGGTGTTGTGATGTCTAAATACCTTTATCGTAGTTTGGAATGTAACAGACTTTTCTGTGTCGGGAGAACTTTGAGCAACCTGTGATTTGGACAAGTTTTATCGCTGTACCGGTTTCTCCCATTTTAGTTCTGATCTCATTGTTATTTTAGTGTTACTTTTATCATTGTTTGGGGGTGTTGTGATGTCTAATACCTTTATCATAGTTTGGAATGTAACAGTTACCTATTTTGCAAGCGACCTTGTGAGCCTGGTTCAGGCAAAAAGACCCAACAGAAATTGACTACTGCAAACCCTCTCATCTCCTGCCATGTGTGTTGGGTCCCCTCTCTAATGCATTAGAACTTTTGCATCAAGTCAGACTCTCCTGTTCCTGACCTTGAAATATCCAGCAGCCTCTCCTGCTCAGGCCCCTGACAAGAAAGCTACTCATAGCCTGAAGAGGAGTGGCACCATGCATGGGGCCCTGGGGAAGAATAGAATTCTGGATACTTTGAGGTGAGCTGTAGGAGGGACTTTGTTCAACACCAATGGCCTGGTGCATCATGGTGCACCCAATACCGCAGCAGAGCACCCAGTACAGGACAGTGAGGAGTGGGAGGTGAGTGTAGTACTGGAGCCTCTCCATGCCCTACTTTCCACACGTGGATGAAACAGGATCATGGCCAAGCAGTGGTGCAGCTAGGTAATTACAGACCCTGGACCTTGATAGTTTTATGGGGGTCCCCTTTAGACAGCCTTATGCATTACTTCACATGTGAAGCGCAGAACTAACATTTCTCTTCCCCCGCACACACACCACCATTCCATGTTTTACACCATTCCATGTTCTACATTCCCTATATGTTAATTTTTTTGCCAACCCTGATTAAAAACAAACCAATTCTGAGTTTATGCAGTTTTGCATTTTAAGCTCACTTAAACCATAGCAGCATCATGAGTACAGGAATAAAATGGAGTTTGCATCTGCTACCCTGATGTTCTCATCACCTGCCACTGACTGGTTAGTCATTTGGGGACCCATAGGCTGTGGGGCCCTGTACTTTGACCCCAAGGTCCAACCCTTGCTGCACCACTGTGGCCAAGCTAATCAACATCAGGGTTGCATGAACGATCCATTCTGATAGGACATTTTCACATATGTGTACCCACAGGATTCATGACATGAGCCAATTCTGTGGCTTATTTATTTATTTATTATATTTTTAATCCGCCCAATAACAAAAAGTGCTCTGGGCAGATTACATGATAAAAGAACAGACAGTACACAATAAAAACAATAATCAGCACAGGAAATACAATATGAAACCTATAAAAGCAGCCATTCCAGGACTCTATGGGCAAATTTAACTGGTAAAATCTAGAATCCAAAAATGTAAAATGTCAAACCGACCTTGAGCAATTCAAAATCACTATCTTGTCCATATAGGGAATGTAAAATAGAAGTGTGTGTATTTTAATGATCCATGATAAAGAGCACTAAAACAGTGGGGAAGAAACATTATTTCAAAAAGCATGACTTTAAACCAGCCTTCCCCAATGGCCATGCTGGCTGGGGATGATGGGAGTTGTAGTCCAATACGGTGGGAGGGGTGCCAGGTTGGGGAAGGCTGCTTTAAACCTTCCTTTTCACAGACATTTTCTATCAAGACTTTTAGTGGAGACAGGATTCTTAATCTCATAATTGCAGGGTAACCACACTGACTGTACATGCATTATTTCAAAAGGATTTCATTTGGGCATCTTCATTAAAATTACAAGGAAATTGCGAAGCACCCCTTTTCAGGACCTTTCCGTTCTGGCAACTTTACAGTAAGGCCAGGAATTCTCTACTGTTCTGCTTTCATCATTAGCCATTCCAGCCATGTAACAATGCAGTTTGGATGATGCTGGAGGACAGCCCTTAAGCAGGAGGGGTGGGGGAAGTTTTGCTGAGCTCTGTGTTACTTGACACTTTAAGCACAGCAGCAAGGCATTCTGGATCACATGGGGAGGAAAGCATTCAAAAATTAAGTCATTCTCATTGGTTAACTGCACAGGAAGCCATGCTTTTATGGACATCACTCTGCCCAGTAACTTCTTCCAAACATTAATTCCAGAGAAGCTAGCAGGTATCAACAGATAACGTAATTGCTAAAAAAGAAGATAAGGACAGAACAGAATA
This sequence comes from Shinisaurus crocodilurus, assembly GCA_021292165.1. Classification (NCBI taxonomy): domain Eukaryota; kingdom Metazoa; phylum Chordata; class Lepidosauria; order Squamata; family Shinisauridae; genus Shinisaurus; species Shinisaurus crocodilurus. The sequence continues at coordinate 116,206,285 of CM037878.1, read as the reverse complement.
GACACCAATTCATACCTTCAAGCACAGAGACATTCAAACATAGCCTTTTTACCTGTGACTGTGCATTGACATTGGCCCCATTTGTAGCCAGCACTTTCACCACTTCAGTCTGCCCAGCCAGAGATGCTATGTGCAAAGCTGTGTTTCCTTTCTGAAATGAGAGAAGGGGACGGAATGTGAAAAATGTTCAGCGCTCTCCAACAGAAGACTCAGCTGGAAGAAACAGTTGAATACGTTGACAGCATAGCTGACTCTGGATTTACATTCAGGGATTCTATCTATATATAATTAGATACTGCTGGGGTCTTCCGAACTATTTTGGCAAGGCCCCTGTTAGAAGTTTAGGCTGATACAATCATACACATACAGCAGCACACACACTCGGTGTCTAGGGTAGGGATGGCAATACCATTAGACAAAATTAAGCAGGTGTCTTGTAGCTTCTTCTTTTTGTGTGTGTGGTGCTCTTACCATGCAGCAAATTATCAGTTATCTGCATGCATGCACATGGGGGGGGGAATGGGAGGGAAATTGCCATTTTATCCTTCTGGTATCAGGCTCTCAGACCTTATGGCATGCTGCTTCAGAGGATGTCCAAACCCTCGGCTTGTTTAGGGGTGTGGGGTTCCACTGTACATAAACAGTGGGCTGAAAAGGACCTAGTGTATGTGCACTGCATTGTCTGAGCATCTTTGATAACATACTATTTCTGCCCTAAAAGCCAACAGCTGAGTTTTGACATAACACTAAACCATCATAGTTCTGCTGCAGTCAGGAGAAGCTTCCACTTCCATTATAGATTAATTGCAGTTTAGTGTGTCACCTGACCCCTAAGCTGTGGTAAATGTTAACTATGGTTAGTGAAAACAAGCCAGCTTCAAAAACCATAATTTGTGAAGCTGGCTTGTTTCCACTAATCATAGTTCCCACTAACCACAGTTTGTCTGGGTTCGGACAAGAAGGAAAGCTGTGGTTAATCTAAAACAGAGGCAAAATCTTCTGAACTCCTTCTCATGGCTGCACTGGAGGAGGTGGGAAGAGCATGTGCGCCTAAGGCTTGTTCTCGTAATGCTAAACTGTTCTTCATTATTATGTCTGAACCAGTCCAGCATGTTTTGGGCCACTCCGCATGGGTAATGGAAATTTGTGATCTTGTCATGCTTTCACAACCAGATACATTTAGTTTCCTTGCCTTTCATCTTTATATTGCCCTTGCAGACCACACACATTGCAGTTCCAGGGTTGATGGTGCTATGCAAAAGTCAAGCAGCTGCAACTTCCTGAGCACATTCCCCTTTCTTTCTGTCTCCCACCAAGTTTCTAACACTCCCACCTAGAAGCAGGGTTGGTTCCACACTAAGGTTCTTTAGCATTCCGGAGACATATGTGCTTATTCATAAGGAGATCTCATTACAGGAAAAGTTCTGCTTCTCCCTGCCACAGACAGTCCATTTAATTCAGGTGTGCACAACCTTTTTGGCCTGGGGGATGCATCATGTGTCTGTTGGCTTGGTGGGAGCCACACATTTGTGCACGTGCAGAAGCACACACAACTCTCACACACCTTCTCTCATGCATGCGCGCACACACACACGCATGCACACACACACACACACACACACACACACACACTCCCCTCATTCCTTGTTCCTGGAAATAAACCTTATTGTACAAATAAAACTGCAGTTCATGACTCACCTACCTATACAAGAGTTTTAGAGATAAACTATTTTAATGCCTATCATCCAAAAATAGCCTAAGATTTTATAATTATGAGTCTACATGTTATATACTCATTAATGCTTAGAAAAGGCTGTTTAGTAATGAGGGCTACATGAAATATGCATTACGAGATTGAAGCTAATTTGCATGTTTTTATTTGGATTTCACAGACAGAATTCCACACTGAGGGTGACCAGATGGAAAAGATGCTTCCACACATGTAAGAATTGTGCAGAAGAGAGAATTTCAACAGGCGCAACTCTTCTCATCTTTGCATGACAAGTCACACCTGACAGAATTCCTTCTTCCTCTAGACAACTAGTAAAGGTAAAATAGGCCTCTCCACTTTTGCATCAAATCACCCCATCCATAACATTGGTGTGTACGATTTATTCCAGCAAACTGAGACAGTGAAGATGCTGCCCTAGTCAACCTAATATGTTCAAAATAAGGAATCAAATCCTCCATTTAGAACTATGAGATTTCAGAGCATAATATGGTTGGTTTGGCTACATTTCTGTTGGCACTCACCACCCGAGTTTAAACGAGTGGTGCCTTCTGCATGCAAAGCATATTCTGAACCACTGAACTATGGCCTCATCTTCAGTTCTGTTCATTGACTATATGAAATGTTGGCCTGAACTGAATGGAGGAAGACTAGTCTCCTGACATGAATTTGCCTATTTCTGCTCTCTGCAACACTCGATTTCACACACAAAAAATACTTCTTTCTTTTCCCTGCAGCTACCGACCTTTAAGGCCCACTGTCTCTTAGGCTCTGGCTACAGGCCCGACTTAAAGCCTTATTGTCTGCTGCCATCAATTGGCCAACACTTCACAAGTGCAGGAATCTGTGTAGGAAAACAGTAGAACATTTAGATATCAGCTACGGACCTTTGTTGCTGCTTCCAAATTGGCGCCTCTCTGTATCAATTCTGAAACAACTTCTACATGGCCTTCTTTGGAGGCGAGATGGAGAGCGTTCAACCCATTCTGATAAAAACAAAAAGGAATGAGAAAGATTGATGCAGGGTGCCCAGAACAACAAGCGATATGTCAAGAGACCTAAAGGTCACATTCCAACATGATGAGGCCTTATAAAAAAAAGAAAGAAAGACCTTGCCTAATTCACTTTCTAATTGTTTCCATGAAGCACTATAACATACTACAAATCCAGTGTAAGAAACAGAATGCATGATAATAAGCTTCCTTTGGATAAGTACAATTATCATCATCTATTGCTTATACCGGGATGGGCAACATGTGGCCTCCTCCAGAAGTTGGGTTGCAACTCCCATCATACCTCACCATTGGCTATGCTGACTAGGGCTGCTGGGAGTTGCAGTGCAACAACATCTGGAGGGCCACAAGTTGCCCTCCCCAGTTTATACGGTATGATGATGTACATTGATGGTAAGCAAGTTCCACTGAGTTCCATGGGACTTACTTATTACTTCATTGTAAGTGTGTTTAGGCTGCTTCATCTTAAAATAAGAGCTTAATGCAAAGAGGCCAGTTAGGCTGCAGCTCCTATGCATACCCCCTCAGAAATGAGTCCCGTTTATTTTGGGAGGCCTTACTGCCAAGGATTGCAGCCTTTGTGGCTTAAAATTATATCCATGGCATATTCTCTTACAATTCTTTTCTTTCATAGATATAGGAACAAGGTCTTCATCAGTAAGCAGTAAGTAAGTGAAATGTACACGCCACTTGCAATGAAGCCAGGCGCTGCATCCCTTCAAAGCAAGCTGGAAATAAAATGATAATTTCAGTATTGGTGTTAACCTTAAAATCCAAAGTGTGGCATTTCAAATACATCCTATGCATTTGCATATGCTAATAGTTATATTGCAAAATATTTAGCTTAGAGCTGAATTGTGCCTTTAACATATATCAGCAGCCAAGAAACAGTCATGAGAAAACAGAAACTTGAGGCCTGTTGCGCCATTCTGTGACTTTTCAGCACAATCCTATGCAGGTTTACTTGGAAGTAAATTTCACTGTGTTCAATGGGGTATACTTCCATACATAGGACTGCAGCCTTAACAGAGCTTTTTTTCCCTCTTTCCTCTACCATCCCTTCTCCCTTGTATGCTACATATATTAAGTTGTGACCTATATGTTTTATTCTTTGTACAATGCTTGGTAGAATTTGACTAATACTAATACTAATACTTGGATGGGAGACCCCTCCTCTAATGTCCTGCATTGAGCAGGGGGTTGGAGTCGATAGCCTTGTAGGCTCCTTCCAACTCTATATGAAATCTATAATACTAATACTAACAATAACAATAGCAGTAATATCATAATTTACACAGAGGATATGAAATAGGCTGTTCAAATTGTCTAAGCTTTAGTTATTGTTTGCTATTGCCAAAAAGTAGACACAAATATTAGCAAGTAAGTAGCAAAAACAAACCATGCATTAATCAAATATTTCTACAACCTGATTGCAAATGTTGATGTCCACTCCACTTTTTAAATAATCAAGAGCCTTTTCTAAGTTGCCTGCCCGGGCAGCACGTAGGTAACTTGCATTGGTGTCAGACTATAAAAGAAAGAGAGAGGAAATATAAATTTAAGAATCTGAACATGAGATATAATCTGAATTAAGCTGACATAACCATTACTCTTTATGTTTCATAACTGAGAACATTCACACATGAGCCAAAATAATCCTGATTCTGCACCAAGATGATTCACATTTTGCGAATCAATAATGCACTTCATTTGTACACTTAATTCTTAACCCAGTATTTGAGTATTTTTTAAAATAAACTTTTTTAAAAAAAAATCCCCTCTTTTTCAGATCCCTCCCACACACAGATCATGACACATTTGTGATGCCAGGGTATATGTCAGGCTGAAGGGCGAGGTAAAAATGCTTCAAATATAAAAAGTCAGGAATGTCTTTTCAGCTGCCACTTCAGGCTCTTTGCGTCTTATTTAGAAAGAAACTATACATTATACATACGTATACCTAAGGGATTCTAGCATTTAGAGAATCAAGCTAGGGAAGCAATCTCTGTGGCACTGGGTCACAGAATTCCTTAGTGTGAAGCCATGGAATGGTGTTTGGAGGGCGTCTGGATTTGTATGTTTACATTATACAAAGAAAGTAGAAGGTGGGTGTGGGTGAGGGTAGCCTGGATATGAACAGAACATGATCAGAGTTCCTAGACATGTGCAGACAAGTGTTAAATATGGGCATAAATCAGCAACATCTCTTGTGTGGTATTCAGGCATGGTGAACTAACCCTGCACTGCCACCTAAGTACAACCACCTAGGGCATTTATGTATAGGCGGGATATAAATTGAATTTAAAAAAAAACAAAACAACCAGGACTAGCATCAAGGGTAGGCATGGTTGGGCACCTTCTGAGGCCCCACAGCCCAGCAGGGGCCCATGGATAAGAGCCGCCTGGAGTTGCTCCTCCTCTTCACCACTGCAACATGCTTGTTTACCCGCCTCTCACCCTAGTCCACACAATGGTGGTGGTGAGAAAGGGAAATGTAGAGTCTACTGACTACCTGCTCACTGGCTCTATGCCAGTCAAGCAAGCAAATGGTAGCAATAATGAGAAAGAAGTCAAGTGACAGTGGTGGTGAGAAGGTACACTCACTGAGGCTGTATTGCCCAAGAGCCCTCAAAAACCTGGAGCTGGTACTGAGTACAACCTAACCTTCCTCTGTTCACTCGGCCTAGGAGAAATCCTGCTGTAGGCCTGTGTCAGGGAACAAGTAAGTTGCCTACATCTGTGTGGAGCCTGAACTCAGTAGTCAAGATTCAACAAAGAATGCATCTCCAATGTTCTCCTCCCCCACTCCCAGTGTTGAGGCAGATGCCTCCACTGCTCCACTGTAGTTACAATATTGTGCAGACCATTGAGGATTCTATAACTGGAACTTGTGTATTAGTAGGAGACTCAAACATTAAGGAACTGTACTGTGTATATTCAGTAAGATGAAAACTAAAAATTGTGACATGGTTGATTTAGTCAGAAGAGGTAAGCAAGAGGTCATGCGGGCTGCCAGGGAAGGGACAGATTGCTCTTGCCAGAGGTCTGAACCAATCACATGCAGAGAGAGGGCTTTTAAAATTAGGCTGAAGGCCGCATGAAATTAGTCCAAGGGCTTCAGGCATCAACTCCTGCATTAGGGACCGGACAAAGACAGATAGTGCCCCTTTAATTTCAACAGTTTGGTAGAGGATAGACTTTTGGCACACAGGCTAGGGAAAACTACATGCATTGAAATTCCTTTTCAGCGCAGCTCCTAAAAGGTTTACTAGAAGCAAAAAGGAATTTTGCTTCTAGTCACTCAACATGTGGTGGTGGCGGCGGCAAGGGTGTACAGCATTAATACTGCCATTTGGATCCTCATCTCTCAGAACGGCTTCCAGTCAGCATCCATTCCACCTGGTCATCATGTAACACTATGCAAGAGCTGGTCTCTGAATTTGCTGATTGTCCTATTCCCTCCCCATCCCTTTCCCCCTGCCTTTTGTGTCATGTCTCTTACATCTTTGGGAGAAAAAGGTGGTGTGTGCATGCATGTGTAATACATATGTAAACCCCTCAAATTTCTCTTTCCTTGTGCTGGCACAATCACCCAGCAATCGCTGTTTATTTCTTTACTGCATTTTTATCTGCTTTTCAGACAATTACTGTCTCCCGAAGTGGCTCACATCAATAAAAAGGAGGCCTTACCATCAGGCTTCCAAGCTATATCTCTGAGCTATAACTCCTTCCTTCCAAGCCACATATGGCTAGCAGCTATTTGTGGTTTCAGAACTGAATTTCATGCAGGGGCTTAGGCCCAGCGGGTTCTGCTTACTGGGAAAGCACACTGGCTGATTATGAAACTGGCCCATCACTTCTACAGTTGTCAACTAGCCAGTGCTTCCTAGTAAAACTGCATTCTATCAGGCAACCATGGTTGGGGGCTCAAAAGCTTGTAAAACACAAGATTTTGCCAGGCACCAGCTGTGACCTGCCACATTCCAGTAGCTTCCATCCATTACCCATTTTAAACTGGTACGCCCCCAACACCTTAGATTCCACCCAGACTCCTTGTCTCATCAAAATTCCATCGTAGTTCCACCCTTTATCTTCCTCCAGATTCTGCCGGGCTCTGCCCGCCTTCACTCTGCCCCCCACCCCACCCGCCCTCCACAAAAGGCCCTCTTTTCTGAAATCACAAGCTGGCAACCCAAATCACTTCCACCACTTACTAACCGCTGTGAAGAATGCACATTATTACAGCGGGACAGGTAATGTTGAAGCTCTATCAAACTAGCAGACACATGGGCTCATATTTGGAAAAGCCAGCATTTTATCAGGATTACCAAAGGCCTCAGAGACTTTTTCTGTCGCAGCCTAACAACTGCCTATTTGACACAGTCAGCAGGTGGAAAAAATCGTCATCAGCAGTTTTCAGCGGCTTCTGGCCAGAGGGGGGAGGGTGCTTTGGAGGGGAACGTTGCCTGTAAACCCACTCCTCACAGACTGATCCGAGAAAGAACCTGATGGGCACGGATGGAAAGAGGCTAAAGGGCAAAGGTTTCAGCGACAGTGCCCAGCCGTACCTCTACCGGTTATATCAATCTGGGGATTTTGGCAGGTTGAACTTTTCAAACACCTGCAACACTGTAACATGGGATGTCATCAAAATTACCTCAACTATGAAAGGCACAGGTCCCCTGACTTCAAAGTCAGGAGACCTGTGCCTGACTATCCCTGGCATAGATTTGAATATTGCATTCCCCCCCCCCCAACCCCTGCATTTTTAAATGGTCTCCTTGCCCTCAGACAATGCGTTCTCATTTCTATGTTGCTTTTACTTTGAGCAAAGGAGAAACAAATAAACCTATGACATGTTCACGTTCAGGAGTTTTGCAATTAAAAGCTGTGCTAGAAAGCGTGGGACGTTGTTCAGCTAGAATTCTCGCCTTTTGCACTGAATGCATTGCCAACATTACAAACAAATGGATAAAATAGAAACAAACAAACAAACAAACAAACAGAAAGGAGATTTTGGCTTTTGGTTTTGTAGGGCTGGAACACTATAGTTACGTTCTGAGTCAGCCTTCCCCAACTCCCATCATACCCAGCCAGCAAGGCCACAAGTTATGCTAGCTGGGGATCATGGAAGTTTTAGTCCATCTGGAGGGAGCCAGGTTGGGGAAGGCTGTTCTAAGGAGTAAGTCCCATTGAAGTTAAGTGGACTTCTAAGTAAGCATGAGTTGTGTTACGGTACAGATGAAATTTGCTACACTTATCCATAAACTGGGTGCAATCTATCATAAGCTCCTCCTACAGAAGTCTCATTCAAAGATGGGCAAGAGCACAGTTGTACTCAAGCACAGTGCCTTCCTATTCATTTTAGTGGGCCTTCTGTTGGCCAAATTCATCATGGATTGTGGCAACACCTTTTAATCTTCTGTCTTTGAAAACTCTTGAGGTTGAACATGGAAGGTTAAACTCTTTTCCTACATGTTACATGGGCTACTGTTTTTAATTTACTACTGAATCATACTTTCAGGATTATTTGCAAATCCAGCAACTACCACTAAAACTATGACTTGTATCCCCAAGCTCCCAGGCCTTGCAGTCAAACTTTTATTTGCTAACAAGAGGATTCTGCTGCTAACTGCTGTTTTTTCCACAGGATGAAAATCATCACATCCAGGACTGCTCACACATAATGATCATGTTCACATGTCAATTTAAGCCAGGAATTCTGGCTTATTAAACCTCAGCATGCATGAACTGTGTGCTGCTGCATGCAGCCCATTTGTTCCTGCTTTGATCCCCATCCCCCTCACAAGAGCAGGCAAATAAACCAAAAACGAATAGCTTAGCTAGCATTATGTCAGAACCCAGGATTCTGGTTTGTTGCTCCCAAATAAGCCAGAGTTCATAACCCAACAACAAACCCTAGCTTGTTGCTGGCTTGTTTAAGAGAAACAAACCAGGATCCTGGGTTCAGGCATAACACTAAGCTATCAATTTCTGGTTTGTTTAGCCACTTGTGTGAGCAGCAGAACCAAAACAGGAGCAAATGGGCCCTGTGTACTAGCCCAGTAGTCATTCACAGTAAGCCTGGATAAACCAGGAATCTTGCCTTATTGTTATGTACAAACACACCCAATGTTTTTCCTCTAGGGCAAAGGGGGGGAAACTGCACCTGATGTGTGAGAATCTTCAAAGTGTCTATTTCATCAGATGTGCCCAAACTGGATGCCAATGTGCATATGCAATGCTAAACGGATACATGTGTCTGATCTTCACACACAATGGTGTATATGTTTATACACACACACAGAGAGAGAGAAAACCCAAGTGTGAAGTTGTGAATTTCACAACTCTAATATTTTGCATCGGCACCGTACAGCTGACCAGACTGTCTAAGAACAAAATGATTCAATACATAAAAAGCATCCTCACTGACATCCTAATGGTAAAGCACATGTGGAGTGTGGGGAGGAGGGCAAAATTACCATGGTGTCCTCCAGCACCAGTTACCTATCTGCTGGACTATTTATTTATTTATTTATTCTATTTATACCCCGCCTTTTTTCCTGCAAGGAACCCAAGGCGGCTTACATAATCCTCCTCCTCCTCTCCATGTTATCCTCACAACAACCCTGTGAGGTAGGTTAGGCTGAGAGTCAGTGACTGGCCCAAAGTCACCCAGTGAGTTTCATGGCTGAGCGGGGACTAGAACCTGGATCTCACGAGTCCCAGTCCAACACTATCACCACTACGCCACACTAGATTACTTTATCTAAGGAGGGATGGGGGGACCCAACGTACCGTAAAAGCAAATTTCACCTAGAAATGAAATGGAACTCAGCAGTGCACAATCCAAAAGAGAGATTCTCTCTCTCTCTCAGGTGGATAATTATTCCTGCCACACTATTATGACTTCTTATGTTTTCTGCAGTTTCCACATCATTTGAATGGCTGGTCCCAAGCAGAGAGCATTTTTCAGAGGAAAGGAAACACATCACCCCTTGAAACACTCTTGCTTCCACATTTTTAGGAGGTCAATTGTTTTCTTTTAATCACCATTGTACAAACAAAGAAGAAGGAAATTGGCTTCTTCTGACTGGTCAAACATCAACCAAATAATGGAGTTGGGGCACAAATCAAAGCAGGCCGTACTGTAGATATTTAACATTGCCATTCTCTGAAACTGCAGCCTTCAATGTGTTAGCTTTGCTTACCCATGCATTGAATATCCTGTCATATTTCCTCCTTACATTAATTATGGAGTACACGTAGCTGCAGTGCAGATAACATCACATTAGAAATGGATGGAGGGCTGAAGTCTGTATGGTATGCCCACGTATGATGAAACTGCTGATTTATCACTATACCTTTTCCAAGTCTAATACTGATCAGTGTAAGGTGACAATGCTTTCTTTTACATAAGAATGTAAATGCAGCATAAAGATTTCAGATCCAGTGTGGCATAGTGGTTAGAGCAGGGCTCTCCAACCTTGGGTCCCCAGATGTTGCTGGACTACAGCTCCCAGAATCCCTTGCCCTTAGCCATGCTGGCTGGGTATGCTGGGAGCTGTAGTCCAGCAACATCTGGGGACCCAAGGTTGGAGAGCCCTGGGTTAGAGTATTGGACTGGGACTTGGGAGATCCGTGTTCTAGTCCCCACTTGGCCATGAAGCTCACTGGGTGAGTGTGGTGACATAAAGCTGCTGGAGGAAAAGGAAAAGAAAACTGGGTAGGAGGGAGAATGGAATGGAGTATCATGGAGTTAGGCATGGCTGACTGACTGCAGCGGTGAACAGGGGCACTCCACACCAACATGTGGAGCCACACCAACATGAGAGCCACTGTGGGGTAGTGGTGAGAGTGCTGGACTGGGACTCAGGAGATCCGGGTTCTAGTCCCTGCTCGGCCATGAAGCTCACTGGGTGACTTTGGGCCAGTCACTGACTCTCAGCCTAACCTACCTCAAAGGGTTGTGTGAGGATCAAATGGAGAGGAGGAAGAGGATTATGTAAGCTGCCTTGGGTTCCTTGCAGGAAAAAGGGTGGGATATAAATATAATAAATAAATGAATGAATAAATATACTGTTTTCCTGTGTGTGTTTAACCAGAGCTAAAATAAAATTTAAAGAAAAGTTTTCTTTAGCATACTTACACACACATACATAGGTGTGTGTTTGCATTATGTGTCAACTTTGCATGTCACAGTCACTCTTCTATTACAGAGCTCAGCATGATCCATAGGAACACGATTAATCCTGAGATAGAAAATTAGTGACTCAAGGCCACCCAGTCACCTGGCTAAGTAAGGCTTCGAACCTGAGTCTTCCTAGCTCAAGTCAGCATTCTATTTCCATCAGTGCCTTTCAGACTTCCAGCCCTCAGGGAAATCTTTCTACATCAACTTGTCTGCTAAGGACCTTCTGAGAATTGCAGAAGTTGTATTTGTTTTGGGGAGGGGTGCATCTGGTTCACTCTTACTCAAATGAAGCACTGAGCAGATGCTTCTCCAGGTGCTTCCCAACTGCGCTGGTGCAAACTGACAGCATGTCCCAGCATGTCCCCTACTCGATGCACATAAGCCGAGGAAGATTTGGAGGTGGTGGTTAAGCAATCTTTCAGGAAACTGACAACATGTCAGTCCACAATTATGGATCTTCTCACAGACAATGCCATGATGAGCTCTGCAGGACACCCTGGGTTCATAGGAACACAATACGAAAATTACAGCCCTACATCACACTGCATAAAAATAGTACTTGCACCTTTTCCTGATGATTTGAATGTTTTTGCAGAATTTAATGTTACGGTCATAATATGGTTTTATAGAAGAGCATTCAGTTGTTGTTTCGCTTCCCTATTCCATTTTGTTATACAGAGAAACCTCTAGCAGGTTCTCATTGTTCTCAAGCAGAACACATTCTGGCTTGTGTCCCAACAGAAGGATGCTAATATTTTCCATAGAATGGGAGAAACAACCTTATTTTGAAAGGATGAACTTCAGTAAGAAATCTCTCCTGGTCTTGCTATATGCAGCATGAAGAAATCTTTGTACACAAATTTAAATCTCCAGGGCCTGATGAGCTGTATCCTAGAGTAATAAAGGAACTGGCAGAAGAACTCTCAGAACCACTGTCTATTATCTTTGAGAAATCATGGAGGACAGGTGAAGTGCCAGACGACTGGAGGAGGGCAAATGTTGTTCCCATCTTCAAAAAGGGCAAGAAGGAGGAACCTGGGAACTATAGGCCAGTCAGTCTGACATCAATCCCCGGGAAGATTTTTGAGCAGATTATAAAGAAGTCAGTCTGCAAGCACCTTGAAAACAATGCAGAAGCCAGCATGGATTTGTCAAGAACAAATCCTGTCAGACTAATCTGATCTCATTTTTTGATCGGGTAACCTCCCTTGTGGACTGTGGGAATGCTGTGGACATTATATACCTGGACTTCAGCAAAGCTTTCGACAAAGTGCCTCATGATATCCTGATTAGTAAGCTAGCTAAGAGTGGGCTAGATGGAACAACTATCAGGTGGATCCACAATTGGCTAAAGAATCGGACTCAAAGAGTGCTTATCAATGGTTCCTTCTCAAACTGGGGAGAGGTAACGAGGGGGTACCACAGGGGTCGGTCCTGGGCCCGGTGCTCTTCAACATTTTTATTAATGACTTGGATCAGGAGGTACAGGGAATGCTTATCAAATTTGCAGATGACACAAAGTTGGGTGGAACAGCTAATACTCTGGAAGACAGAAACAAAATTCAAAGTGACCTAGATAGTCTGGAGCGCTGGCCTCGAAAACAACAGAATGAAATTTTATAGGGATATAAATGCCAAAGTGCTGCAACTAGGGAGAGGAAACCAAATGCAGAGTTACGAATGGGGGGACACTTGGCTCACAATACTACAATGGAGAAGATCTTGGAATTGTGGTAGATCACAAACTGACTATGAGCCAGCAAGCGATTCATGTGGCTTGCAAGCAGCAAATGCAATTTTGGCGTGTTTAATAGAAGTATAGGTGCTTCCAATCGCGGGAAGTGTAATTCCCCTTTACTCTGCAATGGTTAGGCCTCATCTGAATTACTGCGTCAGTTCTGTGCACCTCACTTTAAGAAGGACATCGACAAACTGGAGGGGTTCAGAGGAGGGCAACAAGGATGATAAGGGACTGGAAACAAGGCCCTATGAGGAGAGACTGAAAGAAACTGGGCATGTTTAGCTTCAGAAGAGGCGACTGAGGGGAGATATGATCGCACTCTTCCAGTATTTGAAGGGATGTCACACAGAGGAGGGCAAAGATCTCTTCTCGGTCATCCCAGTTTGCAGGACACGGAATAATGGGCTCAAGTTACAGGAACCTAGATTCCACCTAAACATCAGGAAAAATTTCCTGACTGTCAGAGCAATAAGACAATGGAATCAACTACCTAGGGAGGTCGTGGGCTCTCCCACTCTGGAGGCATTCAAGGTGCAGCTGGACAGACATCTGTCCAGAGATGCTTTGACCTAGATTCCTGCATTGAGCAGGGGGTTGGACTCGATGGCCTTGTAGGCCCCTTCCAACTCTACTTTTCTATGATTCTATGATTCTATGATGGAGTTGATACAGCGCCGCCCGGCTCACAGCTGCCACCTGAGCCTCCATGGACAGCTGAGAGTCTAGAATGACCCCCAAGCTGCGGACCTGGTCCTTCAGGAGTAGATGTACCCCATTCAGCACCAGGTCAACCTCCCCTAACCTCCCCTTGCCTTGTCCCCCACCAGAAGTACCTCGGTCTTGTCGGGGTTCAGCTTCAGCATGTTTACAGCAATCATAAACAGTTCTTGTGTTTATGATTCTCTTTGTCATCATCTAGGGCAGGAGTGGCCTACAACCCCCATCATCCCTCACCATAGGCTATAAAACAGTTCATGTGTTCCTTCTCTTTGTCATCAACTAGGGCAGGGGTAGCCTACAACTTCCATCATCCCTCACCATAGGGTATGTTGGCTAGGGGATGATGGGAGCTGTAGGCCAAAACATCTGGAGGGTGTCAAGTTGTCAACCCACATCTGGAGGGTGTCAACCCACGCCTGGCTAGGGTCACAATTACAGGCCTATATCAATGAAGGGGCAGGACTATACAGATAGGAGCACATTAGATGTTCCCATTACATTTTATGGGGCAAAGTGAAATGAATTACCATCAGAAAAACTCTTGGGGAAAGGGAAAAACTTGCACCTACCCAAAGCAACTGGGATTTTGTGACAAACTGATCATCCCTTCAGCACAGATGCTGTGAGATGGACTTCTCATCACATCTTGTGACAGGAGCTGAAGGAAATCACTATAACTAGTGACATGCTGGAGTTTTAGGTTGTAAGGAAGGTTCCCCTGATGACTGCCTGATCTGATGCACTGTAAGCCACTGCATTCCATGGCATTCTCCAGAGATAAAATTACTTTGTTATTACTGGGGGACATTCTCTGATATCAGTGGTAGGGTTGTATACTGTAGCTTTCTGTCCCTGATTGTAAATGTGCTCCTTGTGATCTTCTTTAGCCTAAATCTGGTGGTACTCAAGAGGAAGGGTGGGGGGGAGAAAAAAAGGGAGGTCGAGAGAAAAGAGTGACAAAAAAGGATGCATGTGGAGAGAAAGGGTGCAGATTTAAACAATACAATAATCTAGGCCTAGATCCAAAGAGTTACTTGAGAAGAGCCTGCCCAAAACTGGCACCCTTCAGATCTGTTGGACTGCTACTCCCAACATCCAACACATCTGGAAAGCACCAGATCAGGGCCATTGGCCATGCAGGCTGGGGATTATGGGAGTTGCAGTCCAACACATCTGGAGGGCCCCAGATCAGGGAAGGCTGCTTTAGAACTCGGAGCAACAGCCTGGGCATGCCCAGTGGAATTTTTTTCCTTTGAGCAGTAAACAACCCCTCCCCCATGCCAGATATCACAAGCTTCTTCTAAAATCTCCACCAGTTTGCTAAGTGACATGGAGGGCTGCGGTTTAAGATACTCAAGCCCAAAGTCCTCTTGGGTTCATAGAAGTAAGCACATGATTCTTTGGCTCCTGGCCCAAACATTTGCTACATAGTACAGTACTTCATGGCTTGCTAGTCTGAGGCAAGATCCAAAAAGTTGTAGCAGTTAAATATATGAACATCTATGTAGATCTTGAGATGAATTACAAATCTCTTCCTTCATGGCTGGCTTGTCTTCAATGATAAATAGATTCATAGATGATAGAGTTGGAAGGGGCCTACAAGGCCATCGAGTTCAACCCCCTGCTCAATGCAGGAAACTAGAGGAGGGGTCTCCCATCCAAGTAATAACCAGGCCTGACCCTGCTTAGCTTTCCACACTCAGACAAGCTGAGCCAACGTGAGCTAAAATGTATCTGTATTATACCTGAGGCCTGCTCCCCCATCCCCATGTCTACAGATTAAATGTTTAACAAAAACCTAGAGAACATTATTTTTAGCCTCATTGCAAGACTTCATAGAATCATAGAATCATAGAAAGTAGAGTTGGAAGGGGCCTACAGGCCATCGAGTCCAACCCCCTGCTCAATGCAGGAATCCAGGTCAAAGCATCTCTGACAGATGTCTGTCCAGCTGCACCTTGAATGCCTCCAGAGTGGGAGAGCCCATCACCTCCCTAGGTAGTTGATTCCATTGTCTTATTGCTCTGACAGTCAGGAAATTTTTCCTGATGTTTAGGTGGAATCTAGGTTCCTGTAACTTGAGCCCATTATTCCGTGTCCTGCAAACTGGGATGATCGAGAAGAGATCCTTGCCCTCCTCTGTGTGACATCCCTTCAAATACTGGAAGAGTGCGATCATATCTCCCCTCAGTCTCCTCTTCTGAAGGCTAAACATGCCCAGTTCTTTCAGTCTCTCCTCATAGGGCCTTGTTTCCAGTCCCTTTATCATCCTTGTTGCCCTCCTCTGAACCCTCTCCAGTTTGTCTATGTCCTTCTTAAAGTGAGGTGCCCAGAACTGGACGCAGTACTCAAGATGAGGCCTAACCAGTGCCGAGTAAAGGGGAATTATCACTTCCCGCGATTTGGAAGCTATACTTCTATTAATACAGCCCAAAAATGCATTTGCCTTCTTTGCAGCCACATCGCATTGCTGGCTCATATTCAGTTTGTGATCTACCACAATTCCAAGATCCTTCTCACTTGTAGGATCTTGTTGAGCCAAGTGTCCCCCATTCTGTAACTCTGCATTTGGTTTCCTCTCCCTAGGTGCAGCACTTGGCATTTATCCCTATTAAATTTCATTCTGTTGTTTTCGGCCCAGCGCTCCAGCCTATCACTGATTTGTTTTGTCTCCGTGCGTCCACCACTTTGTGTCACTGCATTTGATAGATTCTCTGTACCTCCGATCCAAGTCATTAGTGTCCCGGCCCCGACCTTGTGGTACCCGTCGTTACTCTCCCATTTAGAGGACCTTGATAAGCACTTTGAGTCCGATCTGTAGCCATGTGGATCCACTGATAGTTGTTCATCACCCACTCTACTGTTACTATAGGATAATGAAGCACTTGTCGAACTTGCTGAAGTCGATATATTATGTCCACAGCATTCCACGCCACAGAGGGAGGTTCCCGATCAAAAAAGAGATCCAATAGTTGACGCCCTGTGCTTTAGTACCGCTTGTTTCAAGTTACTTTTTATCTCTCCAAATCTTCGGGATGCAGACGATGGACCATTGATTCCCATTCCTCCTTCTTGCCCTTTTGAAGATGAAACCCCTTCCAGTACATCGTCTGTGCTCCTTAGCAATTATTGCAATGGGCTATTTGGTCGATCTGCCATTTGTCACTCGAAAAATAAATGTAATTTTCCTTTTAGTGAGCTTTGGCAGCCCATCTTGCGAGGGGCTTCTAGCTTGAAGCAGGATACCCAATTGATCTAACAGGCTAAACATCATGAGTGGACTTTGGTTTCCAAGAAGAGATTGCTGCCCTGCACCCATTGTATGTATGATAGAGTCCTTTAGAAACAGACCAGAAGATGGATGATGACTATGTAGAACAAAGCACCAAATAGCCTGGCCTCCTCCAACAGAATAAGATGCCACTTGAACACTAGAATACCAGAGAATTTCAAGCTGACATTAAACTGTAGGTCTTCGATTAATGCACACTTGACCCTACAGAGATAATAGTGTCTGAGATGTGGAGGGTTGTCTGATGCCTTATCCGGGCAAAATTCAAAACTTTTTAGTACGAATGAATCATCTAGCAGTTAAAATCTAAAGAGATTGACTAATATATATTTCTTTCCCTGGACACATTTTGTGATTAATTTATGATGCATTTTTAGAGGAACTTAAGAGAAAAGGCAAATGTTGTAGATCTGTCTTGCTAAGACCTGATTTTAAGCACATTTGGTGGGAATGCCCAAAGATAACATAGTTTTTGGGAAGTGATTCACTTAATATTGTTGATGATCCACCAAACTATACCTCATAACCCTTTGGTAATTGTGTTAAGACATTTGGATATATTGATTGTGAAAAAAGAGAGAACTAGCATGGAATTTGTTAAAAGCTGAAAAATATTTGATGGCACAGAAGTGCTTTATTGCCATCACTCAAAGAATGGTTGATGAATCAGGGAACCGGTGGTTTTTCCCTGCCCCCCCTTACTATTTAACATTTTATTGAGATGATGTTCATTACACCTTCCTCCTCCTCCTCCTCCTCTTCCATAAGCAGAAAACTTAAATTATTACAATATATCCCAGCTGACAGCTACATATAGCAGTACAATTAACATCTCAGTAACTTAAATATGATCAGCTACCCTCCCCCAGGAACAGGAAGCTCAGTTATGGTATGATGAAAGAACTCTGACAGTTTTAGTAGCCTTGCTGCTATATGTGTTTTTCTATCATTAGATCTGATACTTTAATCAAATTAAAGGGGGAAGGAAGAATATCTATTCATCTGGCATATTTATGGATGTTCACTGTGCTCAAAGCGATATACAATTTCAAATAAAACAACAATAAGAACAAAATAAAATCAAGACACCAGACAAATAAGAATAAACCCAGGTGCAAGAAAATTCAATACAATACAATTGGAGAGCAAACCATTAAAACCTCAACAAAACAAAATAGTCTTTGCTGCCTATCTGAAGCATAATAAAGAGGGAGCCAATGTAACCTCCCTAGACAGGGGTGCTGCTACAGAAAAGGCTCTATCTCGAGTACTCACCAACCTAGCCTCTCTAGGTGGTGGGACATATAACAGGGCCTTGGATGATGAAGACCGTGATATGTCATCACCAAAGCAATCTAGAAACAGTGACTGTATTTCAAGGAACTTCTATTCATAATCTAGTTTTGTATTGAGGAAATATGGAATGGACAGATCATGTCATGGTTGCTTCCTGCCCCATGCAGTTTCCCAAATCAAAAGCCACTGGTGCACAATGGGACTGGACCACAGAGAAGTAGCACTCAGGATACAAAAGTAATGTATCCAGCAGCCCTTAGAAATCTTTTCTTGTACTCTAAAGCTCTGATCCCCATCTATATCAAATTATTCAGTGAAGTGAATATGCTTTAGATAGAACAAATCCACAAAAGCAAAGACAAAACCCTCCATTCTTTAGGTTCTACAGAACTTTAAAACAAACCAATTAGCAACTACAACAACAACAACAACAACAACGAGTTGCTTATGCATAAATATGTGTCATAGCAACAGAAACCATTTAAAAAATAAAATAAAAAATGAAGACCTGTGGAAGAATTTTAACTATTGCAAATCTGCTTGTACTGGCATAATGATTCAAAAGTCACAACTTTAAAATATGATATACAGTAATGATTATCAACCCAATAAATAGACTTTTCCTACTCTCTGTAAGTTATGTGTCTGAACAATAAAACTCATTTCAATGCCTGCATTCCCTCTGTAGAGCACCAGTAAAAGGCTCACGCTGGCTCAGCTTGTCTGAGTGTGGAAAGCTAAGCAGGGTCAGGCCTGGTTATTACTTGGATGGGAGACCCCTCCTCTAGTTTCCTGCATTGAGCAGGGGCTTGGACTCGATGGCCTTGTAGGCCCCTTCCAACTCTATGATCTATGAAATCTATGAAAAGAGAAGAGTGATTTATTGTAATTGGCGGGCAAGAATAATGCTCTTAGGTGTACTCAGAGCAGGGAAGGTGGTGATATTATCAGTAAAGTGTTGATAGTATGAGCAAGACTCAACCAGTTCTAAATATCTGATAGTTAAGAGATGTTCTTGGTCTGACAGTATTAAATAATTCCAAAATCCAGAAAACATTTTCATTAGCATTTATATAGGACATTTCTACTATTCAAAGCACTTTACATACATTCTTTCAGAAATTATCTCAACAACCTGGTAAGGTAGGGAGTTGTTTACTGTTGTTGTTCTTCTTCTTGTTGTTGTTATATATTGTAATTGTGGGACTGCAAAATAATTGTTTTCCTTAGACTACCTAAATTAGGTCCCAGCTAAGGCAGGATTTGAACTGAGTACTTCTAAAGAAAGGGAGGGTCAGATTAGAACAGCTCCTATTAGAACAGATTAGAAAACATTAATTAGTTTTTTGTTGACAGCCACAAGGCAATTAATAGCAAACAACTGGAAGGCAGCTTGGATGCTGACAATATCTATGTGGAAAAAGAAAATATGGGATATAGCAGTTAATGAAAAGTTGGCACAAAAATTAAGAATGTATAGAGGAATAAAGAAAAAAGATACTTTTAAGAAGGACTGGCAAAAGTACATAGATTATATGAAAAAAAAAAAGATTCGAATAGATCAACGCTGACGGAAGTGTATAGAAAGCTGACACCAGGGCTTGGAAAGTGAGTAGTGAGTATGAGGAGGGGAAGGTTAGGGCACCTTCTCATGTTACTTTTATGGAATACATGGGGCTGCTGCAGTGTAGCTCCTCCTATCTGGGGCCATAAAGGTAAGATGCAAAGCCCCAATCTGCAGGGACAGCTCTGGAGTGGGACGGAGATACAGTGTGGGCTCCTCTCATGTTGCCGGAGATTAAACCTTAAACATTAAACCTTCCTCCTAGAACTTCTAGTTTTTAGAAGGAATTAGATTTATGGGGAGTATTCAGAAATCCCACCCCCCCACACACACACCTGTGGCCTGGAATGGTACAGTCCAGAATTCTACCACCTCATTCTGTGTAATGTGTAGATCAGCTTTCAGCTTTTTCAGAGAGTCAGTGAGGAGTAAATCAATGCCACCCACTGAGTTCTGCCCCTTTATTCAAGGGGAGAGAGAACTCTCTCTCTCTCTCTCTCTCTCTCTCTCTCTCTCTCTCTCACACACACACACACACACACACACACTCCCGCACTGTGCAACAAAGCCTTTTCTAAGTCAATATAGTGTACCATGAATTTAACTCCACTGCCACATATGGGCTCCTTCTCACATTACCTTTGTGGCACAGAAGCCACTGCAGAGAAGGTCCTTCCTGGGCTCTGAAATCAATGTCAGGGACCCTGAGATGTACTAGTTTTACTACATGGAGGGAAGTTTGTTACCTATGGAAGCATTCATCACCAAAACATCACCAAAAGGCAAAAATTAAGACAAAATAGGGATACTGATTTTCCAGCCTCAAGTACCAGAAAATATGAACTGTCCCTGATAAATTGGAGCAGTTGGAGCAAACATGTAAGCCGAAAAATCCTACCTAATTCTTTGAAAACATGTCTTAGTAATGCTTTCCCTAAACTGTCCCATATTTCTAAGTTTACCTCTATATTCAGCGAGTTTATTTTTCCAGGAATTAGTTAATTTGTCCTCCAAAGTGTGTGTGGGTCTTCTCCCATTTTATCCTCACAGACACCATGTGATGAAAGTCAAGCTGAGCAATGGTGACCAGCCCAAGGACACCGAGTGAGTTTCTCGGCTGAGTAGGAATTTGAACCAGATCTCCCTGTTCCAAGTCCAATGTTTTATCAAGTACAAATATCTACAGCTCAGTGATAAAGCACATGACTTGCATGCACAAAGTCCCAGTACAATCCCAGTTGTTTTCAGTTCAAAGGGTATCAGTTAGCTGGGCTGGGAAAAGCTTCTGCCTGAGACCATGGAGAGTTAATGCCATCCAGCATATTCATTACTGTGCTGAAGGGATCAGTGGTCTGATGCAGTGGGTTCAGACAACACGATAACCCACACTCAAGGGTTGAGTATGGGTTGAGTATGGGTTGAGTGTGGGTTGTCATTGAACCGTCAGTTGTTGTTGCAATTTATTTATTTATTTAATACCGGTATATTTATTTATTTAATATATTTATTTACCGCCCATCAGCCCAAAGGTTCCCTGGGCGGTTTACAGAAAAACAGGATAAAATAGAAATACAAATACAATATAATACAAAACAATAAAACAAAGCAGCCAGATGAATCAGACCGGAGGTACAGCAGTGATAATAAAAATGGGAATAAAAATCTAACCATTAAAATATTGGACAAATAAAAAGGTCTTCACCTGGCGCCTGAAGGAATAAAGAGTAGGCACCAGGCGCACCTCCTTGGGGAGTTGATTCCAGAGATGGGGTGCCACAACTGAGAAGGCCCTTCCCCAGTAGCCACCCTCCTAACCTCTTTTGGAGGGGGCTCTTTGAGAAGGACCTCCGAAGAGGATCTCAATGTGGGTTATCATGTTACCGTATATGAACCCAGCTGTGCTAACACGCCATGGCTTGTTAACCATGAACAACCCATGAAGGGAACCCATGGTTTGTTGAGGGGTTATGAACTGTGGGCTGTTCACCATGGCTTGTTATCTTGCCTGGGTCAGACAACATGATAACCCACATTTTAACAACCTACGGTTCATGACAACCCACACTCAACCCTAGTGTGTGGGTTATCGTGTTGTCTGAACCCAGTCACTATAGGCAGCTTCAAATGTACAATGTAACTACTTCCCCACTGTGGCTCTCCAGGTGTGCACAGTTCCCCTGGAACATGGGCTTGTCTCAGAATTGAACCCAGGATTGCTCACATCCAAAGTGAGAGTCATGCCTCCAGATCAGCAAGCCTACGTCTAGCTTTTGTGGGAACTTGTTCTTAAAGTGTTTTACCATTATTATTATTATTATTATTATTTTAATGGGGAAAATCTCTCCGTATTCAGGTACATGTTGGGAGGTGGACAAATATTTTGTAACTAATCAGGCAACGCGACACACCACATTCTTTTAAAACACCACCACTTAATTTTTAAAAAAATCTCAGTTATTGATGATATAAAGATTCTCTCTTTCTCCTATAACTGAACTGACAACAACCCTAATCCATACAGTGGTCTGCTGCTAATAAATTCTCCTGTAAGTACACAGACAAGTCTGCATCATGTTAACACTTAGCAATATCTTTGCTTCTGAACTACCATCAAACGGCACAGCATAATCTGTGGATTAGATGCTGCTTGTCTTTCACACCTTTTGTAAAGTCTGGGGTTTATAAGAAATAAAGAAAACAGTTCCTATAATGAGCAACAGCAATACTAGAAGCAAACAATTACTATACCCTTTCGGAATTTCTCCCAGCCATAGTTTAATTCATGCCGCATATTGTGTCCTCTGTTTAAGCCATCTCTGCACGCACTGACAGGGAATCTAGCTCTTGCTCAGTCTCTTACAAAACACCACAATTGCATTAATGCCCATGAACAGTGTGCAGCGGGTCAGCACACTTCCAAAGCCTCTGCTTTAGGGCAGAACAATTTCAGCTTCAACCTAGCCCATCTGTACACATTCCACTAAGTGTAGTTTGGCTGCACAAACAATTTAGAACACAGGCTCTAAAGCAGTAGTCTGCCTGCAGTCGGGAGTTTCTGATCATGCAAGGTGATATACGTAGTCCAAGCAAGCTGGCATGAAACCCATTCTCTTTGGGTCAAAATACAAAAACCAGTTTCAGATACTGTTCATCCTTGCTTGTGCCTGCTCAGGGTCTGCATACCTACTGCAAAACTTGGGCTAATGCTTTATGAAAAGCATTTAAAGAAATATACTCTAAACCAGCAATTTAACACAAATATGGTTAATATTAGCACTGCTGAAGCGAACCCTCTCAGTATTTTAGCCCTAGATTTTTCAGTGTAATGTAGTGCTTGGTTCAGCTCAGCCTTTGAAGCCAGTACTGTAGTCTGGCTTGTTTGAAGGTGCACAGAGATAAGAACTTAATTCTTCTCTTGCTTGATCAGTCCAGTATTCTGTTGCCAACAGAAGTAAACCGAATGCCCTGCTTGTGAGTTTGCAGAGGCATTTGTTGCATACCCTCCAACATTTCACAGATGAAAATAGGGACACATGTGAATTTGTAAGAGGTATGGTTAAACAACATGAAGGTGTGATCAAGAGGGTGTGGCCAGGCAACATGAGGGCGTGGCCAAGGGTATGGCCAGGCAAGCAAAGGGCATGGTCAAGTACAAAAGTTATTAGAAGAAACACACAAAACTGCAGTATTTTCTCCCTCTCAATTAGAACCTGCAGTTATCCACTAAAGCTAAATGGTGACAAACAAAATGAAGTATTTCTTTGCCTAGTGCATAGTTAAACTGTAGAATTCACTGTCACTAGATGTAGCGATGGCTGCCAACTTGGAGTCAACAGATTCATGGAGGTTAGTATCTAGTTTCCCTTCTCAAGGCATTATATTACGGATAAGGCTATCAATGGATTACTCATGATGGCTACATAGCACCTCCAGGACTGGAGACACCATGCCTCTGAATACCAGTTGCTGGGGAACATGAGTGGGAGTGTACTGTTACCCTCATGTCCTGCATGAGAGCTTTCCAGAGCATCTGGTTGGTCACTGTGGGAAACAGGATGCTGGACCAGATAGGCCTTTCCAGTAGGGCTCTTTTTATGGTCTTATGGTCTTAACCTAGCACAGAGAGGAAGGCATGAACACCTTCTCTTACAAGATGCAAGCCCAGTCCCTATATACAAACCCAGGTTGCTTAAGGGTATGCAGGGACTTGGTTTGCATGAAGATGTCCTTCCTTTTGTCTGTTAGACTTATGGGTTGAATAAGGAAACCTGGAGGTTAATTTTTGACAGCCAAGTTCAGAGCACAAGCCTTTTAAGGGCACAAATTGTGTCAGTTTTCAGAATAAATTCATGAGAAGCTGCCCATTAGAAGTCTCTGACCATCAAGGGCTATTCCTGGAGTTCCAATAGGAGCAAAGTCTAGTTTTACAGCCTGATGCTATAAATGTTCATTCAAAAGCTACTCCCACTTCTTCCAATGGAACTCTCAAGGAAGTGGCCAGAATACTGCTGCCTTATAGCACAATCCTAGCATGATCACTCAGAAGTATGTCCCACAGAATTCAATAGGGCTTACTGCCAAGTAAGTGTACAATCGAATCACACTATTAGATTTAGGTAAATTCAATAATAAGTTGTCAAGGAGGGCCACTGGTATTGACTATGCTTTGGTAAAAGACTTAGAAGGCCCAACAGGTGTTTTTTTTTTTAATTATGGAGAAAGGGTGTGCCTTAAATGTAAATGTATTCTGGGACAAAATATTTCAACCTTTATTCTTCCGCCATGCCCCTTCTTTGATTAGCTTCCGCCGGGCATTAAAAACGTGGCTTTTCAGGCGGGAATATGGGATGGGTTAGGATTTTTAAGTTTTGTACTGTTTTTAATTGTGTTTTATACTGTGTGTGTGTGTGTGTGTGTGTGTGTGTGTGTGTGTTCCCCCCCCCTTGTGTTTTATTGGACTGTACATCGCTCAGAGTGGCCGGATGTCTGGCCAGATGGGCAATTCATAAATATAATAAATAAATAAATAAATAAACTTTTCCTTCCCACAATTCATATATCTTGCATTTGAGCACATATATCCAGTATTAAACACTGAAGCTCCATGTTTTAAAGCAATCTACAACACCGACCATCACATCTTGTGGCAGCAAATTGATTATGCATTGTGTGAAGAAGTATCGTGTAATTGAGGGATAATTGTGAAATGCTGCTCCTTGCTAGAAGAAGAGGTAGCAGCAGCAGCAGCAGTGCTAGGATGACTTTTCCAGAAATATATTATTATATAATATCTTATATATTATACTTATTACGTTATTATATTATATATTATTCTATAATATTTTATAAGTGGCTTTTGTAATTTTTTTTTTAACCTTACTTAAACCCTTAATTGTTGATATCTGGTATTTTTCCGGGTGTGGGTGTGTGTCAGTGCTTGCAGGGCAATATCTTTCTTTTTCTTTGAAAATTGTCAGGATTCACACAAATTCAACAGGTGAAGATTACCTACCCACCCCACACCCCCAAACACGGAGCTTCAGAGAGAAGGGGAAGTTTCTTGCATTTCCTTCTGACACTGTATCTAACCTGTTAGCGGCACAGAGTCAGCTCTGTTAGGAAATAAAATCTTTGGCAATATTTAAAATGAGTGTGCACATGTGAGATAGGAGCAGCCCTTCTGCCCCAGCAGTTGTAGGGATGGGATGCATGCATCTTGACTCTAGTGTATCTACACTCACTTCACAACAGAATGTGAACTGCTTCACTTCTACTTCCCCTTTCCCATAACTTCCTGTCTAGATAGTAAAGGTTCCTGAATGTTTTTAGATTAAAGCTATTCTATAATTCAATATACAAAAAACCTATGGTTTAAAAAAGTTATGGCTATACAGCCTTCAGCCAAGCACCAAAAAGCAGAGAAACTGTGAGATAAGGCTCATAAGCTTTAACAACACATCCTCCCTAAGGAGGCAGAAAGTGCAAGTGAAATTCTCATCCTACCAAGGCAGATAAACCACATGGACAGGATGGAGAATATGATATGCAGAGGTGACTGTGGGGTTGTGGGAAACTGCTGACAAACAACTTAGAACCACCTACTTCTCTCTCTCATTAGAGCAGCTTTCCCCAACCTGGTGCCTTCTAGATGTGTTGGGCTTCAACTTCCCTCATGGCCAGCCAGAATGGCCATTGGCATGCTCTTTTCCAGAATTAGGATGTAACATATGCAATCCACCAAGGAACTCCAAAACAGGTGCAGCACTTTAAACAGACTATCTTTCAAACTGCTCTTTCTCCCTGAAACTTTCACCAATCTTCCTGAAATCCTCCACGTACGTAAAACCAACACTTCTTTCTGGCACTTGTAAATTTCAGGAAGATTGGTCAAACTGTTTCAATTCTATGAAGGTTAGAGTGACCCACCCCATCACCTTTTATAAGGACAGAACACTTGTTTTACGTGAACTATAGCCACCACAATGATAGCAGCTATAATTTAACCACTGTACCCTACTCCCTTCAGTATCCCTTATCAAGTATTGTTTGTTGGGCTGTTTGGCAGGCTGGATGGGGGAATGAATCTGCTGGGAAATCAGAGTGTGGGGAGAGAGTCCTCATGTGCCAGTATCCCAGCAGAATCAACCTGCCAAACATTTTTTTTCAAAGTCATTTTTGACAGAGGGAGGGGTTTGTTTGTTTTTGGTGCTTTTTGTCTTTAAACTGCTTTTTCTCCCTAAAAATTCAAGAATCATCTGAAATCCCCAGGGTATGTACATTCAACACTTCTTTCTGGCACCTGAAAATTTCAGAAAGATTGGTCAAACCATTTCAGTTTTATCAAGGTTAGAATAACCTCCCCATCATCATTTAACAAGGTGGAAAACTCAATTTCCTGATGGGCCTTAACATTAACATTAAGTACATAATAATAAGTACAATAGCATAATAATAAGTATAATCTGATATGTCGTAAGGATGACCATTTCATTAAATACTCTTAGGAAACTGTTGTTGTCCTTAGAACACCTAGCGGTAGCTTCAAAGCCAGGGTGAAGGAAATGAATACAATATCTAGCAGGCAAAGAAGAGTCTAAGAACTAGTGGGAATTTGCAACAATGGAAAGTTTCAGTGTGGAATGCGCCTTTCACAGTTCAAAGCTAGTCAGTCAGGATGCTCCATTCCATTCCCCCGTTTGCTGTTCCTCAACTCCCAACAGTTACCTAGCATTCTGTGGCCACCAAGCACACACAGTTCTCATAGGTTTTGTGGATCCCTCCCCCCTCCCTTCAGGGTTATTTATCTAAACATGTTTTGTACTTCTGCAAACCTCAGGATTTCCCTGCGTCTGCTGAAAATCTCCCCTTGTGTGTGGATATTGCCGGTCTGGCCACAAAAGCCAAAAAAAGACAGATACTGGAAACAGAGGGAACAAATGGGGGCCTGCAAGAAAATGTTGCAGTGTGGAGTGCTTCAGTTCAGGCTTCCAGCCTTGTAACAGTGTTCCAGTTTCTTTTTATTTTTTTCTCCAAATGTCAGTCAGCATTCCATGCCCACTTAGCATGTTCAGCATTGGGCTATTTTGGTTCCTCTTTCTCCGTTTTTTTTTTGGGGGGGGAGGAATGGGGGGGGGAGATCATGCCCAATCCCAATAACATTAACGTCGTAAACTTCTCCTTTGATTCCTATGGTCACCTCTCACATATGTCCCTGGGGACATTTAAAAATAGCTTCTCGTTATGAACCAGGAAATGACCTATCCAGATAATGAAATGATTTTCTCTGTAACCCTCTTTATATCTATGTCTGTCTTTCTCCATCCTCCTTCTCCAACCACTCCATTCCATTCCTGCTCACTTTCTTTCCTCTCAGTCACTCAACATTTCATGCCATTGAGTCCTCGTTGGGCTGGGGGCGGGGTTGGGGGAAGGGTGGTGGTGATGGTCACCCCCTTAGGGTTTTTTCTTAAGATTTTTTTTTTTTTAATCTCCAGGTCTGCTGATAACTTACCCTTGTGTATAGGTGGTGGTGTGGCTTTGGCTACGTTTGCATGAGCATGGGGAAACTTGAACTGGAAATAGAACTGGAAATAATTGATAGATGTTACAATACATACATCTGTCAAAGGCTGGAGTGGAGTGTACGTTGTTGGAACTAGAGGCGCAGTGGGCAGAAGGAGAGAGATCAACATAGGAGGAAGAAAAGTTGGCACAACTGCCAAGCAGATGCCCACATCACTGTGCACAACTGATGTAAGGAGCTTTGCTTTGGCTGTCACCAGCTTTGTTGCCCCTTGTGCTACCAGCTGTTACCAGCTGTTTTGGACTGCAAGTTAATCTGTGGGTAATCCAGCAACTCAAGTCGCTTCTGAAAATATGCTTACCAAAATTATTTCAGATACAATAAGATTATTATCTTGATTATCTGAACTTGTAGCATCCGTCCATCCCTTGCTCTTTCTAGACATCCCAGATATTTATTTCTTAAAATATTTTCTTACTTTTCTTGCATATATCACATCTTGATAATTTTTCAATTAATATCTAACATTAAATTAATTCATATGCTGGGCTGCTAAATTATGAGACTGTTAAATGACTTAAATACATTGTGTATATGTATTTATTTGTGTGTGTATGTGTGCGTGTGTATGCACACACACATGTACAGTATATCTCTGAGTATTCGTGCATATATCCACCCACAATAGAAACAAATTAATATCTTTATCAGCATATATTACACAGCTATTCAATTTTAGAATGCAGATGTTTACTGACATTTAAAAGAGATTGTGCAATACAATATGGTTGTATCATTCCTTCTGAATTATTTTTTTATCCTCATGATTTATCAAGTAAATTGTGATTTGTCCAGTAAATACTGCTGACCTTCTAGAGGCATTTA
This sequence comes from Shinisaurus crocodilurus, assembly GCA_021292165.1. Lineage (NCBI taxonomy): Eukaryota > Metazoa > Chordata > Lepidosauria > Squamata > Shinisauridae > Shinisaurus > Shinisaurus crocodilurus. The sequence continues at coordinate 116,177,828 of CM037878.1, read as the reverse complement.
TTTTCTCGTTACCAGCAATACTGAAGGACAATAACCTTCACTAGGGTGACCGATCCTTGCAACTACTGCCATTCTAACAGGAAAATATTTAACGTCCATCCACAATCCCCACCTACCCCAATTAATTGGCTAAACATTCCATTGTACAGTTTACAGGGTTGTGACATAATCCTGCAAACTAATATGCAGAAGAGTAATTCCTGTTTCACCCAAACATCACCTTTAAGGTCATCAGGATAAATCACAGCACAAATTAGCAGGATTTTTGAGTTGCAGGATTACGGGCTACACAGGATCAGCAGCTTTAGTTTCTTTACCAATAACATAAGTTTCAGTTAGAACGGGTATAGTTGTTTGAGATATTAAGCCCATGCTATCTCACTGAAGAAATTGCCTGGTGAAATACCATACAAATGAAAACATGATAGAATAATATGCATATTATTCTAGGCTTCTGCCTTGACACAAGACAGCTCCTTTTACAATTCTTTCAAAGGCCCTCCATTCAGCATCCTGAATGCACCATTCCAATCACACATGGGGGGGATGGGACGGGACGAGGACACCTTGCATCATTCGCTTTACGGGTAGGACTAAAACAGTCAATAAAATTAAGCAAATGTATCTGCAAATAGATTACTATCCTGTATATGTTTAGTTTCAATACTGATAATTAAAACAAAAACTCATTACCATTATGCAAGTACATAGAAATTTAAAACAAACAAACAAACCCACTCTAGTTACAGCATCCACAAAAGCTTACTTGGTCCAGGAAGCATTCTCCTTCTTCCACTGCCATTTTCTGTGGCCAAATATGAAATACGATGACTCAATTAGTTAACACTTTGGGCACCGCATCGCAGCTAAAAATAGCCGCCAAGCAGGAAGTGTCACATATTTTTTTAACAAAGCAACTAAGCATAATCCCTTGTTCAACTTTAACTATTTTTAACCTGGAGAAAGGCAAGGAAGAGTCTGAGTTGTAGGCTGGCAAAGGAGAGTTGTCTTGGGATTCCTGACTGCCATAGTTGTAATCTCCACTCATTCCCTGAATGTGTAACTGTGGTATGTAGAAGACCAAAAATAGCCACCAAATCAGCTGGTTAGAAGAACCCTATCCCTAGGCTGGAATCACTCCTGAAACAAGCTTTTGTGATTCTGCTTATCAGCTGTTTCAGTCCTGAAAGGAAGACTGGTCTGGCCTGTTTTTCAGAAGCAACTAAACTAGGGATTTCCCACTCACTTTGACTGAACACTGCCAAAGAAGACTGCTTTCTTACTTATGCCCATGCTTTATTGAAAATGCAAACTTCTAGCAAACCAGTTGTGATAGATGTATGCCATTTGCTCTATACTAAAAACAACAACAAAGAGACCTACAGCACTTTAAAGACTAATAAGTGCATTATGGTACCAGCTTTTGTGGACAAGAGTTCACTTCATCAGATACATGAACCATTAACCCCAGTAGTCAGGTATGTGTGTGTGTGTGTGTTACAGAGAAGAGAAGAAAAAAACCCAATGGGGTCAAATGCAAAAAGTAATATACTATTCCATTCACGTATGGAAAATAAACACAGCAGACATTTACAACAGCAGTAACTGTTAACACAGACATCCTAGATCTGCTATTTTAATTAACACCTTTACAGCACAATCCTATGGCCACTAGACAGACTCTAGACAGCCGTAGGATAATTCCGAATCCCAGCTCCGACCTCAGAAATGCATTCCATACTCGGAGCGCCATCCCTCCAGCTGTGACTCCGAGGTCACATGAGCAACCTCGGAAATGGAGTTTTGTGGGCAGGAAGGGGAGAAGACAGGCTCCGCCAGCATATGCAGTATTCTGGCAGCACCTCAGCATCCTCTCCTCGCACTCCGGGGCAAAATACTTAGATAGCTGAAATTGGCTATCTCGGTGTTTTCCAGGGCAGGAGAAGTGCAGAGGAGACCTTCACCTCCATGCTCCTTCTGCCCTCCATAGAATGCCCCAAATCCTCCAAGTTTGGAAGGTTACAGGCAGCCTCACTAGATTGTGCTACCCATGGGACAGAATCCAGTGGCTGCCTTTGGACATCATGATAAACCATGGGACAGGAACAAGCAACAGATGCTCCCCATTCCTTCTCAGATGCACTTGCGGTGAGGATTAACCCTAAAGTGTGGGTAATCTTAACTATGGTTTGTTGAAACAAGCCAGCTTCATGGTTTGAAGCTGCCTTGTTTCAAACAAGACACAGTTAAGATTGACCACAGTTTGTTGCCAAAATGACAAGCTGTGTTTAATCAAACGAAAGTAGCCACGGTGGCAGAGGAGAGGGGATGGTGGGATCATGTGAACCTGAGGCTCCCTGTGGCTCATTCTGTCAGAATAAACCAGGGCTCTCCAACCTTGGGTCCCCAGATGTTGCTGGACTACAGCTCCCAGAATCCCTTGCCATTAGCCATGCTGGCTGGGTATCCTGGGAGCTGTAGTCCAGCAACATCTGGGGATACAAGTTTGGGAACCACTGGAATAAACCATGGCTGATCAGGATGTCTGAATGCAGCCACTGTATTTATTCAAGCCAAGACTGATAGAATTGAACTTCATGAACTGTAATCCAGTTATTTCATGTTGGTGTCTCCCTTTGCCACTTTCAGGATATTAGCAAAGTGTCTTGGGAGGCTGAGACGATCTGCAATGCATTTCTGAGTGCTGCCCTCTCCAATGTCTGATTTGTGCCCATTTATTATATTCTTCTGTACTGCAATTGACCCATTTGTCCTATGTGGAAGGGCACAGCTGGCAGGTTGTACATTGGTTACTACCACCACCATTATTCTTATTATTCATTGATGATGATGATGATGATGATGATGATGATGATGATGATGATGTCTTTCTTCCATAATGAATCTCAAGGTAGCATACATACGGTTTCCATGTAATTTTCCATCCAGGCACTCAGTGGATCAAGGCTTACTTAGCTTCAGCAAGGTTGCCAAGTCAGATGCCTTCAGACTATGCCAGTTTCTCATGTTATACTACTTGAGGCATATATATCCTACTTTCCCAAAGCACTTTCTGAATGTTAGTGTGAACACTAATTTTCAAGCAAGTTTAGTTTTTTCCTTTGCTTTTCAGTTCATGAGGTTACATGTATTTCCTTTAACCACAGCTGAAATCACATTGCTCTCTTTTGTGATTTCTGAGATTGAATCTTCACTGGATATTCACTACATATTCACTGAATATTTGATGGCTGAATTTCAGATCTAATGATACCTAATTTCACATTTGATTCAACATGTACTATTTGACAGTTGATATTTATTTGATAGTTGACTCAGAATGGCATATAGTATTTGACAACTGACATGCAATGCAACTGATAGTATTTGTTGAGCCATGATATTTCATATTTGCCATCACTGGAAAGATGGCATGTAATGGCATTTAGTACTTGACAGTTGGCATGGAATAGAATTTGGATCTGGTGGTATTTGACAAGTAACAATATTTCATATTTGACATCATGTTAAAGTTGGCATACAATAGTTGATAGTACCTGATAGTTGACATGCAACAGTTTATGCAAAAAGCAAAGGTAGCTGTTTGGGCCAAAAGCTGACAAAGTGGCTGGGTTCAGACAACACGATAACCCACACTCAAGGGTAGAGTATGGGTTGAGTGTGGGTTGTTGTTGAATCATGGGTTATCATGTTGTCTGAACCCAGCTGCACTAACAAGCCATGGCTTGTTAACCACGAATAACCCATGAAGAGAACCCATGGTTTGTTGTTGTGTGAACTGTGGGTTGTTCACCATGGTTTGTTATCTTGGCTGGGTTCAGACAACATGATAACCCACTTTTGCTGCAGGAAAATAATGATAAATTAAGGATAGCATGCTTCTGAAAGAGACTATATTATTGTTATGTTTATGATACTTTGTATCTTAGATATGTGATTTTGTTTTCCTGCTCAAACTGGATTTCATAGATTTCATAGATCATAGAGTTGGAAGGAGCCTACAAGGCTATTGAGTCCAGCCCCCTGCGGAATGCAGGAAACTAGAGGAGGGTCTCCCATCCAAGTAATAACCAGGCTTGACCCTGCTTAGCTTTTCATGCTCAGACAAGCTGAGCCAGCATAAGCCACAGGCCTGTATTGTTTATATAAATATTGTAATTGTGTTTTAATTTTTTTAATTTTAATACCTATTTTGATTTGTTGTTCTGTGATAATTGCCTTCTTGTTTTTTAAACTGGGTAGTTTATTTAATTGTTATAATGGAAACTACCTTTTTAAATCTGCTGGTCCATGACCGTAATAAATTGATTGATTGAACCCACTTTTCAACAACAACCCATGGTTCAATGACACCCCACACTCAACCCTTGAGTGTGGGTTATCATGTTGTGTGAACCCAGTCACAGTGTTATGTAGTTTCTAATACTATTGGATAGATGACAAGCAATGATATTACTAATTGTTTCAAAGGCTGATAACTTATGAGATTTCATATTTGATGTCTGACAAATTCAAAACAATCACAAGGTGTCAACGAGCCTAAAGCAGACAAATTCTACAACAGAGAGAGATGGGTAAGGATAACCACATAAATGTTACCAACTGCCAGGTTAAGACCTAAGTCAGGAAAAGTACCCCACTTTCTCCCTATATTTAAAGGAATAAGGAATTCTAGTTGTCTATTTCTTTCAGGGGGGGGGGGGGGATTCTTCATGTATTCCTTTCCTTGTCCTTCTTACAGGCGCTGTCGTTGTATAAGAAATGCAATTAGAAATTACAGCTGTAAGAGACTGTTGCTAGCAGGGAAGCTCCCTGCCTCTGCCATGCCAAAACATCTAAAAACAGCTTCCGCCTCCCTGTTGGCTTTCCTGCACATGGTCTCAGGCAGCTGATGAAGTAGGAGGAGAATTCCTGAGAGCATTAATCTTCAAGGAGAGAGAGAGACTGCATGGTATATAGCAACATTGAATAAGAAGACTCTGGCATCATAAAATCTGTGCCTTTCATTGTTCTCTTTCTTTACTATCTAGTCTGGTTAGACTTACTGCATAGACAATGCTTAACTATAAACAAATTCCACCCAAAATAGTTCCACTTGCACTTTGTTCAGGACAGTATTTATTTATTTATTTATTATATTTATACCCCGCCTTTTTTTCCTGCAAGGAACCCAAGGCGGTTTACATAATCCTCCTCCTCCTCTCCATTTTATCCTCACAACAACCGTGTGAGGTAGGTGAGGCTGAGAGTCAGTGACTGGTCCAAAGTCATCCAGTGAGTTACACAGCCGAGTGGGGACTAGAACCCGGATCTCCTGAGTCCCAGTCCAACACTCTAACCAGTACAAAATATCCAAAATCTTGTACCAATGAAGGTGGCCTGAAAAAGCAGTTACCCTTTTTATTTTTACTATAATACTTTAATGAAAATAGTCTTTATTATAATAAAACTGTCAAAAAAAAAGTATCCAACATGAAACACCAAGCTATCTACTGTATATCTAATGTCTGACCACACCAAAATATAGGTGATATAGGTGATATGACAATATGATTATTATACTAAATGGTGAAATAGTCATTATAACCTACTATATGCAAATCTTGACATGGAAGCAATTGACAAGAATATACATATGCACTGGTTTTTCACTGCCAACATTACTACTAAGTCCTCTTCCTCATTGGTAAGAGTTGGTAATGCACTTGTGCAGTTGCTACCACTGCAATGCTCGCAAACCACAGTACAAAGAAGACCATAAAGTTGGCATGTAACTTCATTGGCTGCAAATTTCGTTGACTATGATTTGGCAGGTGCAGCAAACTGTCTTTAGTAATTTCTCTGGTACTGGTGGTTGTTGTTCTTGTTCTTGTTCTTGTTCTTGTTCTTGTTCTTGTTCTTGTTCTTCTTCTTGTTCTTCTTCTTGTTCTTCTTCTTCTTCTTCTTCTTCTGTGGTTATTGGATGAAGGTATCCATGTAAATGTTGCCATCCCCATTGTTCTGGAAACACACTGTATACTTCCATACCAAACACGGGAAGTGAACCCTGTACAGGTGGTACATAGTAGCATCAACAGCTGGAGGGAGATATGCAATGTTAAGCTCTCTGTAGATAGTTTTTTGGGGCGCAATCCTATGCATGTTTAGGCGGGGGGGGAATCCTACAACTCCCAGCATGCCCAGACAGCATGGTTGGCTGATGCATGCTGGGAGTTGTAGGACTTTTTTCTGTCTAAACATGCACAAGATTGCTCCCACAATGTTCTTAATGCATGCTGAGTGGCTTGCAATCCCTAGGGCTCGTTGGCTTTCCAACATCCCCCTCCCTCCATGTAGTATCAAATCCTCCTTGGCTTTTTGGTGATTTCATAGATTTCATAGATCATAGAGTTGGAAGGAGCCTACAAGGCTATCGAGTCCAACCCTCTGCTCAGTGCAGAAAACTAGAGGAGGGGTCTCCCATCCAAGTAATAACCAGGCCTGACCCTGCTTAGCTTTCCACGCTCAGACAAGCTGAGCCAGTGTAAGGCACAGATTGCATGAGCATTTGCTCTATGAATATCTCTGTCTATATTCCAGCCCATATTCTGACACCTTAATGTGAAATTACTTTCCTGGAGTGCTTTGTCTATTTCTAGTTACTTGTCTTTGTGTTCTGTCATTTGCTGAATGTATAGACTGGCACATTTGACTTAATTATTGTGTCCAGCTCTTGAAGAAAAATGGAAGCATTAGTTCAACACTCTGCAAATGTAATTTCCAATTTCCAAGCATTTCTGCCCATATCAATGCCTTCGCTATATCAACCATGTGGAGGTACATAATCCAAAAGTATACTTTTCTACTTCTCTTTTTTCTCGGAGTTTCTTTAGTTCCCTCAAGCCTTTTGGATATGCTTTGTAGAACTACTGAAGAATTTATATGCTCCACTTGTGTTTCTCTAGTAATGGAATTTCTCAAAAACTAAATTTCGTTCCTTGATTACAGGGTTGTCAATCTCCATTGCTTCACTGGATTCAGGGGACAGTTCTTTGTTCTCTTTAGTGGTCATTGCTCTGGTGTGCATATAGATATCTGTGGGTGAAGTCAATGTGTGCTCTCTAGTGCTTCCCACCTCTGGAATATTGTTGTGCATTGTAGTGTTTCAGTGGAGCACTTACTGCTGCTGATACCAGTAAGTAGCCATGGACAGCATGTGAGTATGCTTTGCCTGTCATTATATGACCCACAGCATTATCCACACACACCAGCTCCAGGACTTCCTCAATACCAGATCCACTCATTAGATTCCCAATGTCTCCCAAATGTGACATCAAAAGGTGGAATGCCCCAAGACATATAATAATCTTATTCAACTTTATAATTCAAGTGGTAAGTTACCCTACTTGATCTTACTATCTGAATTGCTTTTATCCACAGACTCTGGTTGAAAGTAAGAACAAGCACATCCATACACAATCTCTGTGATCCTGCACACATGAATGTTAGTGTAGTGTACATGCAACTGAGACTAGTTGGGTTTAGTTGGAGGAACAATGTGGGACACACATCTGGCTGATGGCCTACATACGCAGTCTGCATGTACCCTGACCATCTGGGCCCTGGTTGATTTGCAATCTATTTGTAACCCATAGCAGCAGAGCCAGCCCTCTCATGAGGCGGGGTAAATCCCCCACCTCAGGCAGTGGAACAGTGAATTGCATGCTCCCTCCCCTGGCCAGTAGGTCCCCCTGCCACTGCCTTGCTCCAGTGAGTTCCACTGGCCCCTCTCCCACTGTGGCATTTACCAAAGCTGTAGAGTGAGGCTGGAGGGGCATGTTTTGGGTGGAATTAGTTTATGGTCAACTTTACATCTACTGGACTAATAACTAGCTCATCCAACTCCATGTATCTTGAAGCTTGAATTAATTGGGACAATTTTTTCATTTGCTTGGGGAGGGTTGGGAGGAAGGGAAATAAAACAATGAATATATAAATTGTGGGGGAAATCAGACATGGAGGGAGCAATCCTATGGCCCCCAGACATCATCTGGTGGGCCGTAGGATACTTCAGATTCCCAGATCTGAGGTTGGAGACAGCTGCTCCGACCTCAGAGCTGGGAATCTGCACTCCGACCATGCTCCCTTGCAGCCAGTGTGGAAAGAACTGCACCGGCTGCCTCTCTGAGGTTGGGAGCTCGACCTTGGAGAGGGGGTAAAGGGGGCATTCCTGTGGGCAGGGAGGAGAGGAGACTGCAGAGTCCAGGGTATCCTGTGTCCTCTGCAGCTGCCTCCTGCTCCCTTCCCCCCTTGAAATGTCCCAGCTAGATGGCTGAAAATGGCTGTCTAGTGAAAATGCAGAGCGAGAGGAATGGGGCGGGGAATTCAGAGGCTGACAATCATCTTGCCCTTAATGAAAGGAAAAATATGTTGATTATGCTGCTGGTTCCAAGTGTGCCATTTAAGAAGGGCATGTCCTCCTCCCCACATTTTTAGTGGCCTCTGTATCTCTGAGTAACTATTATGAACGATTGAACAAGTCTATGCACTGGGCATGCTATACATGCCAAAAACACATAGATTGATGACACTGTTTCACCTCTGTTGATCAGGCTGAATTGATTTAAGTCAAGGAGATTTAAATCACTGCATTTAAATAATGTTTCCCACTGAAACTTTGTCATATGTTTCCTGAACAAATGGTGCAAATCGGATCACTGATCTATGTTAATTTACAACTAAACAGAGCTAAATGGCACCAGTGTGTAGTGATTTGCCCATGCACATTGGCACCAATGTGTAGAATTATTCCTTCAGATTAATATCACAGCTGCTGGTTACTTATGAACATTCTCTAACATCCACTTGCAGACAAAGTATACTGAATGAAGAATGTACAAAATTCCTTTCTTATGTTGCTGATTTCTGCACATTCCTTGGAGACAATGCTTATTGCATGGACAAATTACAACATTATGATGAGATTATAGTTGAAGTATGTTCATTCTCCAGTGTTTCTTGGAGACTATGCATATTGCCCAGAGAATGTACAAAACACTGTCGAGATATGCACAGGCCTCAAAGTTGGAGACTGTGCGTATTGACTAGAGAATGTGCATACTGCCCAGAGAATGTACAAAATGCAGTCAAAATATGCACATTCCCCAAGATTGTTTGGAGACTGTGCATATTGCCCAGAGAATGTGCAAAATGCAGTCAAGATTTTCACATCCCCCAAGGCCTGTTGGGAACAATTGCCAGAGAATGTGGCATAGTGGTGAGTGTTGGACTGGGACTCGAGAGATCCGGGTTCTAGTCCCCGCTCGGCCATGAAACTCACTGGCTGACTTTGGGCCAGTCGCTGACTCTCAGCCTAACCTACCTCACAGGGTTGTAGTGAGGATAAATGGAGAGGAGGAGGATGATTATGTAAGCCACCTTGAGTTCCTTGCAGGAAAAAAGGCGGGGTATAAATGTAATAAATAAATAAATAAATATGTGCAAAATGCAGTTGAGATATGCACATTCCACAAGGCCTGGTAGAGATTATGTATAATGTGCTTTGTTGTTGTCATGCCTCATACCACCACACTATGCAATACATACTGGGTGTGACTGGTTGATAAAGCAACCTGACAAAAAATAAAGCAGCAGTAGCAATTGAGCTGGCAGCATCCTCAGCAGCGGTAGAGCCAGGTAGGACAGGGAGAGAAAACAATGCTAATGTGATCCAAGGCCCTTCACCCAGTAAAATGAAAAATGGCACCAAACTTGATTTGAAAATACGAAAGAGTGGAATACCACAAGGATCTGAAATTATCAATAGAAATATAATTCAGTGTTTACATGTGACCTCTAAAAATGAAACACATCATTTTATAGTAATCCCATAATGTGAAAATGTGAAGTTGCAGATTACAATTTTAAAAAACCCAGTGATTCAAGAAAACATACTTTTAGACAGGTATCTGGTATAGTCTTGTTCTGAATAATCTTTTTCAAACAGTTCTTTCAAATTACACTAATTAAAGATTGATTTGACAGACCTTTGGGATTTCAATAAAATGGCTAATGAATCAATTCAAAATATAAACCCAATGAAATGTTGATACTTCAGTCATTCCTGCTATGCTGTTAGACTTGACCATTTTTGTTCCTGTGCCTTTAACAGCTACCTGACAGACAGAAATTCAGGGAATGTTTCAGGCTTTCTTCAGTGCATATCAGCTTGTTTTTTATTAAAAAGAAAGAAAGAAACGGGTGTCTTAAATATAGACACCAAATAATTTGGAAATACTCACAAACCTATTCACAAACATTTTTTAGGCATGATAGTGGAGGCAGGGCTGGCCCTGTTATTAGGCAGAATTAGGTGGCTGCCTCTGGTAGGGCATGGTGGGGTTTGGGGCAGAGGGGCAGCGGCATCAGTCCCTTGGCTATTCCTCCTGAGCCCCCAGGTGTTCCCAACTTTTGGAGAACAGTTGTATATGCCAAGTATTGTGCCCTGTGTCCGCTAAACTAGTCTGCTGCCCTCAGGTGTGCTGGAGGATACTGACTCATCGCGCCAGTGCTGAAAGAAGATTCAACTGCCAGTCTGGTCAGCTCCTGTATGTGGAATGGGGGGGGAGGCATCTTATCCCTTGGCCTCAGGCAGCAAAGTATCTTGGTCAGCTCTGAGTTGCTGCCACATGTGGATTCTCTAGAACTATAATATACCAAACTATAATATATCAATGGGGGGGGGGGCTAGATTGCCCCTATCTATCCACAATCCTAGTTGATCTTCTTGGCTTGCAATTCCATGGCTTTGGCACTCTCACTAACCATCTCTCATGACTTAATTATGGTTTTGTCTCCAAGTTATATTCCAGGATACTTTTGATCCTTTCCAAAGTAATGCCACAAGGTCATGAGATAATTAGAAGCCCCACAATCAACTGGGAATCTCAAATGATGCTCAATTTTGTCTTAACAACAGGGAAGCATTACTCAAATGGCAACCGTTACTCAAACAGGCTAGCTCATTTGTGTCTATGACTGCATTTCTTCAAACCCTTGAGGAGAGAATTAAAGAGGGCTCCAAGGCTTATGAACTAGGTAATCAGGAAAGATGCATACATCCATTACATCTGGATTATCCATTACAGAGGAGAAATAAACACTGAGCAGATTTACTGAAGAGGCTCCCTGTAACTTCAGAAAGAAAGAAAAAAAGCAGAAAGCCTTAATATTGGATTTAGCAGTACATGAAGTGCCTTTGGACACTTATTTATTGCTATATTTTCATACCACCGTGACAAGATTTTAATGCCATATACAATAAAATAAACAAATGACAATAACAAACAATCTAAGTAAAAACATGAAAGCAAGGAGTATCATAACTGCCTCTTTCTCCCTGTTTCCTGTCTAACATTCAAAGCAAAATTTCACGCATCTCTTGGTGCCTTACAGGGCCGGCGCTACCGCTATGCAAACTAGGCGGTTGCCTAGGGCGCGCGGCTGAAGTGGGCGCGGAAACGCTGCGCTCCTCTTCGCTGCCGCTGCGCCGCCCCCACCAGGCCTCCGCTGCCGCTGCGCCGCCCCCGCCAGCTGTAAGAAGGATCCCGCCAGGCCTCCGCCTCCCCACCCTCCCGCCCGCTGCCGCCGCCGCCGCCGCGCCTCCCCCCGCCAGCCCACCCGCTCGCTCGCCGCTGCGCCTCCCCCCGCTTGCCCGCTCGCTGCCGCTGCGCCTCCCCCCGCCCTCCCGCTCGCTGCCCGATGCCCTCCCGCCACCATCGCCACCCCCCAACCCCCCCGTCACCTACCTTCTCCGCGTCGCGTCGCTTCCGGAGCCGCCCGCGTGTTTTTGGCGGGAGGAACAGGGCAACAGGGCTTAAACAGCCTGTTGCCATGTTTCCCCCCCAAGCAAAAACAGTGCGGGGGTCCCGTTGCGTCACTTCAGGAGGAGGAGGAGGAGGAGGAGGAGGAGGAGGCAGCAGCAGCCGCAACAGCAGCAGCAGCCGCCGCAGCCAGGGCAGGGGGGAAGGTAGGTTGGTGGTGGCGGCGCAGGGTTTTTTTTTTTGCTGCTTTGGAGGGGGGGCGCTAAATATTTTTTCGCCTGGGGCGCCAAACTGCCCTGCACCGGTCCTGGTGCCTTACGTGTGTGTATGAAGCTCACACATCTCACAGCTGGAAGAGGTGCAAGTTGTGGCCCAAGGAAGTGCAACTCACACGTGCATTCTTGGCTAATGCCAAGAATATGTCCAAAGCCGCTGTGTGGCGCAGGCTGTCAGAGCAAATTTTCTCCCCAGGGTAGATGGGTGCTTCTATGCAAGCCCTATTTTCTTGTATTGACATCATTTGTTCCCTTATTCATTCCTGAGAATCGACATGATGTTCCTCCCAAACAGTTGGGATTCCCATGTTTTCCCAGTTTCTGTCTTATTTCTTTGTTTAAGTGCTAAGGTGCTTCTAGACAAAGCTTTTATTATGCAATCACCTTCCCTCAAATGCAGAATATTGTTGGGGATCCAGACATAACCCCCCCCCATGTTTTCTCACCACTTTGCCTGTCTTTTTTCTTACCAAAAAACAAAACAAAAACCTGTTAACAAGATAAAGACAGAATAGCTGCACAACGTCTTTTAATTGGTAGTGCTAGGTGCTGTCTGTCTGGAAATACCCCTGCTTTGTAGTGAGATATTTAGAGCTTCCAAAAGCACAGCAGCACAAGCTTTCAGCACTATTATCCCTCCTGGTCTGGAGGTGGGAATCCTTTTGATGTGCACAATCCTCTTCATTACTGGACTTCCCACCCCTTCACCAGTGCCGTCATTGTTTCCAGCGGCTCTGCCAGATTTCAGGGGGGTCTGGGCATCAGGGCTGGCCATACCATTAGCCACAGTGAGGCGGCAGGTGCTGAGCTGTGGGGAGCGGTGACAAGGCGTTGGAGGACAGAGCTGTGTAAAGTAACTTGGTCTGAGAGCGTTTTGCAAGACAAGCAAATTTTTTTTTAATTTTTGACTTGATAAACAAGCGACGTCTGTAGGGATGTAACCGCTCGCCTCGAGCGGGCGTAGCAGGCCAAAATCGGCCCCGCTCATGCCAGCCAGAGACTCGCTTTAATATAAGAGTGTTTTGGATTACAAGCACGGTTCCGGAACGAATTATGCTCTCAATCCCAGGTATTACAGTATGTCACATAGCCTGTCCTGAAGCCCCTAAGCTAGCCTGCTGGTGGGGATATTCTCTCTTTGCCAGTGTTAAAGTAAGATTCAGCTGCCAAACTGGGCAGCTTCTGTGTGTGAATGGGGGGGGGGGGGAACTTTTAAATTAATTAATTTATTTATTATATTTATATCCCACCTTTTCTCCTGCAAGGAACCCCAAGGTGGGTTACATAATCTTCCTCCATCCTACTCTCCCTTGACAACTTCACCTCAACAGTGGAGGGTCTTTTACAAATTCACTGCAGTGGGGGAAGCCCTGCCCATTTTATTTTATTTTATTTATCAAATTTATATCCCGCCTATATACAAATACCCTAGGCGGCATACAAGATTATAATATAACCAATTTACACCAAACGAATATACGATAAAAACATGACAAATACCATTAAGCATAAAAACAAGATGAAAATTCCATAACAATTCCATAAAAATTAATAAAATCCCAAAAGTGTGATAAAACACTACGAAAGGAAGGGTTGCTGAAATAGTAAGGTCTTCAGTGCCTGCTTAAAAACATTAAAAGAAGTCAATAGACACATTTCAATCGGCAAATCATTCCACAACTGAGGGGCAGCAAAAGAAAAGGCCAGTCTCACATTAGGCAGCTGCAACAGATTGCCCTCAGAGGACCGTAAATGGCGTGGTGGAACATGGGGGAGGAGGCACTCCCTAAGGTTCCTTGGACCTAGACCATGAAGGGCTGCAGGATCGTTTCACTGCAGGATGAGCACTGGGATGGGGCAGTGCTCCTGGGGTTGGAGAAGGGTGCCTTCTAATGGAACCAGGGTTGAAAACAAAATCTCTGGAATTTCCTCAGCAGCCACTGCTGTGCAGGGAAATAAATAAAGCTCAATTAACACTAACGCTGAACAGGTCTACTATAGAAGTAGCAAAAATAAAAGTTTATTTTGCCTGTGTCTGAAAACACCCTATATGGACATTTGCAATATCAGATCACTGTGTAAGTGGGTTGCAGAACTTTGGGGAAAATGGTTTTTTTGAAGCCTCACCTTTGTGGCTTGCTGGAAGTACAGAGATAGCATAGTCCAGCCCCCCCCTCCCAACCTGGTGACCTACATATGTGGTGGACTACAACTCCCATCATCCCCAGACAGCATGGGAAGGTGGAAGTTGTAGTGCAACACATCAGGAGGGCACCAGTTTGGGGAAAGCTGGCATAGTCCACCATGCACTAGGTCACTTTGGACAAGGCATTTCTGAAAAAAATACCACAATGCAGCAGCTGTTGCAAAAGCCACTGAACACAGGAAGGAGTGGTTGCTTGTAAGTGTGTGACTACGAACTCTTTTCAGATCAGCAGGCAACCTGGAATGCAGCAAATACCCCTAAACGTCAGCTTACTGAAGGCCTCTACACCTCCAAGATTTCAGGAAACATTGCAGTAAGAAGGCTGCACGCGGAGAGAATCGCTTACATAACCAGGATCATTGACTGAGAAATCACGCCATCAGCTTCTTGGAAAACTGATCTGACACCATCATTCCTGAAAAAGCTACAAAAGCCAAGTAGGACAGGGAAACCTGAAGTCAAATGATTTAGACTGGTTATTCCTAGGTAAAAAAATTACACAATACACAGTATTTAAGGAGCTAAGGGGGAGAACAGAAGAGAAACCATTTGGCTAGTTGTACACACATTACATACTTGATTGGTGGTTTATTTGAATGAGAAACAATTCAATGCAGTGCAGCACCAAACATTCCTTACCTATGTCTAAAAAAAAGAAGTGGGGGATAGAATAAGACTTCTGATTATTAAACCTTTGACTACCTGGGGCCTACAGCTAATTCACTGAAGCAGTGTGATGACATTAGATTGTCCATTTGTGTGCAAAGGTACAGAATTAACTGTAATTACCCCATCTTACCATCTACCCCAAAGGGCAAAAATATCTCCACTGAAGCAACAGTATACAAAGAGCCCTAAGATCATCCTGCCTCTACACCGAGTCTACAGATATATCCTTGAAGCCCTGGAGGATCCACAGTAAAAGTCAATGGCTGCAGGCCTCTCTAGGATGGTGTTCAAGACAGTAACTAGATGCTACTCAAGCTACGGTAAATATGTCACACAATGCCATTTTTGAACCACAAAAGTAATATAGCTATTAGTGCATAAGCAGCATCAATTTCACATTTTTTCATACCAAAATTATACCTCTGAATGATAACAACTGGAGCTTTGCCAACCCAGTTATGGTGAAAGCTACAAATGAAATCTTCAGTCCCCCTGTACTATTCATTACTATTTTTGTTGAGGTCTCATGGAGCACTTAATGCCTTAGTGGTTCATGGGTCACAATTGTTGGGAGGGCATCCCAGAGACTCAATCCATCCTCCAAAAGCTTCCAATCTAGCTCCGGAATGTCCCTTTATCCCAAGGGATCCCCTTATATATTCCAGCTGCCTTTTCCCATGCTAAAGAAGGCACTATCATATGGCCATCAGATTGCTGCCTAGTGGAAGCAGCCGCAGCGGCTCTGTCACAGTAGAAGCTAAGGGTTCATAAGGAGATAAAATGATTTGCTCATAGGGGTACAGGGGATCCTGCCCCTGAAGGGGTGTGTGTGTTAGATAACTCTTTTTCAGTTGCACTCCACAACGTGCTCTACGCACATTTCCCTGCAAAAAGCTTGCCAGAGGAGCAGAACAATGGGTGTGCTGTAGCAAAGGGCTAAGTGCTTTTCTGCACGAGGGCCATCTAGTGGCATCCCGAACCAGCACAAAGCAGGCAGCGATCCCTGCATACATAATCAATGGTTAGCATTTCTGACATGCTGCCAGGAGCAGAGGACAGCTGAGTGACTTGCATTCCAGCCAAGGCCCACATTTGTCAGCACACACGTAGGACAGCGTCCACCTCGGTCCCTGCTGTGGCTGCTGATGGTTCAGTACAAACAAAGGTGCACCTGCCCTAAAGTGCTATTACTTGTGGCGGCAGCATTCCCTTCTGTGTATTACATGAGCTTCTGCAGCACCACCCACACATCTGGGAAAGTGAACCTCCCTCTCTCCCTCTCTCTCTCTCCTTAAATTAACCAAGAAGAGGTGAAGAGAGAAATGGGGGAGGACAGAGCTCATTCCCAACACACACACCCCACGCATCTGAACAGGGGTGGATGTGGGGAGAACAAGAGAGAGAAGAGAGAGAGAGAGTAACTGCCAGAAACAGGGAGCAAGATCTAAACTTTTGCCTGCCTTTCTGCGGAAGCCTGTGACAAATGATGCTGCAGCATTGTGTGAAGTAGCTCTGAGCTCCAGAGAGCATAAATGTAGGCATTTCAGAGGGTAAGGGTGGGTGTGGGGATTTTGTGCACATTTAAATAGGAAAGAGCTCAGGCAAGTAATCCTCACTTGTGTGCCTGTGTTTTCCCCCTCATAGCTGAAAGGTGGATTCATCATTACATCATTACTATGGTGAGGAGATGCAAAGGAGGAGAGGGTCTTCCCTTCTTAATGATTGCATGGAAGAGGGAATTTTGACAAGTGCTAATTGTCATGCAGGGCAGAGAAAAGCTATTCAGGAGCACCATCTCCCTTTGCATCTGATCAACTTAAGCAATTTGCATAATTGTTGATACAATTTGCATTTTTTTAAAAATCTGCAAGTACCATCACATGTAAGTTTGGTTCTACATCACAATAGATACAACCTAAAAAAAATTAATAGCAACACTTGTATCTTGCTGAATGTTTATCATGTTCTTATCGCCCAAATGTGAGTGGGCAAACTTTGCCTTTTAAAGTCTCCTGCATGCATGTGCCAAACAACACAGCAAGACAAAACAGACAAAATGACCATAATGTTTGATTAAATATGGAACAGCAAAATGAAATGACACATACTGAAATACAAATCCTAGTTTCTTGATTTTACCAGGCAGCCATGTTAAGTGGACACACCAAGGTATGATGATGGTGATGATGATGATGATGATGATGATGATGATGATGAAGAATATAGAACCTTCAATGGGTGATAAACCTTGGGAGATTCAATAGAAGGAACTAAAATACTGCCCAGAGTTGAAAACCAAACCACTAGTTCTGCGGGCTGTAGGGGGGTTGTGTTTGCATTTCTCAAACAGCATCCCATGCCAAACCACTTTTGAAATGGAAAAGAGTTTCAAAAGCAGTTTGATTTATTCAAAGAATTAAAAAAAATCCCAGTGGGCATGCCCAGCTCTTAGGCTTGCCTAAAGTAGTCTCTTTGGATAAAGGCCATTGTGCAAAAGGTCATTGCAAATACTTGTGATTTTCCACTCCTATATATATATATATATATATATACATGCCTGCATGCGTGTGTGTGTTTGTTAAGTGTCCCAAACAGGATTGTGAAAAGAATGAGAAAAAAAGAAGCAACTTGTTGCACAAATATACATTTCATGTACAATGCAAATCTGGAACTGCATTATGGGCAGAGCAATCCTATGGCCCCTGGACAGCATCTAGGGGGCCATAAGATTGTTCGGATTCCCAGGTACGAGGTTGGAAAATTGACCCCAGAGCTGGGGATCTACACTTGGATTCCTCCCCCACCCGCCTGCAGCTGGTGTAGAAAGAACTGCGCCGGTTGCTTCTCCAAGGTCAACATGGAGAAGGGGTTTAGTGGGTGTTCCAGGGGGTCAGCACCATATCCTGGTGATGCATCAGCCTCCTTCCTTCCCCCTCCGAAGTGCTGCAGTCAGACAGGCAAAACTGGCTGTCTAGCTGCTTTGCAGGGTGGGAGGAGCACAGAAGCGACCTTCGCCTCCACGCTCCTCCCACTCTGCATAGGATGCCCGTAATCCTCCAAGTTCAGAGGGTTAAGAGCATCCCCACAGGATTGCGCCCTTAGGTCCTTTCATTCATTCATTCATTTTTTAATAATGGACACTGTGCACTTCTGGAAGTGGAACAAGAAAAAATAGGTTGGTCTTTGATTTTGAATAGGGAACGGTACACTGTTCTGTATGTGCTGTGCAACATGACCATTGCAATTCAGGAACCACAACCACCCTGTTAGTGTGAAAGCTGTATATCTCAGCAAGACAGAAATGTCTGCAAAAATTCCTTTTTAAATCACCAGCCCTTTTTGTTACCCTCAGGCTCACTTTAAAACATCCCCCAAAATGCAAGGCCAGATTCATCACCAAACCCACTACATGAAAATGATAAATTCTGCACTCTGTAAGATTACGCACTTTATCTCATTCAATAAGTTCATTATGAACTTTATCCTGTTGAATATGCATTATATTAATAAGATTTTGAATGTAATCTTGATAATAAAAAGACATTTAAAAGCTAATAAAATAAAATAAAATGATGAACTAAGCCCCCATGTTTTGCAAAGATAAAATGCAACAAAAGGTGTAAACCAGAGCTGGGACAATCGAGACCATCCTCCCTCTGGTACCTGCTTCAATAAGCTTGCAAAATATGAGCAACAAGAAGCTAAATGAAGAGCAGGTGCATGAATGCCTCTGGGTCAAATACATTCTGCATGAGGAATCAGCCACTTCGTCACATTTTAGTTATCACCTGTTCTTGTGGTAGGTTGCAGCTGTGTTCATGTTGGCAGTGTGTGTGTGTGTGTGTGTGTGTACTGGGAAGACTTGGAGGTTTAATGCTTCTCTGCTAGTTCTTGCTGTATGCAGGTTGCTAATGTTCACTTGGCTCCCACCCAGCCCTTTTTGGCCAGCTTTCATGGGCTTTGGAAGTATCTTAAGCCAAACTGCATAATATAATGGCATGCATTTTACACATCACACCTAAAACCAACCTGGGTAGTGTGCATCCTGAAACATTCAGACCCTTCATATATTGAAGACATGGAGCTTTACCCCTACCTAGAAGCAGAACACTTCCCTGATGCTATCCATCACCCCGCAAGTCCTGCCTCATCCATCCAAAGAGACTGGCAAGTTCCCACTTCACCAGACACTTCAGATGCATGCATGAAGTAGCTAAAGAAGGGCATGGCTCCTGTATCTTTTATAGTCGCATAGTAGAGGGAATGTTGGCAATGCAGTTTGTCAGGGAGGGTGTAAAGAAAAGCTGCAGCTGCTGAAATACCTTCTACTACACAACTGTTCAGACTATGGGTATCCTGCCTTTCTTTGCTTTTAGCCACTCTACAGACCTATGGTGCACTCTACACAGACTGGAAGCAAGGGGTGTGTGTGTGGAGGGATGTCTGATTCTGATGTCTGTGGCTGGCAACTGCCTTATCAAGAGCAGTCCTGTGGTTCAAGAATCAGGAAAGTCAGGCTAGCAGGGGAGCTGTCCAGCAGAGGACAATAGATGTTGCTTCAGCAAGGGCTAGACTCCAACTGAGCAGTTTTGTAGGGATGCTGATGCCCTACCCTTTCTTGGCTTGTCCTTAGGACCCTGATCCAGAGCATGTGTCCTCCTCAAGAGCAGGTCTTAAGGATATTTCATGCAATGCCAGATGGGCACCGTGCCTCTAGCTCTGGGCTTCAGTCCAGACATGCTGCTTCCTTTATTCCTGGGCCTGGGGTCTTGGAGGTGATCCAGATGGGCCTGGAGCATGGGATGGGACCAGTCCAAGTGCTTCAGTTCTTCTAATGTTACAGCCTTCTTCAGTGGGACACTGCTCCTGGTGGTGGTCTCAGGAGGGTTATCAGCATGCTCTGACTTCCCCTGACCCTCACAACCACTAGGACCAGTGATAGGTTCCTCCTATGAGGTCTCCTCAGGTTCCAGGGTTGTCCTATGGGGCATGTCACCACAAAGATGTCCCAGTGTTTAAGGTTTACCTGACTGGCCAATGGAGCATTTGTAGTACTCTTTTTGTGCTTCTCCTCTGTTCCTTGAAGGCTTTAAACTGGAGAGTAACTAAAGTACAGCACAGACCTCTAAGGCAAAGATCTGCCTATGCCCAAGCCCAAATCAAGGCTGAGCGGTGTCAACTGAGCTATCTGTCTCTGTTTTATCTTTAGTCCTGTCCCCTTATAGAGGCAGTGCTGATTTAAAGCACATGTACAAAGCTACAGATAAAGGGGTATAGGTGAATCTATTGTAGGGAGTCTGGATATTGTGTGCAGAGCAAAGCTTCTTTATAGAGATTCCTTAAAAATCTGACCTTCTGCCTAAGAATATAACTGTAACAAACAAATAAATAAGAATAAAATAACATGTGGGCAGTACCAGCTTTGGCCTACTCCATGCGTATAATCAAGCGGTCTGATGCTTGATTATAAGTGTCATAAATTAACTCATGACAAGGACCAAAATGTAACATTCAAATGTCTGAGTAGAAAAGTGGTATACCCCAAGATCTGAGAGAAAGAGTACACATGCAAGTGAGACAAGCAACAAATTGTATGTATATATGTATGTATTATTACATTTATATCCCACCCTTTTTCCTCTTGCAAAGAGCCCAAAGTGGCTTACATGGCCCTCCTCCTCTCCATTTTATCCTCACAACAATCCTGTGAGATAGGCTAGGCTGAGAGGCAGTGCCTGGCCCAAAGTCACCCAGAGAGCTAGGGACACCAGTCCAACACTCTAACCACTACATCACACTGGCTCTCATGTTGGTGTAGCTCCACATGTTGGTGTGGTGTGCTCCTGTTCACTGCTCCACTCAGTCAGCCAGCCAGCCAGCCATGTCCTAACTCCACAATACTCCATTCCATTCCGCCTACCACCTGGTTTTCTTTTCTTTTTCTTCCAACAGCCAATATTTTGTGGCTAGTGCCACTGAGCACACTCAATGCTCATTGAGCTGTTTTGTGGGGTTCCCCCCCCAGGGACCCTTCTGTAAGCCTCAGGACAAGCCTCGAGACTGCTGGTATCTGCCTTGTGAGCATGGGTGGTGTCATTTGCCTATGTAAGCAATGATAGTCATGCCTGAACATCAGAAATAGAGGGAATGATATTTCTCTCTGCAAAAGTCAAGTATCAACCCAATTTAAGTACTTCAAGATATATGATCACCTGGTTTTTCCAAACTGTGGTCAAAGCTGGTCAAAACTTTTCCCCTCCAACCTCAATGATGAATCATTTGAGCCAGCCTCAGTATAATCAAAAAGAAAATGAAGAAGAATAAGAATGAATTGAAACAGAAATCCAAAGACCTGTGTGGGAAATACCCAGAAAGCCTTAACCGAGGAAATGTGCATATAGATAGCCTCTTCAGTTAAGTGGTTAAAACTGGGTCAGCTGAAAGCAAGAAACTGATCATTTTATTATCACAGTTATTCAAGGCTGTGTAATTGCTACCAATAACTATAAAAATATAGAATGAAGATCACAGGTACAGACAGCTGTAGAAAATGCAAAAGATAAATAAGAAACAATAGGATATAGAAGAGCTGGCTGCCTTATCTTATCAAAATCGGAATATCTTGTCAGACACTATCAGCTTGCAGAAGTCACTCAGTGCCAACTGTGTATGCAGCATCAATGACACATTTCAGAACTACCCCTCCTTGCTACAAATATAGTCCTGACGCAGATTCTGGAGAATAATTATTACACTTTGTATTGGGATAAAACTATTACAACAAGTGTATATATTGATAATACAAAAGACAAAATTCTGCTGAACAATGAACAGCCAGAGCTGCCCCTCCCATTAGGCAAACAGAAGCAAGCAACTCAAGCAGCGCCTTGGAGAAGGGTGGTGGATCATGGCCAGTCCTGCCACCCTTCCTTCTCACTGCAGCCACTTCTTGATTTGGCTTGCCTTGGTGCGTTGCCCGCTGCTGCTTGCTTGTCTGTTTTGTTTTGTGATGGGGGGGCACCTGGTGCCCTCCTGCTTCGTGCAGCTGCTTGCAACCTACCATAAGACAAGTCCCCAAGCTTAGGAGGTGGGTTGGGGAGAATAGAGAAGTGAACATGCACACTTCAGGCCACCACCTGCTTGTGGGTTCACCCACTGCTGATGCCCCCAATCTGTCCTCCCCCATAATTCCCCCTCCCCTGGTCGCTGGTTTCTAGGCTAGCACAGAAGCTACTTTCCCTCTCTCTCGTAGACTGAAGCGGCCACTTCAATCAAAGAGGAAAAAAAGTCAGCTGCTGTATTGGCCCAGCCATCTTCCATCACCTTGTAAGTCACCTCAGAATGAGGCAGAGGAGATGGGGAGGTGGCGGAGGTGGAGCAGAAGCCCTTCGCTAGCTAGGCCAGCTTGTTTCTCTCCATTTGCTCTCACCACGCTTCCCAGCATAGGGGAGCCAGTGGACATGAGGCAGAATGGCAGTAAATGGCAGCCCTTCACATCTCCCCACCTTCAGTGTCTTCAGAATCTCCGTTCTATCGGTGAGAGGCAAACATCCAGTTCTTCTACCACTGATGCCATTCTTCTCCCCTGGCTGGGTTCTGCAGGGCCCTGGGGCCTTACTTTGGACAATGCCACTGACTTACTTCCTGCTCCTCCTGTCACGTGCAATTCTCCATACAGTGAGTGAATGATGCACCCCAGTTTGAGCTGGAGAAATGTATTTTATAAGCTGCGCTCAGACAAGTCCAAACTCAGGCCTCAAATTGATCTACGTAACCCAGTTTAAGCCAGTGGACTGAAGTCAGCTACACTTGACCCATGCAATCCTATGGCGTAGTGGTGAGAGTGTTGGACTGGGACTCGGGAAATCCGAGTTCTAGTCCCCACTCGGCCATGAGACTCACTGGGTGACTTTGGGCCAGTCACTGACTCTCAGCCTAACCTACCTTACAGGGTTGTTGTGAGGATAAGATGGAGAGGAGGAGGAGGATTATGTAAGCCGCCTTGGGTTCCTTTCAGGAAAAAAGGTGGGGTATAAATATAATAAATAAATAAATAAAACTTACTCAGAAGTAACTCTCAATGAATTCAAAGCGACTTATTCTCCAACTAGTAAGTGACTTTTGGGTTGCAGCTTAAAAGCCCAAATCCCCTGCTCCAATTTACTCAGGAGTACATTCAATGGGCCTTACTTCATGGGTGCATAGATTGCAGCCTTAGGTACACTTGCAAGGAAGATCCATTGAACGTAATTCTGGGAAAACATGCATATTTCCTGGAAGTCACATTTTATACTACTGCAAAGAAGTAGTATAAGAAAGAAAGAAAAGTGAATGATAATTTACATAAACACCACTGACCAGAGTGTTTTGATTTAAGGATTGGCTCTCTTACATAATTTATTTCATGTAGCCTATTCGACCTCAAAAACTTGGGTCAGATAGCAATGTTAAAACCATAGAACTTCCAAAATGTCAAAACTGAGTGAAACTTTAGATGACTACAGCTATAATCCATTCTAGGAGTAATCTCCATTGAAGACAGTGGGGCATCCAAGTAAATTTGCCTAGGATTGTGCTACACACCTACATTCTTGTGTTCAAAAGGCCCTACCATTAGGCAGAGTGAGGTGGCTGCCTCAAGCATAGTTGATTTTGGGTGTTATGAAAAAGCAGCTAAGTTATAGTTACTTAGGACACAATCCTATTGATTGCGCTTGGAGGCCTCCAAACTCGGATTGCGCTCGGAGGCCTCCAAACTTGGAGGCTTACAAGCATCCAGTGCAGAGCAGGGGAAGCAGTGGAGGCAATCTCCATCTCCCCGCTCTGCAATTCAGCTAGACGGTGGATTTTGGCCATCTACGGTAGTTGCAGCGCTTCAGAGGGGGGAGGGAAGGAGGCTGGAGAGAGCCATCAAGATACCCTATATCCTGGCGCCCCCAACCTGGCCCCTTTCCCCCCTCTCCAAGGTTGATTTCCTGATCTCAGAGAAGCAGCTGGCACAGTTCTTTCCGCGCCGCTGCAAGACAAGGGATTGGAGCACAGATCCCCAGCTCTGAGGTTGGTGCTCTGTTTCTGACCTCGGATCTGGGAATCCAAAGTATCCTATGGCCCCCTAGATGCTGTCTAGGGGTCATAGGGTCACTCTCCCCATGAATTACTGTATTTTTACTGCCAGGCGGGGGGAGAGGTACTTATGGGATTTTCTGCCTCAGGTACCAAAAATAACGTGGCCATCTTTGTTGGGGGTGGGTAGGCACCATTTGCTGTTCTGCCTCAGGCAGCAGAATGCCTCAAGCTGGCCCTGTGAACAAAGTTAAGTTCAGTGACTGCTGAATGCTAAAAACAAACTTTTCATTATTGTGTCAAGTCTTGAAACCATCTTCTATTTATAATTAGTAACAAAATGCCCATCATTATGATAGGTAGAATATATGGGTAGGGAAGACTTGTAAATTCCAGAGAGCCCTATACACAACAGTGCTTCTCTAATAAAAGCCTATGTGTTTAAAATATCCAAGTATTAAAAGCATACATGAAAACATGCATGTCTCCAATATCATCTTGTAAAACAACAACTCACAAGTACTTTGTCAGTATCATTACTCTGTATTTTCCACTTGCTAGCCAGCAGATGAGATTTTGGATGAGTATCTTCTCACACATACACTTCAATTTACATTTGCACTTTGAACTAGCAGTCCTGGTCAAAAACACCATATAATTGTCTATATATGGTGAGATGGATTTATGGAAGTGGCCTTTTCAATCTTTCTGGCTCACATTACCAGTTGGATTGTACCCCAAATAAAGTAAGGTGTTGTTGTTGTTGCCCTTGTTTTGTTTTGTCTACTAAACATCCAGCATTTTAAAAAAATAAAATGCCTTGTTTTTCATGCTTTGACCTAGCTTGCTCCATAATGCAAGATGGCATTGCCAATGAACATTAAATAATAACAAAATAAATGTGCTGTTGCTTTGCATTTTTGTAGACAATGATATTGTGGAGGCTCTGCTGCTTCTGGTGCTTTTGTAATGGCATTTTATTTTGCCCATCATGTGGCTCTATGCTTTAAAAGAGCATTAGCAGCAATTGTATCAAAAAAGTCACTGAACTGTGAAAAGATGGCTAAAGCAGAAAAAGGATGAGTCTACTAGGATAATGAATGTAAGCAGGACTACACCCTTTCCAGTCTTCATTCGTTAGAATTTACTGGTACCCCAATGACCAAGTTGTAGTTCATAATGGTTATGGAATAAATGAGGCCAGCCTTCCCCAACCTGGTGCCCTCCAGATGTGTTTGACTACAACTCCCATCATTCCTTGGCCACACTGACTGGGAATGATGGAAGTCACAGTCCAACATAATTGAAGGGCACCAGGTGGAGGAAAACTGAATTAGATGAATTTTGATTCAGCCTCCTTTCTCCTTGTTTTTTCCCCCAGGTAACACACATAGCTTTTGGGACATATGAAGCTGCCTTATATTGAATCAGTCCACTGGCCTGTTTAGTCTTCCAGTATTGTCTAACAGGAAGTGAGCCTCAGAATCTTTCCCAGCCCTGCCAACTGACATGCTTATAACTGGAAGGTGCCAGGGATTGAACCTGGGACCTTATCCATGCAATCTTTGTGTTCCAAAACTGAACTCTGGCCAGACAACTGAAGACATGATATCCTTTACAGCTCTAAAGTCCACACACACACACACACACACACTGGGGAAACATGCATACATTTTCTGCATCATAAGAAGAGTCATTATCTCAGCTCTTAAATCAACAGAGGCGAGGTTGTTGCAGCATAAATAAATACCGGTACAATATATAAGCAGACAGTTAAGAGCCTTCAACAAAGTGTTAACAGTAGAGGGCGTGGGGCTTGGAAAGTAATTGTTAGCATGAAAATTGGGGGGTTACAATAATGTCCCTGGAATGTGGATCTGGGATAGTGGGTATGGGATAGATATCCCCTTAGTGCAGAAATACCTTGCTGGCTTTAAAAAAAAAAATGAATTGGTGAAACATACATGTAGGTGTTTATGGCTACTGGAAAAAGTGAAGTTACTATCACAGAAGCAGGGGCCAGCTCCCGAGGTGTATGGTTCATTGCTGCCTTTCTCCACACAGGGATACACAAACACTAGTGGGGTGTATCAAGTTCTTAATGTGAGTCTGAAACTAGGTGTCTCTGAAAGGTTGGAGGATTTGTATTTTGACTGCATTGGACTGAGGCTTGGAACAGGTCATCTTCAGACCCTTTCCAGGTCTTTTCTGAAACAAACAAACAAACAATCCTCAATTCTAAAATCTGCCTTCAAACTCCTTCTGCTTCAAAGCCCAAACTGAGGAACATAGGAAGCTGCCTTTTAATAATCCAGTCCATTGGTCCATCTAGTGCAATATCATCCAAACTGACTCTAAAATAACTGGTAGCAGTTCTCCAAGGTTTCAAACAAGGGTCTTTCCCAGCCTTTCCTGAAGATAGCAAAGATCAAACCTGGGACCTTCTGTATGCAAAACATGTCTGTACCACAGAGCTACAGCCCATTCTTTAAATAAATATAGGAGCACAATGTGCAAACCCAGGCAGCATTTCCAAATTCTGATATTGAAACGGGGACGTTTAGATCTTCAGTCTAATGCTCTCCCAGCTGAGCTACTTTGCTGTGTTCTCTTGCTTCTGAAATGTATAATGTATTTTTCAGCTGAGACTTGCAAATTCATCACCATAACAACAGCAACAGTTAGAGAGAGAGCTAGGCTGGTGGACTAAGTGGAAGGCAGCCAGTGTGCTTTTAAATACGTTATAATATATTTATATCTTCTTTTATGTTACTATTCAGATTATCAGGCAGCTAAAGCAGTTTCAGCTGAGTCTAGAGCTCAATGCATTATGAACTTTCTAGAATTCACAGATCTCATTTTGAAGGATTGAATAAGTCACTGCTATATAGTTAATTCCATCACTGGCATGAATCCGTCACTCTGAAACCATGTGTCTTTCTAACATTTTATAAAGCCATTTCTGACAAAAGCATATTGTAGGAAAACCCAGCAAAACTCTCCAGTTTCATCCTTGCAGTCCATGGGATCATCCCAATAATCTTCAAGAACTGTAATATTACCTTCTAGAAGTAAGTGTTCAATAGGCTGGGATAAACAGAGGTCTATAAATCATCAGAGCATCCTTCTCCAAACTGGTGCCCTCCATACATTTTTGACTACAACTCCCATCACCCCCAATCATCAGCCTTGTTTGCTGGGGCTAGTGGGAATTTTACTCCAAAACATCTGGAGGGTGCCAGGTTGGGAAAGCTGCACGAGAGGGTCTTGAACTGGGCACTCTGGCAGTGAGGTCCCTGACTTCCTGCGTCTCCGTAGCAGCTCAGAAACAGAGGGAAATGTTGTCGTCCTCCTCTATGCTGCACTGCAGCACCACCACTGCAGGTGGCAAGAGGTGACCTTGCAGCACCCAGGCTAGCTATAGTACATAGACTGTGGCCTGCTCCTGTACAGGTGACCAACTGGCGGTCCATCTTCCTACTTGACTCCTTGCTGAGCCATCTTCTTGACCTCCAGGCCAAACCATCTTCACATCCTGGCAAACCAGTTCCTGTCCTCACTCCTATGCCCTGTGTTTCTAATGGTCATGGTGGCAAAGAAAGGACTGAATATGTGGCTGTCAAAGATTAAAGCCAGAAAGAAAACAGGATCCCAACCTCCTTTTTCAACTATCATCATTTCTAAGTACTGGCTGATTATTTTTTTTTCATATTTGAGGGGCATCCTAGCAGAAGGGAAACACTTCAGAATGAGAGGTAGCTCAACAAAAAATGCAAGATGTTTCCTGACAGTAGTTTGTCATCTCCACCAAACAAGTTTTACACACTTGCCCTACCCAGTGCCCCCAGTCCAGATATAAAAACTTTCAACGATGTGCATACACTCTAGCTGGGGATTGATATGCAGTTTTAAAACCTCTTTTTACTGCCTTTAAACCACTGGGTGTTGTGCATAGCTTTAAAACACTTAATCCAAGCCTACACAGTGTCATAAATTGCTAGCAAAAGCAATTCCTTAAGTGCCACCACCAGTCTTTCAGGAAGATAGGCAATCTTGGATTCAGAATCCTAAAAACAGGTGTCCTTTTTTAGATGATACGTATTAAAGGCAGTATTTGGATGAAATAAAAGTACTTTATTGTAGAAAAGAAGCAGAAAGTTTTAGCCAAAAAACAGCAACATTAAAGGATTACTTACAGGAATTAAATACTCACACATCTGTTAGGACTTCTTTTCTTGTTCCCAAAACAGACTTTGGGCATTGCAAAATGGCCAGTTATGTCAAGCAGGCCAGGATCATTGCAGGAATGTACATTCCCGTCTGCACCACAGTGTGCATAGAAATGGGCACTCTAAACCATAATATGTAGTGCAATGAAGATCTAGATGCACCACAGCTGCTGCATCCAGATTACATGTACCGTATATTTCCCAAATCATCAAAGTAATCCATGTGCGGAAGCTGCCTCCATGTGCTTATCTCCCTCGCTGAATGAGGGAGATTCTTATTTTATTGCCATACATCCAATGGGTTCCTTACAAAAATAAAACAAAAAGAATCTGGGCTGTCCAATGGCCATGCCAACAGGGACAGGCAGGCAATGCAAAGCAGACCATTGTTATTCCCACCACCACCATTTTGCTGTTCTTTTTCCTGTAATAGAGTTATGAGAAGAAACATTCAATCCCATTTAGGGAATTCAAGGCATAACAAAGAATGTACCTTTGAATGAAAGGCATTATATTTTCCATATTTCAAACACCCACAAGATAATGAATTTGAGAGGACTGTGCTTATGTTGGGCCTGGCCTAGGCTTTCTATTTCCCATGAAATACCTGGGTTCAAATTTCCACTAGGTGGCCTTGGGCTGGTCACTGCCTCTCAGGATGGTCATGAAAATAAAATAGGTAGTAGAGCGGGAGAGCAATTTGCAGTACCCTGATGATGATGATGATAATAATAATAATAATAATAATAATAATAATAATAACAATAATACAATAAAAATTATCATCATCCCATTAAAAAAACTGCAACAGAAAAATGAGAAAAACTGATATGTAAGCTACTACCTGTTCTTTCGTACATTCAAATGTTTATAATAAAGTGTTTAAAACTTTTTTAAAAATCATCATCCCATGACACCATTTCAAACTTCCTGAAATGGTGTACATGCTGCTCCTTGGGATACCCTAGAATTTTCTCCCTAGTATGCCACACAATGAACTAAACTGTAGCAGAAGCACTTCGCTGTCTTGTCCCCCACCCCCAAAGCAATCACAGTTGTTCTTTGTTGAAGGAGGAATTATGTCATCAGAACACAACCATGCAAGTTTTGCCAGCTACATCACTGAGCATGCTATATGGAGAATATACTATTGTGCTCAACTTAGGCATGGGCGAAAGCTATCCCAGAAATGTCACCAGCAGGGTTGACCTAGGTGGGAATTCCTCTACCACTCAGATCTCTTACTTCAACTTTTGGGCAAGTGTGCCACAGGCCAAATCCAAAATATCAGATACCACCACCCTAGTGTGCACAATAGGACATCTGCAACATTCCACAGATTGGTGTGGTATTACCTCTAGCCTACTGAGTTGGAGACCAGACAATCTTTGCAAGAGACGTAGGTGGGAGTGTAAGCCTCATTGTGAACCCCAGGCTAGGCAACCAGGCCCTCACATTCCTATTCAAAAGCACCACAAAACCTTGCTGCCTCTGCCACCCATGGCACAGGTTGACCGTCCATGTCTTACTTGATCCTTATCTTTGCTTGGTGAGAATCCCGAGAGAGCAGTTGGACACTGTGACCACTGAAATACATGTACAATGGATCTACTATGTACAGTATGACCATTGGCTGGGTGGGGGGGAGAAATGGCATTGTTCACAGCAGACGTCACTGCTGCCATTTTGTAATCTGCTGCCCGTGCACAAGATGACTGCAGTGCATAAGTGACAGCTGCCAAACACCAAGAAAAAGAACTGGCGGGCAAGCACTTGTGAGGATGCAGTTGAGTCCTGGCAACAAGTGAACTCAGCCTTAGCTGCATTTGCTCATTGGTCCTTCAGTCTATCAGCATGAAAATCAACACTAGCATACATTTCTTACTCATCCCATGATGAATGCTTGCTGTAACGATATTCTATTTAACAAATATTACGCATCCATTCAGGAGGCAGAAAGGCAGAATTTGCATTACAGTTATCACTGGCACAGATGGCAAAAGAATTAATTGGCTCATAAACCAAATGCTTACATTTCATAGTATCAACACACCATGCAAGGGAGAACAAGACTGGGGGGGGGGGGCTGGGGGAGAGGGGCTCTTGCTGCCTCTCTTCCTGCTTCAGGCATAGAAAGAAAAATTGGCATTTTAGAACTTTTAATCTATCACCCCTAAAAAGTGTGAATTTTGTGTGTCATTTGGGGAGGGGGGCAGAACACCCCATGGCTGGCATGGAAAGATGGGGAGGGTAGCAACATTGTAGACATGCTCACCAATCAACACTGACATCTATCTCCCCAGCATTTCAAACCACTGGAAAAGCTGAATAACTCACACTCCGGCTCTTCTAAAACTGACATGACACTCAAATTAGAAGGGTTACAACATCATGGATTGGAAGTGGCCATTGCCAGTGTCCTAGATATAACACCCCATACTACAAGGAGGCTGCTGGGGGGGGGGTGCTCATGGTTGGTGTACACTACAGCACTGCAGAGATGCAGTGCAGAGAGGGGTGGGGTGGCATGTGTTGGATGCACTCCTGAACCAAGGCTTTGAATGCAGGACCATTGCAAGGTGCACAGAAATCCCCATGATTCCTGCAGCAAGGCGACTAAGCTTCAGGAATTACGCCAGGGGCAGCTTGTTCCAATCTTGGCTCTTCATTCTCCCCAGTCAAGGATTTTAGCTGGTATTCCCTTCCTCTTTTACAAAGTACATCCAGGTGCCCTGAGTGAGAGAGATCAAGGCCACGATGGGTCCTAGGCTAGTGGGCTGTAGTGGGCCCCCTACTCTGTCTCAAACTCTGAACTCACACACATGACATTTGCATGTGCTCAATACACACAGAGTCAAAGAAGATTACGTTTTGAACAACAACAACAACAACAACAACGACAGGGAGAAAGTTTACTATGTATGTTAGTGGAACATCATCATTCGTGCTTTCCTGGAAGCAAAAGAGCATGAAGACCTTTTCACACATTAATCGTATGAAGGGGTCTCCTTGAGGACCCATGCTGGTGGCCCCATGCCTTACATCACACAGCTTTCACGGTCAACCCCTGTCATCCACACGTTGAGCATGGATATCCACATAGGGAAAGTCTACATGTCTGCATAAAAGTGCCCCCATTTTTTAAATTAAACACAGAAAGTGGTTTGTTTTTTTAAATTTAAAAGGGATTATTTATTTAAAAGGATGTGGAATGCCACTCAGATGAAAGCATGGGCTCTTTCTCTCTTAAGCTCTTTGGTTCACATGAGCAGTAAAAGGGAGAGCATGTCATAATTTTAGTAATTTATTTATTTCATTTCTATACCACCCAATAGCTGAAGCGAGGGCAGAAACAAAAGAATTGCCACATGCACAACATATTGGAGGTGGGTAGATAGGAACAACACAGAAGTATAGGAAGCTGCCCTATATTGAATCAGACCATTGGTCCATCTAGCCCAGTATTGTTGACACTGACCTGGTTCGCACGATCGCGGTGTGGTTTACAAGCTACAGTGGCTCCATAACCCCACTGTGTATGCCAGTTGCATGCCAGCCATATTTCCCTAATTACCCTCGCTGACCCAGTATGTCATGTCATCTGAACTCGGGTGGTATGGCTTGTTTGAGGGGGCAGCAACCCTCAAATAACCCATGGGCTGTAGTTGGGTTCAGATGACATGGCAAGCTGTGCCAGCAAGGGTAATTAGGGAAATCCAAGGAGCATGCTACCAGCACGCATGGTGGGGGAAATAATTCACCATAGCTCCTTCACCGCGATCATGTGAACTGGCCCACTGTCTGGCAGAGGCTCTCTTGGGTTTCAGGCAGGAGTTTTTCGAACCTGGGGCCTTCTGCATGCAAAGCAGGTGCTCTCTACCACTGAGCTACTGCCAATGTTGTTGGGCCCCCTGGGACAGAGGGTCCTGGGCTGCAGTCCGGTTAGCCTGATGTTCTTCACTGCAAGGCCCAAGGGCCACTGGCAGTTCCCAATCACCTCAACAGTGGCTCTCTGCCTCTCTTTATCTCTTTGCAGTAGCTGCTTACTCTCAGCAGGACCTCTCTAGTTTTGCCTTGTTGCTTGTAGTGGTGGTCTGGCTGCTGTGATCTGGGCTCCCTGAGGTGGCTTTTTGGGTGGGGTCAGGGGACCTGCCAATCATCAGCTGTAAGTTAGCAGGGTGGGGAAGAGGAGAATGCAGGAGCGATCAGCCAATTAGCGATGGTGGGGGAGGAGCCCAAGAGGCAAAGAGCAATGTGATTGGTTAACTGCAGTGGTGCACTGCACAAGCCCCCAAGTGTCCTCGGTGGCAGTGCTTGGAGCCAAAGTGGCTCCTACTTGAAAAATAGTGAAGATCACTGAATTAGTCCATGCCTCAATCCAGCCTTGCAGGAGTCCTTTAATGGTTCTCTGCTTGGGAAAGAAAGGCCATTTCACACATTATGCAAAGGCAAACCTAGGTTTGCCACTGGGTGTACACTGAACAGGGAGCTGCAGCCAATTACAGATCCCTTAGGAGCATACTTGTATGATACTTGCAAATGAATGCTTGTTACATTCACACTTTACATTTAAAGATGTATACATTTAAAACTACATAGGAGTGCACCAAAAATGTAATGTATAAAGTGGTCTGTGTGAGAATTCAGCACAGGAGGTTCAAAGGCAGTGCCCCTCTTTCTTTTCATATAGGGCAAATCTCACCCAGCATGGAGACTGACCCACATCTTTATAAGACCATTAAAAATATATCTATACAGTGTGGGTGAGAAAAAGTGTGGAATGGAGGCAGGGTTGCTGTTTTTTTTTTTTTTTAGCAAGCTTAAAACTAACAAATATGGATAAGTCCAGAAACAGGTCTCAAATTATTTTCATGTGGTGAGGAGCAGAATCTAAAGCCTGAATTATATTATATTATATATTAATGTGACCACACACACACACACACACACACACACACACACGGTTATTATTGTGGGGCAGTGGTGAGGATCCTATAGGTTAAAAACAAAAACAAAAAAACAAAACAAAAAAAGGAGGTCATCACTTTTAGGATGTAGAAAGTAAGGGACAGCAAGGAAGCATTTTCTCCTTTACTCCACCAAATCTAGCAATAACTAGTAAATAAGTCCCCAGATGCACTACTGGCAGTCAGCAAGGAAAGGCGTCTGGTGTGTTTATGAGATTTGCACTTGACATATCTCACATCCAAATATAGAATTATTCACTTCAGTGATATCACAGGCTGTTCTGCAGAAAAAGAAAGAACAGTCCACAAGCTCATTGTGTCTCATACATTACGTCATACTTTGCGTTCTGTGCATATGAAAAAACAAAACAAAAACAAGAACAATAAAAGATTGTAATGTGCCTACATAAGATGGGTTGACACAAATGTGCAACACACCCATATGCAGATATATTTGCCTCCTCAAAACCCATCTTTCTTTCAAAGCCTTTGCCTTAACCCGCTAGTCCTCACCCCCAACTTATGTAAAGCCCCAGGACATGCAATTGCCTTTGCACACATCTACACCGTGTTCCCTGGCCTGTTTTGGACTACAACTCTCATCAGCCCCAGCCAGCATGATCAATGGATAATAGGGTGTTGTAGTCCAACAACTTCTGGAGAGCCACAGGTTCCCCATCCCTGCTTTAGCCTCTCCTTTGACTTCCCCTCCGATATCATCCTTCCCCCACTGTCAAAACTGAGAGCTGGTTGAGAATGCTGGGAATACAAATCTGCTGAGGGCAAGTTGTGATCCAACCCCCTGTATGGACATGGGCAAATCACTAACTCTCACCCTAACCTAACAAACCCCCTGATAAGCTTTGCTGTGGGACTTCCTTGGGGGAAAGGCAGCAGGATATAAATATCATGCAAAAGTCAGAGATGACTGCAGAAGCAGGAAAACATTTCTCTTATGCAGCTTTAGGGAGTGGACTCAGTGGCTATTCCTAACACAGCCCCTTATTTATTTCTTTAAAATGATTTTTAGGCCAGCTTTAAGGGTGGAGCCCTCTCAAGGTGGTGGCACTCCATCATTTGCTATTATGAAATGTAACTAAATACAACATAAACCCCATCCATGTGTTTCCTGAATGGCCCAAACCCAACCCACAGGGAACAGTTGCCTGAAGATTCAACATAGTAGAAAATCTTAGCATTTTAGCATGGCTAGCTTAGGAATGCTGGGAGTTGTAGGACTTTTTTCCTGTATAAACATGCATAGGATTATACCCTTAGGCAACTGTATGTGTGAATAGACTATACTTGGCATATTGTGCTCACTTGCACGCGCTCTCTCTCTCTCCCTCTCTCGGCCTGTCAGTTTCGATGGGAGAAAGAACAACAGCAACACACACACACAAATACACAAACCCCAATGAACTTTAATGGAAGTAACACAGGTGTACAGAACAGAACTAGCCCCTTTGTGTGCTATCAAGTGCTGGAGCCTCCACTTGATGACAATCTCTCTAGTCTCACTACCTCATCATCAGCTGGAAACTAATACTGAATTCATTGTGTATTGTTTAATGATGAAAGTGATCCCCCCCACACACACCCCACACAGAGACCAAGATTTATGGATGTACTTCTGGAACAACAAAGTAATCGCATTGAGACTATACACTATAGAGACTTATTTAAAATACAAATAAAATAAAATAAAATTTCCACCAAAGGTGTTGATTATTGAAGAGACATACCGAGTGTGTGAGGTGACATCTTAGGCACAGCACAGACCAACCTTCCCCAACCTGGAGCCCTCCAGACTGTTGGACTGCAACTCCCATCATCCCTCAGTCAGCATGGATCAATGGCCGGGGTGATGGGAGTTGTAGTCCAACACATTTGGAGAGGACCAGTTTGGGGAAGGCTGTCCTAGACAAACATCGCCCATGGGATTGCATTGAAATAAATGGGAGTTTCACAACATCGCAACTTGAATTAATGTTGTCACCTACCTGAAAGTGAAAGAATAATTTGCTGGGCTTTCTGCTTTGATTATCTAAAGAACACATACAGTTCCCACTGGCCCTCTGCCCATGCTAAAGCTGCAAATGCAATTTGTAATTGCCCAAGAAGGCCATGGGCACCTGCTCAGCCTTCTGTCAAACCATGTGCTGCTTTTTTGACACAAGGGTAATCCAAGTTACATAGGATCAATTGCAATTCTCAGTCTCAAGCAGTATAATGCAATTAGCTAGGCATAAATATGATGCAGGGATACCAAACAGGTGGCCCACCAGGAGGATCTAGCCCCCAATGTTATCTGGCTCCTGTCCTGGCAGCCATGCCACATTTTAATCAAAGTTTAGTTTTTAAACAGGAAAATATCCTCAGGTTTGAATAAAGAAAGATGTTTCCTACTTAAATGTTACATGGCTGACCCTCAGACCCTGATGGGAGAATGTAATAGCCTCTGATAATACAGAACTTGGTATCCCCGGATCCCAAGTGTGTCACTGAGCAGGGAGAGTACAATAATAATAATTACACAAATAAATTGGTGGGCACGCACGCACACATGCACACACACACACACACACACACACACATATATGCCCACCAATTTATATATATTTAAGCGCATCCCTGAAACCTGTAGTTTGGATTCTGACTCAAACTTCAACCTTCAACACAAGGCCTTGATCTTTTGGGAAATTTTCCAAATGGCAAAACCAAATGATTATCCCAAGTGTGTGTTTTAGCAACCAAAAGAATATCTCAGTCTTAAAATTGGATTAGATTCCCATTCAAATGGAATGTATTGCTTTTGGTGAAATTCTCCAGAATTATGTGCTTGTTTTGATTCAGCCCAAGTATTTAAAAACCAAGGGAGCCATAATTCCATCCAAAGGCCTACTTGCAAAGCTTGGCTTCAGCCTAGCTGTCAATCTGCCACGATGGATCCTGGATTGTTAAAGTGACCATAAATCATTCCTATAGGTCACGTTCCACAGATGGCTAGAGGTTGAGCAGCAAATGAACCCCAAACATATGTTGAGTGCAGTCAGGCAGCACAAATATAGGCAGCTGCTGGCTTCTTTGAGAAGAAAGTAACCATCACAGTAATTTTATAAAGACCTTGCCTGCTTCTTCCATTCCTCTTCCAGCTCTCATTCAAACAAGTTCTTTGGCTTTGTACTGGCTAAGCCATTGACCTGGTTTGCACAACACGACAACCCATCGTGAGTAACTAGCCACAGTGGATTCTTGTGTCGTGCAAATCCAGACTGTTTCCTGCAGAGTGGCTTGTCCCCCCCCCCCCCAACAGGTCACTCTGAGAACCCATGGGATATTGTAGGGATTGTTCAACCATGATGGGTTGTCGTGTCGTCTGAACCCAGGCAACTGATTCCAGCGTGCAGTTGCGGGAAGCAGTGAGTGAGGAGCTCAGCAAGAGCAGCAAAACAACCCTTGATCTCACCATGCTGCTGCCAGAGACAGCCCCTTTGAAGTGCCCAAGCGGCACATTGGAGGGGCTGTCACTGGTGGGCCACCTTTTTTTTTTGCATATTTTTTGCAATGTGCGCAAATATTTTCATTTTTTTTAAAGTCAGACATGGGCAACTGAGGAGGGGAGCAGTTCCATGGGTCTGAAAATGGGAAGCCTCACCTGGGCAATGTCCTGGGGGGTACCTGCTGTCAAAGTGCAGCAGGTGCCAACCCTGGACATTGACCCAGAGAGGCTCCAAATAGGGTTTCCCCCCCACTCTGCTTACCCCTGTTACAGCTTACAGCTGTCAAAAGGTGAGCTGTAAGTCAAGGCAAAGCCATAGATGATTTTGCTTACCAAAGGGGGTAGGCGACATTTTCCCCCTTTCGCAGCAAGATCCTCAGGGTTTTGAGTACCCCCCCATAGGTCCCAGCACCCCCAACTTTCCACCTATTCCGAAGACTTTAGGTCCTCAGGAAGATGGAAAAGGGCACCCACCCCCTTTTTGTGAACACTTGCTTTTGACAGCTGTCAGAAGCAGAAGTTTCTTTGAAAACAGGGATTTAGGCAGGGCTAAACAACTATCCTGTCTAGCCCTACCTATCGCATTTTTCACTCCATAAGATGCACCCCCCCCCCAAATAGGGGAAAATGTCTGTGCATCTTATGGAGCGAATATTGTAAAAAATATATATATTTTTATTATTATTTTTACATACCTCCCTCTGCGCGCCTCCAACCGGTATCTGCTTATCTACCTACATTCCCTATGATAGTCAATGGGGACATATAAAGCTTTTGATTTTCCGAAAGGAAGCTCCACTTTGGACCCAAAGTGAAGCATGTTGTGCTTGAAGCGATCTGAGGTGAAGCGACCAAAGTGGGTTCCAAAGTGAATCTTACCTTCTGTGTACACGCCTATCATGCACACACACACACACACACACACACTCTCCTTTCTGGAGAGTGTCAGAAGAAACATTAATTCTTTCTGACAACCTTAGCCACAGTTAAGAGTTAAATTCGTAGCAATTTTAACAGCCTTGCCTAAGCAGACTTCCTGTTAAACCAGGATTTAAAACCAGGATTCCAAAACTGGTTTCAAATCCAGGTTTAGAAACATAGGAAGCTGCCTTATATTAAGTCAGATTACTGGCCCATTTATTGCCAGTAACGAAGCCTTATTGCTATTAACTAAGCCTTAGAAGAGTCACCTCAACCTTTTAGAATGGTGGGGAAGAGAACGCCACAAAACCTGGGAAACCATCAAATTGGGTGGGGTTCAGGGGAAGGGGGCTTGCAGGTGGCGTCGAGAGCACATAATGCAGGCCACCTGCTGAAGCTAAGCAGGTATGCGCCAGGTCAGTGCTTGGATGGGTGACTGTCTGGGCTGCCCACATCTGTTCTCCTACATTGAGCAGGGGGTTGGACTCGATGGCTTTATAGGCCCCTTCCAACTCTGCTATTCTATGATTCTATGATCTGGGGAACCCAAGAGGGCAGAATTTGGGCCCCGGGCCTGAGGTTCCCCACCTCTGATACACACAATCATCAAGAAAGTTTATGCACATTCTCTGTTCAACCCGCACTAACTACAACATATCAAAAATCAAGAACTGCTTTACAACGCAACCACCTATATTACGAGTACAGCCCATCTTCAAATGATGGCAAAGAAAATGATAAAACTGTTTAATTTGACAACATGTGGCCATTTGATGTATTGACTTTTCATTTATTTTTTAAAAATAGTTAAATAGTAGCAATCAGCATAATAGAGGGAGATACATGCATGGTATTATATATGAACTTTAGCCTTTTTAAGAGAAATGCAGAAGGGTGGTTGATCATGAATGACAGAACTCTAATCTACTGTATATAAAGTATGAGTCACAACACTAGTCATGTCAAAGCCACTGCAAGGATGAATAAGCAACGTGCTGGGGGGGGGGGGGGAATTACAGGCAGCTTTAGAAGTGTGAAGAATATAATGACCAAACAGATCTGATATAGTAACTTCTGCAGCTGGATAAGAAACATATAATTGAGGGCCAATTCACACAACCAGGAGGTGATTTCTTTTGGCTGTTGCAGAATCTTAGAGCTGTGAAAGATCTAAAATTCGCCATGCCCCATTCCTCCCTCCAGACAAGAACCTACAGGAAGCACTAAGCTGTAGGCAGCCAAGCACATGAAGGGCTGAAAAACAAATGCCAGTCCCAGCAGGACCATGAACATAGTTTGAAATGGAGTAATGGGGCAAATCCCACAGAGAAAACTAGACAGAACTTGGGACAAGGGTGCATCAATGTAGCACAAGCGGGTCCATCTGGAACACAGGCCAGGGTCCAGAGTAAGAGGCAGTAACAGGGGTGCTAGGAGAGCAGCAAGCAGAAAACTCAGGCACAGAGCTGGCTTCAGGTATTGGAGGGCCCTTGGGCAAGACACCCGCTGGGGCCCCCTCCCTCAGTGAGTCTACCTTCTCACCCAAATACAGGTCTGTGGCTTACGCTGGCTCAGCTTGTCTGAGTGTGGAAAGCTAAGCAGGGTCAAGCCTGGTTATTACTTGGATGGGAGACCCCTCCTCTAGTTTCTTGCATTGAGCAGGGGGTTGGACTCGATAGCCTTGTAGGCTCCTTCCAACTCTATGATCTATGAAATCTATTAAATTGTCACCAGCTGCTATTGCCCCTCATCCTCTTTCTCGTCATCGATAGCACTTGCTCGCTGGCTCTCTGCCTGTCAAGCAAGCAAGTAGGCAGTGGCATCTACTCCTCCTTCTCACCACCACCATTGTCTGGGCCAAAGTGAGAGGCAGAGGAACAAGCGGGTTGCAATGGTGAAGGGGAGGCATAAGTCCAGAGGGTTTTTGTCAGAGGGCCCCTGCTGGGATGTGGGCCCTCGGCAGACGCCTAATCCTGCCTACCCTTGACGCTGGCCCTGGTCATGTGAACAAGGAAGCTGGAAGACTAGGCAGGAGACCACTGGATAAAAGGGCTGGCTGACAAGAAAAGAAACCTAGAGCATGCCTAGGGAGCTGCACAGACAAGGCTAGAATCTCACTCTTTCCTAGTGGGGAGAAACACAGGGCTGAACTGGAAACATTTATAGCCAGGCCACAAAATTTGCCATAAGACCGAGGATTAAACTATAGGCAGTGGGTGGAGTCATGCTAGGATCGGGAAGAACAATACTGCCCCTCCACACAGCAGCCTTGAGTGGCTCCCTGCAGTTACCACCAGCACACAGTTGAGGAAATTTCAAGGTAAGGGCATACCAATTCCAATAACTCTGTGGATTCACTCTTACAACATAGACCACCCTGTGCCAGAAGCAGAGAGCAGGAAACAAAACAAGGCATGTCATACCACGATGCTTGCAGAGCTGCTTGGGGACCCAGTTTCTTTTTCGACATCTGGTGATTTTGACGTTGTATGTATTCTTAATGGTCATGTGGCCTCTCTGGACCCAGTGCGGTGGTCAAAGGGCATAAGCACTTGCACAGCATTAGCATTAAGTGCTCCACAAACCTTATATATAGCCCCCGAAGCAGTAATTCCCAAATTATGACTGTGTTGCGAGAAATAAATTAAATAATTAAAGGCCCCAAGTAGCCACCCACAGGAGGATGTCTGCTATGACTAACAGCTTCGGCGTTGCCTTCTTCCATTTGGCCTGCACTGGGAGCAGATGATAAGATGCTGTGCCTTGGATGCAACTGGAACTATTCCACCATTTGGTGGAGACATGCCTAGAACAGGGACTCAAGCAGAAATCCAAGGGGTGATTTCCTCTGAGGGTGGGTCATTCTTACTCATTCGTATCTGAAAAGTGAAGGTTTTGGGTGTCAGGGTGAAACATACCTTCCATCTTTGATTCACAGGTGTGTCCTGGATATCAGAAGACTGGGAAATATCACTCTGAAGTATTATTTTTTTTAAATGTCCTTATAAAAGCGTTCCTAACTGCTTCTCCATATTAGTTTGAAGTCCGCTTGCTGGCTTCACTTGAAAAACCCTGTTAATAATGCTTTGCCTACTCCCGATGCATATTGACTAAACTAAAAAGGGATCTCCAACATTCAAGTCTGTTAATTCATTCCTGCAACTAAATGGGATGATGCCACAAGTCAATATATCAGTTTTGCCTTTCAGCAGAAAGCATTAGGTTAATGTCTTCAGAATTCTACACCTTTCCTTGGGATTAAAGCCTTAATTTAGGAATGATTGGCTTTAAATTTAACTAGCTTAGTCTTCACACAGTTCTGCAGATCTTGGCCACGTGTACCTCTTCTCCTGGCCCATTCTCTTCTCCCAGTTCTTCTTCCATTCTCATTTTCTTTCCCCTCTAGTCTTTCCCTCTTCAGTGCATTCCTTGGGACTATTCCCTATTCCTACATTCATATCGTAGCTGCTTCCCATACCCGCAACATACTGTCTTCTCTGCCCCCTTGTTCTTCCTCCTATTATTATTTTATTTCAAAATTGATAACCCACCTGATACTCCAAAAATGACTTCCAAGCCAGCCTGCTATTGTTCAAACACACTAGAAAACACACACACACACACACACACACCAATGTGATTTAAGCGGTCCAACACTGTGCAGGATTGCAGCCGAATTCTTTATCCTTGCTGTATCTTTGAAAAAGGATTCTCTGACTTCTAAAATACTCAGCATCCTCAAGTTTAAATATCTCTCAACCCATGCAACACAAAGGAATCTACACGTAACAGACAGACTGAAGGGGAGGTTAATCTAACAGCTGTCCCAAACTGGTCGTTCTTGATGCATATATTGCTAAGCACTGCAATTTCCTACAGCTTCACATCTTTTCCACTGCAGGATGCCAAGGAATGAGTTAAAAATGGTAAGAGGCTTCTGCCACAACACTCAAGGTTAGCAAATATACACAGAAACATTTCGTTTCACTTTTCAGTATGATCCAGGCGCTGTGGGGGATGGTGAATGAAGCGAATGGCTGCACATAATGCAAAATCTACAATTGCCTGCTGCTGCACTGCAGCTCCTTAGACCACTCCTTGGGTGTCCCCAATGACATTAAGACAGGTCAAGGGATGCTACCTTTAAATAAAAGCAAGCTATTTTCACAAAGAGCAACAACACACCACACCTTTGATGTTATTTAACAAGCTGCATTAATCATGCACTTTTAAAGAACTCATGATTTAAACGTAACATGTATTAA
The DNA here is from genome assembly GCA_021292165.1 of Shinisaurus crocodilurus. Taxonomy (NCBI): domain Eukaryota; kingdom Metazoa; phylum Chordata; class Lepidosauria; order Squamata; family Shinisauridae; genus Shinisaurus; species Shinisaurus crocodilurus. The sequence continues at coordinate 116,135,909 of CM037878.1, read as the reverse complement.
CAGAAAGAGGCTGAAATATAGTAAACTGGGAACCCACTGAGAATCCAGATGGGATTGCTATGTTTCAGTTTATGCTTGTCTGGTTTAATAACGCAGTAAATTACAGTGCAGGGTAATTTTATTTTGTTCTGCATGGCATACATTGTAACAAAGACTTACCTCCCCTGTACCCACCCCCCCCAGCAACCATTACATGCAAATATTTTTCCTTCATCTGTTTCTTTAGATTATTCATGATTTATATATCAGCTGGCAGAACAGGAGATAGATAGCCTTTGCCATTAATATAATGGTAAAAAAGAAATAATAATAATAATTTCTGGTTTGGTTTTGACAGCTACGTTTGTGCACATGTGGACATCCATGTAACTAGTAATAGAACAGAACAATTCTTTGTCTGGTTGCTATGAAAGCTAAATGATATAACCCTTACCTCCGAGGAAATGACAGTATGGTTACAGTCCAAATAATAAATTAGGACTGTACTGAAAGCACAATGAGAGTAAGAGAATTAAAGAGGTATTTTGTAAATGTAGGCATGTGTGTTGATTCTAATCAGTGCTGCTTATAACATGTGATCATAGTTAATTGTTAATTAATTCCACCATGTCATTTGTTCATAGATTACACCCTATGCATAATGATTGTGTTGGGTTTCTCTCTCCATGGTGAGAGAATGGGGGGCTTCCAACCTATCTCATTTTAAGCATTTTTAACAGATAAAAACCCTGGCACAATCATCATTAAAGAAAGAAAATATTAGTGTCAGGGGATTTAGTCAGATTTTCAGCATTCCTGATGCTCAAACAAAATCACTTTCTATCAGCCATGACTGGCTTACAGTACCCAGCCACTGAAGCACTTTATAAATAATAAACATTATTACTGCATCGGAATATTGCCTTAATAATTTCTAGCTGGGGAAAATGTGGCAGTACACAGAAAATGATTACTACCAGCAACATTTATTTTTGCACCTACGGGAACTCTTTGGAAACCCAAGACACATTGTGCTGTCTTTTTCACACGTGGTTTCCTCTCTTATACACTTGAATAGGGGTTCTGTACGTGAATGTTTAGAATGCGCAATCATGCCATGTACACATTGGATGCTGAATTGTATAGAGGCAGAGATGAGCGATAAATAACTTATTCATGCTGTTGCTGCTTTGTGAGAAACAGAGAGAAAAGGTATTTAAATATGAGGGATGATAATTCTGCCTAAGATTTTATTAAAGTAAATGAGGCTATAATCTTGACACTCTTCCCACTGCAAATATATTACAAATGTGATATGAATCAGTTCACACAGCAATAGTTCACACAGCAAACTAAAGCAAGTACATTTGGACTCAGGCTTGCGTTGCCAAATGCATTATGAACCAAGACATGTAACATTTGCTTAACTCATCCATGCTTCTAGGTATTATGGGTAGTTAGTTTGTGAACTCATGGGATTTATCTTCCAGTCTGTGAGCTTAGTACTGCAGGCTTAACATTACTATGTTAACATTAATGTGTATTATATATAATGTTAATATTCAATAATTTCACATACACACACACACACACACACACACACACATCATATCTATACATACAGGCCTGTGGCTGGCTCAGCTTGTCTGGGTGTGGAAAGCTAAGCAGGGTCAAGCCTGGTTATTACTTGGATGGGAGACCCCCTCCTCTAGTTTCCTGTACTGAGCAGGGGGTTGGACTCGATGGCCTTGTAGGCTCCTTCCAACTCTATGATCTATGAAATCTATACCTATATCTATATCTTTGTTTGGTCCACATTTTGAAGCGAACCAATTTGATATTTACTTCCCAGACTAATTTGCAGATCAGAATGCAGTTATACTTTGGATTTCACAGTTCTCTAAATCTCTGATGCTGTTCTCAGTTCCACAATGCATATTAAAATAAGAAAATATATCCAAAAATACATAATTAAATATGAATTTTCATGCACATATTTTTTAAATTGCAGATTAATGTGATGAGATAGATATATGATGCAGATAGATAAATCTATATAGATAGATATAAACAAATGATTTAAATATCAATATATAATAATTTTCTATGTTTCCTGAATTTAATTTGTAGATATGATACCAATCAAGTACAATCCAGCCAAAGTTTATACATTCATACCCCACCTTTCAGGGTAAACCCCCTCCAAATGTGGTTTACAAGAAACAATCCAGTTACAGAACAATTCTGTGGTCCAGACCCTGGGAGAGTGTCCCAGGGACCGTGGTATGTGGCAGATTTCCCCTCCCAAGGCCGTAGACAAAGCTATGACCTTGGGAGGGGAAACCTCAGAGAGGATTTCCCCACCCTTCCCAACTGCAACAGCACCGTGGCAGCTTCTCTTCTGAGGATGCAATAAAGTCCTCAGAAGAGGCTGGGAAGGGTTAAAAGAGGGTGTGCCAGTAGACAGGGAGGGGAGGGGATAGAGAGGACATGGAAATGCCATAATCCACAAGACTCTCCATGTCCTGCCCCCGCCCCCGCTTCCAGGTGAGCTGGATGGGTTTGGAGGCCCATCTAGCTTTAAAAACAAAACAAAAGGGAGGAACAGGAGACTGCAAAAGCCTCTCCCACTCCTCCTGCTCTGCCTGGCCCTGGCTAGCAGAGTATAGGATAGACGGAGGGCTCCGAGATCAGAACCCTCTGTCTCTAAAGCATCAGTCCTTTAGGATTGCACTCTAAAGTGCTCTAATCCCTTTGATTTCCAACTCAGACAATTGACATCAATAGGATTCAAACCGGTTCATCTCACCAGCTATTACAGATTCTCAGAGGGGTTGGCCTTTGTGGGACTGAGAGGTCACCAGGATCTCTGTGCTTAATTTCTTATGCCTCCATCAATCTGCTTATCATTATTTTTATGACCCACCTTGGGGACCCTGTTATGGGCCAAAAGATGACATAAACATCAAATAAATTAATCTATTCTTTTATTTAAAATGATATTTAGGCTTCCTTTAAGGGCAGAACCCTCTCAAGGTTGCATACAAGATGAAAACAATACAAATCTATGCAAAACAAATACAATAGGAAATCAATCAATAAAATGCAATAAAAAAAGATAAATTAATAAAATAAAAGCATTATGTTAAATGACACAATTTCGGCACTTTGGGGGCAGCTGTCAGCCACGGTCTGTGGCCAGCCGCTTGGCAAGAGCGGCAATGTCTGCTCTTGCCAAGCGGCTCGCTTGTTCTAGGGCTTGTGCCACGATGGGTCGTGTTGTCCAAGATCGGATGACACGACAAACCATTGTGGTACAAACAAACCCTATAACAGACCACTGTGGCTTATCGTTGTTCAAAACAACGATAAGTCACAATGGTAAGTCACAATGACTGGGTTCGAACAACACGTCTGGCAAGCAATGGTGAGTCACCCAGTCTAAGTCAGGATTAGAATCCAGAGACCAGAAGGAAGCAGCAGCAGGTACATTGCCTTGCTTTTTTACCTTTAATCTTTTGTGTGAGTATATGTGTGCGAGTGTGCATACAACCCCCCTACTTTGAACTCATGATGTTGAAGTTAAAATCCATGCTTCCGTTTGCCCTTTCTGTGGAAGAGATAGCTTCTGGAACAGAAAACTGTTGGCTCAAAGAAATGCTTTTGTGTGGTCGCTATGCCCAGTCCTCTGCTTTGCACTCTTGATGTTGAAGTTAATGTGCCTTGGTTTGTCATTTATGTTGCTTTCGTGTTTTAGTATGGGTCAGAAATTCCCCCCCCACACACACACAGACAACCTCTACTTTAAACTCATGATCTTGCAGTTAATTTGCATGCCTTAGTCTGTGGCTCCACCTACTGTGAACCCCTGGCTCTGTCTCTGTCTACCATTAGCTACCCTGCCCTATGCCCCACCAGCCCCAATAGGCACCAGCAGCACAGCAAGCAAGCAGGTAGAACTGGATTGATATGAGCATCACGGTTTGCTCCTGTTAATGAATGGGCACCAAGAAGGCAATTAGGTTACTTCAGTATCAACTATTTCTGTGTGTCCATAACGAGGCTGAACAATGTATAATATAAAACTGAAGTTTAACCTAAGTACATAGGAATTAAGGAGCATATATGACTACTCTGAATGAAAAAATAAAGAAGCAAAACTAAAGTGTAATTTCTTGAACAGAGTCGTTATATTAATGCTGAGCCCGGGCAACTTTTAATTCCTCTCCATCAACCAGCAGGTTATCCATTAAGGCTGCATTCTGACAGTGCAAAATCATCCCCTATAGCCATGCAATTGAAAATGCAATTGAGCTTGAGCTAGATAAACGCAATGTTTACAGTGGTAGCACCAACAACAGGTTGTTCATTAGAAACAGCAGAGGGTCAAGTGGTCCCTTACATTCACATGACTGAATAGTTAAATAATCTACTACTTGGTACTGTAAGTAACTGTAAGCACTGATGCATTTCTAAAATAAGAAATACAGGGGCTCAATCCTATCTGGGAATAGTGCCCTCTGGCCTGGATCATCCAGTGGATGCCAGATGCATGGCTTCAAGGCAGTGGTTCCTCTCAGATGTCTATTCCCAACCCCAGGTAATCAATCACAGATATAAATAGCGCACTTAAAAAAAAAAAAAAAGGAGGCTAACTAAGACACATTCTTTGAATTATGATCAGAAACCGAGGAAAAGACCCTACAAGAAGCAAAGAGAGACAGAGCTGAGGGAAGGAACCAGCAGTTCAGTACCAAACAGGTACATGCAGCAAGAATGCATGTTTCATGTTTTTTTTAATACCCTAAAGCCCTGAATAATGCAGCAGCCCAGTTCAGCCGATTAGAGCAAGTATCTGCAAATCTGATATTACCTAGATTGCAATGCGACACCTAAAACTATTGCACGGGGGGGGGGGATTAATATCAGAAGAAACACACACAAATGGTGGTGGGGGGAGTCCCATTCCACAGATACTTGCCTTATATGTAGGGCTCCCTTAAAACGTATTCGCATAAGATAAAGTATGGCACCACTCAGAAATGTCCAGGTTTCTTACAATACTAACAAAATGCTCATCATCATCATCACCACAGGTGGGACATATGTAGATGGAGGGCCTATATATTGCAGGGACTACAGAGGGCAAAGTGTTCTGCACATAGATACATATTGAACCCTGACAGGTCACTCTTGGTGGTGGCCCAAGCCACCCTGAATTAGAATGGTGTGCAGTTTTTCACTCCATCTACAACACTGTTGAGCAGAGCAGTACTTTACACGTTTTGACACAGCGGTGAAGGAAGAGTAATTCACTTATAAAGCAAATCTGAGACTCCATTGGAATAAGCGATAAAGCCATCCCTGGTGATTCCAGTTTTATGAATGAGGGACAGGTCTTTTGAGTGAGGGACAAGGTTTGTCTCCCTTCCCTGTTATTTGTGTCCCAGCCTGTTTACTTTCTCCCATAAAACACAATGGAAAGCAAGCTAGCCCATACAGTAATACCTTGGATTGCAAGTAACTTGGTTTGAGAGCGTTTTGCAAGACAAGCAAATTTTTTAAATATTTATTTATTTATTTTTTACTTGATATACAAGCGACGTCTTGCAATACAAGTACTGTAGTACTGGCTTAAATTAAAAATCTCTGTACAAATTTTTTTTGGGGGGGTTGTTTTGATATAAGAGTGTTTTGGATTACAAGCACGTTTCCGGAACAAATTATGCTCTCAATCCAAGGCATGACTGTACTTGCATTGCTCCATATGTGAGGTGACATCTTGGGCACATCCTAGACCAGCCTTCCCCAAGCTGGAGCCCTCCAGATATGTTGAACTACAACTTCCATCATCCTCAGCCATTTCTATGCTGGCTGGGGTGGGTATTGGGAGTTGTAGTTCAGCAGACGTGGGCACCAGGTTGGGGAAGGCTGCCCTAGAGTATGATGGAAATGCTAGGAAAGTGGGATGGGAAGGTACCTAGGTACTAGCTTTTCAATATATAGATACAGACTTTGAGGGCTTCATTATGGGTGGTGCCAGACGAATTGCTGATTATTAGATGCACGTGCCTCATGCTTCTGCTTTTTGTGGTTTCCTTATGGGCATTACCATGGAAATTACATGGAGGAGATATGCAAGCTGCAGAAACATCTAAAGCTAGGGTGCCTCCTCAATACACTATTTCTCATTAGAAGCTGGCTTATGTCACTGAAGACTGAGCTGGAATCTTCTCCGCTAATGTATTTCTGTTTTTTAATCTCATCTCTCTTTGTGTTTTATAGCAGGCTGTTTCTAGGAAATGAGAAAGATTGGCCACAAAGTCAGCTGGAGTTGATAAGCTTCTCTTTTAAAAATAAGACATAGATATTGTACGTGCCAAGTAATTGGTCACTATTAAATCAGTCTAAATATAACACAAATCCGAATGTGCAGTAAATTGAATTAAGACTTTAAAAATATGCTAGTAAGCTATAACAATTAGAAACATGCAAGCTAACAAGGTGCAATGGGGAAAAAAATAAGCCACAGAAAATATTATTTTTGGTAACCTAACTACTACATTTTTTTGAAACTGGATTGATTTCATGTAGTGTAGAGCCAGTGTGGCGTAGTGGTGAGAGTATTGGACTGAGACTCGGGAGATCCGGGTTCTAGTCCCTGCTCGGCTATGAAACTCACTCACTGGGTGACTTTGGGCCAGTCACTCACTCTCAGCCTAACCTACCTCACAGGGTTGTTGTGAGGATAAAATGGAGGAGGAGGGTTATGTAAGCCGCCTTGGGTTCCTTGCAGGGAAAAAAGGTGGGGTATAAATATAATTAAATAAATAAAATAAATAAATGTAAATTATTCCAATATTTTAGAAACAATCCTCAGCTTTTTGCAAATGGTTCTGTTGTGATTCTTTCTTTCCTCATGCAAAAAGAACAATGCAGTTCCTACGCTGCGTTCTCCCATGATTTATTGAACTAATCAACAAATTGATCAAGTGCATATCCTCAAGATGGACAGACACGGTGAATCTAATAAGACAAGAATAGGGTCATTTTACCCATAATGTACAGGCTATCCTTCCAACATTTTTTTAAATCATGCAACATTTCCTTCATGTAGAAAGTCTGCCTCCTGACAATTAGAAATGAAAAGTCTCCGTAAGTTTATCCATTCTTTAGTCAATATCTGAGAAATTATTTCCCCTTAAGTTTATATAATATGATAATGTGTGGTTCTGCTCATATTCTTAGTATTCCAGGTCTTGCATATTTAAAAACATATATATATTTTGGTAGCAATCCCTTTCCCCCAAACACTTCTAAAAATCTCTTGGAAACCGATTATGTTGGACAATGTTAGTTTACTATTTAAATGCTAAAACAGGGAATTTCAAATGTGTACCTTAGCCTTCCCTAACCTGGTGCCCTCCAGATGTGTTGGACTGCAATTCCTATCATTCTCAGCCAGCATGGCCAGGTGAAGGATGGCTGGTGCAAATACTGACAAAAGGATGCTTAACACATGATCATACAATATTATTTGGTTATTAGTTATCTGGTTCTGAAACCTATGTGTTCCTGGAGATTCCCAGATACAGAAATTTTCCAGTGAATCCCTAGCACTGAACAGTTTTAGTCTAGTTTTAAATTGTAATGGAATGGCTGGGGCATTTGTTTAAATCTATCTTGATTTCAAATAATGAATAGCTGGTTCCACTGGAAATGTACACATCATTTAACTTTTTATTTCTTATCGTACCACAAAAGAGATTGCAATGCTACTAGTATTGGATTTTTTAAAAATATAACTAGAACTGTTAAGGTAAAATCACTGAGAAAAGGTGGTCTACACATTGCCATCATACATGGATTGGGGCGGTGGTGGTGGTGGTGGAGAATAGAAGAGTCAGCCTCTGCCCAGTAACAGTAACACGTGTAGTGGCTTGCAGTGTGGCTTGCTCCATCATGTGGAGAGTTTCCACACCACTGCCAGCTACCAGGAATACCTGTTGGTGACATGGAAAGTAGTGTTATCACTGATTCCACTCCCCGCCCCACAAATGAAATGTAAAGTGAATTTGGGATTCCTCTTCAGGCAAAAATCGTGAGGGATTTCAGAGGAATCCAAAAAAGTTTCAATAAGACATGTGACGTTTCTCAGAGTGGGGTTCCACACATCGCTGGACAGCCATCAGATTTTGCCGGACGTGAAACTCAAAACTAACATAGAGGTTCCTCCTCAGGGGAGAGAAGGTGAAACCCCACCTGAGAAATTTCATGCGGAGCCAATACAGTTAGAATAAAATCAACAATATTTCTCAGGGTCGTTTTTGGTTTTGCATACCCTTAATAGTACCCATCAACATAGTGAGGCAGTTACACATTAATGCTGAGGGTGGTTTAAGAGGCCACTAATGGTGGCAGTCATGTGTAAACCCAGCACTTTGACCAAGCTTAGCAACAGCTTTGGCTTATAAGGTACAGTTAAGAATGGTTATCTTTTCTTGGATTCCCACCACTAACCCCTGAAATGTTTTATCTGCCTTGTAGATTCATTAACTATTTTGTCCCATAGTTATTATCCTCAGTATATTTTTGGAGGCACATTTTTATTCTTCTAACTGTTTAATTTAGCTTTAGATCAGGAATAGATTTATGAACCTTGTGATTTTGCATAAATACTCACCAAACAATAAGTAATGTTCATTTTTTATTATTGTGTGCCACTAAATAAACAATACAGGATTTCATAGTCTAATATTTAATAAGCCACTGTTCTCAATTTTCCCCCTTCAGTCAGTTCTCTCCTTTGTTTTACTATGCATTTCTAACAGCACTATCCTGTTTACTCAGAAATGCGTTCAGTGGAGCTTATTCCCAAGTAAGTGTGCATCAGATTGCAGCCCCTAAACCAGCTTGATCTGTTCTTCTAGCACACAATGCCTCTCAGACGATGCCTGCCAAGGTGACTGCCTCAAGTCAATTCTTTAATGCAATGATACACTGGCTGTATACTGGGGGATACTAAAGTGCTGCCAGAGGGGCTGAAGTTTGTCTTGAAGAATTAAATCTGCCTCTTGGATGTATCCTCCACTCTATGTCCATCAGAGATGGGAAATCCCAAGCAGTATTGATATATGGGCAGTGACATCACTTGGGTGAGGGACTAAGGAATGCTGGGATTCCCCAAGACAGGCTGCATGACAGCTGATAGGCACAGGGGGGAGTGGAGGAATCCCAAGAAGCATCATCATTGCCAGAAAGCATGGTCCCATCCCAAAGCCCTGACTGCCTGTGCAGAGTGGAGGGTGGAATGCCAGGAATATCATGGGGCATCCCCCAGTTGCATCAAGGATGCCTTCCTGGGCCCATTCCTGGTTTGATGGAGCCCTTGGCACAGTGGCCTCTGGTGGACCATCTTGTTGGCCTTAGCAGCAGCAGTGCTTCACTGATCAGTGCTGGGCAGCTACACTATTTTACATTTCCAATGATGTCCTGGAGTGCCCAAAGTAGTATTGCTCTGGGGCATTGTGGGAAATTTAAATGGTTGCTCTAGGCAGGCATCAGTGCTAGTGGGCCCCGTTGTGGTACTGACTGAGTCCCCAGCAGCTGCCTGAAGATGCCGGGTGCTGGGAGAGAAACTACATTAGGCTTCCTGCATCCTCATCTGGGCGGGGGGCATTTTAGAGAGGGCAGAGGGGAGAAGTTGCCCCCACTCTGTGTGTGAGTACACATGATTTATTTCTAAAAAGCACCCATATTGCTCATTGTTATGGAGCATCAAAAAAGTTACAACAAATGCTCCCAAAATACACTGTTGCAAATAAATTAGACATATATTTTTAATCTTGAGTATAGCCATGAGCAAACTTTTGAACCTTGTAAATCTCCCCCCCCCCCCGAATGAAATTTCCTTCCCACCTCCACCCCTGTAAAATAGTATCTTTGCATCTCACATTTGACATGGCTGCTTGCTTTCATGTAAAACCCCAAATTAACTTCTGAAACCCTTCGACCAAAACCCGTGTTAGTGAAAAGGTTGCTCTTTGATCAACGGACATTTTTGATGTTGTTGAGTCTCTTTTAGATCTACTTACCCTCACCTTTGTTTACATAGATTTTTTTTAGATGCAACTTCTGCTTTGATTAGCCATTTATATACTTAAAGGTGCGGGGGGGGGGCAGATGGGGGAAGGCAAGTACCTTTGAGTCTGACAACTGTTTGAAGCAGAGTGCAGCACCTGAAAAGCTTTTAGAAACAAGCTTGTTTAGACACAGCCTTCTTGGGTTTTTGACCCAAGGCGGATTGTTCATGTGGCCTTTCAAGCTGAATTTATTGTATTTGCTCAACAGTTATTCCTAATTGGACCTATGGAAGAGAGGAAATGACCAGGATCCCTCAGATCTAGCCGCAAGAAGAATAACAGGCGGCAGAGGTCATCAACTTGGATTGTAGGAAATTATTGTGAAATATTGCTCACTTCACTGTTGCCAAGTCAAATGCATGCCATTCAACTACTGGACATCTGATTTTATTTATTTCTTTAACCACATATGCAAACTGTCTCTGTACATCAGGGATACACCTGAAGCAGCTCCTCTAAAACCACGTGTATCTACATATCTTGCAGACGCATATAGCTCTCTTCTGGGTCTGGGTACTTCAATACTATACTCACTCATTTCCATGTTTGTGCATATCTCCTCCTTCTGTTTTTGGGGTGTGTAGATTTACCCCTTTTCAGTAACAGAAGTGAGCAGGTCATCTAGCCCAACCTCCATGCTGAATGTACAATCTGCCATGCAGGATGCAACTACAGCATCTCTGACAGATGGCCATCCAACTTCTGCTGGAATGCTGGGAACAGGCATTGGTAAACTTAGATTAGATACAATTACTTGTATTTGTTCTATTGAAGTAGCAATATGCCCAAAGGTGGGAGGGGGTTGGGCTAAATTGGCTTGCTTAGAGGAAGAGGAGTGGGACAAGGACCAAAGCCAGCACTACCTGCAGTACCACAACAATACCCTGCAGGATTCATTTTGTTTTCTGTACTTGCGTCATCGTTCCTATTCCTCATTTTAGATGTGCAATGGTTCCAACTGAAATACACCCATGCTCCAAAATATCCTTTGTTCCATTGCTTTTTGCGGTGGATCAGTTGTCTTGCCCTATGCAGACATTCAAATCTTGCCCCAGTCCCATGGCACAATCCCAATCCTTCCCCACATGTACAATGTGACTGTCTGCATTGGGGGGGAAGTTTTCTTTTCCCTTTTCTGAGGAACGTTAGCAAAAATATTATAGCATGCACTACAAGATTCAGTCAAGAAGTAACCTCCAGATGTACGATCCAAAATACCACTCAGCTACTGAGTAGATTGCAACACAACTTTGAAAGCAACTTTTATGGTGGTCATGCAGCAAAATAGAACAAAAAAAAACCCACTTGTAAATCTGTTTATTGTATTACATTGGATATCCAATGAACATTGCATATCTAGTGATTGATGACAATGACATATGATAGCTTTGCTTTTTTACAGACTTAGATTTTGAAATATGCATCAATATTGTTATTGCTTTATAGTGAAGAAAAAGCAGATGTTAAGTAACTTGATTCAGGCTCTATATCAATTCAGTTAAGGAAGAAAACACACTCTGAAGCTTTGACCAATAACTATTATATTGTCTCCAGATGTGGCAAAGATACAGTGGGAAAGTGGAACTTTAACTGAAGGACAGACCTGCTGTGAGCAGAGTTCTACTCATGTGACACTCCCACTGAAGGAAAATAAGAATGATGTTTGCTGATTCCTCCTCCCCCCTGCAGCCTCCTGAAAAGGTGCTCTGAAGGGTTGGGGGACCCTCTTAAACAGCATGGGAGGTGGCATGGGGGGTGCGTCAGGGAAAACTGGTGAACATTGCCTCCCCAACTTCTTCCATCAGGGAGCCTCCACCGGATGCGAGTCCATTCCACAAACAGCAGACGCCCTTCCATTCGAAGAAGTGTAAATCTGGATTTAACCAAAGGTATATGTGGAGAAAGCCAACCTAAGCCCCCTGCCTGACACACACACACTCACCAAAGAGGGGGGAAGGAGACCCAGGGGGGGGGGGGAGAGACAGCCAGTCTCCACAGATGACAAAGGGGACAAACAACATCTGCATAGAATCACCCCAGGGGGGAAGGCAGGAAGCATCCCCAGGTTTGTCAATGCTCTCGCATATCAGCCCCATCTACATAAGACTTGAATACCTCTCCAGAGCAGACACTTCGGCACCCCTAAGAAATGGCCACTCAACACCATAGGATGGGACCATTAAGCAAGTGGCTTCAAAGGGACCCCATCCCATGGGGGGAGGGCATCACCCCACCTGACCCAAAAGGCCGCCCCTCAGGGAGGGTGTCAACCCACCTGGTCACGGAGGGAGGGGCTACCTGAAACACCAAGGTATAAAACACCCTGCGCAAGGGAACTGGGTTGTTGGACCTGATCAGCAATCTTGCCCCATGCCTGGGGTAAGGGAACGAAGGATCGGCAACCCCGCGTAGCTGCACCCGGCACGCTCCAGCTAGCTGAAATCACTGGTCGCTTGGGTTGACCGGACCCCCGGGAAACCAAGCTGAAATCACTCACAAGCCGCTTGGGTAGACCGGGCCTCCGCCGGGAACCCAGCAAGCCGCTTGGGTAGACCGGGCCTCCACCGGGAACCCAGCTAGCCGCTTGGGTAGACCGGGCCTCCGCCGGGAACCCAGCTAGCCGCTTGGGTAGACCGGGCCTCCGCCGGGAACCCAGCTAGCCGCTTGGGTAGACCGGGCCTCCGCCGGGAACCCAGCTAGCAGCGTGCGGTTGACCGGGCCTCCGCCGGGAACCCAGCTAGCAGCGTGCGGTTGACCGGGCCTCTGCCATGACCCGAGCTGAACTAACTACCGGTAGCTGAGAGCCCTGAAATCACAGTGTCCTTAAGACTTCTTGCTTGCTACTTTGTACCGTACTGATAAGCTGTATTGCTGGCGTGTGTCTGGGTTTGTGAAGATAATGTTGTAAATAAACTTGTTTTCTAAAAGATACTTCTGTGGCTATAAGTTATCCCTTTGTTCTGGGCTAAGGGTGATAGTCGCTGGGGATCTCGGAGAAGGCCGCCCCAGGACTCGCTACCCCCTTAGCATTGAACCCATGCAGAAGACCAGGTTGTCGGTCTTCCACTGTATATATGGCTCCAACATACATATAGGAGCATGGGCACCATGTGACTTTACTCTGGTTCATATTCAGGATGTTTTCACATAACATTTATCAGACCAGTTCACTACAGTGACCAGCCACCAGCCAGATGTTTTTCCCCTCTCCTGAATTTGAGACCTGGTTTTTGCTTTTGCTTTTGCTTCCATCATCTCTTCCACTGGTTATTAAGGCTTCCCCTCTGGAAGTTTATAAGCAACCCAGAAGCTGCCACATGCTATATAATCATTACATCAAAGTTGGCAATGGTCCTTCCCATGACATTTCTAATGCAATGGAAAAACATTCCATTTCATGATAATGTTTCATGATAACGTTTCATGATAACGTTTCATGATAACGTTTCATGATAATATAGTGCAGAGATGAAGGTATTCTTGTTGAAAGAAATCCAAATGTTATTTCCTAGAAAGTTAATGCACAGTCATGTGCATACACACATCATTCCTATAACACATTTTCATAAGACACGCACCAACCAATGTAGCTCTATCAAGGAGCATCTGGGTTCTAGCACATTCCTCCTATAATCTTAGTTTTCGGATCCATAATCTGTTCCTGGCTTTCTGCTATCCTTTTCATTACTGACTACCTGGCTTTCTGACCTCAGTTTCTAACTACTGAGTTTTTAATTCCTGATCTCAATGTTGTCAGGCACTGAGCCCCAGGGGAGAGGGGACAACAGTAATTTCAACAGGTGGATGGGCTGTAGCAGTCAGAACTCAGGCAGGTAGCAAGCAGACTAAAATCTGTCAGGTGCAGATTGAAGACCTGTAACCTGCAGTGCAGAGGAAGATTGTGGTAGAGTTGTGTGCTTGTTTTTAAAAACATATGAAAAACAAAGTAAATGAGCCCCTTTTGTTTCATTCATTACAGTTATAAAACTGTTCGGGAATTCAAACCAATGAGTTATGAAAGAAAAATCCATTTGTTTCTAACAGGATGAAAAAACAGTTGGGAACAGCACATACACAGCACAGAAAGGGAAGGTGGAATACCGAGAGCAGTTAGGCTGTGCCTGTGCATCTTTTTAAATTGCCTATAGGACCTTTTTGCCTTATCCATCTGAAATTTGGCAGGTCTGATCCTCTGGAGGGATTGTAGAATGCTAATTGGATGGAAAACATAGAAGCTGAAAGCAGAAGAGCAGATGGGTCTTCCAATGAAAGCAACCGGAAGCCTACAAGTCCCATTTCAGTTTGTGGCGCAGCCACTTCTGGTTGCAGTGACAACTATGGAAGGGGAGGAATGTGGCCCCTGGAGTGGGGGTCCAATGTAGTCCCCAAAGTTGCCCAGCCCTGCTACAGGACGTGCACCTTTCTAAATAGCCTATAAAATAGGAAACCTTTCTCATATCTTTCTGAAACTTGGCAGTTCTGATGGGGAACCCATGGCCCTCCAGATGTTGTTGGACTACAGCTACCATCATCCCCGACCACTGGTCAATTCTGTGCCATTTGGATGGAAAACAACAAAGTTACAGGCATCAGAAGACTCCAATTGAAAGCAAAGGGAAACAAAAATGGATGGGAATAACAAAAACGAATGAACTAATTCCAAATTAGTTATAAAAACTGGTTTATGAAGCCATTGTATTACCAACTTTATTGTATGCCTGCGAAACAGACTATCTATAAACGTCACTTCCACCGTCTTGAAAGATTTCATCAACGTTGCCTCCGGAAAATCCTGCAAATTACTTGGGAAGATAGGCAAACAAATGTCAGTGTACTGGAAGAAGCAAAGACTACTAGCATTGAAAAAATGATCCTTCAACGCCAACTTCAGTGGACCGGTCATGTTGTTCGAATGCCTGACTGCCGTCTCCCAAAGCAGTTACTTTACTCCCAACTCAAGGATGGAAAGCGGAATATCGGTGGTCAATATAAGAGGTTTAAAGATGTTCATAAGGCTAATCTAAAAAAATGCAATATACCGGTAAACATCGAAAACTGGGAAGCTCTGGCCCATGAACGATCTAACTGGAGGTTGGCCTTTCACAAAGGTTCTATGGACTTTGAAGAAGCCTGAGTGCAAGGTGAAAGAGAGAAATGTGCTAGGTCAAAAGCACGTCAAATGGATCCTTTACAGGACCCATCTTCCATCTGGTAACCTGTGTCCTCACTGTGGGAAGCTGTGTGGATCTAGAATTGGCCTCCACAGTCACTTACGGACCCATCGCTAGAGTCTACACAATTTTCTTTAGAATTTCCTCCTTTTAAAATCTCCTTTTTGTAAATTATTATCCTGGAAGATAATCTTACTCGGTCACGAGTGATCGCCTGATGATGATGAGTTATAAAAATCAAGAAAAAGAAAATGAACAACAAAACAAATGTAATATTTAATAACAAAAACAAATGGAATAACTAAACTAAACAAAAAAATCTGTTGCATGCCCCTAAATCCTGGTTGCCCAAGAGCACAAAGCTCCCAGATCTCCTGCTTTCGCCCAGTCTGAGAACCAAAGAAAATGTTCCAGTAATCACAAATACTTTAGCTCTGCACGACAGGTTTCCTTACACTGGTGTAAATGCATGCAACCCCAATTTGGATCAGGACCATGGGAATCTGGGAATGGGGGCAAACCTTTCCCTCCGCCCATTTTCCCCCTGAAATTCTCCAACATTTGAATCAATTGATACTTCCTCCGCCCTCTTTTTAACCCCCCCTGCATCACCATGGTCCCAATCCAAATTGGGGTCACACTGCGCTTACACCAGCATAAGGAAATCTATCACACATAGCTAAACCATGCGACCAGGGAGCTCTGCTACATCAGATAGTGGCATTGGATTAACCCTCTGGTGTCAAGTGACAAAAGAATTCTGGGCTGTTGTGCAAGTACAGTCATGCCTTGGATTGAGAGCATAATTCGTTCCGGAAACGTGCTTGTAATCCAAAACACTCTTATATCAAAACGAAATCCCCCCAAAAAAATTTGTACAGAGATTTTTAATTTAAGCCGTACTACAGTACTTGTATTGCAAGACGTCGCTTGTATACCAAGTCAAAAAGAATTAAATATTTAAAAATTTGCTTGTCTTGCAAAACACTCTCAAACCAAGTTACTTGCAATCCAAGGTATTACTGTATCTAAACTGGAACTGCCTGCTGTCCTGTCCAATGGCATGGTGGTGCAGGGAGCCAGTGTCTGATCTGCAGGACTCCTATTTTAAGCTTTGTGGTGTCTGACAAATGTACCTACAGATTACATATTTTGGCTCTGCCTTCCAAAGTTAAAGGGAAGGACCACGGCACAGTGGTAGAGTACATGCTTTGCATGCAGAGGGTCCCAGCCTCACTCCCCAGCCTTTCCAGGTATAAGGTTCAGGTAGCAGGTGATGTGAAAGGCCTCTGCTTGAAACCTTGGAGAACTATTGTCCATCAGATTCTAGGCTTAACAGATAAAGCCAGTGCTTTTTTTCTGGAGAAAAAGGTACCGGAACTCTTGGATTACATTTCCTCGGGAGTAGATGGCGATTAAATTGTAATGCAATTAATAGAAGAAAAGGTGCTGGAACTCAGTTCCGGTGAGTTCCACCAGAAAAAAAGCCCTGGATAAAGCAGTCTGATCTTGTATGAGGCAGCTTTCTGTATTCCTATGACTTGACTCTGGATCACCAACCCTGCCTGAAATGCCAAGTAGTGACAGTGAGAAATACAGTGCTGGGTCTTTCTTGTACGCAATTTAACATTTTTTAAACAAAGGCAACTAACACTGCAGAAAATACAAGAGAACAACATGTTTCAGAATTCCATCAAAAAATATTTTTCTTCCTATGGAAGACTGTCCTACATAGATACTTTGATTGCATTCCTACTGTCATAGCAAATCTCTCTTCTCCCAACTGCCTTTCAGTCTTTTCTTCCACTGGTAGAGAAAACAGCAATCTTTAGTTATTGGAATTTTTATTTCAACAGCTTCAAAGTGCTGGTTGTTTTGGATTAAATCAAAACAATCAGCACATTAATATATTCTCCTTGAAGATGTTTTCTTTGCTTAGTTTGAAAAAGTGTACAGAGGAAAGTGTTTTCTTGCCTGCCTTTTAACTTTAGTACATTTATTCAAAACAGAGGAGTACTTTGACACTCAAGAGATTGTATTGTACACACAGAAAAGGTGTTGCATCAGATGAAGTGGACTCTAGTCTACAAAAGTAGGCCACAATAAATTTGTTAGTCTTTACGGTGCTACAAGATTCTTTGTTGTTCTTACAGTGCAAGTAGATCCACACAGCCCTTCTCCCCAGTCCAGTTCAACTTTCACATATTTACCATGGACTGAAAAAAAAAGCCTTAAAAAAAAAAAAAGATGACTGCCAGTATGCAGATTGGCCTAAGATCTGAACATGGTTTGATGCATTCAGAGGATCAATCAATCAATCTGGAAACACAGAGTGCTCTAAACACAGTTATTGTAGAAACAAGATAAGTCAAACTTCTAATTTTAAGTGTTCGGCAATTGCATTTGTATGAATAAAACTACAAATGAACATCTATGAATAAAACTTCCCTGAATTTCTTTTTTTAATACAAGAGCTTTATTGCTGTCATATAAGGCAGACAACAATCTAGTCTCAGTTACCTCCTTTCAACATAGTGACATACTGCTTCTGCAATTTGACCTTCATAGGTGGCAATCACAGAAAGGGGTCCATCATCACACAGTACAGCTTTGGGGGTGGGTGTCCCCTGAGGGTTTTCGGGACCTATCAAAAACCTTAACATGAAGTTGTGTGGGTAGAATGAATGAGGCGTATTGTTGGGAGGCCTGGATGTCTGGTTATCTACAAGTGTTGGTCAAATGGAAGGTCAATCACATGAAAAGTTACATTGTATAATGGCAGCCTTAACAAAATGGGTTGATACACTTAGATGGTAGATGACTTGCAATAGAGGCAACATGGTGACAGGATGGCATCTATTGCCATATGTCATTTTCAATGTTAATCATGACTGAGTTTAGGAAGCCAACAGCAGATGCTGTAAAAAGAGCTGATATAGCATCTGAGTTTAAAGTATAGCCTGTGAGCTGAGAAGGCCCACCCCAGCCATAACAGCACTAGGTGACCTTGAGCAAGTCTTTATTGTCTCAGACTCCTATCTGTAGGGCTGAGCCAAATGTTCTCGGACAAAATTTTTCATTTAAATGGATGCCCTTTGGATGGGGCTGAAAAGTTTCCTGCACAACCCCAAAAGTATATCCATTTCATGCCATTTTGCTGCTGTTCACAGCTCAGCCCGTTTTCTTTGAAAAAAAGACTTTCTTCCTCATAACAGTGACACAGTCACACAAACAATCAGATTTAGCTATGTGATGACATCACTGAGGGCAAACAATCCTAATTCAGAGCAAAGACAGTGCTTCTTGATTACGCATTACCCTCACTCTGAAATCGTTTCATTTGCCATCAGCAATATTGTCACACAATCATACAGCCAGTCAGGTTTTGGCTACGTCACTGTTATTAGGAAGAGAGGCTATGTATTGAGCAACAACTGTTACAGAATCTGTCTGTCACTGTTTGGGACTGCAAAAAGGTTCACAATGGAACAATGTTGCTGCCACCGGAATGCCAAGTATGGGGGCAGAGAGACATGAATTGCCTGAAAGTGAATGGTGGGGGGAATGCCATACTGGCTCTCTGCAATGCCACCCACCCACAAAAATATCAGCAAAATAGTCAGGGGAGGCTGGTGACTCCTATGTCAGTGGGGCTCCTCATCCATTGCAGCTTTTATTCTGAGCTTTATAGGAGCTATCCACGGCACTGTACTCCATCCTCAAAATATGTTCACCACCTTGGAGCACTATGGATAGCTCCTAGAAAGCTCAGAATAAACGCTGCAATGGATAAGGAGCCCCATGACACAGGAGTCACCAGCCTCCCCTGAAAACAGTCCTCCAGCAACATCTCCAGGGTGTGTAAAACCTGACAGGGGGAGAAATTGTTCATGAAATATGTCCCTGTATTTCTGCTTACCATACTTTATCTGCAATATAGAGATAGCAGCACTGACCCAGCATACACTGTTGCTGTAAAGGTTATTGAGATAACGTATGTTAAGAAATATGGGCATTTAGAATAATCATGAGATGATGATGATGATGATGATCAATTATTATTATTATCAACATCATCATCATCATCATCATCCACATTAGCACTGGTATTATCCTCATAATCTCTGGAGTTATAATAAATGAGAGCTGAAGACCATATGTAGGAAGAATTCATCTTCGGAAATTCGTATGGAGTCAATGAGAGGAAATGTCTGCAAAGCAAACTTCAAAAGCACCACTGTGTTTTTGAAGTTGAAAACTGTGTGTGCTCAAAATGAAATGCGGGCCTCAAATTTATATTAAGTATTGTTTTGGCTACTGCTTCAGTAACCAAAGGAAGTAGTGGCTTAGTTCTGAAAATGTTCATCTAACATTTGGATCTGCATTATTTCCACTTTGAAAACAAATCACTACGGTATTTTTTAAAAAATGTCAAAGGTCAGGAACCAGTCAGTGGTCAAGGAACTGGAATGAAATGGTCACAGCGTATATAAAATAAAGGAATATATATGCCTCCCAATCTATTTCTGAACAGGTATCTTAACATTGAAAGTATTGGAGAGTTTCAGTAATTCTCCTATCTAATTAGGTGTAGGAAGCATGAAGAGATCAGATACCAAATGTCTGCCTCAAGCCATAAAGAAATGAGAGCAGTTTTTAATTGCTGTGGTAGCCAGCCCTGGCATCACTGTCTTCCAGTGTTGGCAGAAGGATGTAGACTGCTTTGTCTTTGCTTCCTTGGTAGAGTTGTCTTGAGGGGCAATGTTAAGTCAGTTGCATCTCACCCACAGGAATAGTAAAGAATGCCCACTCTTCACTTCTTCCACTGAAACAATTTGCCATTCTGCATTCATCGCCTCATTTGGGTTCTCCCATGTTCATAAATTCGCCAGTGCAGTCTAGTGGATGTTATTGGACAAAGATAACCTGGGATCAAATCCTGACTCAATCATAAAGCTCACTGGGCCAGTTGCTTTCTGTCTTCCTAACCTAGAGGCTTCCTGTGAGGATGAAATGGGATACTCTGAGATATGGGACTTGGGAGCTCCTTGTAGAAACGAATATAAAAATAGCAAATACAAATGTTTACACACCAGTGGACTTCTGAGCTTCTTTTGGAGTTACCTCAACAATGTGAGAGCAACATCAACATTGCATAGAACTCCAGTATGATGGAGAACTACAACAGTCAAGCTGGGAAAGAATAAAAGAAGTACCGGTAGTTCATGTCTTTGCAGTAGAGAGAGAGAGAGAAAATAGTGATATTTAGATGTTTGTGGGGCAGTATCCAACAGTGTCATTCCACAAACTCAAATAGTGTTAGTGGAGCTCTGTTGAATCTTTCAATTGCACAAGTGATTGCTCATTATGCTTGCCCAACCTGTTGGGCAAGCAGTTGTGCAGTTGCTTCCACAAGTAGCATGCACAATCGGTTGCATGAAAAGTTATGCGCAAGAGGTTACATAATGGATTGCGCAAGCATAATGAGAAAGAACTTGTCCACAAAAACCCCGTGGTTGCAGCAAAAAGAAAAGAATGATCAGCTGTGTCAAAGCTGATAAATTATGTAAAAGGAGAAAAGAAAATTGGCCACATGATTTAGTAAGCATGAGATAACTGAAAATGTGAGTAGGCGCAGATTCAGAGGAGTGACAAGAACACACATATTGAAAATGAGCTGTGAAGTACCAGAAAGAAAATTCAGACATCATTTAAGAATAGGACATTCAGAAATTTTCAGGTTGAAAGGTAAAAAAGAAATAGTGTAATTATTAGAGAAGGTCAAGAGAAGATGAGAAAAACAATAGCCAACTTTTAGTAAAGAAGGGTAAATATACAGGCCTGTGACTCATGCTGGCTCAGCTTGTCTGAGTGTGGAAAGCTAAGTAGGATCAGGCCTGGTTATTACTTGGATGGGAGACCCCTCCTCTAGTTTCCTGCATTGAGCAGGGGGTTGGACTCGATGGCCTTATAGGCCCCTTCCAACTCTATAATCTATGAATCTATGAAAAAAAGTTAGAGATAAAAATATGCAGCAGAAAGGTAGAATTGTAGGAACAACATATTTTGATTAAAAGGATGAAAGAGGATCAAGCACTGAAGTATTTGCTTTAGAAGAGAAACACAGAGCAAGATAATCAAGAGGGATGGGAGCATATCAAGAAAAAGAGGTTAAAATTACAAGGGGTAATTACATTTAAAATTACATTTGCCCACCTGTGAGGACAGTTAGGTGGGCAACTACACAAGAAATGGCCTTTTCCACAGTGGCTCCACACTTCTGGAATAAGTTGCCATCATGGAGTCCACCAGGCCCCATAACTGCAGGCTTTTAGGAAGGCCCTGAAAACCTGCTACTTTACTCTGGCTTTCCCCTGATTTATGTTTTATCAGACTGCATTGTACGTGCAGTTGTATGTGGTAGGTTTTGTTTTTATGCTGGTGTTTGTTGTCTTTTAGGATATTTGCTGCTGTTGCTCTTTTTACTTTTTTTAATAAACCATATTGTTTTTATTATGTGAGTTTTATTGTTGTACGCTGCCTTGGGAGGGCTCCTGCCCTGAAAGGCCTCCTGCCCTGAAAGGCAGCTCAGAAATATTTTAATTAAATAAATGATAATAGGTAGAGGAGGGAGGTAAGAGAAGCATGAATAATAGTAATGTTACCCACAAAGTACTGACCAAGAGTCCAAGAAGAAATAACGAGTGCTTGGAGAAGAAGATAGGTGAAGAAGTGACTTAAAAGTGCCCCGAAAGCCCTGCAGGGAATAAGTGAGAATAACTATTTTTAGAGAAATTGGCTTGCTTAGTAGAAAGTTGAACATAAGTCTGAAATTAATAAGATCAAAAGGCTGAAGGACTAACGCCATGCACACGCAGCATGTAAGAACAGCAGCGAAGGAAAAGAATTAACCAGGACTGGGGAGGGGAGAGCCAATAAGAGTGTAGAACAGGTAGAGTAAATGTAGAATGAATGAAGAAGAACATACTGTATAGAGAATCAGGGAAAGGGCAAGAGAGAATAAAGGCTAAAAGAAGAGTAATTTGAGATGTGAAAGAATACATATTAATTGATGCATAATCATTAAAAGAAACTGTCATAACAAGAAGAGAGAGAGGAAAGAAGGATGAAAGAAAGTGATCAAACAAAGGGAAAGGAACAGCTGAGAGATCCAGTCAAGAACAAGAGGACATAATAAATGAAATCGAGAATATGTTCAGGAAGGTGGGTAGGAGGAAACGACTGAAAGAATTACAAAGAGGAGACAAGCACCAAGTAGACGAGGAGTGGGCAACCCATGGCACCTCTGTCAGGCTCTGCCTGAGCTTTCCCTGCCTGGTCAGGAGGGGGATCCCCAGCTTGATCCACACTTTCTAAAGCCTAGCCGGCCCGGCCTGGCCCTGGTGGGGAGAGGTAGCCCCTTCCCTACCTGAACAGGGAGAGAGGAACACTTTGAAAGCATGAATCTGGCCAGATCTGTGCTTTCAAAAGGTGTGTGTGTGTGTGTGTGTGTGTAGATATGGTGTGTGCCTGAATGAACTGATGTGTTTGTGTGAGAGAGTGGGGTGGCGATGATCTTAAGATCTTAATAGTGACCCCACACTGTTTGTTTCTTAAGATCAGCAACACACACACCTGTTTCTCTCTCTCTTACTTTCTTTCCTTGAAAGAGAGAAAGGGTTCACACAACACAGTAAACCACGGTAGGTTGTGAGCCTTGTTAGTGTCAGTGTGGCTTACCATGATGTCCAAACCTGGTGCAGGTGATTCAGTGTGGGCTGTTTTTCCTGTACAAGCTACCATGAGAATGCATGGTCTGTAGTAGGGTTGTTCAGGATAGCTTGTACTCAGCGTGGCTTGTTCTGATGTCCGAACCCAGCAGAGTGGCTTATCCCAAGCAGCTACAGAGCCGCTTGGCAAGAGCAGCAAAAAAGCCCATGCTGCTCTTTGCAATCTCGCCAGTGCTGCCTCCAGGCTCCCTCACCAGTGACTGCTGCTCCACCAATGCTCAAATGGAACTTTGATAGGACCATCACTCGTTTGCCACCCTCCCCCCCCCCCAGTGCTTCAGGAGAACACAAATGAGTTTGCTTTTTTAATTATTATTTTCCCTCTTGGTCTTTCGCAAGTGTGCAGAACTGGCTGCCCGCTATGTTACAGCTGTCAAAGGGAGCACCGAAGTGGAGTATGTAACATACAGGGGGAATTGACAAGGCGAGACTGCATATAGGCTAATCTGCACACACTTGCGAAGGACTGGGGTGAAAATAATACTCAGAGAAAGTAGGAACCCATTTGCGCAATTCAGAAGCACCATAAAAGAAAAAAAAATGTGAACGAAGTAAGTGCTCCATAATAGAGCACTGAAGGGGTGGGGTGGGGGACAATAACTCCCACTTGGCAATGTCATCCTCTTGCTATTAAGCCTTGAACTGACACTTATCAGTGTCCTCCCCGCTTTCAACACTTCCCTGAGTCTCCAAGAAGTCCCGAAATGGGAGTTATTGGCTCCCCCACCCCTTTTTGTGGGTCCCTTTCAGAGCAGTTAACGCTGCAGTAAATGATTTGTGCGAATCTCCCCAACAGTTTAAACAAACAAACAAACAAACAAACAAAACAAAAAACCTTAGAAGGCAGCTGCATGGGATGGAGTGAATGCAGCCCCATTGGGACAGGCAGGTGTAATTACTGATGGTGCAGGCACCCCATTTTCTCTATTGCTTTCAGCCACCCTCTAAGGATTTCTTTTTTTTTAACTCTCAGGAATATTTGCACAATTTTATAGGCTGGGAAGTAAACGGAGGGGAAATTTGTGTACCTGCAGTAACTGCTCTGAGAAGGAGCCATGAAAAGGGGGGAGCCAATAACTCCCCTTTCTGAACTTCCTGGAGACTTGGGGAAGTGTTGAACAGTGGGAGGACTCTGACAAGTGTCAGTTCAGGCCTTAATAGCGAGAGGATGACATTGCCAAGTGGGAGTTATTGCCCCCCACCCCTTCAGTGCTCCATTATGGAGCACTTACTTCGTTCGCATTTCCTCCCTTTTTCGGTGCTTCTGAATTGCACAGATGAGTTCCTACTTTCTCTTAGTATTATTTTCTCTCTGGTCCTTTGCAAGTGTGCTCAGATTAGCCTATATGCAGTCTTGCCTTGTCAATTTCCTTGTATGTTACCTACTCCACTTCAGCCCTCCCTTTGACACCTGTAACATACAAGAAAATTGACGAGGCAAGACATCGGTCAGCCGAATCCGCACACTTGAGAGATATGGGGTGGGTGGGGACCAACCTCATTTGCGCACCACTGAGGCACCAAAAAAGAGAGAAGGTGGCAAATGAAGTAAGTGCTCAAAAAAGGGGTAGCAACTGCAGTGGGAAGGGAGCTGGGACGGGGAGACAAGATGGGTTGCCACACAAAGGACATTGGGATATGTACAGGGATTGGGCTGGAGGACTGAGGGGGGCTGAGGGGGAAAGAAGCCACAGCAAGCCGCCACTCACCCCATCACCTGTTGGGAGTAACGTGGGTTGGCGAGCGAACAACCAACCCATGGTGGGTTATTCTCCAGGGTGGCTTAGCGTGACGTGCGACCCCGTCCACAGATAAACAGTGTGGAGAGGTAATGAGCCTAAGAGAGAGAGGAGAGAGGTGTGGCTCCAGCCCCACCCACCACTGGCTCTGACCCTGCTCACCACCACCACACAGCCCCCAACAAATTCCCTCCAAGAGAATGCGGCCCTTGAGGGGGAAAAGGTTGCCCACTCCTGGAGTAGATGGATCAGAGACGAGGTCAAAACAAATATTAAACACACCTCAAATAATAAGTGAAAGAGAACAAAACGTGTGTGTGTGTGGGGGGGGGAGCCAGGTCTCAAATACAGAAGAAAATGAAAAAAAGCAAGACTCTGGGGGGATGCTAAACAACAGTGACAAAGAAGAAGTTGACAGAAAAAGAGGGACTTGAATGAAACTGAAAAGATGTGAAAGAACAAGGAGAGAGTGGCCAAGGCTGCTAGCAGCACATAAAAATAAGAAAGTACCATCATCCCGGTCCATAATCCCATGGTACAAGGAGAGTGAGTAATAGTAAAGGTTGTATAGCAGGAAACTTTAGAGCAGTGTTCTCCAACCTTGGGTCCCCAGATGTTTTGGGCCTAAAACATCTGGGGACCCAAGGTTGGAGAACACTGCTTTAGAGGTTACAGAATCAGAAGGAATAATCCAAGTTCTGTAAGAGCAAAATGAGTAAGTCTATGAGAAACAGCAAGATCAGAAAGATAAGACTTTTTCAACAGAAGACTGACAATTTAAGGGAAATAATTAGGTGGGACATGGTGCAGAAATAAGATTAGGATGAGAAGAACAGCAATGGGAAAATACCAGATAGCTAACAACAACAGTGGAAAATCAAAAGCAGGCCAAATTGTTATTATGAAAAAAGTCATACTATGAAAAACAACATTCCAAAGCAAGCAACTGGTACAGTACATGGTTTCACATACATCTTACTGTGGCCAAATGAGATCAGTCCTATTATCTTGCAAAGTCACCAACACTTAATAGTAAAGAACCTAGCCTAGTATCAAGCCCAAAATTTTTTATAAGAACTGTTCCATTTAACAACCACCCGATCAAGTAAGAACTTGAAGCTTGTAACAACATAAGCATTAATTAATGGAGAAGAGAGTCTAGCCAAAGAAATTTGGCACATCATCAATACCAGCTTTTTTTAATAGTATAAACTTACTAGGGCCTTACTTCTGAAAACAAGTGTTTGGACAGTTTTCTACTTTTTGAAGTAGCCTTAGGGCTACTTCACATGTTAAGGGGAACAATGCAGGTATGATATGCCTGTATGTACCAGCTATTTCTGCAGTGTGGGAAGTGGCCCTCAGAAACCCTTGTAAGATGGATGAAACAAACTGACAAATGCATAAGTTGCTCTGAGACTAAGATCTAGTGGGGATGCCCTCATGATGGTGCCGCATTTGTTTGAGATTCGATACATGGCAGTCCAAGAGACGGAGTTCTTAATCCAGGCACCCCCAATTGTGGAACTCCTTCCCCCCTCATATAAAGTTGGTCAAGTCTTACAAGCCAGTGAAACACCTGTCTGTTCACTCAAGGTTTTGATTGAATCTGTGTTGCTGCGTCTTGTAAATTGTTATTTATCTGTGATTCTGTTCTCCCCTGTTTTATCAGTCAATGTTTGTATGACTTATTGTTTTTTATTGGTTTTGTATCCTACTTTGGGATTATTTTATAATGAAAAGCAGGTAATAAAAGTTTGCTTCCCGCTGACCAACCGAGGAAAAAACTCTGTTCCACTACCAGTGCAGAACCAAAAGGAAGTTCTGGCCCATTCATCAGCCAGAGAACTAAGGGCTGCTGGTGTGTGTGTGTGTGTGTGAGAGAGAGAGGGGGGGGGAGTGCTAGTGTGAGAGAGTGTTAGGTTTTTCAAAATAATTATTCTAACTGTGAGAGTGTTGTGTTTTTCAAAATAATTATTATAACAACTGTTGATTGTAAGTCACTTTGAGAATTATTCAATTGATAAGGTGGGTATAAATCCTCAAAATAAATAAGAAATAATAACTAGTGGAGCAGCTATCTACTGTTGAAGTATGCTAAACAAATACTTCATTTAGCAGTGCCTAGTAGTAAATTTAAAGTTTTTAGCACTTTCTTGGTAACCAGTGTATAGTGCTTAGTACTGAACATAGATCCAAAGATGTATAGACATGGTGGGAAGAGGGGGAGCAGGGGGAGGGGAAAACCAAGGAAAGAATTGAGAAAATATCCCAATTTTTAAATATTTCCCCCCAAATTGAAGTATCATAAGTGAAAATGAAATGAAGTAAATAACAAAACAAAAACATTTTCTTATAAAATTTGTTTCTTTCAAAAAGATCAGTGAAAACTTTTAAAACCGGTGCTTTAGGGAGCAATCCTATGCACGTTTAGACAGGAAAAAACCCATTCTGGCTGGGGGATGCTGGGAATTGTACGACTTTTTCTGTCTAAATATGCATAGGATTGTGCCCTTAAAATACTATTGTTACACATCAAAGTCATACACACTTTTCTTTACATGGGGGGGGGACACCTGTTGCCCCCCAGGTGTTGCTGGACAACAGCTCCCATCAGCCTCAGCCAGCATGGCCAATCGTCAGAGATTATGGGAGTTGTAGTTCAGCAACATCTGGAGGGTTGCCAGTTCCCTACCCCTGTCTTACACACAAGATTCAAAGAATCCAAATCAGTGATGGTAACATTGCTCCTACATTTGACTTTCAAATATTGCAAAATACAGAACATATTCAGGTATTTGGTGCAGGAGTCCTATCTGAGAGTCTGCCAAATGTATAGCACTAGTAGCATGGGACATACCCTTTGGTTCCTCTTGCTTCTCACTTGCCTCAGATTCCTGTATTCCGCAACAAGTGAAATAAGCTGTTTGATAACACACTCACTCATACAATCAAGGAAACAACATGTGAAAAGTATCAAGCAGCTTGTTTCAATTCTTGCAAACCTTCCATTTTCTAAAGCCCATGCAGTTCAAAATGGAAGTTCAGAATAAGGAGTTATTGATATTTCAGACACTGATTTCGATTACAGAAATAAACTTGAGTTGTGATAGAATTTTCAAAGATATACGATTTACTTTGATGGAGCATGCTATAAATCTAACAAATAAATAAGGTTTGTTCATTTTATCTCTCTACCACTATTGTATGTGTGATGAACTCTTCAATAGCATTACAAGTATAGCTGAAAATGTTTTGCTACTCCATAATTACATTACGTTACTGTGGAGGAAGGGGGGGCTGGCTGGCCCGCCACACCCCCACCCTTTCCTACCTCAAAGGAACCAAGACCCCCAGAGATCTCAAGGTACCAGATTGCCAGCCTCAGCTGTCTGCAATCCTACTTGGATCTCTGTTGAGGGACTCGCCTTTAATTCTGTAACCTGGATTTAGTTACTGAAGCCACAGAGCAATCCACAAGCACCATGTGGGGTAAAACCAGGACAAGGTTTATTCTGGTAGCATTTTACAACAAGATTAGGGGAAATGAGAGAAGCACACAAAATAAAGAGAGAGACACAGTACACAATAAAGCTGCAAAACAATAAAACCTGATTCCTTAAGATCTCTCAGGCACACACCTGTTACCTGAGGGTGTTCTCTTCAAGGGTTAAATCCAGCACAGCCTCGCTGCCCGAGGGAGATTACCACACCTACCCGAAGGTCCGAGATGGGTAAAACTCCCACAAGGCTTGCCTTTACTAGAGCCCTCAATCCAGCTAATTTCACCAGGAGCTGCCTGGGGTCCTTGGCTTACCGCCATTACCACAGCCAGGTAGAACAAAGACCAAAACCCACGCTTTGGGAAATATACCTTTTCCCCCCTCCCCTCCTCCTTGTAACTCTGCTGCCTCTCAGCCAATTAGATTGAACTTCACCTGGCCAGTCAGGATGAGGGAGGCTCATGAGTCATGCCTCATGGCTTGAACTATTTACATATGAAAGCCCTATCCGAGGCTTTTGTTTCCTCCCAGCCCCCTCAACTGGCCCCACTTGGCTTACACATGAGGAGGCGTGTGTGTGTGTGTATGCATGCAGGAATCCCCAAGGGCCCCTTTCTCCACACACTAACTATGCACACCCCACCCCAGCCGGTTCACACATGAGGTGTGTGTGTGTGTGTGAGTGTGTACACCCCCAAAGCTCTTTTCTTCACAGTTACACTACTTTAAACATTCCTGGAATGTAATATATTTTCTGAACTTTCCCTCTAAAAATACACGCATTCACTTTCTGCAGAAAATTGCTGGGGTCTACACATTTTGTTTATAAACCCAAATAATCAAACTTTCCTTTTATTTACTACAATGTTAATGATTTCTGTTTTCATTTTTTATCATCCCCCCCCACACACACAATGTTAATGGTTTCTGTTTTCATTTTTTATGATTCCCCACCCAGCCAGCCATCCACCCCCACCCCACCCCACCCGGCATTATCCCAACTGGGAAAACACCTTAATGGTGCAGCAGCTATCAACTCAGTTGCAAACACTGTGTATATCTCTAATTGTGATTTAATCCTAGATTTCATAGATTTCATAGATCATAGAGTTGGAAGGAGCCTACAAGGCTATCGAGTCCAACCCCCTGCTCAATGCAGGAAACTAGAGGAGGGGTCTCCCATCCAAGTAATAACCAAGCCTGACCCTGCTTAGCTCAAATGAAGGCAATTTTGCACTATACATTTCATAAATATACTAAGCAGCAGACTTTTATGGCCTAACTAAATTTTACATAATGTTTCATGTTCTGAAGGTAGTAAAGTAAATTTAAGTTTGAATGCTAAGGAAGTACTGCATATGTTTCAATTTTCCCCAAAGGTCCATTTACCTACTGCCTCACCCAAACAACCCCCCACCCCCAGCTAGAGAAAGCAGTTTTCCTATGGCTTCAACATTTCTATTACCGTATATATCTCTTCTTGCAACAGCCAGGCCACGGGTTCAAAATCCTACTCAGCTGTGGAACTCACTAGATGGGCTGGTCTCAGTCAGTCTAACCTACTCCACAGGATCGCTTGAGGATAACATGGAATAGTCCTACATATGCTGCCTTGAAGTCTTTGGCGGAAGGGTTGGATACAGACAGGCATATAAAAATAAATGATTTTAGACAAGCATCTTGATTTGTAACAAATATTGGTCATTTTTAAGATTGTCTTCTACTGTATTTTCTCAACCACAGCACACTCCTTATTGTTTGTTTGTTTATTTGTTTATTTAAATAATGTTGCCCCACTCTTCAGCCAAAAAGGAACTTAGAACAGCTTACAGATCAATACAAACCAAGGCAGTCCCTGCCCCTCAGGCTTACCTGTGTCTAAAAGACACAACACAAAAGGAAAAAGGGATGGGGAGGGAGAAGGAAAGAAGCAAACTCAGGCATGAGTTCTTAAAGTATAGTGATCTTATAACAACCAGCTTGGATAGAAATAGTTCAGGGAGATGAGAAGCCAAATGGAGCTGGTATCTCAGCAGAACCAATGAAATGGCCTTCCTTCCTTTTCTCCTGCTGCTGTAAACTGATGAAATAGCTGCTGCTGGAAGACAGTGATCATCAGGTTCATCAGGCCTTGAAGAACATGGCTGTATACAGTGCTTTTTTTCTGGAGAAAAGGGTACCGGAACTCTTGGATTACATTTCCTCGGGAGTAGATGGCGATTAAATTGTAATGCAATTAATAGAAGAAAAGGTGCTGGAACTCAGTTCCGGTGAGTTCCACCAGAAAAAAAGCCCTGGCTGTATACGTAAGTCACAAAGCGCTGCTGCTGCTGCTGCTGCTGCACTGTTCTAGGGTTCAGCAATAGCAGCCCCTGGTTTCCTGAATTGAGCAGCTTGCCTGCCTTCACAGTTGTCAACCGAGCTGGAAAGGAGGGCTGTGGAGGGACCATCAGTAGTGGCAATGATAATTTGTTCTTAACCCACCACTAATTCTCACTGTGACTGGGCTGTACCATTTCAGATTGCAGGCGGGGGCTCACATGATTGAATGTTCCAGCACGTAAGAAACCCTCCTGAGCACAGAAAGTCAGATGTCACAGAGCAGGGTTGCAGAGAGGGGTTAGCCTTCCCCTTCGTTCTCTCTATGAAAGGGTTTTTTAAAAATATATTCCAATCCTTTGATAAAGATGAAAATTGACCCTTTAGTGTAGCACAAGTGGGCAGAATAGCTTTTAAGGATCTCAAAAAATGGCTGCATAAAGAGAACCATAGCAAGAAGGCAAAATTCCTAACTCTCATGGTATGGTGCCCACTGGCTTCCAAACAGCACGTATGAAAATGAAAATGGAAAACATTTCCCACTGGTTCAACATTGCACAAGTGTCTGCAAGCAAGACATACATTTTTATCCAACAATTATAATCAACCCTACCTCCCGCAGCATGAAAACCCTTCTGTCTTTAATAGAATCTTGGCAGTGAAATTAACAAACCCATTCTCAGTGTTGGGCACATGGGAAATTAAATCTAGTTTCCTTAGCCCAGACGGTGCATAAACTAGGGCAACAGAGAGAAAAGGCATATAAATAATGCTTTCCCTTCAAGATGTCTTCTAAACAAAAAAGATTGTTTAAGGATAATAGTTTACCTCTTTTAAAATTTAGACACTTCATACGGAGAACTTTGCTCACGAAACATGGGCAGAATTTGCCCCTAAGTCTTGGAATACGTTAGGATGGGTGACGCAGAGGAATCTTCCTGCCACGCCTGAGCTGTCCGCTCATGTTAATTATTAATCACCATCACTTCTACACAGCAGTCTTTCCCAACCTTTGGTCCTGAGATGCTGTTGGACTACAGCTCCCACAATCCCTGACCATTAGATGGGGATGATGGGAGTTGTAGTCCAACAATATCAAAGGACCCAAGGTTAGAAAAGGCTGCAAGCATTTCAGTCCTGCTTTGCAGCTCTTTGTTTATTGGTCTTCATTAAAAACTCTGTGAGATCCAGGTGAGGCTGAAAGACAGTAGCCCTATTCAGGCACTCTGGTTTCAGGAGTCATGTACAGCCAAGGGGGGGAGGGGGAGGACTGGCTTGCTTGTGCTCTCCCCCGTCCCGTCCCCCACTGCCGTCCTTGTCACCCTCCACTTGTTGAGGGTGGACTTCTACACTGGGGAGCCTTTTGTATCCATGCAGGCTCTCCACAAGATTTAGAACCCTGATTTTCTAGGGGAAGCCCTAACACAGATTTTAAAAAGGGCCCCCAACACACAGAGGTTTCCGTCAATACATGGAGGGCCATGAGGACAGCAACAGAGGTGGGACTAGCATGCTTGTCTTCACTCTTCCCCCTTACATGTTCATTATTCCCTAAAGCAGGACACTTGAACAGGGCTAGTGTTTTTGACCAGCTCGAATCCATGCCTCCCCACCTTATCTTCTGCCACAGACACCAACCTGCAACTCTGCAGCACACTGGATGTCTTTGCCCGTTCTCGTACACATGCTGAAATAACCCTGAGTTTAGCTTAGGCTCAGAATATAAAATGTTAGTTTGTCTTCATCTCTTTCTAGCAGAGGCAGCTACTGGAGGCAGCCTGGATTTGGGGCACTGCTGAAGGTGGCCCAGTGACGGATAGACAGATCTGATCCAAGGGGCACCAGGGTGTTCTCCTAGGCCGAAGCCACTGAAATGAATATGAGATGTTTCCACTCATTTCAATGAGACTTTTGCAAGATGTGGATTTTATCCTGTATTAATTAGTGGGAGAAGAAAAAAAGAATTTGGATTTTCCACCTCAGGCACTACAGTGCCTTGAACTGGCCCCAAAAGATAAGCCTGTATGGATCCTATTACATTCATCTGAAGCCAAATGACTGGTGTTTGTCTGTTTTTTGGCTCATTCCCTTGAGCCAGTCACCCCAACATTCAAAGCTATACAGTAAACTCATATCCTTATACAGTCTCAATTATGCTCTCACATACCGATGGGGTGAGTATATTGATGGAGTGAGACAGGGCCAGTCCTGCCATCAGACAGAGTGAAGCAGTGGCCTTAGGTGGCAGATGCTGGGAGGTGGCAGCAAGGTGTTGGAGTAGAGAACTGTGGGCCGTGTGGTCTGCTCTGCTGCCTTCAGGCGGGATAGAAGTTAGCCTGCTGCCTTCTAAGTTAGCCTGCTGCCTTCAGATGGGATGGAAGATGCTGTCCCATCATCACCATTGAAGACAGATTCCTCTGCCAGTCCAGTCGGCTTCTAAGCATGGGTCAGGAGGGGGCGGCATCTTGTTTTCTGCCTCAGGCAGCGAAATGTCCTGGCCCTAGTCCTGGCATGAGAATATTGAAATGTGAACTCCCCCCCCCTTCAAAGGCTGCCCCCATTTCAAGTTGGGTCCAGCCCTCTCCAGGCTAGGCCTGACTCAAAATGGGTTTCATACTCCCCTCCCTGTCAGTCACCCTCTTTTACCTTACCTTGGGAAAGGAGGGGTAAGGCAGCGGTAAGCAGGACAGGACAGGCCCCTTGGCGTCAAGGGCCAGGCCTCCCTTTAAAATGTAAGGGATGAGGGTTTATGTGATGGAGTGCATCATTTACAACCAAGGAGAAGGTTTGCATGGCCTCTCCTAGGCTGCAAAAGGCATGCTCTGTGCATGTAGTCAAGCGGAGGAGAGGCGACCCCCCCCAGGGCCTGACAAGCTTTCCTGCCCTCCTCTGCTGCTTGTTTACTCCCCACCTTTCCCCAAGGTAAAGCTTTCTTCCTCCTTGGGGAGGGGGGCTGGCAGGATAGTGGTGGAGGCAGAGGAGCGGGGAATTGAGCTTTTCAAGTGTTTGGAATCTGCAATCCTCCCCTCCCCTTTCAAATTTATTATTTCTAGAATGCTGAACATGTACTATGCACTTCAGGCTTTCCCATCTTTCTATATCCCTTATCACCAACAGAATATAGATCCTTCTATTGAGTAGCGCCCTACTGCTGCCTTGGCTCTCTTGGCTTCTTGTCCTCCAAGCTCTGAGTATTCACAGTCCAGCAGCACACACCCCTCAATCCTGCAGCATATTGGCACTCCTGCTGTCTCTAGGCCGTATGTGAACTTCCCCCCAGCCAATCCTACATTCCATTTTCCTCATATGCTTTCTTTGTTTGTTTATTATTTTCACCATTTCCCTCCCACTCAGCACTTAGAAAGAAACATTCACAAGCATTCTGTACACTCAAACTACTGTGATTTCCTTGGTGCTGTCATGATTTTCTGAACAATATCCCAGGATACACAACTGCACTTGGAAACTCCCAATCCTGCAGTGGGGTTAGCCTTTTTGCAAACTTATTATTACTATTATTGTTGTAATTTGCATTGTGCATGTGTCTACACGACACCACAAGCTTTCAAACTACATGGGTGGGGATGGGGAATGGCTCGGCTTGCTCAGCATGCCCCATGCAGAGGCATGGCCACGTAAACTGAAATCGGTCAAGCTATCTGCAAGACCTGGCCACCGGCCCGTTGGCCCCCTTCCTGAGGCCTACCTTGCTGTGCTTTTCCTCCCCAGCCAGGTGGGAATACTGGAACTTCATCAGTTGGGGAAGGACATCAATCAGGGGAAGAAGCTCAGCATGGGGCTTCGAGTTCTCTCTTGCACAATGGTGGAGAACTGGCTTGGCGCTCAGTCTACACCAGGATTTGATCAAGGCCTTTAGGCTAAAGCCTCTCCACACTGGCAGAGATCTTGGGTACCATGGTAGAGAGAAGGTTGCAGTTTCTGCTGCTGCTGCTTTCTGCCCTCTAATAATTCTTTCCTTTCCAAACAGCATTATGTGCATCTCCTTGCCCCAGCCCACCTGCCCTTTTCACAGTGCAATGGTTTCTATGGGAGGTGCTGCAGATCAGGCCTGTCTGAAGTTGCACCCTCTCCGAGGAAAGAATCTTACCCTTAATACCAGATGTCTGAGAACCTGGACATGGTAACTCTGTACATGCTCTAAGGCACCATCTTGTGTTGTCACTTCACATGTTCCCAGGATGTCTAAATATACTGAACTTCTAAAACGAAAGATGCCAGGATCGAAGCTTGTCTCAAGTCATGCCCTTGTTTTAACTCTTCCTTAGGTTATAAAATGGTGAGGGCAGAGAACTCTGCACATGCCCCACACAGCACTCTCTTCTTTATTGGTACTTCACAGTCCAAAGCCATTGATGGACACACACCCAGATTCATACCCATGGTGGTTACTAAGATGGATTAGAAGAATAATTTCTGCTTCACCCATTAGCATGTATGAATCTTAATAATATGGCACATGGATAATGCTGGTGAGACTTGGCTAGATTGGGTTGGCTCTGCCACTGGCCCATCAAGGCCCTACTCTTGGCACCCTGGATTCCTCCCCCTGGGTGTATCCTCAAGCATCCCCTACTTTAGGCTGTCAAATGTTGGAGTGGATGTCATTTTGTCTTCGTTGATAGCTGGGCAGAGAAGGGGCTCATTTACAGGCAGGCAACAGCCAGTCTGTAGCCTATTATATAACACAGGACTGAATCATCACAAGAATTTTAACTTAGCCAAGGAGCAAACTACTGGCTTTTTTGTCTACCTGAACTGGGCAAGTGGAAATATGCAGATGTTGTTTTAAACTCCAACATTCATACCTAAACATACCTAAAGTCCCACTGATTGCAACTTTACTAGAAGATGATTTGAAAATAGTTAACTTGCCTGCCGACATTTTCAGAGGAAGGCTTGAGGGAACTCAGTCTATTGGAAACGAAAAGGCCTTACAATATAAGGTGTGAAATTGCTTCCTGCAATCCTAATACCAGATGGGAATGATGTCTATCTGGTGCTGTTATTAACAGGCTGTGGAAGCTGTTCAGTTCTGCAAACTGAAATCATCACATGGTTGCATTTCTGTTGCCTCAATTCCCCAGGGATTCCAGACTGGACCAATGTTTCAATGCAGTTGGAAGCCTCCAAGAGGGTATTTCTAATATTGTTCAGGTAAAGGGCTAAAGGTGACCATCATTCTCATGTGACTAGCTGGGGTGGGTTAAAATGCTTTACAGGTTGTTTGTGGGTCAGAAGTGACTTGCAATTCATAGTAAAAAAAAAAAAAGAGAGGCTAATTAAAAAGAAACCCAACCACCACCTTAACGTACAGAGAGATAAGTCATGGATTCCATACTGCACAAAAGAAGGTCAGAATGGTTCTTGCTAGAATCAATGTGAATCCTGGTTGGATCTGCAAATGCACCAAAGTTAACCATAGTTTTCCATACCAAGTCTAGAGTCTCTTTTTAGTTTCCATTCTTTAAATGAATTCAGCATGTCCTTAGCATATACCCAACCCACAAAAGTACAGGAGAAAATAAATACATGTCTAATGGTCAGATTCATTGCCCTGTGAAACCTTTCTCCCATAGTACAAATATTGAAAGAAAAAAAAGAAAACCCATGACATTTAAGGTGATTGGATTTTGGGGTTTGGTGTTGTGTGTGTGTGTGTGTGTGTGTGTGTGTGTGTGTGTTTGGTCTATGTCCCAACCTGGTTGCTAGGAGATGTCCCTTCTGAGATATCACATTGTATAAACAATAAAGCATTTCTGTTGACAAAGCAATTGTCCACATCATTGAATCAAGAGGCACTTATTAGCATGGTCACCCCTGCCTTCCTCCTACATTCTGCTTATATGCCAACAAGAGAGCACAAAGGCACCACACACTTTCTATTGCTAAACTTAAGACTATTAAGTAGTCACCCCACTATCTACCACCAACAAAAAAAGTTAATTGTGAAGCTATGCATTTCAACCCCCATTCCAAGCATGCACACATGTTGGGAGGTGACCCTTTGAGTACTGCATTTCTGTGAGCGTTTGGGGGAAGGACCCCTTGAAACGAACAATTCCCCAAGTTTCTCTTCTTAACCATAAATTAAAGTCGGGGTGGGGGTGAGGAATCATAAGCATCTTATCCTTGCTTTTGAAGTGAAGAAGGCTTGAAAATACAACCCTCAGGGCTGTGTTTTACTCCTGGCAGTGCACCTATGCATAACCCCCCCCCCCAAGTAATCACTAAAAAGAAAGCCTGTCCATGTCCCTTTAAATGGAATACCCATAGCTTACATGCTGCAGTACACTCTGACTGCAGCCATCTATACAACACTGCCTTCTAATAGTCTCAATGTACCAGAAGGCTCCTTAGTGCTTTTTTCATTATGCTCAACACTGCTTTTTGCAGAAAAGAGAGGGGGATGGGGAGGAAGAAAGCTGAGGCAACGAGAAGTTGCTACCCAAGCCAAAGCCACACATATGTATAGACGGGGATTCTACAACGTGTCCTTTAAGGAAACACATGCATCAATGCTCAGAGCCTATTAGGTTATTAACCCCTTAGGGAATATCACAAAGGCACATGAAAATGCAACATAACCTCATTCCTGTGTTCAGACTATAGGCATCTGAGCTATTTTACAAAGAAAATTCACAGCCATTAACCACCAAGAAACCACCAGTGGGCCTTTTCTGGTGCTTAAAGTAGCCTCTTAAAGGGCAAGCCCACACAGCTCTCAAATAAAGCATCTTTATTTAGGATTATGCTACCATCCTCCACTCTTAGTGTTTTTATAGCTTATGTTAGGAGGGAAATAAGAGACAATTGGCTTCGGTCAAAATTCAGCAAGAACCAGTGCAGTGGACTGAAATCTCCAGGATCCACAGTGCCCTGGGTACCTCTCTGCATCCATGGTAATTACACAGCAATGGGAGGGAGCCAAGAGGGAGGGAGAGAGAGACAAGGGCTCTATGATCTCAAGCCCATCTTTTAACAGAACAAAAGAAAGTTGATACCATCAGTTGATTTAGATATTATTCCCCAACAAAATAGGCCCACGAGTTAAAAATGGTGCAACATCTCATTCCATGATTTCTGTTTAAATGGATGTATTCAAAGGCAAGCATGTGACACAGTCCCAGCACAAAGAAAACAGCTATTTTTGCACACATTCACACCAACTACAGATCAACTGTTTATTTCTTTTCCTAGTGAGATCTATACAGGTTATTTGTTTAACCTGTAAAATTACTATATCTGAACTGGTTTATACTGCGCTTAACAGCAACCTCGCATCCCAAGACAATGTGGTGATCTGCCTTGAAAAAGAAACGTACACCACCTGCGCTGTCACTGCGATAACTCTCGAATCTGACTTTAAAAACCCATTTGCCTTTCAAAGCCCCCCTTCCCCCCCCCCCAAGTTGTGGTTCAGTGACATTTCACAGTCTTAACAATTATCCACAGTCGCCAAGTTACACGTGAACAAGATCTCTGACATCTCACACTGCAGTAGGGGCAAAGTAAAACAAAGGAATCCATATAAGAATTTGCAAGTACAAATAAAGGTACCTTTTTCTTCCGATCCTTGGATCTTTTCCTGTGTTTCCTCTTTTTCTCATTTTCTTCTTCAGGGTTAAGTTCTAAATCTCTGTTTTTCTTGAGTTGTGATGCTGCATGAGCCATAATGCATTAAGGACACCCTTTGCAACAATCCTTCCTGGTGTATAAGGTGATATCCTCAGGCACCTTTAACCAGCCCTTATGAGCAATGCCTGGAAGAAAAGCTTTGGCCAGTGGCAGGAAGGCATCCAGAATTCAAAGGTCTTGATGAAGCTGGCAGATGCTACAGAAATCTATGCTTGCAGATCTCTTCCTGTACCTTCCTGTACCTGAACCTTGACAAAAGAGTGCAGCCATCCTACTGCATTTAACGTAATGAGGAAGACAGCTGGGACAGAGAAAGCTGTATTATGGCTGTATCCCCTGCCACCAGCTGGAAGTGTCTAAGTGATTCCACTGAAGGGGGTATGCTGGAAACGATGGCTTCCTCTTAGAAATACTCCAAAGCAACAACTGCTCTCGTATCAGTGTTTTTCTTCAGTAATCCTCAGACCTATTTTAGAAATCCACCCCCTATAAATGACGGTTATGATTGATACCCCCTCACTTTGTTTATCATGGTAAGCCACTTAACCCACAATGAAATGGAGCAGCTCCTACTTTAGATTAAGTGCTGATGGTGACAAATAAATAAATAAATTCCCCCCCCCCCATTTTACCATGGAGACCCTGACTGCGTTATGCAGAAAACAATGCATGCATTGCTATATCTTAACAGTGTGTCCTTTATGCTGAATGTTCAATCTTGCTGCATGCTGCTAGGATTACAGAAAGCACCGTTGTCTTTTTTTTTTTTTTTAACGCATGCTTATTACAACACATCTTGGGAGGGGAGAGGAGGAAGATGTGATCATACTAGTGTATGAAACAGGCACCCAATTCATTGGAAATTTCCTGGCAGTTTTCTCTTACGTGATTGTAGGGGGGGAGGGACACCCACCCCACCCCACCCTCGCACAAACAATCAGGAATCTGTGTGACAAACCCTATTTCCATGCACCCAGCAATGTAGATTTAGGCTTTTATGTCAGAGTTTGCTTCAATCACCTTGCTATTTTTGCCACCTGAGTCCTCCGTGACTGCAGCTTTTGAATATTCATTATGGGAGGTAAAAAATAGCATCAGTATAAAAGGAAGGCCTGCAGGGGCACTTTTTCCACAACCATGGGCTCAAAGCAAATCTAGACAATTTGCACACATGGTTTTTCTCTGCGTATGAATATCCACAGGCATCTGAAATTATGCATTATAGATACATATGAGTGCTTGTACACACACACACACTTGTGGTTATTTACTATAGCAGCACTATTAAGAGAAATCAGACAAGAAAGGAAACAGCTTGTCAGATGGGAAAGCAGCCTTTTGAGAGACATTACAATCACATCATCTCCTGATGGAAGAATAACCCCTGCTCTAAACGCAGTGCACCATCCAAGGCATGCTGGAATCCCAGTGTTTGTGACAAAGAGCTCAGAGATTTCCCTGGGGGCTACTAGAGGCATCCTTTGTGTGTGTTGCCCCACCCCCACCCCTCACAGAGGCAGAAGCTAGACAGAAGCTCCTCCCTTGATCCTCTCCTAGATTTCTCTCTCTCCCTCTACATACATCTTGATGGGCAGAGTTAGAGGAGTGCTGACCCACTTCTTATCCTTCCCTACCCAGCGCAATGCAGGCAAGCTGTATGCCCTTCTCTGTCTGGTGTTGACTGATGGTGCTGAAGGCCAGTGGTGCAAATCCTTGTTTTTTCATCAGCTTTTGGCTTTCTGGGCCCCTTCCAATTACTGCCATAGAACTTTAAACAGGCCTGCACAGTCTTCTTCTCTCCTTTTTCTGTTAGCGTCCTTAGGACACAAATTAGCTTCTAGGGGAAGGACCATGGCTAAGTGGTAGAGCAGCTGCTTTGCACACAGAAGGCCCCAGGTTTGATCCCCAGCATCTCCAGGTAGGGCTGAAAGACCCCTGCCTGAGACCCAGGAGAGCCGCTGCCAGTCAGTGTTGACAATACTGGGGTAGATGGACCTGGTCTGACTCAGTATAAGGCGGCTTCCTATGTTTTTCAAGCCAGTCATCCATTTAATTTTGAGCTTTCTTATGATTGTGAGGGCCAGGTTGTGAGGGCCAAGTTAGCATTGCAGTGTTTGATTTTTTACAGCCCTCCCCTCCCTAGGGTGGGCCAAAAGGTATTACCAGAACAGGGAGAGCCAGGATGAAATGTGGCAGATCATGGGGGGAGCCAGGATGGGAACAGGTGGGTTGTGGTGGGCAAAGCTTGGCAGAATCTGGAGTTAACTGGGTTTTCAGACTCAAGACTGGTTACCAGGTTTCACTGGACAGTCCAATACAAAAATGTATATATTTATTTAAAATACCTGTGTCACACAACACAAAAACAGCTGATACAATTGAAAAAGTCATAAAATAAACCAAATACTAGAGAGAGAAATAAAACCAGCCAAGGAAGACAGCAGAAAAAACTAACCCTCCACCCCAACAGCCTCTGAAACAAATATTTTAACACCATGTTAGTAGACTAGAAACAAGTGGGGCCAAATGGACCTTCAGAGGGGAGGGAGTTCCATAGCATGGAGTGCTACAGGTGAAGAATGTGCCATATAGGGAGTGAACATGGAGCAGGTCCTCGGCAGACAACTTAAGAGAACAGGGCAGGTTCATGTGGGAGAAGGTGTGTCCATTTCGGCCACCACATTTTAAGGACATTGCCAAACTAGAGGGCGACCAGCATGGCGAAGGGTCTGCAAGCCAAGTCCTATGAGGAACGGTCGAAAGTGCTAGATATGTGGCTTATGCTGGCTCAGCTTGTCTGAGTGTGGAAAGCTAAGCAGGGTCAAGCCTGGTTATTACTTGGATGGGAGACCCCTCCTCTAGTTTCCTGCATTAAGCAGGGGGTTGGACTCGATAGCCCTGTAGGCTCCTTCCAACTCTATGATCTATGAAATGAAATCTATGAAATGATTAGCCTGGAGAAGAGAAGATTAACATCCTGTTTTACCTGTTTTATCTTTTATTGTTCACAGCTCCAAAATCTCCATACCGGAATATGGAGCGGTATATACATTTGTAAATAAATAAAATAAAATTCCATGATGCTATTATGGGGTTGTGGTCCTTGGGATATAATGATTGTTGCACAAGAGATAATCCAGGAAGGAAGGCAGATGAGAAAGCATTCCAATAAGTGCCTAGATCTGCAACACAGGTGATTAAAAGGAACAGGAAGTCAGGATAGAGCAACATAGTTGAGCTGCAAACAGGAGCCGGGAGAGGGGCTGCAACCTGGAGGTGAGAAGCACTAACAGCCTGAAGAAAAGGGAACATTCCAGGTACCAGAATCTTTTTTAAAACAGACACATCTCACACAGCATCTGATTGCTTGCCCCCATAAATAACCTTCAGCTTTTCAATGTTTCTCACTGGGCTTGGGAGTGGGGATCTATGTTTACCAGGTACAATAATACCTTGGATTGAGAGCATAATTCATTCCAGAAACGTGCTTGTAATCCAAAACACTCTTATATCAAAGTGAGTCTCTGGTGGGTGTGAGCGGGGCCGATTTCGGCTCGCTACGCCCACTTGAGGCGAGCGGTTACATCCCTACGTGACTTGTCTTGCAAGACCTTGCTTGTTTATCAAGTCAAATTTTTTTAAAATTTTTGCTTGTCTTGCAAAACGCTCTCAGACCAAGTTACTTGCAATCCAAGGTATTACTGTAATTTTAGAGATCCCTGCAGGAGTCACAGCACCACCAGGGTCTGTCCATCTCTTAGGCAGAGTAAGGCATGTTTTAGGTGCCATTAGTATAGGAAGGCAAATTGTCTGGTAGTTCAATTTACTAGTATGCTTTATTTTACCATAGGGGCTCTTATTTTCAGTCACCTGCCTGAAGCCACAGAGTGTCTTGGGCCAGCCCTGCCCCCAACCTATTGGAAGCAGTTGTGCACGAAACGGTAATAAGTGGGTCACTGCAGCCCTTCTCAGCTATTCTCCTCCAATCCACTCCCCTTCTTAAATATCGAAACCAAAAGCAACTACTTTCCACAAATGTTCATGCATTTCACTATAGAGGGCAATAAATCAGTGCTGCCTATTGCAATACTTTGCATGTTAAGACCAGACTTTGTTTACAGACACTGTCACAGAGAATGCTTCGCAGACGTTACAAATAAAAGCAACAGAAAGCTGTACTCGCTAGGCTGCCTCACAGAAAGTGATCCACTAATGATAATAAACATTAATAAATGAGGGTAATTAATAAATGACCTGGGCCAATCCGCCTTTCCCCTTCCGAAGCGTGAGGTTTCCACCTTCCTGCAAAGCCTGCTGAGAGCTGGAAAATCCTTCAGTTAATTAAAGAACTG
This sequence comes from Shinisaurus crocodilurus, assembly GCA_021292165.1. NCBI lineage: Eukaryota > Metazoa > Chordata > Lepidosauria > Squamata > Shinisauridae > Shinisaurus > Shinisaurus crocodilurus. The sequence continues at coordinate 116,093,258 of CM037878.1, read as the reverse complement.
GCCCCAAACATGTGGCTGGATTTTCATTATGTGGATTACATCCACTTCAGGAGGAAACACTGGAGACCAAGACATCCAGGCTGAAGTGGGAAGAAGTTAGGCTTTGAGAGAAGCTCAGATTTGCAGAGCAAAAACTAACTGACATCAGTTACAAACAGCCTGCAAAAGAAGAGCAACCTTTTTTTTTAGAAAAAATGGGTTCCATTTCTTTTATAGCATATGTAGAACAAAATAAATATTCACCTGGTCAGCCTGAGCCATATAACTGCATGGGGATGCTGAAGATAATGAAGGAAATGGTAAGAACCAGAAAGATGCAAAAATTACAACCAAGGCAGTATTAAAGTACAATTAATTTTTCTGTTGAGTTTAAAGGTTTATGGAATGGAGTTGAGGAGGAATCTGGATCAGGGAATTTTATCTACAGTATTTGAAAAATGAAAATGAGGTGCTTTGTATAAAATATTCTAATAGAATATGTTATAACATGTAGCATATTATAACAAGATGCAGTGTCAATGTACTGAAGCTATAAATATATTATTTATAACTCTCATAATTTTTTGGCAAATTTAAACAACTGGACCCTGACAGAACAGTAGCATCTTGCCCAAGGAACAAACAAAATGGGAGTCTCCACAAGTTGAATGTGACTTGAATAGTGAGTGTAGAACAAATGTATCCATCTCAAATAACAGGAGGGTAAAATTCCCTGCTCATCTGATGCCAGGGACCATAACAAAATCTCAGTTCCATCTCACCTTGATGGACATCATTTCCCCAAATTCCTATTCTCCAAAGCATGTTGAAAACATTTTGCTACCTGGTGTTTACCCCAGGAAGAAGAAAGAAGCCTTTAAAAGAGGATCCACTGTCAAACCTTGCCCCCCTCCCCTCCTTGGTGCATGATCATCAAGAGCATGCCCCTTAAAAAGTGAAGAACTTGAAATAGCAAGGTGGGATGTTTCCCTACCAGGTGAGTGTACTTTGTGTGGTAGGGACCATTGTGGGGACTGCAAAGTGTCTGATGAGGCCTGACATAGTACAATCAGCCTTGACCAACCCTGGAGGGAGAGAACCTTAAGGGTTAAGCTGGAGTGTGCTTGTTTGCTTTGACAGAAAGCTAATCAAGTACAAAGGTCCGATTTTGGAGACGAAGCTGGCATGGGAGTGCTAAGATCAGAATGGAAAGCGCTTCTGTTTCATATCATGCTTTACTTTTAATTTTGTTGGTATTGCTACAGGTGAGGTTTAAAACATTCTGATTAATTTTCACAGACAAATCACTCAGTCTTTGTCTGCAAATTGGAGGGAAATAATAAAGGGGAGGGAATCAAAACTGAAGATAATATACTGTTTCCCCAAGGGTCATTTTACATACTACATGATGGCAAACCTGGGGTTGGTACCAAGTGAACACGTAACAAGGAGTTACGGTCAATCACTTAACAAGGATCAGCCAGTCAACTACTTCTGGCTCCTATATTCCCAGTGAGTATACATGTATGATATATGTCTTTGCAAACAAGTATTTGTGGTATTTGCACTTAAGATGTTTTAAGTGTACATCTAAAAACAATGCTTTCAGATCCTGTACTTTTCTAGAAAGGAGCTAACTCAACTTTATTCTTCTTATTGCACTTGATGTCATTCACGTTTGTTAAGGATGAGGTGAAAAAAAAATAGGACAACCTCTTCAAATCACGTGTAATATTACTGCAGTCCACATTCTATAGACTTCTAGAGTCTGCTGTCGTGTAGCTTCAAGACAAATGTTAAGAATTTGTAAATAATGAATTCGCACTATGCAGGTCTACACCCACTCTGACAAAAACAAACAGCAACAGGTTTTCTGACCTATTTATTACACTCAAGATGCTGGATACAAGACTCTTTGCTTTAATTTGAAATTTGCTTTAAATATTCAAAAGATACAAAAAATGTTGACTTCTTGCATTTTTCCAATGTAAAGCTTAAGTGTACTTGAGTCGTGGTTCTGTTTAAGATCCGTTCAAACTAAATGCAGACCACCAGGAGCCTGACAAGCCTTTTGCTTTTGCTGCCTTCCTGGGACTGCAAAACAGGGGTTGTGGGACCTGGCGGGCCACAAATTATGCCTGATTGTCTGCATTGGGCTTGGTGAGTCACAAGTTGCACATCGGACCAGGATGACTGCAAACAAAAACATGCATTTGCAGATGGTATCTTTATAAAAAGTACGATAATATAGTGAAATTAGAATAGGCAAAGAAGCAAATATCTTTATAGGATTCTAGAATCATGTACCTGACACTTCAGGAGTTGTTAACATTGGTTTCATTCAGGCAGTCAGAGATTATGACTAAAATTTGTCCATTAAAGCCATTTCTCCCAATTATTTGTCAGTTTTGCATTTTACAAGATTACCTTCCTTACAAGCATCCTTCTTCCTTCATTGCTTTAAGAGGAAGTTATGATAGATTCATACAATCATTTTATTTAAGGATTTCCTTCCACTTGTCAAGGCCAGGCAGGGATCATAGGCAGTTATGCAAACACCAGGTCTGGATTTGGGTATTTCCAAGAACAGAAGGTGCAGCTATAACATTCTGACCCCATGTTTCAATAGATTGCTAGAAGCTAGTTTCTTTTCAATATAATGCCAAAAAAGGAGCTACAAATGCCAAATTCAGTAATATTCACCATCTGACCCATTGGCAGGGCACAAGAATAGCCCATAAGTGAGATCAGCATGGGGCTCAACACATGAGGCCTTTGTAGCAAAACAAAAGCCCATAAGCAAATTAATTGGTCAGCTATAGGGGGAGTGGTCCAGAATACACATCAGCATTTCATATCTGAATCAGAATATTTCTAATTGAAGAGGGGCTTGGATAGACTAAGGGTGCAATCCACTGAAAAGTTTTCTTGTGCAAGCCATATCGAAATGAATGGGAGCATGAGTTGCAGGGCCGGATTAAGACCATTATGGGCCTGGTGCTGAGGATTTTGGTGGGCCTTTTTATGGAAATAAATAAAATGAAGACGCAATTTTCATATTCTTCCAGGAATATGAAAAACACATTGATCTACCTTTAAAGTAAAGTTGCTGTTGTTTTTAAAATTTGCAAAAAGTAGCATCAGGGAAACTCATAAAATGGGTTGATTTATTCTGGCTTTAACAAACTCTCTTGCTCAATTTCTTGGTGCTGTGGAGATTCAACATTTCCAGTTTTTAAATAAGTGCTCAGCTAGTGTGCGTGCCTGTGGACAGCATTTTGTGCTCTGTTATTTATAATTTTTATTTGTTTTAAATATTTCTTGGGCACCTTTTCAGGGCATCCTTCCCCAGGGAACTTAACATAAATATGAACATAAAACTATAGTATACTGTTTCCATAAAATAGAATAATTTAAAACAGAAGTTAAAAACATCTGAGTCCAGCCCAGCGATCAATAAAACTAGTAGTTAAAAAATGTGTGGGCTGGGGTGAATAAATAAACCAGCAGCAATACAGCTATCATTAGAAAACAGCCCAGGATGATCTCAACTAAAAACAACATTTAGGGCTAAAAGCAATTTGGAACAACTGGGTTTTCAAGGTCTGTTATTATTCATTTAGCCTAAAGCAATAGAACTGAACTATTGTCATGGGATCCTCTGTGGCACATGGTCTTTTCAGTTGCCCACCCTTCTTTTACAGAATGTTACATCCCTGCCCCAAGGTGTTTGCAGTTTTGACACAGAGGTGGCAAAAGACGGAGGATGAGGCAGGTGGAGGCAAGGGTAAACAGCAGAAGAATATGCCTTTATTTCAGTTACACGTGCTTACACTGCAGAGATCAGATCCACCCCACCCCACCCCACCCCCACGATTGATCTGAAATGAAGTAATGTTTTTGGGGCTCTTTCCACCCCCAATTTCCTGCTACTTCGCCCCCCCATCTCCATCTATTTTCCATTATTACCTTATGTCATGTCTCGCCTCTTCCCCTACCAGCTGCCTCTCTGTAACTGTTATGGGGGAGGTCCTACAAATCCCAGCATTCCCATGCTGGCTGGGGAATGCTGGGAGTTGTAGGACTCCCCCTCCCCCATGTTATATTTTACTATATTTTATGTTATATTTATATTTTAAGGGTGCAACCTTATGCATGTTTACACAGAAAAAAGTCCTACAACTCCAGCATACCCCAGCCATCATGAGAAATGCTGGGATTTGTAGGACTTTCTTTCCTGTCTAAACTTGCATAGGATTGCGCCCTCATTGTCTAAACTTCGGCAGTGGATTTAACCCCTCCCCCCCCCACTTCCAGCCAAAGGGAGGCAGGACAGGAAAAGGAATTCAATGCAACTCAAATGCCTATGAATTTCCAAGCCTGCCTAGGAATCAGCACTCGGTCACTTTAACTCTTTGAGCCCCTTTATGCAATTAAAAAATAATAATAATCAACTTTTCCCTTGCCCTCGATTGAGCTTTCATTAAAGAGGAGGGGGGAAATGCAAAAATGCTTCTCCACACACACACTTAATGCAAGCTGTCCGAGACCGCATGCATTTTTAATTTTGATCCATTTAAAAAACAAGGCTCACCAATATCTAGGCAGAGAGCGCTCCTCCTTGGGTCATCTGATGGTTAAATCAGCTCAGCTCGGATTGCTAGAGAGGAAGGGGATTTGGGGCCAGCGGAGGGGTGGGGCCTTTCTTTCTATTGAATGCCCCTTCCTGACCTGCTCTTCTGCAAAACTGCAAGCTGATTAATTTTAAAAATATTTAATTTTTTTATAAACATTGCAAATCCTCCGCGTGTTCCAATCCGGCTGAACTTCAGTGGGGCTAGCTTCCCAGCAAGGGTGCTTAATAGGTCAGCAGTTTATTTTCCCTTGGCAGAAGCTGGAGGCCTCACCCGAGATCAGTAAGTTACGAAGCGGGTCTGGCTGGTAACCGCTCGGCGTGCTCGCCTCTCTCGCTCCGGCAACGCCACCCTCATTCCCCCCCCCCGGCGCTGCACGTCCCTATTGGTGGGCCTATTTTTTGGGACGGGCCTGGAGCTGGCGCTCCAATAGCCCCTATCTTAATCCGGCCCTGATGAGTTGCACCCTCAGCAAGGAGAGTAAGGATTATAGATTTCATAGATCATAGAGTTGGAAGGAGCCTACTACAAGGCTATCGAGTCCAACCCCCTGCTCAATGCAGGAAACTGGAGGAGGGGTCTCCCATCCAAGTAATAACCAGGCTTGACCCTGCTTAGCTTTCCATGCTCAGACAAGCTGATACATGAATGGAGGAAAGTTCCAACAAAGGCCATTGGACATGACATGGGGAACCTGCAACAAAATGTTTCAGTGTGGGGTGCTCCTGTTCACTGCTGCAGTCAGTCAGCCATGCCTGTTTCTAATTACTCCATTCCATTTCCCCCACCCGTTTTCCTTCTCTGCCAAATGCTTAGTCCTCGCTGGACTGTGTTTGGGGTTCCCCCCCTTACTTTTCTTTTTAATAAAGATTTGTGGTACTTCTGCAAACCATGGGGTTTCTCCAAGGCTGCTGCTATCTCTCCCTTTTGCGTGAATGGTGCTTGTGAAGGGGGTTGCCCAAACTCCTGGCAGTGTAGGCAATCCCAATTGCCCAAACTCCTGGCAGTGTAGGCAAACCCAATCTCGATCATCCCAGTTTGCAGGACACGGAATAATGGGCTCAAGTTACAGGAACCCAGATTCCACCTAAACATCAGGAAAAATTTCCTGACTGTTAGAGCAATAAAACAATGGAACCAACTACCTAGGGAGGTGGTGGGATCTCCCACTCTGGAGGCATTCAAGGTGCAGCTGGACGGCCATCTGTCAGGGATGCTTTGACTTGGATTCCTGCATTGAGCAGGGGGTTGGACTTGATGGCTTTATAGACCCCTTCCAACTCTACTTTTCTATGATTCTATGATTCTATGATACCCAAGTAGGCTGCCACCACCCCTTACATACACCTCAGCCTGAGCCAGGGGATTCTCAGACCTTACAAGACACTCCTAGGGCTTCAGAAATAAGAGTGCAAGCTGACACCCTCTCTTTCAAGTCGGGCATGAAACTTTAAACAGCAGCAAATCCAAACAGAAGGCTCCAAGGGTTTAGTGCCAAGGGTTACTTAGAAGGAAGCGCACACAACACCTGAAGTAGGTGTTAAGTTTATTTACAATGTGGAGGGGGGGGGGGAATAAAAAGGCACACAAGAACCAGAGTAACATTTGGAAACAATACTTCAGGCAAAAAATAACAAAAGTTAGCTAAACCTGCCCTTTACATTACCTAAGTATGGGTCTTCAAATAGGACAGGGTCCCATACTGTGATCCTGGGAGTCACAAGCCAAAAGCAAGATGAAGGATGAATTACACACGAAACCAAAATGAAGACAAAGACCAGCATTAGCCCCTCTTGCTATATACCCACAAGTCTTTGACAAATGTGAGGTGAGCCTCCTTAGCCAATCCTTAACTGGCTGAATAATTTCCTCAGTCTTTCAAGAACTGGGGATAGAAAGTTCCCACAGCAACCCAGCTAAAATCATTCAGTCTAATTTGGCAAGAGTTCTACTCTGTCCTCGAAGGGCTTGAGATTAGAACAGCATGAGATAAAGCACGCAGGTGGTTTAGCGAGTGCACACAGGCCCATCTGCACGAAATGGGAGTTTTTACAGGCAGCTGAATCTCAAAAAGAAAACGGATTTCTTGACAGTGCTATTTTGTCTACATAAGCAATGGCACACACAGCTTGAACAGCAGGAATAGAGAGAATGATAGCTAAATGGAACCTCCATGTTCAGAAGCGGTATAATTACGAATACTCTTGTACCTGCTTGTGAGCTTCCGGAGGCAGCACCAGGAACCCGGATGCTAGACCAGAGGGACCTTTGTTCCGGTCCAGCAACACAATTATTTTATGTTCTTTGAGTATACATTGGGCACATTTTCACCCCAGTACTTCATGTTTGTGGTTCAGCTCCAATGATCTTACATCCAGGTTCATGACATTTATTTAGGAATACATGCAATTTGTTATTCATAAGTGATAAACAGAAAGCAGTAACACTGTACAGGATTCATGTTATCTTCAAGTAGTATCAGTAAGTTAATCTACCCAAAGCAAATGTATCTGGGTATGACGCAAAAGCAGGGGACAGCATCCAAAAAACCCTCAGATCAATCGTAGCAACTTCTCCATCAGCTACGATGGTGTTAACCCTTCAGACAATGGAAGCATACAAAATATAGCTCAGGCAGATGTAATGCAACTGATTGAATCATGGGGGTATAAATCAGGCACACAATAGCATACCACTATCTTGGGAATTCTTCACACAAGCGCTAGTCATGCCTCAAGGTCAGGTAATGTTGGCTTTTGAGGCAGTACAATGTCTGAAGGTTGCCCATTCCCAAAGCAGTTCTAGAGCAAGGCTCTCTAACATTAGGCCTCTCTCATGAAATAAAGCAGGTTTAACAGTGCTTTGTGCATAGAACAATAACTGAATGCATATTCATATTTCCTTAGAAAAAGTTTGTTCGGTGCAGCCTCGTAAGTAAGTTTGCAAAAGTAACTATATCTCACAAAACATTTTTACCAGCCCATGAAAACTTGGGAAGAATCTTAAGATGATAGAGAGGACTGTACCATTGACTAAAGGTGAGGGATAACATTTTTGGCTCTTCCACACTAAAAATAAATAAATAACAAAAACGACTTCCCTGCAAGTATGAAACTAACACATCCGGGAGAAAGGACCTAGCCCTGACTAGAATCTAGCTCAGACTCTGCTGTGCTAGTTTTCTACTCACAGGAAATTGTGGGTTTATAAAGACAACTTTCCCCATCCGCAGATCAAGCTGGCTTGATCATAGTGATGGCTCTAACATTTATTTTTTTTAAAAAAAAAATTCAATGCATGCTTCTTATGGGGTGAAATGGAGACACCAAACATTTTATCAACTATGAGTACAAGTTACAATGAGGCAATTGTAGTTACTTAAGATTTAATGTAGAATGCAAATGGGTGATATTGACTAAGTGACATAGAAATAATAGTTATTCTGGATCAATTCATCATACACAAAGGGTGTGATTTTGTATATGAAGGATGTGACATGGAACAATCATCTTCATTTCTGGAATTTATATCCTACTGCTAAATTTAGGCCAGTTCCCAAAACCTTAAAAAATATACGGTAATAAAAACACACACACACGAAAATCCAACAATAAAAACTGAACAAGTGGGACCTGCAACAAAAGGGCAACCAAGCCAGAGTGTGTTTGGGGAGGGGCCAGGCATGTGTCATCTGCAGCCTGGCCCAGCTATGCTGACTTGCCAATCAGCACTTGCTTAAAACACAGGTCCCAAACACACTTCAGATGCTGGAAGCAATTGTTATTGCAAATCAGCCATAGCCAGAGGCTCCTGCCAGCCCTGGACTGAGACTACATTTTGACTCTGGAATGACCTTGACTACCCTTCGGCCTGCTCCTAAACTGGTTCATGTTATCATGATTTCAGACACATATTTTGGCTTCTAACCTTGGACTACGTTAACAACTACGGCTTATCTCTGGACCAGACTAATTTACGACAGCAGTATGGAGTGCTTCTGTTCAGGATTCCAGATACATCATTCCATTTCCCCTGGGTTTTCCCCCAACAGTCAATCAGCATTCCATGCCCACTAACCATGCTCAGTCTTCATTGGGTGGCTTGGAGTTTCTCCCCACCCAGGGTTGTTTTTCCCTAAACAGTTTTTGTACTTCTGCAAACCTTGGGGTTGCCCCAAGCCAGCTGGCATCTCCCCCTTGTGTGTGGATGGTGCTGCTTTGGCTACATAAGAAAGGCACTTAGAGAACTGAGACTGCTATTAGTAGATAAAATCCCAAAACTATAATAGCATAAAATAATAATAAATGGCAGATACAATTGAGGAAAGAAGCAGATAAAAATAACAGATGAAAAATGGAAAGTCATAGAAAATTCAGTTCAAATACTGTTCAATAAAAAGTGGATCTCTCCAGGGAAGGGATTTCATAAGCCAGAGCATCACCATAGAAAAGGCCTTGACCTCTCTCCAGTTGCCATTTGCCTCATCTCTGAAAACAGAAGCATAAACTACATTAGCCTTCTCCAACCTGGTGCCCTCCGGATGTTTTGGACTTCAACTTCCATCAGCCAATGGTCAGGAAGACTGAGAGCTGTAGTCCAAAAATCTGGAAGGCACCAGGTTGGAGAAGGCTGAGCTTTAGAAATATCTATATGTATAAAACAGTAACTCTGGAGGGGGAAAGCATCATCTTGTTGTTTTTAGATAATGTGTACATGTATCACAATATCATGATCCAGGACCCTGACCCCCTCATCCTCAGAGTATAAGGCTCCCATGTTAATGGGTCAGGGAGAGGGCTTACAGAAGACCATCATGAGGTTTCCACCTCCTTGGGCCATTGTTCCTCAGGGAGCAGCTCCACTGTGTCTGGAGGAGGTTGCGTTGCCATCTTTAGTTTCCGAGGACTCCAACCTTGAAGATACTACCACACCACAGCCACTTCAGTGTCATCGCAGCCCAAGGCTGCTGAAATAGACCAGGCCCCTTTAAGGGAGAAGGCCTCAGTCAATAGGGAGGTGAGGCTAACCAATCTTAAGGAAGTCAAAACCATTCTTAAAGCTCAGTCACAATCTGCTGCTTTTTAGAGCAACATACAGGCAAGCTGTCCAGCTCCAGAGTCCAGCATCACTTAGAGCTCTCCATGGTGCTGTTCTATTCCTATTCCTATTCCTAACCTGACTTCATGGTTGGAATCCAACTGAACCTGACTTGCCCATGTCCTTGGTGTGAACTAGATCCATATTGGACACCCTGTAATCAGGACCTCACAGTGCCCTATGATGCTAGACCTTCGCTATGACAGGGCTTGCTGGCTGAAACCGAGCACACAACAAATATCATCTTAGAAGAGGCATTCCCTGTTGTGTGGGAGAGAGAAGTGGGAATGCCTCTACTAAGATGCCACCAGCCACCCATATTGTTTTTTAAATAAGTACTCATGCTTTAAAAATAATTACCTGTTGGTTGTTCTTTTTTCTTTTTTTTTAAATCACTGACTCATTAATTGGGAGCACCTTTCTAATAAATCAGAATATTTTTAATTGATTAATCTAACTGATTAATTAAGCATTGGATATGTCATACACACACACACACACAACATGGACTACAACTATACAGAGAGAACTCTGTACAGAAGCACCCAATAAATTGAACAAGATTGCAAGCATACATAATTGCCTATGAGTATCATAAAATTCCTTGGAAGAAAATCCTGATAATGCTAAGTCCCAGTACAGAACACCAAAGAGAGCAATTGCATTCTACCTTCCCTACCTTTACCTTATACTGTATACTGCAACAGAGCATCTGTTTGTACGAGTAATAAAATATCGAAAGAAACAACAGGTCATCAAGCCATTAGTTCTTCATCTGATAGTTCATTACTTCCAATTAGGGTCACTCTATGAAATAAAGTGGTTCATATCAACAGTATAATCATCATTCCTCTTTTTAAAAATGTAAAAGTAGGAAAGCAGTCAGAGAGACAAGGCAAGACCTATATGGAAACAAATATAGAAGTTGGTTCCATATTACAGAGTTACATTGTTATCAGAGTTAAGGGTGGGATCTGGCTTTGGAAAAGGCTGAAGAGTACAAACTATTTTTACCATATATATATTTGCCCTGAATCACATTTTACACCATCCTTAAAGCATCCATGACAAGTGCTTTGTTTCTTCAAAACCTCCAGTGAAGGAGGTTCCATAAGCTCTCTTGCTGGGGTGCTCCATGGCTCAACTGCTCATAACTCAACTGCTTCTTGTCCTATCCTCAGTAGATCCTGGTGAATAATTATTCCTGCTGTCCTTTCTGACAATCTCATGTGACAACCACTGTACTAGGCAATGTAATAATAACACAATGGAGGAGGCAATCCTTGCTGTAAAAGTCCTTACAAACTAGATTGGCAAGACCATGGCCAGCCTTTGTGTCTCCGGAGCTCACACCAGGAATCTCATTGTCTGAAGTTAAAACGTAGCCAGTAAGACTCTATGTGCTCAGCTTCCCGAGGCCTCTTCAGCTACAAAATGGAATAGTGATTTTCCACTTTGTACAATTTTCCATGGAAATCTTTCCATTTTGTATAACTTTCCACCCCACATCACTGCTCTGTAGTCAGCACTGTCTGCTTCAGATTAGGCTCTGTATTTTTACCACGTTCCCCAGTCTCAGCAATGCCCAACAGTAACCCTGGCTTGAAGAACACCCACTTCACACCTGCTTCCAGGTATGGCCTTGGGTCATGCCCTAACACGAAGTCTTATCTCTTCAGTCAGTTCAGCAACCACCACCATCACCACCCCAGCCTCTTCCACTCCATCACAAAAAAAACACCACTCGAGTGTCCGGTTCCCAGCTGTCATGCCTGACCTAGGCCAGCATGACTAATCGGATGATGATTTGGAGACTGCCGAGTCCCAACAACCCAGTGCATCATCCTGACACTGGCACTCCTAGCATCTCCAGGGAAGCTACACCAGATCCTCCAGTACTGGTGGACACTGAGGAACCCCTGTTTGAGCCCCCTGAGGACGATACATCTCTCATAGAATCTGAGGAGGAGGCCAAGCATCCACCTAGCTCTAGAATGTGCCTGTGTGCTTTTGTTTTGTTTTCCTTTGGTATGTTTTGGTACAATGGCTGTCTCAAGCAGTTCTGTTTATGTCTGCAGCCAGGAAGTGTGTTATTGTTAAACTATTCCTGGACCAGCCTGGGAAAGGATCTCTGGGAACCAACAAACCAACTGTCACGTGTTTGTTTTCTCTGACGTAGTGAACTGCTCCAGACAGAAGCCATTTTAAGGGGAAGAACTTTAGCTTTGCTCTTGTGTTCTTCTTGTTCTTGCAACTGCTACAATGTAATGCTTTATATTGGTGGGGTGAAGTTCTACTTCTCTCCAGTGGACTAATGCTTGCTATGCATTTATACTCTGCACATGGACTGTATCTAGGGAATGTATACTCTGTAGTGCTTACTTTGAATAAGTAAATAAACGGGTAGAATAGATCTGTTGCTGTTGCAGAGTGATTCCTGTGTCCTGGATTAATGTGCAATTGGAGTGGCTGTGCTGCTGGGTCACTGCTGGGTCTGCTGCCCTATGGGAGATACTCTGCTGCTGTGTGTGGAATGCCTGGCAAGGCTAACACATGGATTACAAATCTCTTTCAACACCAACAGTCACCAGAAGGCACAGGCCACAATTTGGAGTTGAAGGGCATGCCTCAAGAACCACAGCAATCAAGACTCCTCTGAGGTCAATGCTTGATATTTCATAGTCATTATTTGATCGGTGACATACAATGGTATTTGACAGCATTCAAAGGTGGATATGTGATAGTATCCAACAAAAGCATTTGATTAACACAGTTTTATTTCATATTTGGCAGCCCATAGCATATGATATTTCATATTTAATACCAGCCAAAATAATTAAGACATGCCAACAAATCAGGGGGTAAGAAAGAAAGAAATGCCAACAGGTCTTAAGCACATCAAACTCACATTTTTGGCAAAGGTTTCACATCCAAAATGCAAAGTTAGGACATTTCACATTTGAAAACTGAGTGGCAAAACTGGAAAATGTGATGAGTTAGGATACATTTCTGATTGTGAATATTCAATCTAGCTCTGCAATGTATCTATCTGTCCCTCTTCACTTTCACCCTCTGTACTCTTCAGAAGAGAAGGAGCCATTTTTCTACACTGAGGCTTTCCTTCCTGCTGTTGCTCCTGAAGCTACAGTAGAACTATGAGAACATCCCTATGACTATTTACGTAAGAATGAAAAGATCTTTGAAAGCTTGAACAAGAGCTTTCAAAATGGGCCATAGCTGGACGAAGGTATGAATAAGGGCAAGAAAGTGCATGTGGTTTTAAGTAAGTTTAACTGAATGTATTACCTCATACTACACAAAACGCTGGAGAGCTTCTCTCTCTCTCTCTCTCTCTCTCTCTCTCCCTCCTCCCTCCTTTCTCTCAATAGCATGGCATCAAAGTACTATATTGCAGAGCCCCATTTCAAGTGAAAGTAAGCTCACTGTTTGAGACATTTGGAACTGAACTGGCTAAAACACCCCAAAAATGCATTGCACCCACAGAACAATCCTTCACTGTCAGAGCAATGGAAAAGATGACCTCATAGGTCTTTTCCATCTCAGATCTTGTCATCACAATCTGCTTTCCTTTGTGAGGACAAATTTTATGCATTACTTTCCCACTATAACAAAATGCTGTTTCCTCTTGTTGTTTAAGAAGGATTCATTTCAAATTTGTTTGAGCACTTTATCAATCTTGAAGATTGTATCTAAAGTGCTACACTTTTCATATAGGGCTTAGTTTAAAAATTAGGCATCTTTGAGGAGAGCTATCCAGGTTGTCGTCATCATTGATCCAACTGTTTATGATCAGAATTTTGTGAATGCTGTGATTCTGAAGAAGTACAAAAATGTGGTATTAGTCACAGGCTTTTGAAGCATTCCGCTTCAAAATTTAGAAGTCAACATCATGTAAATCTTATTTTGTTTGTTTACAAGCAACTTCCTAGCTTTTAAGGTCGCAAAGATATGTTTAAAGGATTTGAGAAAAGCCTGATGCAATCTCAGTGGCTGAGTAAGGGAACAATCCTATGCATGTTTAGACAGAAATAAGTCTAAAGACAGAAATAAGCATAGCTGGCTGGGGCAGGATGGGAGTTGTAAGGCTTATTTCTGTCCAAACATGCATAGGATTGCACCCTAAGACTGCCAGCATTCAGAAGGTACAGTTTCAGTGCTCTGTATATATTTTTGTCCCTCTCCATGACTAGCAGATGCAGAATAAATTATGAAACAATAAGACAAATCATTGCATATTTGTTTAATTTTTCTTATTTATACAGGCTGCAGAATTTTGCATGTTGCCTAATTTGGGTTACTTTGATGCAGAATTTTTATTTGATTTTTAGCAAGTGCATCCCTCTCTATAATGCAATTTAAATTCTCTCCCTCTCTCAGGGATGGGAACGTGTGGCTCTCTAGATGTTGCTAGACTGCAACTCCCATCATCCCTCACCATTGGCTATGCTGGCTGGAGCTTATCTTCTATCTGAATAAAGATTGAAAGGCTGTAATGTAAGCAGGCATGTAGATATAGGGTTGGATCTAAATTAGTACACTTGGGCCCTTCATTGATATAATCAATGAAGGCCATTCCGTACATTCAGCGGTAGCAAACCCATGTTTCCCATTGAATGTACATTGTCTTAGGAGCTGCAGCTAGGCACGGTTCCCTGACAAATACCTATCTGTATAACAAACATGCTCTAAATGCACATTTCTCTCATCCAGTCATTACATTTCTAGGTAAATACTTAAACACAATTTAGGTTGCACAATGAACAGGCCTGTGGCTCATGCTGGCTCAGCTTGTCTGAGCGTGGAAAGCTAAGCAGGGTCAGGCCTGGTTATTACTTAGATGGGAGACCCCTCCTCTAGTTTCCTGCACTGAGCAGGGGGTTGGACTCGATGGCCTTGTAGGCCCCTTCCAACTCTATTAATGATCTATGAAATCTATGAAACCTAAACAACAATATGTGAAACAATCATTGTGTAAATGTGATCATGATGTTTATGATCAAAACAAACCCTGGCCCCATTTCTATCACTGTTTGTTTGTTTGTTTTGAAAGCACTGAGAGTCATTAGATTTGGGGAAAAGATGATGAGGATCTGGTTAACACACTGGTGGGCGGGGGAGACATTGCCCATCTTTTTAATTGACATGTGTGAGAACAAAATAATCTACCACTCATTTATTAACACTATGACTTGTCATCAAATAATTAAGACTAATACACAGCTACTCAGGATGAATGAACATAGTAAATGCTGGGCCACAGCCTATACAAACAAAAAATATATATCACTCACTTTGCTATACTCAGCCTTCCCCAACCTGGTGCCCTCCAGATCTATCTAAAATTATTTCTAAGCTGCTTTTAAGGGTGAGTCCCTCTCAAGGTGGCAGACAAGAATTTAAAAATGCACAAAGTAGATATAATAAAAATCCATAAAAACATGTTTCAATAAAATCCATAAAAGCAAGAGATTGTCAATTAAAATCAATAAAAACAAAACTTACCAATAAAAACCAATGGGCCAGACTTAAGGGCAGGCCAGCAAAAACATGTGGGTCTTCATAGCTTTCCTGAAGACCTGCAAAGAAGGGGCCTGATGAACCCCATTTTCCATAGGTGCTGGGCCACCACTGAGAAGGTCGTCTCCAGATGTGTTGGATTACACCTCCCAGCATCCCCAAGCCACCATGACCAATTGGTATGGTGGCTGGGGATCACAGAAGTTATAGTCCAACACATCTGGGGAAGGCTGCTGGACTACTACAAAATTAAATACTGCCATTCATAGGTCTTGCAATAGATGTGCTCACATACATTTCTGCCTGGATCAGTGAGTAAAAGTCAAAATTCCTTTTGTATGTTCCCTCCACGAGAAGTATTGGGAACTGATGCATAGGACTGTGGTGGGGTGGGCAGAAGGTAGTATGCAGATACTGCCACAAAATGAGTGACGTAGGGATGGAATCTGTGACATGGCCCATACCAGATTCTGCTGGCCAATCATCATCTGTGTACTGCACCATCTCAGCTGCCCTCTACCTCAACTGCCAAGCGGTACCTGCCAGTAAAGATGTGGGCTTTCTCCTCACACTTTGGTTGCAGCTCAGTGGCAGCAGCCCATTACTATCCTCAGCTCCCCTCAACACACACAGCTCTTTTGCAATCCCATTTGCTCTTAGTTTTACCGCTTGCTGCAAACTACAGCTAGAAGGTGAAGGACAAAGTAGCTGCACCACTGCACCTGTGCAGGCATGTGTTGCAGTGCATTGCTATACAAAGTAGCTATGTGGATATGGACATCCTCTGAACAGAGCCTGTGGCGTGTGTGTTCTCCCCACCCACCCACCCATCTTTAAGATTGCTCCCATGCTTAGGGTATGTTCACACCACACCGTTATTTTTCTGGGAGGAGAAGGGACACACTATCCTTCCTTGTATCTTCTCTTCTCAGAACTTCCTGCTGCTGCTCTTGGTGGGTTTGCACCTACCAGAGTCAGCAGCCCAGCCAGCTGCATGAAGCATCTGGTTAGGGTGGATATTCATGAATTGATCCTTTGGCTGAGTGGGACTCCAGCCATTGCTTGAAATGGCAGGAACAAATTTGCTTGTTTGGAAAGGGGTCCATTCCAAGTTGTATGTTCTGCTGGGTCTGTGCTTACTCGTGAGCTGATCCACTGATGAGAAGGACTCTAGAGCACTGCTCAAAATGGCAGGAGCAGACCTGATGTTTGTGAAGAGCACCATTTTGGGCAGCAGGCTGAAGCCCCCTTCTCCAATGGATCTGCCCACCAGCAAGCAGTACAGCCTGCTACTTCACACAACAAACTGGCTATTTCTTCAGTGCTTATTTAACAGGGATGTAACAAGGAACTCCTTTCCTACAACCAAACTGGAGCACCAATTGGTGACAACACCCAGGATATTATGCAATCAGTTATTTCCCAGGCAAAGTCAGTTTGCTTTTCCAGGAATAGATCCTGGGAAAAGGAGCTAATATGAATACAGTAATACCTTGAATTACAAGCATAATTTGTTCCGGAACCGTGCTTGTAATCCAAAACACTCTTATGTCAAAGCGAGTCTCTGGCGGGCGTGAGCGGGGCCGATTTTGGCCCGCTACGCCCGCTCGAGGAGAGCGGTTACATCCCTACACTACTTGTATTGCAAGACGTTGTTTAGTTATCAAGTCAAAATTTATTTTAAAAAATGTGCTTGTCTTGCAAAATGCTCTCAGACCAAGTTACTTGCAATCCAAGGTATTACTGTATACTCCTAGAGCCAGCAGGGATGAAGCAGCTCTTAAGCAGAATATACTTTCTCAACCTGGAGCTCTCCAGCATGGTCAGGAATTAGAACTATAGTCCAAAATATCTGGAGGGCACCAGGTTGGAGAAGGTTGATTTAGAGAACAATCCTATGCATGTTTAGACAGAAAAAAAAGTCCTACAACTCCCAGCATTCCCCAGCCAGCATTTTCTGTCTACACATGCATAGGATTGTGTGCTAAAATGCTTTGATGACAGATTTTTAAAAATCATTTTTCATGGTTGGCAGGTGATCTCTGTGACAATTGATTGCACATCTCTTTCTAATGTAATTTGTTTTGTTATGGGCGATGGTTGGAACAAATAAACTGAACTGACTAGAGGCTAGTTGCTGCTAAGTTGGCAACCCTGGGAGGGGAAAATTAAAAATAAAGGAAGTGTGTGGATCAGAGCGGACGTGCCCTACATTCTCCTTCTATTCATAGGCACAATGGCTGGGTCCATTGCAGCCTGGATCCTGGCATGCTGTGTAATTCCTGAAAGGCCACTGAGAGCTGGCTGGCAGGCTGACCTAGGTGGGGGGCAGGGAGGTTGCTTGTCCCGAAGATTCTCAAATCAAGCAACACACATTCCTGGCAAGAGATCTGGCACTTGACAGTTGGGCAGGGAGCAGCTGCCAGCATGTGCAGAGCACAGATATCTGAGAATTTACACTTAAATTGCAAACTTTTCAAAAAGTGCCTTGAAGGACTTGTTGACTTGATCACTTAAAAGTGAGGTGGTTTGCGCTTAACTTAAAACCACCTCTTACATTGTTTGATCAAAACAAGAGGCAATTCTGAGAAGATGTCCTCCTACTTATTCCTGGAAGCATATGTTCAGATACAGGTAGGTATGTTAATTCCCACCCTTTTACACCAGATCAGGCCCAGGGATGGCCAACTGTTAGCCCACAGACTGGATCAGGCCTCCAAAACATCTTTAGCCTGCCCTCAACAATCCTGAAAAATTTAACCAACGTGTGTTTTAAAAAATAATACTCAGTTTCACATACCATGGAAATAAGCAAATGCGTATGTTTCATATGCATTTAATAATCTTTTTTTTTACCTCAAGCATTTTTACTTCCCTGGGAAGACAAAGGGATCATAGCCAATCTCTCTCTTGTGGGGGGGGGGGGTTCAGTGTTCTTCAGCCCTTCCCCATTCTATTTATTGCATTGCTTATTTATTTATTGCATTTATATCCAACCTTTCCTGCAAAGAGTGCAAGGCAGCATCTATGGTTATTCATATCCACTCCCCAATTTTAACATCACAACTACCCTGTGAAATAGGTTAGCATGAGAAGTAGTGACTAGTCTAAGCTCACCCAGTGAGTGAATGGGGATTTGAAGCTGGGTCTCTCCACTCTTAATCTGACATGCTAACCACTACACTGACCACACTGGCTCCCATACTGTGAGAGATGGATGTATTGCATCTGAGTACACGTGCACCATGGCAGTGAGACCCATACTGCTTATGATAGAGACCGACCATCTAGGAGGGAGCTGTAGAATCAAGCAGTTGGATTCAGATGTCATACTTCAAGTCAACCCACTGCAATCAATGGGATTTAAGTTCATCATGGGTCAACCCCCAGCACTGGAGAAAACAAAGAGTGGATCTTGACACTGCACAATCTGGCAATTCCTCTTCTATATTAATTAACCTAGAAGAGTTTTACCACTGTGTTTTTCTAGACTTCCAGTTGTTAGCATGGTAAATCAGTCAATATTTTTTGTAAGACATAGCCTATGACAAAACAGGAAGTTTAACATACAACAATAAATATAAGCCCACTAATACACAAATTAAGGGTGCAATCCTATGCACATTTACACAGAAAAAGTCCTACAACTCCCAGCATTCCCCAGCCAGCCATGCTGGGAGTTGTAGGACTCTTTTATGTCTAAGCATGCAATGGATTATGCCGTTAAATAGAGAAGCCAGGTACCACCATTAATTAATTAATTAATTAATTACATTTCTATCCCGCCTTTTTTCCTGCAAGGAACTCAAGGTAGCTTACATAATCCTCCTCCTCCTCCTCTCCATTTTATCCTCACAACAACCCTGTGAGGTAGGTTAGACTGAGAGTCAATGACTGGCCCAAAGTCACCCAGTGAGCTTCATGGCTGAGTGGGGACTAGAACCCAGGTCTCCTCAGTTCCAGTCCAACCATGCCCAGTAATAGTCAAGCCTGCTGTGCTAGGTATAATTTCAGATTAGAGTATCCTTAAGAGTAAACTGCATCCAGCTTCACAAAATTATTTCTAGTTTTACAGATACCACTATGGTTTAATTCCCACCACACATATGCATGCATTTCCCCGCTCAGCCATGAAACTCACTGGGTGACTTTGGGTCAGTCACTGACTCTCAGCCTAACCTACCTCACAGGGTTGTTGTGAGGATAAAATGGAGAGGAGGAGGAGGAGGATTATGGAAGTCACCTTGGGTTCCTTGCAGGAAAAAAAAGGCGGGGTATAAATATAATAAATTTTAAAAAAATTGAAATATATACCTATGTACCTGTACCTACTGTAGCCTAATGGCTCAGTTCAATAACTCAGTTCAAATCTTGTCTCCACCATGAACTCAGCAGGCATGCTGCTATTTCTAAGCCTCAGTCACACAGTCCAGCAGATAACTGGAAAAACAAGCCCTTTCTATTGCGGATAGCTTTCAAATTAAGGCTGCAATAAGGCTTACATTAAAAATTAAGGCTCCCGTTGCCAGTGCTGAACTAGAATTCAACTGCCAATTCTGGTTGGCTTTTGTACATGGGATGGGAAGGGGCACCATCTTGTCCTTTTCCTCAGGCAGCAAAATGTTTTGGGCAGGCTCTGAATATTGCCCACCCTTTTATACGGGAAGGAAATCTGTGGTGTGTGTGCAATGGACACAGAAAGGTCTTGGAGGGGCAGGGCTCTACAACTTGGCCTCTTGTGCCACTTGCATTCAGGAGAGCGTCCTGGCGGGTTGTGCTGTTCATTTACAAGGTATCTTTTCCATTTGTCCTTACAACACCCCTGTGAGGAGTTTTCCCTCAGATCTCCCAGTGAATGCATGGTACATTATGCAGCTGTGTTCCCCCTTGCTCGCCAAAAAAACAAGAAGAAAAGAAGAAGAAACCATACAAACATGCACTATCCATAAAGACTGTGGGATTTAGACAGCTACTCATGGTGCAGAATTTGGATTACTTGGATACAGAATTTTACTTTTAGGTAAGGAGACACAGCCTTGGGTTATGGCAAACAGAACAAAAATTGGTTATTATTATTATTATTATTATTATTATTATTATTATTATTATTATTTATATACCGCCCAACAGCCGAAGCTCCCTGGGCGGTTTAAAACAATCCATAAAAACACACAATACAATATACGTACAATAAAACCATTATACAAAATTTAAAAACCCAATTTTAAAAGCAAACAAACATACAAATAAAATAGGAAATGCAGTGAGACCAATTTTTTTAAAAAGCAACCACCCCACCACACACTATGTAGAGTTAAAGGCCTCAATATAGAGGGCAGTCTTAACCTGGCACCGAAAAGATTGTAAAGTTGGCGCCAAGCGGGCCTCAGGAGGGAGCTTGTTCCAGAGTTAGGGGGCTACCACAGAGAAGGTCCTCCTCCTTGTCGCCGCCTGACAAGCCTCCCTTGGAGGCGGTAACCGGAGGAAGGCCCCAGATGTTGAGCGTAGTGGTAGGGTAGATTGTGGTTGGGAGAGACATTCCGTCAAGTATTGTGGTCCCAAGCCGTGTAGGGCTTTAAAGGTTAAAACCAGCACCTTGGGCTCGGAAGCATACAGGCAGCCAGTGCAAGTGGGCCAAGACTGGTGTTATGTGTTCTGACCTTCTGGTCCCACTAATAAGTCTGGCTGCAGCATTCTGCACCGGCTGCAGCATTCTGCACCAGCTGCAGCTTCTGAACAGTCTTCAAGGGCAGCCCCACGTAAAGTGCATTGCAGTAGTCCAGATTTGAGATTACCAGAGCGTAGATTACTAAAATCAGGTTATCCCTGTCCAGATAGGAGCATAGCTGGGCCACCAGCCGAAGCTGGTAGAAGGCACTCCGAGCCACTGAGGCCACCTGAGCCTCAAGTGACAACGATGGTTCAAGGAGAACCCCCAAGCTACGAACCTGCTCCTTTAAGGGGAGCGCAACCCTATCCAGAACAGGTTGAACACCCTCCATCTGGTCAGAGGAACCACCCACTAACAGCATCTCAGTCTTGTCTGGATTGAGCCTCAGTTTGTTAGCCCTCATCCAGTCCATTGTCGCAGCCAGGCACCGGTTTAGCACATCCACAGCCTCACCTGCTGAAGATGAAAAGGAGAAATAGAACTGCGTGTCAACAGCATACTGATGGCAACGCACTCCAAAACTCCGGATGACCCCACTCAGTGGTTTCATGTATATGTTGAAAAAGCATGGGGGATAAGACCGACCCCTGAGGAACCCCATATTGGAAAGTCCACGGGGCCGAGCAATATTCCCCAAGCACCACCCTCTGAGTCTGGAGCCTGCCATTCAAGTAGGAGCGGAACCATTGCAATGCAGTGCCCCCAACTCCCAACTCAGACACCCTCCCCAGAAAGATACCATGGTCGATGGTATCGAAAGCCGCAGAGAGATCCAGGACTATCAACAGGGTCACACTCCCCCTGTCTCTCTACAGATATACAGGGCGACCAAAGCTGTTTCCGTGCCAAAACCAGGCCTGAACCCCGACTGAAATGGATCCAGATAATCAGTCTCATCCAAGAGTGCCTGGAGCTGGTTGGTCACTACCCGCTCTAGGACCTTGCCCAGGAAAGGAACATTTGCTACCGGCCTAAAGTTATTAAGATCTTCCGGGCCCAGAGAGGGTTTCTTCAGGAGTGGCCTCACCACCGCCTGTTTCAGGTGGCATGGGACCACTCCCTCTCGCAAGGAGGCATTGATCACTTCCCTTGCCCAGCCGGCTGTTCCCTCCCTGCTAGTTTTTATAAGTCAAGAGGGGCAAGGATTCAGTGCGGAAGTAGTTGCACGAACCTGTCCAAGCACCTTGTCAACATCCTCAAGCTGTACCAACTGAAACTCATCCAAGAAAAACTGGCCAGACTGTGCTCTAGGAACCTCACCTGATTCAACTGCCATAACATTGGAGTCTAAGTCCCGGCGGACGCAAGAGATTTTTTCCTGAAAGTGCCTAGCAAACATTTCACAGCGGGCTTCAGAGGGGTCCAGAATGTTCTTGGGGCCAGCATGTAATAGGCCCCGGACAACCCTAACAAGCTCTGCTGGCCGGCAAATAGAAGATTGGATAGAGGCAGTGAGGTGTTGTTTCTTTGCCGCTCTCACTGCCCCCAAATATATCTGATTGTAGGCACAAACCAGGGCTCAATTGCATCCACTAGGAGTTTTTCTCAATCTGTACTCCAGCCGTCTCCTGTTTTGTTTCATCGCTCTCAGCTCCGGGGTATACCACGGAGCCGTACGGTATACTCTGTGGTAATGACATGACACAGGGTCATTGCATTAATCCGACTATCATGCCCACAACTCCACAACCACATTGCCAATTTACTTATTGCTAAGGCGTAAGACCCCATCTACAGTACTCTGCTGAGGTCAAAGAAGCTATTGACATCTGGAAATGATTCCTAGGACAGCTAAGAATGTGACCCATGAAGGCTTCCACTATGACTTGGCATTTCCCCACAGCTGCTGACATTCTCTGAAGCCCCACGAACTCCCAAAGCAAAGCTGAGAGCTGGAATAACATACAGAGAGGCATTAACATAACACGGCAATCTACCGTAAGTCTCACTCTGAAGGTGAATCAGAACGATTTGGTGCTCAGTCGCTGAGAGATTTGTTACCGGAAAGCCTCTGTATTGAACAAAGGCCAAGGTTTACTGCTTACCCTTAGAAATGTCTTTCTCTCACTCCTATTTGGACAAGCTGTATTCCTACCCAGTCCAACAGATAACTGGATAAACAAGGCCTTTCACTTGAGGGTAGCTTTCAAATTAAGGCTGCAATCCTATACACCAGGGGTGGGGAACCACTGTCAGCCCAAGGGCCAACTTCAATTTCAGAGAAGTTCTCGGGGGCTGCATTCTAGTGGTGGGCAGGGCCAAAGGCAAAGGGGGTGGAGCCAATGATAGGGAAAAACAACAACACCAAACCAGCATATTGTAGCTTAAAGTTCTTACTACCCAGTAACTGAGCCTTAAGAGAGGCACTCTCCATTTCAGCAACCTAATTTATGCGGACAAAATCATTTTGTTGTTGCTATTATTGAACAGCTGGAAGTCAGAAACAATTGCAGATCTACTGCAAACTGAACAGAGATCTACCAGTAGACCCTGATCTACCTTCTACCCACCCTTGCCTTAGAACATGTCCAGCACTCTCCTGCATCTGCACATTACCCTTCTAATACTGTAAAACTGTATCTCGGGAAAGCTTGCCACCCACTACTGACCTTTACAGCTGCCATTTCTGATCTTCACATCAAGAGATCCCTGGATAAAGCTTCCTGAGGAAGTCCCAGGTTTGCTAGGAATATAGCCAGCACCAGAAGTGGAAGAAAGAAGGAACTGGGATGGTTTCAAAGTGTGACAGAAAAGGAAGAGGGATGGTTAGGCCCGATTAAATTTTTGTTCATTTCAAAACAAGTGGATTTTGCCTTGCAAAGAGGCCCATGGGAAATGAAGTATGTTTGTACTATCGTCTTTTAAATGGATCTGAAGATACTATTAAGCAGAAGTGACTACTCAGTTTGATGGCACACATTATTTTGACATTTAATGGCATTGGTAGAGTTAAATGCCCATTGCAATTTCCTTTATTTTTCCTCTCTTTTGCTCAATTACCCCAAATCTTGATATTTCTTTAAAATTAGATTTGGCAGGTGAGCCTCCTCCCTTAATACAAGAATAAGCCCTTCTGTGCCCCATCTCTCTCTCTCTCTCTCTGTCACACTTCAACAAGATCAAGAAAGAAGTCTGGACTACGTATATATGAACACACCTACAGGGCAGCCCCTGCTGCTGCCTTCCATCCTGATGTAGACAGAAATGACTTGGATTGAGTGATCCAGGACAGGGATGTGAGAAGAGAACCTTTAAATCCTTGGCCCAGAGGTCTCCTCTCTGAAACTGGTCTGAACAGAGTCAGGTTGGCAGCAATATCAGCCCTTATCTTGCAACAAGCAGGATGGGCAAAGGAGGATGGATGGAAGAGTGATCTCGACTGTGTCAGATGACTGTGCCCACCTTCTCTTCTTTGTCCTTCTCCTCCACCACCACCAACTAGGCTCTGCCATCTTCTTGACATAACAAGCATAATGGTGTGTGTGTGAGAGCGGGGGGGGGGGGGGCTCCCATCTATCTCCAGAGATGAAAGGAAGAAACAGGGTTAGTCTGGGAACACCATTGGGGTAGGTGTTCCTCACTCTTGATGTTTGGCAACTTAGCAACCACAGACAGAAAAGGAACTTGAGTCTGGCACAATGCACCTCTTTGTACAGAATACATACCAATGCAGAGGTGTTCCTACCTCTTTGGCCCATCATTATGATCGACATGCCACTAGTACACTAAAAGGAACTCTGAACACACTTGCACAATTTGTAACCCCACAAAGCTGAATGCAACCTACCAGCCATGTATTTGTACCCTGACAGAAACTTGGAACCCGTGGCGATATGTCCTCTTTTTTGGCAATTCATAAGTGGCCACCCTACCTCCACCCCTCCTCCATTTTTTCAGTCCCCGGCAGGCAGTAAAACCAGGAGGGTTACAGAGCCCCTGGTGGGTCATCTAACATGGCTGGTAGCAACAGCAAGTCACAAATTATGCAGGCCTGAATTTGAGTATAGTGTGGGAAACACCAACTCTGACACAGGAGTTCAAAAATAGAAGATTACATCACCCTTTTAAAAAATTATTTATTTGCAATTTAAAAGGAACATGTTGAGATTTACACAGGCTTACCTCTCTCTCTCACACACACATACATATCATGTTGCAAAATTCAGCATTGAGAGATCAGAAGTTCTCCTGTTGTTTTAAGGATCTTATGCCATATTATGATTTTAATTAGTTACAGAAGAAAAATGGGGATGGGGGAGAGAAGGTAATCTGGCTGCACAAAAAATATTTATCTTTAGGGTAAACCATTTCCAATCCAAAACCCCTTCACTGCCATAAACCCCAGTGTAGCTAAGCTTCATAGCTAGGATGCTTCAAAGGATCCTGATGAAAAGAAGCCCCTCCTCCCTCTTTCTCCCTGAGGTGACTGCTTAGTATTTACATACAAATCAGATCTTCGGAGGCTGGAATCAGCATCAGGGCCCTGGTGCAGTTGTGCGATAAGGTAATTGTGCCCTTAGCAACCCTGTCAGTGCTTCAGGGAGCTTAAGCTTGCAGCCTGAGTGGCAGTCAACAGTGAAAAAGATTGCCAGGAAGGTAAAACCAAAAATAGGCAATATGTTCTCTTTTATTGGACCCACGTTGCATGGTGAAATATTGTGTTTTCCAGTTATGCAGAACACTTCATCTGGCAGAAAGGGAAGACAACTAAATTCCCAACTGTAAGCAGAACCAAGCTACTTAACTAATGCCTAGAACAGTGGTTCTCAACCTTTTTTGCCCCATGCATCCTTCACCATGTCAGAATCTCATTCCCCCCCCCTTTCCGAGATTGTCTGACTTAATCTGTGCCATACATAAGGTGTGATGTCTTGTAGATTATGTACAATCTGTAGAATTGTAATTTGTAGAAAGAATCAGTATTCCAACAGTCTGAGTCTGTAGCCACAATCCCCCCCACAAAGCCTAAAATTCCCCCCTGGTTGAGAACCCCTGGCCTAGAAGAATGACAGGAAGATACCTTTTATCTAATCAACTAATTATTAAAATGTTGGAAGCAAGCTTTTGAGTTACACAGAACACCTCTGTAGCAAATTCCACAGATGCTATATGATGAGACTAGAGTCAAAGGCTGGGTAGACTAGGCCCTACCACAGTACAAATGTTGTTAAACCAATGTGATTGATTGGCTTAAAGTCATCCATTTCCTGATCCCCAGGAACCCCGGGCAAGCAGAATTTTCATTTCTTCTTCCTCTTCTTTTTAGCACAGAGTAGATATGCCCAGTTTATCCATGCGATGAAACCAAGTGAACAACCTTTTTTTGTGCTGGTGGTGGAGGTGGGGGGTAGGAGTACTTGAAGCTGTAGATGGGAGGGATGTCGAGAGCACATAATGCAGGCCACATGCTGAAGCTAAGCAGGTATGAGCCAGGTCAGTGCTTGGATGGGTGACTGCCTGGGCTGCCCACATCTGTTCTCCTGCAATGAGCAGGGGGTTGGACTCGATGGCCTTATAGACCCCTTCCAACTCTACTATTCTATGATTCTATGACAAGAACATATGTTCACAAAACCTGCATGTCTGGGAGAAGGGCTCAGTCTAGCTTTCTCCCAGACAGACATAACTGCTTTACAAGTTTGCTGATTGTATAAATTAATTATCCCACAGGGGAGAACTACATGTTGTGTGTAAATTTTCCATGATTGTTCCACAAAGGGGGTAAAAGCAGCTGAGGAGGAGGAATCCAGAAGAAAAACAGTACAAGGTGTGCCTATCTTCCACTTCAAACTGTAGCCTCAGTAGCTGCATTATGTAAAAAAGCACAAACTTTAAAAAAATAATAATTGTAGAACTAAATGTAATATGTAGTTCTACTTTCAGTGACTGCTAGCAAGCTCTACTGCCAATGCAGTATGTTGTACAAAGCTGTCACATGAATGCAGTCCAAACGTAGTACAGAATTCTGGAAGTGAGAAGAGTTGTTCCTTTTGCTCTTATGGTTTTGAGGGGTTGTTTTGGAGAAGCAGAAATATAACTGCTTCATTAAGTACAGTGGTAAAGCTAGGTAATTTTAGACTCTGGACTTAGTGGACTTACACCCTCCTTACTTACAAAAAAAAAAAGGTACCGTGGGTTTTGTTTTAATTCAAGCCTTTCTGCATTTGGGGGCCCTTCTGCACATTCTGCTGAGTGGGGCCCTGGACTTCTGCCCCAAAGTCTTGCCTGAAATGGTGCTACTGATTAAGTACCAGGCACAATCAAGAATGGGTATGTCCTACAAAAACCCTACAGAAATGAACAGTAATTGTGAAGGTGTGCTTTTGTTTTAAGACAGCTTGTGCAGGAGATGTTCATTTATCACTGTTCCCATATAATGAGCATTCTGTCCTATGTGGATAAGTGATCACTTCCCACTGCCCAGTCATTCTGAGGAGCAACTTTACAGTGAAGCCCCAGGGCACTGGGTCAAAAAGGTACCACTCTAGCAAGATCACTAGCTATATTTCCCTTTCCCATATCCCCCCCCCCCCATCAAATCATCTGCTGTCAGAAAGGACACTTCTAAGATGATACTGCATTTTACACCCTGCATTTCTTCTCCAATGACATAAGCAAATTTGGAGCACTACCATCTTGTGGTATGTCTGAGAAAAGCAATCAAAAGCATTTTAAGGAATAAAAAAAAATCTAAAGGCTTGTTCTAAATAAATATGACAATTGTTTTTTTTTTAAATAGCAAGATAATTTGTGTGGGATATTTAAAGTGCAGTCAAAACCATTGGCTCATGTTTCACCAGGTAGTTGGGTGAAATGGTTAAGATCACTGGTATCTTCTAGGGTGGATTCCCTGGAAGATACTTATTGAATAATTAACAGAGCCTCAACAGGAAGTGGGCGTAGCTATCAGCTCTTCCTCTTTCTGCTGGGACTCTGGATGTGTGGTTGGATGAGTTGTTGGCCTCACGTTGTTCTAGTAGCAGCATGTAACCAGAGTTGCTGGTCTGAACTCCACAAGTTCAGACCCCAAGTATTTCCAAATGTACTTTTACCAACTGTAAGAAATGTCTTTTAAGCCTGCCTGAATGAAACTGCATAATCTGAGTGAGTAAATGTTACTTTTAACTTTTACAAGGCTGTAAAACTATTGAAATAAACCCAATAGTTGAACTAGGGACACAGGTAAGACTACACCTCCAGGCAGAAAGCTTCTTCGGTGCTGGAAAATGCACCATTCTGGGTGTATATGATGAAATATTGTGAACCACCCAGAGAGCTTCAGCTATTGGGCAGTATAGAGATGAAATAAATAAATAAATAAATAAATAAATGCACATTTCTTTTATGTCTGCCTGTCTATCTTTGAATATTTAATTCTGGTTGGCTTGCAAGTTAGCCATGTAAATATTACTTTTACTCTCAGGCCTAAAGGAGGCACACCAGAAGATGCAGGCCACACCCCTCCCACCCAGCCACAGCCATTATCCATCCAGACCATCAGTATGACCCAAGCAGGAAGAATGCACAAGCCAACTAGAGTTAATACTTAACAGTGAGGTCCGGAGAAGAAATGTGACCAGCATTTAACAATGAGCAACCCATCTTGAGGAATGAAACAATACACAAGATTTGCATTGCTGATTAGCTAGCTATGCCTGACTCATCAACTTGAAGTGCACTTTTAAATGCTCACACAGTTAAGGCTGAAATTCCATGACCAGAGCAGGAGATTCCTTTTACGTACTTGTTTTGCAACCTTGCAGGAAACAAACCATTAACCTAGGCAGCAGCTGGCTGTACTCTTTCATTAAATTTCAACGGAGAATATGAATCCCTCTCTCTGCTGTGAGTGCAAGAGCACACTGACTTCACTGACATTCCAGATTTGGATACCAGGGTCACATAATTTTCTCACTTCCCAGTCAAATCAATGATGCAGAAAAGCATTGAGCAAGCATGGCAGAGCCCCTCTCCTCTCCCCTCCCAAAATGGGCTTCACATCCCTACCTTAGCTAGCTCAGTCTTCTAATGTAAGGAATCCAAAGCATTCCATCTCTCCCACTGCCTCTCCCACCTTTTAATTATATGTTGTGCTGGAAATATTACCACAGGTGTTCTCCAAGATTGATCCAGGAACACTACCGGAGTAAATATTTTCACAGCAATGGAAATAGAAGCACAACCTCCTGTTCAGTACTGGTCCAAGACATTTTGCTCTCTGCAGCAGAGTCCAAATGCCCCCCCCCCCCCTAGGGATGTTGGAGAAGTACACAATGGATTCAACTAAGTTCGGATTTCTGTGAATCTGACCCACGGATTCCGCAGCGGAGTGGTTTTTTCTGAGTCATGTGGATTCTGTGGATTTGTGGACCATTAAAAAAAAAAACTTTCTAGGAATTGTATGCGAATTTAGTCATTTAGTCGCGAAGAAGAAAAAAAGACCAACCAAACATGCACATTTTCCCCCACAGGCTAAAGTGTGGAAATGTGGATTTGGGGTGGATTTGTGCATTTTTCTTTTTCTCCCCCCCCCACTTTTGGGGAGTATTGTGCAAATTCACATTAACTAATGCACATTAGAGCTAACACACATTAGTTAATGCAGATTAGCACATGTGTGCACATGCGCATTCGCACACACGCGAATCAGCGCCAATAGAATTAAATTATCCTACAAAAAATCCAGTTCCATCAAGGAGCGGGCAACAGAACAAAAGACGCCTGACAATCCACGAAACACAGACAGAATGGATTTAACAAAATCCGTACATCTCTAACTAGGGCCAAGACTTTACAATTCTTGCTGCACTGTTCAGACACAAATTGCTGCCTTCATCTCTCCCCGCTCATGGTGCCACCTGATGCAGATTGACCTGCTGTTGTTGACATCATGCATGGAAAGCATCACCATCACATGATCTCAGTCTCTCTCCACCCAATATGCTTCAAAATGAGAGGCTGTGCTGCTGCTAATCAGGATGATACCCATCGCCTGAAAGGGCATATCTCCAACAACTTCTTCCACTAATATAGTTTCATAACAGGACTAACAGACGTGGCTCAGAGAGTGTTTTGAGGACACATGACACTGTTTCACACTTCCAGGAAACCCCGTGTAAGCTGCTCAGAGCTCCTGGGAGGAAGAGCAGGGTGTATACGGTAAGTCAGATAAATAAAATGAATGGCCCATGGCGTGAAAAATAACGAAGCCATTAACAGAGAAAACCGAAGTCACAACCAATCAGGGTTGCACTACAAGTCCAAACACAGCAGAAGCCTGTTCGAACAACTGCAGGAGGTGGTGCCATATTGAACAGTGTTCTGTGAAACACAGCTTGGTTTGAGATGAAATCACTTTTCATCAGGCGAGTATAGGTTTGACTGAAAATGTTCCTTTTTGAAAAAAGAAGCTATTTACAGATAGAGGACCACCACCTCCTCACATCCAACTACAGCTGTGCTCCACCTAGACCAACTGTATGCCCAAGCAGAAACAATCTGCACATTTAGGCTGACTAGAACCCGGGGGGGGGGGTGCACCCCCTATCGGGAGGCATCGAATGCTTCTCACTGCTGAGCCACAATCTGGTAAACAGTGACATGGGTGGCTTGCTGGGAGTGCAGGCATCAGGTAGCTGCAGCCCCTGAAGGCTAGATACAGGCACCAGAGGCACACACCTCTGCCCCCTGGGTCTTCTGCATGGCAAAGGCCTCTGCTAGTGATCACCCTCCATGTCTGGGGCCAAAATAAAAGAGGGATCATATCCATACAGCAGATTATCTAAAGAACGGTTTTAGGATTAACTTTTCACACAACCAACAAAGGCCACTGGAACATATCAGTTACGGTATGTGGGCATATCATTTAGAGTACATTTTGAAAAAGCTTGCAGAGCATTTAAATATGCACAGACTGCATTTCCCGTCCTGTGCTTATTCCACCAAGTGTTGCTGGCAATATTTCCCCCTCTTATCTTGAAATCCCCAGACTTTCTGATGTGAGGCTGTAACATGGAGCCATATTATACAATCACAGCAGGGAGTGTCCAATGAAAAGTGACTGATTTCCACCTATAAATAGTGTTTGGCAGTGCCATGAGAGTCATAAAGCAGATTTCTTATCAGCCACATGCAACAGACCCCCCCTCCCTGTGGTTAAACAAAGCTTGCACTAGATAGGGTAAAGTTAAGCATAATTAAAAATGAATGTGTTAAATTAAATGTGGAAGTCATCTTAAAAAACCCTTCACATACAATACTACTAAGTGTTTATGCAGAACATAAAATGAATCTCTGGAGCATGCAGGCACTGTACTGGGAGATACTATAGACAAAAGCGATGCTTTGCCAGAGATTGGATGCATATGGAACAGCATCTGGGACTATGGCTTATTATTAATATTATTATGGTGCCTTGGTTATTAGGAATTTTACCAGCCTACAGGGCAAGGATATGATGCATCCCTTGACACATGTGACTCCTCTCCATCAGTCTGAAATAACTGGCCTCCCAACCATTTATGTAGATGGAGTCTCATAAGTGGGCAGGTCCAGAGGTCACCAGTGATGCAGGGTTGGTAGAGAGGTTCCTCTCTCTACAGCTGGAGGCAGCTTACTGGACAGTCATGAAAAAAACATTGCTGTAGGGGGGGGGAAACCCAGAAGTGACTTGTGATTCTTCTCTTTGAACTTCCTGTGTTAAGATGAGAACCATGAAGTCTTGCATGCGTGCACACGTTCAAGATATACTTGGAGTTCATACATCTCACTGTGAAATCCCACTTTAGATGTTCTACAGAAATTCTCTTCTACTTCCTGTGTCACAACTTGGCATGTATAATTCTGAAAACACTAAAAAATCCTGCTCCAATATCATTCAATTTTATTTTATTTTTTAGATACAGTCCTCCCAATCCCAAGGGCTCAGGGCCAGTAACAATATGGTACTGTTTCTACTGTACCCATGGACACCAAAAGCCAGTTTGAATTAGAACCATCTTACATGTATAGCTATAATAAGAACAAACTCTCCAATGATTTAGAACATAAATATGGAAACTGGAAATACATTACAGACCTCACAGGAATGACTTGTTTATTTACAAATGTTTTCCCCGAAGCCTATATTTCCCAGGTTTTAGACTTAAGATTTATTTTACTTCTTTTGGTGCTATGACATATTAGTGAATGTCTACAGTACAACTAATTTAAGTCAGATTGTAATAGCCTTTCTTGTTTTACAAATCAGACATTTAGAACAAGAGACAAGCTATTGCAATACATTCTAATGGAGTCCTGGAGTGAATGAAATACATATTCTTTATTATCTTACTTCTTTAGATGACTGGGAGGCACAATTAGCCCCAGCAGCATAAGAGAACCATGGGTCCTTTATTTTCTTATATGCCTTAATGGAAACTATTTGATAAAGGGATGATTGTAAGCAATGTAGCCGGGAAATCAGACAGGGTTTACTAAAGTCATGGCAATTTCACAGGTTGGGTAGCCATGCATGAGAACAGTAATCATCTCTATGTTCTTAGTTCTCTCCTTCTGACTTGATTTAAAACTTCTATTATTAACAACATAAAAAGAGCTAAAATGGATCAGGCTAAGTGTCCATCTAGTGCAGCACCTTGTTTCCAACAGTGGCCATCCAATGCCTCTGGGAAGCCACAAACAAGTAGGGCCTGAACAAACCAGCCCTCCCTCCCTCTTTACCCCCAGCAAGTAGTCTTCGGAGCATACTGTCTCTGAGCCTGGAGGCTCCATCCAGCCATCATGACTAACAGCCATAGGTAGACCTATCCTCCATGAATTTACCTGGTTGCCCTTTAAAGCCATGTACCTCAATGGACATCTCACCACATCTTGTGGCAGTGAATGCTATACCTTAATTACGTGTTGTGGAAAGTACTTTTTGGGTCCTGAACCTACAGCCAGTTGATTTCTTGGGTGACTCCAAGTTTGGGAATTATTTGAAAGGGAGAATATATGTGTGCGTGTGTGCACACACACACACACACTGTGCATAGTTTTATAGACCTGTATTATGTCCATCCCAGCTTTCTTTTTTCTAAATTAAAAACAATAACCAACAAATAATTTAGCCTTTCCACGTAAGGAGAGTTCTCCAACCTCTTGATCATTTTGGCTGAACTTTTCTGCACTTTCCCCATTACTACAATATCCTTTTTGAGAAGGGGCAACTAGAACTACGGTATATGCAAGCAGTCTTCTGGAGTTCTTCACACTCTCGTTTGGATTTCACCAGCCTGAATATTTTGGCTTCATCGTCAAATCTAGCTATTTCACTGAGCGCCCCCGACTCATTTTTTAAATAGATCAAGGAACACCAGCCCCCATTCAGAACCTTTAAGGACTCTACTGCTCATCCCCTGCACTGTAAAATCTGTCTGATCATTCTTACTCTCTGCTTCTTAATCTTTTACCATTTGCCAATCAATACAGGGATCTGTGCTAAGTTTAATTAGGAGCCTTTGATGAGGGACTTTTTCAAAAGCATTTTGGAATTCCAAATATATAGTAAATTTTGGACTCCCTCATCTAGATGTTTATTGGCATTCTCAAAGAATTCTGAAAAGTTGATGAGGCAAGACTTCCCTTCACAGAAGCAAGTGCTTCCTCAACAAGTCTGGTTCTTCTGGAAGCCTATGCAGCACGAAGAGCTGAAAAGGGGGCTTGTGGGTGAATTTGGTTGAATGAGCTTACTAAGATCCCATGATCAGGAACTCTGGCTCTGACTGGTTTGCAACACTTATATCCCACACCAGAACCTAACCAGCACACTGTGGGTGGAACTCACCAGTTGCTGGGGAATTTGAGTGGGGGAGGGCGCTGTTGCACGCATGCCCTACTTGTGGGTTTCTCACAGTCGTTGGCCACTGTGTGAACAGAATGCCAGGTGAGATGGACCCTTGGTCTGATCCAGCAGGGCTCTTCTTATGTTCACATCTGCAAGCATTGGCTGTACAAACCCTGTCCATAGATCTCCTGTATGGAGGTCCTCTGATTCCCACTCATGATTCCACTTTAAAGGGTGGTTGTGGTAGCAGCAACAGATCATGTCTCCAGTGACCATGATTCATATCAAAGAGCCTCCATTCAATCCGCAGGCCTGCAGGAGCCCTAACAATGGAGCATACACACCCATGCAATATACACATGGTTGCTGCTCATGGCATGAACCAGCCCAATACAAAAATCTGAGAGAAAATGGCCAAAGGAACAAATTTTGACACATACCACCATCCTCAAGGTACTTTGCCTGAATTTCCTGGCACTATTTAAATCTTCAAACTCATCACCTCTCATGCCAGGGACTCCTGAGGTTGAACTAGGAATCTCATGGAATGAGGGTAGGACCTAGGCTGCTTCCAGATGGAGGGCTTCTAGTGTTATGAATGAGATGCCCTTGTGGAGCAATTCCATCTTTTCACAGTAAGGCTATGAGTGGAAGACACCATCATATGGACCCCTGTGAATGAGGCAGGGTGATGGCACAATAAAAGCCTCATCTGGAAGCATCCCTAGTCTGGTGAGCTACCTGGGACAATGTGCATTCAGTCCTCAGAACTTCTCCAGGTACAAAAATAACAGTATGCAATATTGGTCCCTGTGATGGGCAGGGCAGTATGAAGCTTCTGGATTGGCCAGGTCTGGTTCAAATATTAGTAGCCTAGCTTCTGCCTGTGCTTGGCAAAAGAGCAGAACTTTTGTCTTGCAGCTTTCCAGGCTCCAGCTCTTGTTCTGACTCCATCCACAGCTGAAGCCTTAGCTACTTATCTCTAGGACCTTGGGACCAAGAACACACAGGACCTTGTCCTGGCACACAGCACTAAGACAACATACTATTGGAACCAGCCCTTTGACTTGCAAATAATTATGCTAGGCAGCACACGCTACCCCAACTCACCCTCTTAATATGTACATGAGTTTGCTAAATTTGGGACAACTCAAAACTAGCCTGAGAAAATGACATTGTTTTTCATAATGTTTACGTAATGTTTTTCAAGGCAATCTGTAATTCAGTAGCCACTCAGAAGTGCCACAACTGTTTTTCAGAAATGAGAAAAACAATAAGCATGGGAGCCGCTATTTACAATAGGCATATTTAAGAAGCTAAAACATTAAGCAGCAACAGATTAAATCAGATCAAATTAAAGCAATACATGTATCCTTCTAAAAATAACTGTCCTCATTTATTAGAGCTACAAAGTAGGAGCTATATTAAATGAGCTTTCTCTCTTAACTAAGTAAATTGCCTAGGGCTATGCTGTAGAGCAGGGCTCTCCAACCTTGGGTCCCCAGATTTTGCTGGCCTACAGCTCCCAGCATACCCAGCCAGCATGGCTAATGGCAAGGGATTCTGGGAGCTGTAGTCCAGCAACATCTGGGGACCCAAGGTTGGAGAGCCCTGCCATAGAGGAACACACATATATATCTGCATTAATCCTCGGATTGTTATTTCTTGACATCAACAAGAAGCTCTCTCACTATTGCATGATAAAACGGCACTCGCGAGAAGATACAGCTTCCCATGATGCCTTGCCAAGCATCCATGAATGGCATCACATCCCACAATTGTTTCCTGGGGGCAACAATGATCTTGACAACCTCAACACCATTTATCTTTCTTTAGCTCCAGTGAGGGTGTCTTCTGACAAGAGGTAACACAGATACAAGGTGGGCTGCTTCTCATACAAATACCACCACCACCACATGAGAGCTGCCTAGCAGCAAACCTGGCAGCAGCATCACACGTACCATCAAGTGAGAATTGCCCCAGTGTATTGCTATGTCCTCCCAAGCTACAGCGCCTGCACTGTAAGGTCCACAAACCCTTGTTATGCACGGGGGGGGGGGAATCCACCCCTTCTTGGAATTCCTGATCCAGTCAGCAAGTGACTGCTTCCAAACTTGCACCCACCACTGGTGCAATTATTAAAAAATCAGAATGCAGAAAGCTAAAATCCTTCCTTTTGAGGTCAGCACAACTATCAGGATTAAATTGTTACAATGGATACATCAAAGATTTGGCTGATGTTACTATAGGGATGCTTCTGACATTACATTTTACAAAATGTAAGCAACATTCAAGACAATTGCCCTGGGACTGCAGAGCTGAAGGGCAGCATGCTCTGGCTTCATCCACCACCCAGAGAAGTGAGAACCAAAGGCCAGTGGGAGGCTGCACCCACTGGCTCCCTGGAAGAACATACAGTGCCTGACCCCATCCATCGGCCAGAGTAGGAGCAGCTCCAGGGAGGCCACTTGAGCACTCCCTGCCAGAAAGGACACTCAGCTCCAGCTGACTGCAGATCCAACAGGCAGCACACACTGCCCTTGTCCATTGGCCAGGGGACAAAGGGCCAAGGCAGGCTGACTCCCCTGCATTCCAGTAAGAACATTGTGGCAAGGGAGAGACCAAACTGTCTCCATACACCAGCCACAGAAAGAGCAGCTGCAGGGAGCTTGCTTTGCTCATCCCTGCCAGAAAGAACACCTCTAAGAACTATACACAAGAAGCAAAAGTAGCTGTGTTGGCCATAAGGGAAAAAAATTCAAGATCTCGTATTAGGGCAATATCTTTATTAGGCCAACCAAAATATAATGTGATTTGCACACTATTTATGTAATATTTTGGTTAGCATAATAAAGGTATTGCCTTAATGCAGATATAAGAACTTTGTAGCTAAGTACTAGTGCCTTGAGTTTGCTTTTTTCCTCCTCCTCCCCAAGCTGTTTTCCTTTTGTGTTGTGTCTTTTAAATTGTAAGTCCGAGGACAGACAGGGACTGCCTTCTTATTAAAAATGGCTGAAGAGTAGGGTAAAAATGCTTTCAATTGATTCATTAATTAATTCATTGAGCCTTACCAAAAGAAAATGTTATCAGAGCAAAGCTCTGCCCCCTCCAATATCTCTAGTTTTTTTATTTGCTCTGAGTGTATGTGAGTGTAATCATCATCATCAGGCGATCACTCCAGGATAAAAATTTACAAAAAGGAGATTTTAAAAGGAGGAAATACTAAAGAAAAATTGTGTAGACTCTAGCGATGGGTCCGTAAGTGACTGTGGAGGCCAATTCTAGATCCACACAGCTTCCCACAGTGAGGACACAGGTTACCAGATGGAAGATGGTCCTGTAAAGGACTCATTTGACGTGCTTTTCGCTTAGCACGTTTCTCCCTTTCACCTTGCATTCGGGCTTCTTCAAAGTCCATAGAACCTTTGTGAAAGGCCAACCTCCAGTTAGATCGTTCATGGGCCAGAGCTTCCCAGTTCCCAGTTCCCAGAGCTTTCCCAGTGTTTCATTGCATTTCCCATCATTCCTACCATCATGGACATGCTGGCTGGGGATGATGGGAGTTGTAGTGAAACACCTCTGGGGGTCACCAGGTTGGGGAATGCTGCTCTAATCCCTACACCACGCTGTCTGTCTGGTGCCCCTTCAAGTCCTATTATGCAATGTTTCCCCATCTCACCTTTAAAAAACAACAGCCCTGGTTGGAACACCCTCAATATTTCTCTCTGCCTTGACTGCCTGCAATATTCAGGCTCCATTTTTCCTCATTGGGGACTATAGGTGGACTGCTTTTCCTGCCTCTGCCCTGATTAAGAAACATAACAAAAGGTGAGCTTATACTGATATGATAATTTCCCGCTTCTTTTGTATATCAGCAGCTAAGTTAACTGTAGTAAATATGAAGGATTGGATCCAGATTTAGTCATGGGACTTAAGCCTGGATCCAGCCCATTAGGTATAACTTTAACCCTTTGTTTGCATTTCTTTATCTTATCTCTAAAAGGAATTAAACACAGATCCTGATCTCCCTTTAGCAAACCCACTTTTGAAATATATATTTGATATAACTCCTGGAATCATCACGATGCAGCTATTATGGATAAACCCAGTGCTCAAGTAAGGGTGCAATCCTATGCATGTTTTAAACAGAACAAAGTCCTACAACTCCCAGCATTGCCCAGCCAGCCATGCTTGCTGGGGGATGCTGGGAGTTGTGGGACTTTTCTCTGTCTCAAACATGCATAGGATTACGCCCTAAGCCCAATGTTTGACATGCGGCTACTTCCCATCACACATGCATTAAGATTAATAGTATTCATAGATTCAGTTTGGAAGGATCCTACAGGCTTCGAGTCCCAACCCCCTGCTCAATGCAGAAACTAAGGAGGGGTCTCCCATCCAAGTAATAACCAGCCTGACACGCTTATCTTTCCACGCTCAGACAAGCTGAGCCAGCGTGAGCCACAGTGTTCACTAACATTATTCCTGTGTAGATACAGCTCCTTCTCCACAATATGGAAATTGTATGTTGTGATTTTTAACGAAACAAAACTAATGCAATTGGTCTGGGTAGAATTATGTCACTGAATTGTGTGACAATTCTGTGCTGATAGGATAAGACACATATACAGGCAACATGGGGCATTCTGTGAAAATACTGATCATTATTTAAACTTAATATTTATGTTTAAATAACAGTGAACTGTGTTCTGTCAAAGAATGATGGTTTTGTTACAGAAAATCGTCCCAATACCACCAGCAGGCTGCTTTGTGGTTTTTAGCTTTGTTGTCATGTGCCAGAGTAGCCACTAGGTGGCGAAATTGCCTTGCTTGTCATACAGAGATGTAAAAATGATGTATTGAACAATAAACATTGCAACTCAGATTCAGGAATAGGGGTAACACAGAGATTTCCACAGTAAATACATGAAATAAATAAAAATAATAATAAAGCTGAATTCAGGTTGTCTTCTCCAATTTCATGACTAACAGAGCAGTCAACAATACATTGGTTTACATTAGGCACTTAATTTATTGTTGTAAATATCATTCATATAGGCTCCTTCCAACTCTATGGTCTGTGAAATCTATGAAATCTATGAAATTGTTCAACTGTCAGATTGTAGAAGGCAAAAACAAAACAAACAAAAATTAGATAGATCCACTATTTTACACAGAGAAGAAAAGCACCTGGAAGGGAATAGGGCAACCCAAGATTATATAATGGGCATGATGAGATATAAATCATTGTGAAAAATAAAATGAAATTTATATTATGGTTATAATCTACTAAGAGAAATCTCCATATATTATTAATACATCTGTATTGTCCAATGTAAGTAAGACTGTCCTTTATAAAACCATTATTGCAGCTCAGAACAAAAATGTGAGATTTGCAGGGTAGGTATTGACATAAAACAAATGTTCAGAGATTTTAGCAAGTTTAGTCTTATCCGTCATTTCAACAACCCTATCAGAAACTATTATGTGATGTTCCTTGCCAGCCAGTAACCAAAGATTTTGTTTCCAATTGTCTGCCATACATCTGAATTGATCTAAGAGCTTAGGAAACTATTCAGAAAATTACCCCCATCCAGCAAAGAACATGCTTTAAATCCTATTAAATTTAAGAAGGCAGATCTGCTATGAAACATAGCTCACAAGATGCAATTTTGAAATGCTCTGTGGGGTTTCCTGATCAAATCTATGTGGAAGTGAAATGAGGCAAAAGGGTTCTAAAAACCACAAACTGGGACAACAATGAACAGAGGGGATTTAGTGTGATTAAGTGTCTTCTCAAGATCCTGATTAATACTTTTAACTTCTGCGCACTATGCTGCAGTGACAATGTAGCATCTGACATGTTCACAGAGCAAAATGAACAGCAGTATAAATGGTGTGTACTGAATAATTAACACACATGAAACAAGCTGTATATAAAATGGCATCTACCATCCGCATCTGCCTAACAGCATCCTCAAGGGGTGGTTGCTGATGGTTACATCCTCTCCTTTTGGACCAGTTACGTTCACAGAGAAAATCACCAGAGAGAAACAACTAAATTCCTGGCACTAGGAGCCAGAATTGACAAGGGCTGGCTTGTGTACATTGCATCAAGCCTTTGGCATTCAGACTCCCTTTGCAGTCTTTCTAAATGGATTAAATTTCCTTCCTTTCTCTACAAAGAAATATAGCTGCACATAATTAGGGCTGTATGGAAAGTTTTGTTGGGGTTAATAATTAAGAGCAAAAGTAGGGCTTTCGAAAACATGTGTTTTATTTCTTGCTGGATCCTGATTCAGTTTCCCAGAATTCCAGCACTTCTTCTGAGAGTGATCTAACACTATTTTCTAACATTTCAGTGTATAAAAACAAACCAAAACATTCATTTTTTTGTTACATTAAAAAAAACAATTTCCCTCCACCCCCATTTAACTCCCCCCTCCACACATGCAAACACACATTTAAAAATGTAATAAACTATTAAATTAATTTTTAATTAAAATTAAATAAAGATTTTAATATAAAAACAGATAAGCATATGTATGTCAAGCAAAACAATACTGATTCATAGCTAGAATTCACACAATTGACATCTCCATGGTCCAAGTGGCATCTAGACCATAATCACCCCAATTTTTCTAAATTTCTTTGCCCATATGTACTGACCACTTTATTTCAGTCACACACACACACACACACACACACAAATATATATATATATATATATATATATAGTCATGCCTTGGATTGAGAGCATAATTCGTTCCAGAAACATGCTTGTAATC
This sequence comes from Shinisaurus crocodilurus, assembly GCA_021292165.1. Taxonomy (NCBI): domain Eukaryota; kingdom Metazoa; phylum Chordata; class Lepidosauria; order Squamata; family Shinisauridae; genus Shinisaurus; species Shinisaurus crocodilurus. Next base: position 116,052,725 of record CM037878.1, on the reverse strand, counting down.
CAAAACACTCTTATATCAAAACGAAATCCCCTCAAAAAAATGTGTACAGAGATTTTTAATTTAAGCTGTACTACAGTACTTGTATTGCAAGACGTCGCTTGCATATCAAGTCAAAAATAAATAAATAAATATTTAAAAATTTGCTTGTCTTGCAAAATGCTCTCAAACCAAGTTACTTGCAATCCAAGGTATTACTATATATATATATATGTGTGTGTGTGTGTGTGTGTGTGTCTGAAATAAAGTGGTCCAAATTATATATATATATATATATATATATATATAGTGGTCTTTCTTCTCCAGGGTTTGCAAGTGAGAGATTGCAGAGAAAAGTGGAATGTCCTTTTATAGCTGACATAAATTTGCTCCCAAAAATCCTTCTCAAACTTCTCTGCCAATGTTGATGTTGAGCATGAGAGATATTTTCTAAGCATTCAAATGTTTTTAAGATTATTTGATATATCTATTTGACATCTAATTATATAAGACTGCAGTAATTAATGGTTGATACATAGCAGTATTCGATAAATGACATGCAATGGCATTTAGTACCTGATAGTATGTGTGACAGGCACGTGCGATGGCATTTAGTATTCAACAGCTAACATCTTATAAGATTGCATATTTGACCTCACACAAAATCAAAATGTAGGTGCCAATAAGAGAATTTCAAAAGACTTGTGAACATTTGGTTGAGTTCTAGTGCTATTTAATGTTGTACCCAAACTTCTTCTGAAGTTGCCAGCTTTCCCGCCCCCACATCTGTGGCTGTCACTTTTCTTGCCATCCCCAGCTCCTTGCAATCTAATCTTGTGACTACTATCAGATGCACTGCATTCACCAATGACATCCATGCAGGGTGATAGGATCTCATGATGCTTGCCGATGAAGAATGTCAAGGCAGTCTATTTAATGGGGTGCACTGTGTGTGTGTGTGTGTGTTTTAAAAGGCTTCAGAACACATGCTAATTTTTAATTATATTTGACATAAGAAACTGTGTGTCACAGTATTATTTATAATTTGTATACTGCACATGGTGCTTTAAAAAGTACCAGGAGAACAAACGGACAGGCTCCTGCCCCTAAGAGCTTTCAATCTAAATGTTGACAGTGGGGGAATTAAATGGAAGAATGGGAAGGAAGAGGAGGAGGCAAGAGTAACAGAGGGTGAATGTGAGTGAATGTAGTTGCATGTATGCAGGCGTAGTTTTGGTTGCGGATGAGACCTAAGGGGTTAAACCAAAGGCTTAATGGGAAAAGGTTGTAAGGACACACAGGCACATGCATTTGGAAACCTCTGGCACCGTGCACATGTGTGACATCTAAATCTTTTACAAGACATCTTAAGCACTCCAGTAGATACGTTTAAGGAGCTCTCTCTCTAACCTTTAAGCTTGCTTCTGTTTAACCGGCAACAACTATTCTCATCTCTGACAAAGACAAACATGTCTAATAGAAATATAGAGATGCCTTCCTTGGGAGGTACCAGTGAATTAATTCCTTTATCATTGGCAGGCAGCCTGCTGCAATATATAGGCCAAATTAAATGGTATGGTTGACTCTAGTTGGACAGGGTTACCACTTAATAACGCTTGACAGCTCTATGCAGGCAGCCGGGGGGGGGGGGGGAAGGAAAACTCATCTTCATTTTCTGCAGAAACAGCATCTAAAAGCAAATATATACACGCTAAATGCTGTTGTTCAACCACAACTTTCTCCATACATATGATCATAATGGGGCATTTCTTTCCCCCACCCCCACCCCTGGACACCATTAGATATATTTTCATGACAGCAGTCTTGTTGGTAAAGGGGGTGGAGAAGGTGGCTAAAACCAAATGTTAGATGGCTTCCATCAGGCTTAGAGTAAATATAGGCAGGCATATTAATAAGCAAAACTGATGAAGACTAGATTACATTTTGACTGATAAATCTGACCACATACAGCCCCACGGCATGGCAGTATCTGCTCGGGTCTGAGAGGCACTCTCTCTTTCTCTGCCCTGCCCATCCTGATGCTGCTCATGTCTTTTATTCTCTCTGGGTTGCACACGCACCAGCAACCTGTCTTATGCAAGCACCCCTCCTTCTTCCTGGCTAATGCATACACCAGCCTTCCCCAACCTGGTGCCCTCCAGATATTTCGGTCTTCAACTCCCATCAGCCCCAGCCAACATGGCAAAGGGTCAGGAATGCTGGGAACTGCTGTAGTCCAAAAATATCTGAAGGGCAACAGCCTAGAGAAGGCTGGCACACGCTGTTCATGAAAAAGCTTTCTTGCCACAAGTGCAATGCAGCATTTGTTTTTAATTTAGGGTGAACATATTTTCTATAAAGTGTTCATAATGGCTAGTTATTTCAGTTATCATTGCTGGATTTTCCTCACAGGGAGAGGCATCTGGGATTTTCTGACCCAGGTGCCAGAATAACTTGGCCAGCCTCAGGTATTATGCACCTTGACCTGGCCTGGTGTGTGTGTGTGTGTGTGTGTGTGTGTGTGTGTGTGTGTGAGAGAGAGAGAGAGAGAGAGAGAGAGAGAGAGAGAGAGAGAGATTTGTTGTTCTGCCTCAGGCAGAAAAATGTCTTGGTCTGACCCTGGTGAAAGGGCTCCATCTAAAAGAGGCATGCAGCTCTGAATGGGCCAAGACAAAGCAACCTGTGCTCCCCACTCCCTGAGGCCATTTCCTTTTGTTTGTAGAATGGATTAGGATGGAGATTGGAGAGGGCCCAGTAACTCCCCAGGGAAACTCACTGATATGTTTCTCTAGCACATAATATTAAGATAAATCGGACTCAACTTGGTCTTCCTTCTCGTACCTAGCATTAGGAATACATATACTGTTATGTTTCACACACATGCACATGCACAGACAATAAGTGAGATTTTGGGTGCAATCCTATGCATGTTTAGACAGAAAAAAGGCCTACAACTCCCAGTGTGCCCCAGCCAACCATGGCTGGGGCATGCTGAGAGTTATAGGCCTTTTTCCTGTCTAAATATGCATAAGATTGTGCCTTTAGTAATGTGTGATACTTTATTCATACATCCCAGTAGAAAATTAGAAGGCAATAGCAAGAAGAATATAATGTCCAAAGATTACAACTGTCCATTTTAATAAGCTCTTTGTCCCCCCACCCCAGCAACATTTAATGGTTCGGTCACTCCACTGAAGAAAAGAAATTCAGAAAATATAAGCCTGTGAATCACTGAGGACATCGATAATCCATTTAGACTTGACGATCCTACAAAGATGTGAATACCTGACTAACAATGCATGCTTCATGTGTGGGTGTATGTTCTTGAAAGAAGGAGCAATAGGTATGACACCACCGATTATACTGTTTAGATGAACATAAAGGGTTTTTCTTTCTTTCTGCCTTTCGGAACAGTGACGCCATGCCCAATTTATAAAAATACATGCGTCTGAAGTGTTTATGTTCATCCCCTTTCAAGGACATGAACATAAATCCTTTCAGACACGTGAATCTAAGCTCCCCCTGATTGTTCGGGCAAACACCCCTTTCAGATGTACAGGTTCATGCAATCCTACACTGCAGGTGTGGGGGTTGGAATGGCAGGATTTGGAAGGAAGTCTACCTACCCAGCCAGAATCAACTCTGCTTATTTGCCTTTCATTTCTATATTGTTAATACCTCTCCCATTTGTGTTCTTTCAACCTGATTTATGGCCCCGCAGGAAAGCCCCCAACTTGCAAGATCCCTCCATTCAGGCACCCCTTTCAGAGAACTCACATTCTAAGAACAATTCTACACATTCAGAAAAATCACATGGTAGAAGCCTTCCTAAAATGTCAGGCTGCGTGTTAAAATGTTATCTGTTCTCCCATATGGAGATCTTATACTTCAGTCCTTTCCTTGGTATGCTACTTTTCTACAAAAAGTAAAAAAACAACAACTTGAGGGAGCAATGTAAAAATTAGAGCCTTCACTTTCACTGGCATAACCTCAGAAAGACTTCACTATGTCCCCGCCCACCACCTTTTCTCTGAACATGTAGATCAGCCCCACTGGGCTTCAGAGGTTAATTGCGGCAATGATGAAGAACCTAGCCACTCTTCATCCCTCTTGTTTCAAAGTTAAAAAAATAATAATCACCAGAGCTTCCTACATTGGGGGCATGGAATTCCCGACAGCAGGGGTGGGCAACTTCCCTCAAGTTGAGGGCTATGAGGCCACACACCTGTGCTTGCACACAGACTTCACACATGCACCCACTCACTCACAAACTTACACACACATGAACAAACTTACATCCCCCAAATCCTACTACAGATCACTGGGGTTGGGGTGCGGAGGCTTTAAGCTCCAGCCTCCCGCATCCCAGCTATATCGAGTAGTATTACTGGAATAGAAGCAAGTTTAAAGGGCCTACAGCATAAAACTAAACCAGAAAACTGCACTTAGAGAGAGAGAGAGAGAGAGAGAGAGAGAGAGAGAGAAAGACTGAGGCTCTGTCCATCTTACAGCTGCTTAACAGGTACTACACAGCTGGTCAAGCTTCCCAGCCACAAGGAAAGCTTCACTTGTTGATTCCTGCCTATTATGTAGTTGGTAAAGGAATGGAGACAGTCTGTTAAAAAGGTGGCAACCCCAGGTAAACCAAATATTAACGTTTATAGCTGTAAAATGATATGCCTGTTCAGAATACTGTATTCAAAAGCAAACATCAGTATTTGCGGAAGGCAGGAGCGGGGGAGAGAAGCAAGCAGATGGGCAAACATAAAAATGCTGACTCCCAGCTTTTGCCAAGCCATTTCTTGCTCTAACTGTGCTCAGAGAGCTGTCACAAGGCAACAGAGACAGAACCATCATTGTCAGAGGTTGTAGGACTGCTCAACACAGCACTGGCCAACTGCTGGTCTGTTCCCCTGGGGGGAAAGGCCATAGCTCAGTGGTAGAGCACACGCTTTGCATGCAAAAGGGGCCAGGTTCAGTCCTCTTTGCCATCTCCAGACAGTTCCAGCCAATCAGCGTGGACAATACTGAGCTAGGTGGACCAATGGTTTGACTCGGTATAAGGCAGCCTCCTATGTTCCTATGTTCCCTAGCAACGCGATCTCTCAAGCATATGTCTGACAATTGCGGCTTCCACGGAAACTCTGTCTAGCAAGTGTAGGCTCCCAAGGAATTCAATCTGACAGTTATTTTCAAATAAATTCAGTTTGCTAGACAATCGTCATCTATGGTGTCACCCCCTCTCCCACTCCTCCTGCAAAGTGCTGAAGCTACGAGAACAGAAGGTGGTAAGAGATCTGTCATTGTATCACAATTTCTGCAGCAAATCAATCAAGCAGATGCTGGAATATCTGCATAATTATTTTTTTGCATAGATCCAATGCCTTCTTCAAAAGATGTCTCTTGGGCACCACGAAATACACAATTGATAAGCAGATAAAACCAATACCAATAAGTTACCCTTATCATAGTCTGAAAATACAAATTAACTGTTATATGTATTTTTGAGCATGTTTTTGCAGTAAATGACGTAGCACAAACTGTGATGCAGAAATTTCACTCCCCCCCCACTATATTTTCCACCTAACTGTTTATACTAAGTTAGGAAATTTGCTAGAGTTAAAATCACCACATCTCTCATTCTTAACTACAATAAATGATGGCTTGAATGTGCAAAACTGGAACTGTCTACAGGCAGATTTTTATTATTATCAACTGAATGTAGTACCAAACAGAGAGCTGGTTCAGATAACATATGTAATCAAGTGATGTACAGGTACGCGTGAACCAGACCACAGGCCATCTTATTCAATGGGAAGGGAATACTTCTCAATCACTGTTCTCCATCTCAGTTGACTATGTGACCTGGGCATCTGCATTCTCTTATCATTATTCAATGTTCCCTACATACATCTGTGGTTCTGTCTAAGAGACAGAACTTGGAGGAATGGCAATAATAGAAGGATTCAGTGATAAATAAAACAAGAGGTTGTTACTGCAAAAACACATTCTTGGGCGGAAAACAAACAGCTGTGGTTTCTTTTCCGTCACCCACCAGCAGCTCTGGGGTTGCAGTCCGCATTCACAACAGCCTTGACCTCTAACATGTAACACACTGCAGTGACACATTTGAGTGCAGAAGTCCTATACTGGGAAGAAATTCTAAAATGATATCTACAGTGACTTTAACTACTAAACCATCACCTCAACAGAGAAAAGATAATGCATACAAGCAAAAGATCTTTGTCCATCATACACAGCCAGAGATGATCAAATTATAGTGTAAAATACATCGTAAACTGGCATTTTATTTGTTTTGCCACACAAAACTCACATAGTAGTAAGAATGCTATGATGGACAAAATAATGCATGAAAAACACATGCATTTCCCATAAATATTTACAAATATACAGGCTAAGCAGATGGGAAGCAAGCATGCACACATGCAGCCCCACCTCCCAAGCAACAACAATCTAGCACCCCAATAACCTGGAAGCAGCTTTTTTTTGTCAGCCAGAAACCAATCAACAACCTTTTCCTGTCAGTTCCAAACTCAAGACTGTTGTGTGTGGTTTTTCTTTTGCTCTCTCCAAAGTCAAAATTGGGAAGAAAAAAAAAAGGGGTTCCCATCAGCCACAATCCTGGCAGTTGGGTTGTGACACAATTCCCTTCACACCCCGCGCTCCTGTGGGGGGGGGGAGAGTTTTGCGCGGGGGGGGGGATGAGGAGAAGAGACAGGAATGAGGTGATTTCACCTCCAATCAGGGCTTGGGCAAATTGATTGCCTGATGGGGTGAGGCACAAGGGGTGGGGCCCTGAGGCAATATTTATGCACAGGAGACCCCACCCAATGCCTCTTTCTTTGCAGCTCCCTCCCTCCACTCCCGATGAAGCAGTGTGAGCTCCTCTGGTCGCCTTTTATGGGGCCGAGTAGGAATTTTGGCTCATTGTCCTTATTGGCTCGGGGCAATGTGCGAGTTTCGCCTACTCCATACTGTGGAATCGGCGGTGGGTTTGTTGTTTTGGGTTTCCTGTTATTTCGGTCACATTGGCCTTAGTTTAGGCGGTAAGTGCAGTGTATAGGCAGTGGGGGTTAGGGTTGCGGTGTGCATCCCATGGCACCTTTGAAGGTGATGGGCGAGAACCCGAGCCTCACAAATGTCGATGCCGTGTGGCTCAATTTGTGAGAGGTAGGGTCGCCTTTGGGGTCTACCCATCTCACCCTCCTCGGTTGCCCCGTGGCGCCGGGGGGCAGTGACCCTACGTAGATCCCCCAGCACCCCGTGTGCGGAATTCGAGGGTGGCGAGTCACGGCGCCGCCCTCGAGTTTGGGATGCTTTCGCCCGAACATTCTCCACTGGCCTTTTGGCCGGCCTTAGTTAATCCCGCACTTCTCCCCTCGCAGATCTTCGAATGAATAAATGTGGCCCTGATTTTATACCAACAACTGTTGTCTCGTCTCATCATTTCCACCCTTTGCCCGCGCAAATCCCAGTAGCTTGAAGTAGCCACTTGCTTTCAAAGACCATTTAGCTAGAACTAGAATTGGACCGGCCTGGGTCCAAATCCTCATTCAGCTCTGTAATTCTCTGGAAGACCTTGGGCCAGACACATTCTCATGGCCTAAACTACCTCACAGGGTTGTTATGAGGACAAAATGGAGGGAGAATGATGCAAGGTGCTCCTTGGAAGAAGTGTGGGATAAAAATGCAAGCAAGTAAACAAACAATCAGGACCCTATTACTAGCAACTATCAAGTGCCATGCGATACAATTTTTTTTTTGAAAAAGTTTTACACAGCCAAATATGCAAGACAATACATCCATTTCAATAGTTTGCTACAAAATATCAGCCTGATCCACTGAACAAAGAAGCCAAAACAATGGGACAACTCTTCCCATGGTGTATATAACCGGACGATCTGCAACAGGGATGGAGAACCTGTGACTCTCCAAATTTTGTTGGACTCGAACTCCCATCAGCCCCAGCCATTATGGCCAATGGTCAGGGATGATGGGTGTTTGGGTCCAGCAACATCTGGCGGGCTACAGGTTCCCCACCCCTGCTATACAAGATTTTGTATTTCTTATTTCTAAATCACCACATACAAACAGCACAGGGTTTTGCTTTCTGTACTGCTGCAGGTCCAGATGTATGAAGGCACAGCCTCCTTGTCATTACAGTTCATGTCTATCTCCCACATACCCTTTCCCTTTCCTTTGCCCTTTTCTTCTCATTGAATTTCCTGCTGGCTGATTTAATAGGCTCCAGTTGCCCTACAGCCTTCTGTGCAGTGACATCATCATAACATCAGTAGTGCAGGCCATTTTGATGTTACCTTTCGGTCAACAAGCCTCCCGTTTGTGTGCATCACATGAATGAGAACCACAAGCAGCAGTGAAAGCAATATGTTTTCCTCAAACAGTGAAATCTTTGTTACTTTTCTCTCCCCCCCCCCCTTTTTGTTCACATCTTCATTCCACAAGTTGGATATATATCTATATCTATATCTATCTATATATCTATATATCACACATCACTGTAGCCTAGAAGGTCTGTGGTGTCTGCAGGGTGTGTTGGCAGCCAGATGGGAACAGAGCATGTAATATGAATAAAAATGGCCTGGACCAAAGTTTATCAAATGAAACAGAAATCTGTCAGTCAAGCTGATGGGGCATAATTAAGCATCTCTATGAACATTTTACTCATGGCTGACAATTTTAACAGAAAAGGATCTACTATCTCTGTTTACATATTTTTATTTTTTCAAAGATTATGACATATTGTTTTTTCTAAGATTAGCAGATTTAAAAACAAGAATTCAGCAATGCATATTGTATTGTTATTTACAGTTACTATCTGGGTTTTGTTTTTATTAATGTTACTATCTGCAACTGTTTCTTGTTTGTTCAAGACACCATAAAAGCACAAAAAAATATTAAACTGACCTCAAAGAGTCAGGGAGGGTCTTCTATCTATAAGAGCCCATATCCAAAGTTCCACCGCACTCTAGCAAGAACGACGAATGCAAGCCAAGATTGGGCTCTGCAGATGGTGCCGGGGCTTAATCGGCCTGAAGTACTTCCCACTGAGCTGTACAGAGCAGAGAAAATAGGCTGCCATTCGCTGCTCTGTGGAAAGGTCACATTTCTAACTGCACCTCAGGATAAGTTTACAATAAGGGCAAAACCTGCCTGCCGCTCCTGACACTAGGTACCCTGGTCTCACGTCCACTGACAGAGCTATAAGGATACAGCATGCTCACATACGCAAGCATACATGCACACAGCCACCAGTATCCCCACGATACTTGTTTTTGTTTATTAATTTGTTAAATTTGTATCCTGCCTTTCCAACAAATGGCACATGGGGTATCTGACAGTAAAATACAAAGTAAAAATCAAAACATAAAAAACAATAAAACCATTAACAAACGGCTTGTTTAACAACTTGCTCATTAACTGTAGCCATAATAGTAAAGATAATGAAGCCATAGATTTTCATAGATCTGATAGAGTTGGAAGGAGCCTACAAGGCTATTGAGTCCAACCCCCTGCTTAGTGCAGGAAACTAGAGGAGGGGTCTCCCATCCAAGTAACAACCAGGCTTGACCCTGCTTAGCTTTCCACGCTCAGACAAGCTGAGCCAGCATAAGCCACAGGCCATCTATGAATAGAATTGTGCTGTTTGTAGTGGAGAAACGCACTCTGCACATGTTCAAACATTCTCCATAATTACGTATCTCCATGTACTCCGGTCTGAGCTATGAAAATCAAAACAGGGTTGTGGCTCAAATTAATTCATATTCTGTATGCACAACACCCTCCTTTCATACATTTTTTTCTAGTGTAATTACAACATCTACAGAAGCAAAACTGGAAAACTGTTTTCCAGTTTTGTGTTCAAACACTAGTGTTCACACACTCTAGTTCTCTTCTGCCATCAACTCCTCACACTTTTAAGCCCTGGCATTGCTTTTCTTCGGATAGTAGAAATTGCAGAAATAATGTAACACATCTGCCTGTCCCAATATAATGCCAATATAGCAGCACCAGTCTTCTATATTTCCAATTAGCACCCTTCTACTTCTTTTAAAAAGGAAAGCAGCCCTAAAATTAAAAACGTGTGCACACACTAATTCAATGGACTGACTATCAGCTGAAAGGGAGCTGCTATTGGGTATGCCACATTTCTTCCTCATCCTTAATGCCCTTTTCTCCCTTCCATGGGTTGCCCTAGGGTCTTTGCTTCCCCCATTCTTTTCCTATGAACATTATCTCATCGTCATCAGACAAATGGAATCTATCACGAAGTGCGTCTTAAAGCCTTACTGTTTCTGCTTTCATGGGGCAGATCCGTCACTGAGGATGAAGTGGAAGGGGGACGCTGGCAAGGGGGAAGAATTGCCCGAAGTGCTTATAGGAGTACATTTCAGAGACACAGCAGTGGTGACACAACAGCTAAGGGATTTTCTTCCATTGAGTTTTGACATTATTACAAAAAAGGTATTATATACGGCAACTGTTTCTAAACTGCTTGGCTCTCTCATTAATCTTAGAGACATCCACACATCTACCAGGGCTAGTGTTTTAAAGCAAAGGCTACCAAGGAAATTCAAGTCTGCATGTCAGTAGGTAAACGGTTTCGTGATTCTGTGATCAATCCCAGCTATGACTGCAGTTGATGGATGTGCCTCAATTTACCTCTAGGGCTGAGGATGATGAGGGAAACCAAGACAGTGGAAACTGCAGAATTACACAAAGAATTCAAGCCTCGGAGCCAGGATGGAGAATGCCTAGCAAACGGAAAAAATGTGACTGGTGCCCTGCCCTTCAAGTACCCCTAAGGCAGAGATGGTGACCAGTCTCCTGGGGCTTATATTGCAATATTAAAGGCGGTGAGACTAGAAACAACCAATGCTGACTTCAGGGGTCAGTGGGCAGGTGGTATTAAGCAGAATGTGTTTATCTCTCTGGCATAGCAGAGGTAAATGCTCTTTAGCAGGGCCTCCACACCCTGGTAAAGAACATTTGCACAGGACTACCAGAGCCCATTCATGCTGTCACAGTGGGTGCATTCGCACGTCATCTAAACCACCCTGCAAATAAGTCACGGTGGGCTGGTTGTTCACTGAACAACCCACAGTACACCTGGCAGACAATCGGGCTTGCTGTGGGTTGTTCTCCCCCTCCTTTCCCCTCGGCCCTCCAGCTGGTATCCCAGTGTCCTTCATGGCAGAACCTGTCTTGTTTCCCCCTTCCCCCTCCGATCGCTGCCCCTTGCCATTCACTGACTTTTTTTTTTCAGAGCCTCAAAAAAGCACAATTGGAGCCTCTCTCTCTCTTTTTTTTTTTAAATTGTCCCCTGAAAATTGCACAACTGTGTTTGTATTTTTTTAAATTATTTTTTGTCGGTCTTTCACAAGTGTGAAAGTGCACTCTTACAGCGATCCAATATGTATAGTCTTGCCAGGTCAAATTCCTTGACTGATTCAGCTGTCAAAGGGAGTGGCAGAGTGGAGTAGGCAACAGACTGACAAAGAGAAACTGCACATAGGCTAATTTGTGCACAGTTGCCAGGGACCGATTGCCAAGTTGTCAATGGAAAAGCACTGGTAACGCGGGGGGGGGGGGGGTAGTGGCAAAAGAAGGTGCACCAAAAGGCAGGGGACAGTATCTCCCCCTTAGCAATGTAATCCTCTTCATTATAAGTGTTGAACTGACAGTTCTCAGTGTCCTCCATCTTTTCAAAACTTCCTGAGCCTCCAGCTACACTAGAAAGGGGAGATATTAACTCGCTCCCCCTTTTCGCAGCTCCTTTTTGGAGCACTTACTGCTGCAGTTACTGCAGTTCCTTGACAATTCAAAAAAGAAACACAGACAAGTATGCAAATTTAATGGCTGGGAAGTGATGGAGGGTACATTTGTGCACCTGCATTAACTGCTCCATTACTGCAGCTGCACACATTCCCAGTCCTTAAATTTATGCAAAATTCCCCTCCATTTACTTCCCAGCCATTACATTTGCATACATCTCCCTTCCATTTACTTCTCAGTCCAAAGAAAAGTGCAAATATTCCAGACAGTTAAAAAAAAAAAACACCCTTAGAGCAGGGCTCTCCAACCTTGGGTCCCCAGATGTTGCTGGCCTACAGCTCCAAGAATCCCTTGCCATTCGCCATGCTGGCTGGGTATGTTGGGAGCTGTAGGCCAGCAACATCTGGGGACCCAAGGTTGGAGAGCCCTGCCTTAAAGGGTGGCAGAACGGGATGGCACAAATGGGGCACCAGCCCCAGCAGACCATACACCCGTTCCCCCCCCCCCACGGCAAGGGGCCCCATTCAGAGAGATTCTGTCCCATTTAGCTGCTTTCTAAGGTGTTTTTTTTTTTTTAAGCTGTCAGTGAACCGCAGTAACCGCAGCAGTAAGGAGCTCTGAAAAGGATACGCAAAAAGGTGGGGAGAGTTAATATCTCCCCTTTCTGGAGCAGCTGGAGAGTCGGGGAAGTGTTGAAACAGTGGAGGACACTGAGAATTGTCAGTTCAACACTTAAAACCGGGAGGTGCACCCTTTTGGTGCACTTACTCCCTTGGCTTTCCCTGCCCCCCCCCTTCCCCTTTGACTGCTGAAGTAGACAAGGAAATTCACCAGGCAAGACTACACATATCAGATAGCTGAAAGAGCACACTTGTGCACTTGTGAAAGGCTGACAAAATCAATCAACCAATCAATAAATTGCAACCGCAACTACGCATTTTTGAGGCACCAACATTTTTTTTTAAAAAAGCGAAGGAACAAGTAACGGTCCTTCCAAAGTGCCATTTCAGCATCGGTGGAAAGGCAGTCCCTGGCGAGATCGTGAAAAGCGAGAGGCATAGGCTTTTTTGCCACTCTTGCCAAGCGGCTCTGTAGCCGATTGCTACAACCCATAATAAAACTCATCTCTCTGGTTTGGATGACATGACAACCCATCATGGGCAAGAACAACCCTACAACAAACCGTGGGTTCTCTGTGTGGCTTGTTCCTGAAAATAAGCCACTCTGTGCTAAATGCTCCAGGTTCAGACAACACAACAACCCACCATGGCTGGCTGCCCATAGTGGGCTGCCATCTTGTGTGAACCAGGTCAGTGCCTCTCCCTGTAATGCCGCAGCCGCATGGTCATGCTGGGAGCCTTTAAGAAAATCAAGCTGAGAGCAGCTCATGAACAGGTGAACAGGCCTGTGGCTCAGCTGGCTCAGCTTGTCTGAGTATGGAAAGCTAAGCAGGGTCAAGCCTGGTTATTACTTGGATGGGAGACCCCTCCTCTAGTTTCCTGCATTGAGCAGGGGTTGGACTCGATAGCCTTGTAGGCTCCTTCCAACTCTATGATCTATGAAATTTCTATGAACCTCCTGCTGAAATCCAAGCAACCCAAATATTCTGCCCCCCCCCCAAGGAGGCACCGTCCTGCCCCCACTCGAGGAATCTTCAGCTAAGGAGGAGCTGGAGCTCCCACAAACAGACAATGCCAAGGAGCCACCCACATCAGAAGACCGGGGTGGTGGTGGTGGAGCCTGGGCCCTCAGGGGAGATCACCACTAGTCTGTCCCCACAGGAGGAGAGGAGTTCTGCCTCTGAGGCGGAGGCTGGGTGACCACCAAGCCCCCAAGAGCATTTTTGCCTTAAGAGGCAGGCCAACAGGGCTCCTTTGAGAAGAAGTGCTCAATTGTAAGTTCTACTGCCACCTGAGTAGGACTTTTGAAACCCACAGCAGGTTTGAAACCCAAAAAGAACAAGGTATTTCTCTACTAGACAGAAGGAGACATTTGTATAAACTTCTGACACTTGCATTTCCCGATAGCCACCCACAGCAAGAGTTGGTCACGTCATCTGCTAGCATGATGGGAGCCATTTAGGATGAATCAGGCTAGTGGTAAATGCATTTGATTAGACATCACTGAAAAATAAGAGCGTATACATTAAATTAACTTTCAAAGCTGTCTTTGCCTCACTCAAGGATTGCTGCTTTTCTGTGATTCATCACCATAATATCCATCATCAACTTTGAAGTGTTCCAAATCCTATTTAAGTGGATAGTGAGTGAAACCCCCAAGTGAAACAGCCACAATTTCCCCCCACATCCCACCATTGTTCCATAAATTTAAAAGCCAGAGGGCACAAGTGGAAGCCACTGGAACCAGCTTCTATTTAATGACTTACCTTGATTCACAGTATGCCAACCAATCAGTACTGGCTCTAGCATTTTGGGCCCCCTGAAGCAAGCCTTCAGGGGGTCCTTTTAGCCTACAGTGACTGGGTTTGCATGACACGCTAAGCCACGGTTGCTTATAAGCCACAGTGGGTAAGCGTGTCATCTGTACCTACAATGGGTTTGTCAGAGTGGCTTAAGTTTGGATTATATGCCACCCTGACAACCCATGGCTTGTTCTAGGGTCTGTTTGACCCATGATGGGTTGTTGTGTCATTCAAACCTGGATGACATGACCCATCATGGTTCAAGCCAAACTGCTACAGACCTTTGCCCCTCTTAGCAAGCGGCTACCATTGACAGTCAGCCACCCCAAAAGTGCCCAAGCAGCACTTGGGGGCGGCTGTCAATGTCTTCCCCACTGCCCTGTGAGCCATTTCGGGCTTGCCGAGGCTTGCCTTGACCTTTGAAAACTTATTTTTGGGGAGATCGCGATAGCTGGCTGTCAAGCGGGCTTTTGCAATCTCCATTTGGGCAGCTACAAGGTGCCCATCCAAGGTGCCCCAGTGGTATGTTGAAGGGGCAGCCCGTGGTCACCCGCCTTTCCTCCCCGATAATGTGCACAAATAATTGCACTCATTTTTTGTTAAACCGCCCTGTTGGATTTGTGCAAATGTGGCAGGGTGGGTTAGTGCAAGGGGACCCTGGGGTAGGTACTGGCCAGGGGTGGGTGCCTGCTGGCCAAATCCAGCAGGTACCCACACTGTGCAGTGCCTAGCTCAGGCCGCAGGTAAGCATTTTCCCCGTTTGCAAGCATCTGACAGGTTTCAGATGCAGACCTGTCAGACGCTTGCAAACTGAGAATTCTCTCATTCTGTCTCTGATCTTCAGGTGTGCTTTGTCCAAAGTGAGAATCAGTGCAGTGTATTGGACACTGGCCCCTTGGCTTGCCTTGGGGACCTGGTCAATCCCTGACCTTACTATTTTCTGGAGCCAGCCCTGCAGCCATCATGTCACCCTGGACTGGAGCCTGTTGTGGAGCACACTCTCATGGCGATGCTGCAACTTTTGGACAGTCATCTGTCTTTCCATGTCTATAGTTTATCATCAAATATCAGAGCTCCAGGAGTCTCTGCTGAGGCCCCATCATTTATTTTGTTGCTCAGATCTGAGTGTTCAGATGGAGCCTTTTGAAGTGTAACAGTGCATGATATTGTGCAAAACACACATTTCATTTAACATCAAAGTCAAGGGGGGGGGAAGAGCTTAATTAGAAACCCCTCATTAGAGAGCTCACTCAAGCAGGTTGGTGACACCAATG
This sequence comes from Shinisaurus crocodilurus, assembly GCA_021292165.1. NCBI lineage: Eukaryota > Metazoa > Chordata > Lepidosauria > Squamata > Shinisauridae > Shinisaurus > Shinisaurus crocodilurus. Next base: position 116,037,236 of record CM037878.1, on the reverse strand, counting down.
AAGCTAATGGGAGGGTTTATTCTCAACATGCATGAAATAAGATGTTTCACATTACTTTAAAGGCCTCTCCGTGTGTTATTTTAATCGCTGTCTCACAATTTGAATGTGTTATTTTTATCTTCACCTCACAAAACTACCAAGTAAACTGTAGCATCTAGTCAATTTGCATCTTGATCAATGACAACATAAGTTAGCAAAAAAAATATCTTTAGGCCACACAACGCATGCAAAAAATACAAGTTATAACAAGCCATGTGGTCATTTTCACCCCTGAGGACTATCTCGCAAGTAATGTTTCATCAAAATATTGCATCTCTGAGCTAAGCTGGGAAGAGCCTGAGCCCTGTAACAATGTCTCCAGTCAAGTTACATCTCTATTGACATTTTAAAATGAGGCATCTCAGAATAATTCAATAGCAATATTAACTGATGGCACAGACAATGCAAGTTTATTATTCCTTCCATGTTTTCAAACACCAATGAAATTAAATACTTATATAACAGCAACATACACAGTATATTCTTAAGGAAACATATTCTTCAGACATAATCCACTTGCGTTCTCTTTGCAAGGCCCAATGAAATGAATGGAAGCCGAGGAAGAGTGCAGTAGTGACTTTGCCCATTTCTGACCATTTCAATGGAACATGCCCAGGAGAACCTTTCAGTGGACAGTACCTTTAGTGAGATACCATGGTAAAAACAGAGGAATCTCTGGCTTTGAGCTAAGTACCATATTTGAATGTAGTAACAGAAAAACATTCCAATTCCAGAATTAGTAGATGTTCTTCAAATTCTGGCTTTTGCTTTACCTACCTTGAAGAGAATGAAGATCTCATCCATGGTAGTCTCCTCATAAGAGGGCCTTCTAGATAGTTACCATGCTTTGAACTTAGACAAAGATAATGTTCTTACATTCCTAGCCCCACTCCAGTCATTTTGGACATGAAAAGACAGAGATCCAAGAAAGAACAGCCTTCTGATTTATGGCAAAGGAGACTGGGGAATATATCATAGATTTCCACTTGATGTTGGGGAAGGTGTTCTTAGGGGATGAGATATAGCTTAGTAGTGATAGAGCACATGCTGTGCTGTGCATGCAAAAGGTCCCAGGTACAATCCCTGGCATCTCCAGGTAGAGCTGCAAAGACCCCTGCCTGAAACCCTGGTGAGTTGCTTCCAGGGTAGACTATGCTAAGCTAAACAGACCAATGGTCCAACTTGGTTCAAGGCAGCTTCCCTTGTTAAATTAGGTTCATAGTTTGGCTACGTCATGAATTCTGGCAAGGATACTTGAGCAGAGCTTGAAGCGTATAACAGTGATGTTAATGAGAAGTCAAGATTCCCTGCCCTATTTGCTTGACATTGGATCCTGGGAAGCACTGAGAGACCGCAAGCTAGACTCAATCTCTAGGGCATGGGTGGGGAACCTGTGGCCTTCCAGTTTTTGTTGGACTACAACTCCCATCAGCCCTGACCATTGACCACAGTGGCTGGGGCTGATGGGAGCTGGAGTCCAACAACATCTGGAGGGCCACACATTCCTTATCTGTGCCATAGAGGCATAAGGTCAGCCACTATTTGCTTTGGCCATAATAAGGACTACAAAGAATACCGTAAGCAACCTCCCTCCCACCTTAACTGGTGGCATAAGCAGGCCCAGGTCATAATAGGGTTGCCTATGACACACAGAGCTTGCCTGGACCTGGTTCCGTGTTCTCTGCTTCTTTGTCAAGAGAAGCAACAGGCTTTTGGGACACTTGAGCAAGACAGTAAGAAATCCTTTGCTAACAGCATGGTGTGTCCTTCTCAGCTGAGAGCACTGCCAACAACACAGCCTATTCCCTCATCTTGGGCACCAGTTCTCTTTTTTTCTTTGAGGGGAACAGAGTAGTTTTGAGTTGGGGAAAACTCATCTTCATTTAAGTTCATAGCTCTTTGGCTCTCTGGGAGGCCACCAGTCAGACATAACTATCACGGGCCAGATATCCCACAAGATATTCCCACAAATGATTCAGGCTTCTGAAACTGGTAAGCGTTGAATACTAGCTCAAATACCTTCTTGTTGTTCTGCTTCACTCATTTCCAAACACAGGGCGAGTAATCTATTTTTCACTAGGGCTCTGCTCCAATAAATTACATCGAACTAATAATTACAGTAGTTTTGCAGTATGATGATAGAATGATAATGACTTTAGTTCAGAGATTTGTAAGATTGCAAAAATGCTAATCTGTGCATTCTCCCCAGCCCCTGTATTCGAAGCCTGCCAAAGATGACTCATACTTCTTTAATCTTCTCATCTTTTGCAGAGTATTAACAATTTGTCTATGCATCTATATAGTTTGGGTAGGGGGGCACCCTCTACCCATCCAATGTGCTCAGGCCTCTTTCTCAGCTGGAAAGCTCCTCCCCTGCCCCTGTCATCTGTGATGGGAGCAAATCCTCTATTCTCCATCCAGGACCGGTGCAGGGCAGTTTGGCGCCCTAGGCGAAATGATATTTAGCGCCCCCCCTCTCGTGCCATGGGGGGGGGCTCCGGAGCAAAGCAGCCCTGTTCTGCAACCCCCCCCTCGTGCCGCCGCCACCACCAACCTACCTTCCCCCCGCCCTGGCTGCCGCCTCCTCCAAGGAGGAAGTGACGCAACGACGGGCCCCCCGCGCTGTTTTTTGCAGGGGAAACCAGGGCAACAGGGCTGTTTAAGCCCTGTTGCCCTGGTTCCTCCCGCCAAAACAACGCGGGCGGGGCTCCGGAAGCGGAGCAAATAGAAATATGGAGATTTTCAGGAAGCCATTCTAGGTATTACAGCCCAGCGGCCTCCCTTGTGAATAAGATAATGTTGTGTTGCTGCCAGTATGGCAAGAGAGAATGATGAGTCTATGGGGGTTGCTGCTGCATCTGGTTGCTGTAATAATGCAGCCTTTCCCAATCTTGTGCCCTCCAGGTATGTTGAACTACAACTCCCAGCATCCCCAGCCAGTACAGCCATTGCTGACTGGGGATGATGGGAGTTTTAGTCAAAAAGATCTAGAGGGTACTGGGTTGGGGGAGGCGGATATAATGCTTCCCTATTAGGAAGCACTATCATAAAGACAACGGTGTGCACTTTTAGCAAGAACATTGTGTCTGAAACACTGTAACCATGATTTAACTAGAGTGTACTAAATAATTATGTTACAATGATATCAGAAAGCATCTGAGTAACTAAGGTTTGCCAAGATGTCTTCATCAGTTTTTTCTCTCTGTCACATTAGTGCTAAGCAAATGCAACAGCTCTGTCATATTTCATGAGGGGAATACTCGAGAGAGAGAGAGAGAGAGAGAGAGAGAGAGAGAGAGAGATTTAAGCCATATTCTGCAAAAGAGCTATTAGCACTTTCTCTGTCTACTCCAGTTACACTGACAGAGTGCTAGACTCTCATGGCCTGTCAGGTTATAAGCTATTAGTTGCTGAAAATCTTCTGAATACAAGACATTCCTATTATTAGGAGATATGCCGAGGCAAAATTACTACATCCTGAATATGACTTAGATTGCATACATGCAAGAAACCACTTCTATTTATAGGGGTTGTGAGACAGTCCTCAGATGCCCCAAATAAGGTAGAAGACCTTTCCCCCAAATCCATAATTCTTCAAGCCTGCCCACGGAACAATTTTAGAAATAACCTGTAGGCCAGTGATGGCGAACCTATGGCACGGGTGCAGCGACCTCCCTGTGGGCACTCGAGCCATTGGTCACCAGATCGCAAAAAGACTGTCCCCTTCTGCAAAACACTAATGATCTTGTTCTTTCTCACAGTGTGGAACAGAATGATTTTATTCTAGAATTCCTGTTACAGAATTCTTTTCTACATTGTTATCACATTTAAAAGACTTCACAGAGCATGGCTTGGATGTAAAGCCCTAACAGTTGACCTGAGTGCTGCATGTGTTGCTCTCAAACTAACGGAGTATGAGCTAAGGTTTGACAAATGATCAGCATGCATGCAATAGCAAAAATCACATTAATTGTGCAAAAGCATGCCCAATGCCAACTTTTACCTAATGCAGTGTTTGCAGTCCAAGACATAAAGTGTTTAAAATGTGTTAAGCACGTTTAGTTTTCTTATTTATCTTGCTCATCCTAGTACAGGTTGACTTTTACTTTTACTAATCCGACACCTGTAGAAGCAGGGAAAGGACCCGGAGTAAAGCTTGCCCCACACAATTTCAGTCTGGCATATAATCATATTACAAGTTGAGAATCCTTTATCCAAAAATACATGTGCCTAATTATTTAAAAAGTTTGTATAAATTCCCTTCAGGCTATGTGTACAATGTAGTTCTATAATAATTTTTTGAGTTGATTTTTTTTTCAACAAAAAACTGTTTGTATCATTGAAAGCTCTGTTATTGTGTTTTTCTTTTAAGACAAAAGATGTTAATTAGTTCGGACAACTGTATGAGTCGTTTTTCTAAAACGAAAACCTCGGTATTCAGGTTTAATTGCAGCGTTGGCACTTTAATAATAATAATAATAATAATAATAATAATAATAATAATAAACGTTTATTTATAACGCCCCTTATACCAAAGGGCGGGACAAATAACATATACAGTAAACATAACAATACAATAAAATAACCAACACCAACCACTTACTATGCAGTATCAAATCCCAGCAACCACCACATTAGCCCAACCACTCATTCTGGCTGACTAAAAAGATAAGTCTTTAATCCCGTTCGAAAGCGGGAAAGATCCTCCTCCAATCGGAGGTCCATGGGAAGCCTGTTCCACAAAAGTGGAACCAGGTCCTGAAAGGTTCGCAGCCTTGACAAGGCAGAGCGTGTCGGTGGGACTGCTAATAATCCCTGGCCCACTAATCTTAAATTCCTACCAGGAACATACCAGGAAAGCCTAGATGATAAGTAATGAGGGACATTAGAGCGCAAAGCCTTGAAGGCAAGAACCAATAATTTAAATTGGGCCCTAGTCCGAATGGGTAGCCAATGAAGATTCCTACGGGCCATAGTAATATGGGAGTATCGGGGCAAGTTCAGAACAACACGAACAGCGCTGTTCTGAACCAGAACCAGTGGAAGAAGCACAGAAGAGGGCAAGCCAGCAATTAAGCTATTACAATAGTCCAAGCGGGATACCACCAAAGCCTGAACAAGCAAATGGGCTGTATCAGGAGACAAAAACTTGCGAATCCTGCGAATGTTCAAAAGGTGAAAATTACATGCCTTAGCAGTCCTATTAATAAAAGGACGCAAGGACAAACGATCATCCAGCAAAACACCAAGGCTCTTGGCAGCTGAAACCGGGGCCACCACTGAGCCCTGGATATGCAAAGAAGGACATAATAAGGGAGCTGACACATGATCAGGTTGAAATACCAGAATTTCAGTCTTATCCATGTTCAATTTCAGATCATGTGCGGTCATCCATGAGGAAACGCCTGACAGGCATTCCGTCACGGACTGCCACACTGCAGTATCAATGGATGCAAAGCTTCGATATATCTGTGTATCATCTGCATAGGTGTGATACTGAAAACCCCGATCAGAAACCAAACGTCCAAGAGGACAAGTATACAATGAAAAAAGAAGAGGACCCAAGACTGAACCCTGTGGAACTCCCACTAATAATGGGAAAACATCTGAAACTGAACCCTGAAACAAAACAGAACAAGAGCGATTAGAAAGGAAGGAACCAAACCAAGATAAAGCATTGCCCTTGATTCCCAGTGATGCCAACCTTGAAAGCAGAATATGGTGGTCGAGTGTGTCAAAAGCTGCCGTAAGATCCAGCAGAATCAACACAGATGTTTGACGCTGAGCTTTCGCCACTAAGATATCATTCATCACATAAGTTAAGGCTGTTTCTGTGGAGTGGCCTGAACGAAACCCCGATTGAAAAGAATCTAGGAGATTAAATCTAATTAAATAAGTCATCAATTGGGAGAGAACTACTCTTTCTAAAATCTTAGAAAGAAAAGGAAGAAGTGAAATAGGGCGGTAATTAACACAAGCTGAAGGGTCTAAATTAGGCTTTTTTAACAAGGGGCGTACAGAAGCATGCTTGAAACATTCCGGAAAAATACCCAGTGAAAGTGAAGAATTCACCAGATAAGTTATATGAGGCAAAAACAAAGGTAAAAGCGTCAAATAAAGAAAGGACGGGAAAGGGTCAGCAGGACACGAGGTAGGAGGAGAAGAGGAAATAAACTGTGCCACTGTTGACTCAGTAACTGGAACAAAGTCAAACCCAGTCTGAAGAGACGGGTCTGCAAACTGAGCTGAAGGCTGTGGCAAACCTGCTGACAAAAATGGTGGTGAAGACCCATCCAGTGAAAATGAATTTACAATTGTAGACACTTTCTGAACAAAAAAGGAAGCCAAGTCGCTTGCTGTAAGATCACAAATTGCGTGATTCTCATCACAACCAGCCGATGGATTCAATAAGGTATTAAATGTAGCAAATAGCTGACGTGGCATAGAGGCTTGGGACTGAATCTTCCTTTGCAGATAACCCTCCCGAGATTCATCTACATGACGATAATAAGTAGTAAGGGCAGATCTCAAATTCAGACGCAGTTCATCTGATGGATTCCGCTTCCATCGCCTCTCTAACTGGCGGACTGAGGCTCGCTCCAGTCACAACTCTACATGCATCCATGGCTGAGGATGACGCTGTGTTACCAGACGAGTTTTAGATGGTGCCACCACTTCAAGGGCAGCTTCAGTTATTGTATTAAATTGGTGGGCCAGGATATTTGGGTCCAAGGCCCCACCAGCAGATGACTGATCTTCTACTTCTTCAGGCTCCATAACTCCCTCCTCACTTGTTATGCTAGCTCCCAGAGCAACTTTCCTCTGTCCCATAACTAGTCCTGGTATACAGCCTGATAGCTGGGTAAGAGCATGGGAGAAGGAGTCCACGGATATTCCAGATAAATCACGGCATTGCTGGATTCTAGGAGGAGGAGGAGAAGGACGAGCAATGTCAAACTGGTAGGACAATAAAAAATGATCCGACATCCCTGAGTCTATGATATCTTTAAATACGACATCCAGTTTACTATACAAAAGCAGATCCAAGGTCCAAATAAATAAGTTGGTTTTGTGTTGCAGTTTGGGCACTCGGGCTCAAAAAGTTTCACCATCACTGCTGTAGGCCATCCAAAGAAATACTCCATTATGTCAGATATTATGCACTTTATGCTGAAGAGTGAGACAAAAACTGCCTTAAAAAGTGCAAAATAAAATAAAAACTTGGACCTGCCAGGTGTAGAGCCTGGGACCAGTTTTTAAAAAAAAACCTCACTAAAAGCCCCCTGCATTTTTGCAGATCCTCTTCTGCCTGTGAGCTCATTAAAGAACAGAGGTTTCCATTTGCTACCGATTTAGCAGTTTAATTACACACCAGTAACTCTTCTGATTAAACCCGAACCTTATGCTTGAAATTTATAGTGAAATAAAGCCTGTATGTGGTTGTTAGTATACATTCTATCTAATTAGTTACATTAGAGGCAGTGTGGGAAGGATGATTTATTATTGCATAAGGTTTGAGGATAGCATTCTCTTTAGATGAAAGTAGGTTACTTTGATCAACCATAATTTTGTGCAATATCACCCCTCTAGTTATTTATATTTTACTTCATCAGACTCTTAGTTGCACATGTCAACTAGACCTTTAATCTAACAGCACAGCACACAAGTATAAACTGTGGGAAAATCAATTTTGTTATGATCAAGAACCTCTCTCATTGAGTAAGTAGTTTTGTATCCAGCCTTCCTCAACCTGGTGCCCTTCAGATGTTTTGGACTACAGCTTCCATCATCCCTCTCCATTGGCCTTGCTGGCTGGGGATGATGGGAGTTGTGGTCCAAAACATCTGGAAGGCATCAGGTTGAGGAAGGCTGAAGTAAGCAATGGCTAACATTTCCTGTTGTCGCATACTGATTCTGTGTGAATACTGGGAAGAACAAGTAGCAGGAAGTCAAAGGTTGTGCCTGCAGGACCAAGGAGAGCTCCAGCTCTGTTTCCAACATGAGCCAGCTGCACTTAACTGAGCTGTAGTAGACTGGATGACTGTCCAAGCCTAGCTCCCCAGGTGTAAACTGGAAAAATTGCACCTCCACGTAGTCTCTATCAGGGATGGGGACTCAGACTCCAGGACTCGACTCGTGAGTCGGACTGAGTCCCCCCTCTGACTCGAGTCCCAATATTTTTAATGGGACTCGAGACTCGACTCGGGACTCGGGACCAAGGACTCTTCAACATCCCTGGGCTGTGCCAGAAGGAGTGGAGAGGAGTGCTATCACCAGCAAAGAGCGCATGGAAGCGAGGCGCACCGCTGCTCGGCCACTATGGACGGCTACCAGGAGTGCAGCCCCAATGGTGAGTCGAGATTTATTTTGATTGATGTGTTGCGTACTTGGGAGAGGCAGAGGAAGGACCTGAGATTACTCTGTGCGGCTGCTCTGAGTGTGTTTCTGGTTGCAGCAAGTTCATTACCAGTGGAGCAGGTGTTCAGTGAGGGTGGAATTGTGATGAGACCTCACCGTTCCAGAATGGGGGCCAAACATTTAGAAAAAATCGTGTTCCTCAAATGCAACATGGATAAGTTTTAGGAAGTACAGCAAGTTTATTTTTTAAAATCATTTTCCTAAAATGCAACCTTTCAGACATTTTGGGTTTGGCTGCCTCTGCCTCTTCTTGACCAGTTCAATGGTTGAATTGAAGAGTATTGCTCTTCCTGTTCCCACTGGATTTCCTTGTTCATCTCAAAGCAGGCTTTGCCCATTTCTCTAACAACATTTTATAGGCACCTAGTGTGTCAATGTACACACAAAGCAACCCTGGCACATGATTGGGCACACGATTGGGCTCCATGGGAAGTTACAGTTTCATTATTTTTAAAACAAGTCTATATAGTCCTTCGGAGAATGAAAACCAGTTGAATGTATCTGTTGAAGTAGGCTTAGAGATTTGTGAGTGTAGGATTGGGACACCGCTCCAGAACTGACTAGACAAATGTTGTCAATTGACTGGTCAATTAACCACCTATTATTTGACCATTCAAACATTCCACTAACTACAGAATCTTATGCATGTTTCCTTGGACATCAGTCCCACTGTGTCCAGTGGGACTTACTCCCAGGAAAGTGTGCTTAGGACTGCAGTTTAAATCAAGGATATTCTTGTGTAAGTGGCAGCATATCGTTTGAGTCACGGGGGGCCAGCTGTCAGCAGTGGCAGGGGAGAGAGCCCCTCATTTCCCATCCCTGCGGGAGCAGAGCCACAAATATACACACATGCATATACCTCAGGAGCAGGGACCAAGCACTCTTTCACTCTCTTTTCTGCCCTTTCCTTCCAATTAAACCACATGGCTCAGCTTCTCCTACTGATCATGTGTAGTATATAACTGCAGGCATCCCTGAGACCCAAAGCCGACGTTCTTTCAAAGATGTAGCAAGCAGCTACATATTTTCTTTTCTTTTCTACTCTAGAGTAACCACAGGGGGGTACCAATCTAGATCAGAACACTAGCATGGGGGATGGGGGGCTTTAACCCTCCCCACCGCTGCAGTCCTAATCTGGATTGGGGATTGGGGATCCGCACCTACAATTTATATTGCCAAATAGTGATCCTAAAAGCAATTGGATCACTATTTGGCAATGCATATTGCTCCCCCCCCCCCATGCTAGGGTCCCAATCTGTATCAGGACTGCTGTACTTTCTCTAGAACAGGGGTGCAGAACTCTCTTGGTGTGGAGGGCTGGATTGTGCCCCCCTGCAGGCTGGATGACATCAGGGGGCGTGACTCCACCCTTACATCAAGCCTGGGGGCATGCCCCACTCCCTGATATCACCCCCTTTGTTTTCTCCATGCTAGAAGGAGGCACAGAACTGTGCCTCTGCCCAGCATGGGAAAAGACCCAGGCCGCCCCTTATCCCTGCCACATCTCAGTTTGGAGATAGCCGCGGGGATGCCCTCTGAGGAGATTCCTCCAGGGAGCAGGGCTTGGAGCCTAAATCCCACCTCCTGGAGGAACCCCAAGAGGCCGCCCGGGCCAGATTCGGTTGCCTCACAGACTGGAGGTTCTGGACCCGTGCTCTAGAGTAAAGAAGAAGAAAAATCGTAGCTGTTTGCTGTGCCTTTAAAGCAGGGCTCTCCAACCTTGGGTCCCCAGATGTTGCTGACCTACAGCTCCCAGCATACCCAGCCAGCATGGCTAATGGCAAGGGATTCTGGGAGCTGTAGGCCAGCAACATCTGGGGACCCAAGGTTGGAGAGCCCTGCTCTAAAGTAATGTCTGCTTTGTCCCTGAGCAAGAACCAGAATGCAGCATGCTAAAGAAAGCATGAAGCAATCCTACTCAGTCATCACATGAAAAAACAAAAAAACTTTAAATAATAAAAACAATAATCTTACTGTATAAAAATATAAAACAAACAATCCAACTGTGCTTGAAATACATAAATGTTAGTTATTTTACAACATTGACAATATCTCTGTGTACCGTTTTGCATGAGTAATTCTCATCACAATATTCTATACATTTTTCCAGGCCTTCAAAAAATTAGTCCAGCAATAACACTGCCAGATCTTGTCCTAAACAGAGAAGTTAATTAACACATAATCATAACATTCTACACCTTCCCACACAATTCTTCCACATATTTGTTTAAAAAAAGAACAGTTACGATACTTTGCTATATCATTTCAGCACCCACTAATAAATTACCTACTTCTGTTTCTCATTTAGAATTAGAACCTGAGATGTAGGACAAAATATATCACCCACAACATCTTTATAATCCTATAAATAAGCCTTGGTGGGCTGTGGTGATTGTGCAAACCTGGTCGAAGACCTAGTTCGCACAATCAAAGTGAGCCACGGTGGCTTGTTTTCATCGCTGACGCATGCTGGGTGCCATTGCCCGAATTACCTGCCCGGGCACGGCTTGTCATGTTGTCCAAACCTGGGCAGCATGGCTTGTTTGAGGGGACAACAACCCTCAAATAACCTGTGGCCTGTTGTAGGGTTATTTGAGGGTTGTTTCTCCCTCAAACAAACCATGCCACCCAGGTTCAGATGACACAAGCCATGCCCAGGTGGGTAATTAGGGAAATGGTGCCCGGAATGTGCTGGCAATTAAACCAAGCCACCGTGGTTTATTCAAACCACGGTGGCTTGTCTGATCATGCAAACTGGCCCAGAGACCAGGTTTGCACCATCACACAGAGGAGGTCCAGGATCTCTTCTCGATCATCCCAGAGTGCAGGACATGGAATAATGGGCTCAAGTTACAGGAAGCCAGATTCCGCCTGGACATCAGGAAAAATTTCCTGACTGGTAGAGCAATATGACAATGGAACCAACTACCTAGGGAGGTAGCGGGCTCTCCCACACTGGAGGCATTCAAGATGCAGCTGGACAGCCATTTGTCAGGGATGCTTTAACTTGGATTACTGCATTGAGCAAGGCATTGGACTCGATGGCCTTATTATAGATCCCTTCCAACTCTACTATCTATGATTCTATGACCATACCCTACTGTGGCTTATTTAAGCCATGGTTTATTTAAGCCACTGTGGGTTGCAGTGCATGCTGGGTGGTTTTTGAATATTTAAGCCATGACCACAGCTTATTGTGTTGTCTGAACCCAGCGAGGGTAGGTTGCTGGTGTGGGTAACAAACCACTAAGAAACCAGGGTTATGGGTGGTTTGTTAACCATGCCAGGTTCGGATGACATGACAAGCCACAATTGTGGCTTGAATATTCAAAATGGCCACCTGCATGCACCACAGCCCACCGTGGCTTAAATAAACCATGGTGGGCACTTGATTGTGCGAACAGGCCACATTAACGCATTGCTCTATGTTCCTATGATGTCAGAAATTTAAACCTATACATTTAAGGACCCTTTATGAGTCTTCCATGTTGATGAGAGGGTTGTGTGTGTTTTTCCCCAAATGCAGTCAGGTCACTGACACTTTTGTCACAAGATTCCTAACTATAATGACTAAAAACACTCTACTTGTATTCTATTGCTTAATTCATTGAAGGCTGTATAGGAGTTTTCTAGATACAAACCACAAAGTCTAATTAAATTTGCTCTTTTCCAGTCATCAAAATTAATGACTGTTTGAACCATCATGGAGGCTTGATGAAACATAACGTATAAGGGACTGTGGTGAGCACTGATTCCCTTTCTACTGTCTCATATTTAATATGGCATTTTGTATTACATTAGATTATACACTGATCCTCTATTTGTCCATCTTCTTTGCCATAAGGCATTATGTTTAATAAACCAGCATGAGCTAACAGCCTTTGTTTCCCACCATTGGCACAGGGCAGAGCAATATATTTGCATGATTATTTAATAAAAATTTGAAACTGCCGAGCCCTCTCTCGTGCACTCTGCACCTGTGGCTTACGCTGGCTCAGCTTGTCTGAGTGTGGAAAGCTAAGCAGGGTCAAGCCTGGTTATTAATTGGATGGGAGACCCCTCCTCTAGTTTCCTGCATTAAGCAGGGGGTTGGACTCGATAGCCTTGTAGGCTCCTTCCAACTCTATGATCTATGAAATCTATGAAATTATTTGGTGTTGCATAATTCATGATTTAATTCTAAGAATCTTATTGTTCCCGATAAAACATTTAATAATATTTTAATTTAATTCAAGTTATTTTCTGTGGGATCTTAATGGTCAGATTTAGGTAAAAATCAAGAATCTAGGCAAAGTGTTCATTTTCATCATAGTGAATTATCCATCCATGAGACCTTTTATTTATTTATTTATTTTATTTCTATGCCACCCAATAACCAAAGCTGATACATGCACCACGCACGCACACACACACACACACACACACACAGATCGGCATGTTCCTCTTAAGTTTTATGAGCTGGGGAGGAAGTGGCGGGAGGCCTGAGTGGTCCCCCATGCCAGGAAGAAGACACAGCAGCCTCTGCTGTTCCTTGGGTAGAATATAATTGACAGCATGCCTTTAAACATGTGGCATGGTGTAAACGCACCAGCTGCTCCACCCTGAAGCCATCTCTGGTCCAATATCTCCACAATTGTGAAGCCACTGGATACAATCTGCCATCAGATATTTTTTTTGTTTAACAAGTTACATTGATGCCAGCACAATGAAACATGAGAAGAAACAGAAGTGTACTTGAGCACTGATGCCTTATCCCCTGAATTATAAGCAAACTCTGTCACAGTCAGAAATGTGTAGAAGCAGAGGAGGAGATAGTAAGGTTATTTGTCTTAAAATAGAAAAACAGAACCAGTAAAGAAAACATTAAGGTGGGGTGGGGATCTATGCATTTGAACCTTCCACTGTATTTCCTTTTATTCAGCTATCTAAATCAAAAATCCTACACAGACATTCCAGTTCAGATGTTGTCCAGGATGAATCCAAAGGGCTTACTGGGAAAGGGCTTTTGCAGCAGGGCTTCTGAACTCTCCAACCTTTTCTGAAAGTAAATTGGACTGTCCTGAACTTGGGAGAACTTCAGAGAAGCCTCTGATACATGAGTAGCTTCAGCCTCATTTAAGAGAAAGGTCGGGGGAAGGAGAAATCCTCATAAAGTGAAGAAGCCATTATTTCTGCCTAAGGAACTCCTTGTGCATATGAAGCTACCTGATCCTGAGTCAGACAATCGGTCCATCTAACAAAGTTTGTAACTAAAATTGAGGATCAAGAATATCAGTCTTAGCAGCATGTCATTTTTGGCCAGATCCTGCTCCCTTCAATGGAAGTAGATTGCAGAGTTATTTGCGCGCGTAAAAGGGGGAAAGAAGAGGCGAGACACAAGTATATGGTGTAAATAAAGGGCCACATTTTATTAATCAAGATCTGCGAAGGGTGAAAGTGCGGGTACTAACTAAAACTGGCCACTGGCCAGTGAGGTAACCTGGGCAGATACATCCAAACCCGGGGGGTGGCACAGCACTTCCTCACTGTAAGCCATCCTCACTGGTGATCCGTATTTCCCCCCACTGAGCCGCGAAACTCAGCAAGCGTGGAGCTACAGGTCTCGCCAGCCACCTGAATAGTGCCATTGGATGATCATCAAAACCCTAACCCCACTGCCTATTCCCGCACTTACTAGCCAAATGTGACTGGAATGGACCAAATCACACAGAAAACCCAAAAAAAACACACTCAACCCTGCAACACAGTGTAGTGTAGGCGAAACACGCACATTGCCCCCAGCCAATCAGGACAATGAGCTAAAATTCCTACTCGGCCCCTGGAAATGGCGGCCAGCAAAGCCCACACTGAGAACAGGGAGGGAGGGAGCTGCAAAAGAAAGAGGCCAGGGTGTGGGCATGCGGGCCTAATAACGGTCCTGCACGCTCCACCCTTCCATTCTATTGGAGGGTGAAATCACCCCATAGTGGTCTCACTCTCCTTTCCTCCGCGCGCAAAATTCTCCCCGCCCACAGTTGCACATGGCCGGGGGAAGGGAATTCCCAAGAGATCAGGATCAATTCCGTAAGAATAATAAGTGGGTACTGTTCCATATTACAGTTCTGGGATTGGTGGATTGATGATCAAACAATTACAGTAATTTTAATTCTCACCCCCCGCCCCATTTTCATTCCTTTCTTAGGGCACAGTACATATTATCTGAAACATGGGGCTATTGCCAAAAATAGCAGTACCCATGCTGACCTCCCCTCCACTCCAAAACATGTTGTTCAACTTAACCCTTGTCCTGATGTTGAGTATTTCCCCATTCCAGGCAGCCAATGATGTGGAGTGGAGTGGAGGCCAACCCTATTCTCCAATCATGTAAAGACATCAAGATCTAGTAAGCTGAATGGCACGTTATGCAGTGGGGTGGAGGTGGGGGTGGGGGTGGGCAGGGAATTGACATGGAGTTGCCTATTTCAGAAGCAGTTCTAGGTTTCTGACAACATATACCCTTCTAAATATGCAAAATTGGCATGTTTGATTGGAAGGTATTTGAGTGCATTTAAGCAAAAGCAGTAACATCGCTTTCCATTTAAGAGGGAAAACAACATGGAGATTTAAATCTCAGCCTATTTAAAACAGCCAAATGTGCAACCTTGATAAGGATTACATCAATTAACATGGTTATCAGCCAAATACATATGGTTTTAGCTGAAACAAGACCACTTTCTCCTGTACTTGTACATAATTCTCTGCTGAAAATAGTCACATGGTAGCCATGGTTACACAGTGCAGATAAGAGCTGCAATTTTTTGTCTAACAATGTCAGAAATGGGAATGAATTCAGAATGGTTTGATTCTCCTTCTCCCACGAACACGCACCTGCTCTACATTTATTGCTCTCTGTTTATGTCCTGTCATATGGAAAGCTCTAAAAATATCTAAATATTTTTTCTATATTTAATTTTTTTTAAATTAAAAAAATTACATTCAGTGCCATAGCACAAGTTGCAAACTGTTTTCTAAAATAAAAAAGCCATTTAAAAAAAAAGCATTAAAAACATTATTTCAAATAAAAAGCATGTGTAATACTCATCCAAAACCTATTAAAAGAACCAATGGTAATATACCAACTGGCAGAAATTCAAGTTTCTGTTTGGCTTCTGGATACAGCTTAGGCTGTAATACTTGAAAGTCCAATTGAATTCATTTAGACTTGCTTTTGAGTAAACCTGCATATCATTGGGCTGCAAGTAGTGTAAAGGCAGTATTTTTCCCCCTGGGTTTTTTTATACACATACTTCACATATCACACCATATGAAAATCCCACCCACCCTGACTCTCCTGTGCACCACTACTGGCAATGTCTGAAATGCAGAAGATTAGAAACTAGAGGGAAATATTAATACGAATCTTATCAATCCAATTAAAAATGAGGCCAATATCTCTAACAACGTCCATCACTGAGGCTTGAAAAAACATGCTGGGTATTTTCAAATGGCTTTTGCCATGGAGTAATTGGTGCAGATGACCAGATTTCAATAAGAGAAAAATGGCTCTGTTAATTCACTGCAAGTCACTCATTTCTCCTTTAAGACATTTTAAACTATGTTTGTTTTGCCTATGTGTTCAACATTGTTAGTTTTTAACATAATATATATATTTGGCAATATAGTCTCTTGAGATACAAGTTTAAATAGTAGTTTTTAAATTAAGGTAATTGGGACAATTTTGTTTTAATACTGTTTAGCAAGAGATTGTACTACAATTGCTTATGTGTTCATTTTCTGATTATCCCATTCTCTATATATGTTATATAGTGCCCCTGAGAAAGGGTTTCTAAAATGCATTTGGCCTACAAATAAATTTTCTTTTGGCATCTGGAGTTCCTCCCTTCCCCCCCCCTCCTGTTTGTGGTGCCATCCCATTTTTGTTGTCAGTAAATCAAAGGATGACAGGTCAGGATAAGGTAAGTCAGTTGAGTACTGGCAGATTCTGGCAAGCAGCAATCAGCACCCTGGATAGCTCCGAGTTCACTCTCCTAGCTGAGCTGTTATAAAGATGTTGTCTCAGCAAAGGACTGGAGTCACCTGAAGCCTTAAAAGGGCTGGGAGAGCCTCACCTTCAAGTGACTACATCCCCCTGAAAGACTGTCTGCAATGTCTGCAATCCTTACAGGACCTGTGGCTCATTCTGCAGGCTCACACACAAGGGAGTTATCCCCAGACTCTGTGGATGATGGGAAAGTGATGTCCTCAGGCCTGGAGGATATAAAAAGGGGTGCCAAATGCTTCCCCCTATGTGGGGTGCTTTGCGATTCACTTGAATCTGAATCCTCCTCAGGGCAATGCTGGGATCCAGATTTAGAGGACATGACATCTGGCACCAGAGATCCTATTAGCTGGAGATGCCTGGGGTTGAATTTGGGATATTCCTCATGCAAAGCATGTGCTATGCTACTGAGGTGTAAGTAAACAAAATGGGATAATCCCACATACTTTGCCCTGAGCACCTTGAACGAAAGATGCCATATAAATATAATAAATATATATGAACTTAAATGAGCAGAGGTCATGATTATATTACCCTCAGCAGGTACTTCACATCTCCCGGGGAAACCTAAGAAAAATGGCCATACAGTCATGCCTTGGATTGAGAGCATAATTCGTTCCGGAAATGTGCTTGTAATCCAAAACACTCTTATATCAAAACGAAATTCCTCCCAAAAAATTTGTACAGAGATTTTTAATTTAGGCTGTACTACAGTACTTGTATTGCAAGATGTTGCTTGTATATCAAGTCAAAATAATAATAATAAATATTTAAAAATTTGCTTGTCTTGCAAAACGCTCTCAAACCAAGTTACTTGCAATCCAAGGTATTACTGTACCTGGCTAGTATAATCTATGTTCCCCCAAGGGGTAATTTGTATAGTCTGGAGAACATGGCATCAGCAGACTGAAGCGCTATTATTGATTCAACAACACTGTGAAGCTGCTCGAACACAACCAAAGAAGAGTTAATCAGAGATTGGAAGGTATATTATACATGTATACACTCATTTGACTGCATTTAAGCAAAAGCAGTAACACTTTTTCTGTATAACAGTGGGCACTTGAGGGTCAGATATGATCTGTTACTTAGGATAGATACCACAGAAAGCAAACTGACAAAATCCATGTTTTTTAGTATGTCAAGTTTTATTTGTCAACTCCATTTGCAAATCCCATGCCCCCCCCCCATCAAGATACTCAAAAGAAGGGAGAATGAATCATTGTAGTGCAAATAAATAACTTTTTTAAAAATATTGAAATATCCAGTTGTTCAGGATACACACACACATACAGAGAGATACATACACATAGCAAGTATGTTTACTTTTAGAATCACCAAGTACCGGTAAATTATCTTAAAATAGCTACAAGTATACACTGAAGCAGATGTATTTTCCTTATATAATAAATTGGCAAAACGTCTGTCTTTATGATGGCCTGGCTATGTGTGGAGGGAACGGTTGAATACTTCAAAGACCCCTGGAGGATGTAAGCCCTCCCTTTCCAGGATCCCTGTCAATGACCACTGGGCTATCCACTTTCAGGGCTCGAGGGTAGCTCTTGCCCTCACTATAACAGTGTCAACCAATGCAGGTCTTTATTTTTCCCTATAGAAGTGAATAACATTTATATCAGGGTGGGCAACTGTTGGAGGTCCAAAGGCCATTTAAATTTAACAAGCTAATTTGAATTTAGCATACTTCTAAGCAAAATTTTACTCTTTTGGTGCTCTGTAGTCACTGCAGACACAACTTCTTTGGTAATTTTTTTAAAAATGGGTGGGGGGTGCAGAGGCCCGTGGGTTGTGTGTTGCCCACCTATGACATATACAGAGAAAATAGAGGGGTCCGCTACTGAGATGGGAAGTAATACTGCACCCTGTCCTTGTTCAAGCCAGCTCAACAGCCTCAGCCTGTGCTCTGTTGAGTCTGTTTCTTGAAGTTTGGCAGAATATCGGGAACAACTGTTTTTATAGATAGCCCAAATAGTCCAACTGTTTGTTGTGTTTGTTAGAAGGTAATTTTGAACCATGACCTCAAGAGAATAATCAGGGTTTTGGCCAGGTGGGCTTCTTATTATACTGAGATCTTTAATGGATTTTATATTAACCACATGGGCATATGAAGCCATATTGGGTGCCTCAAATTGAGGAAGAAAAGCCAGATGTAAACTTTTAAAATAACAATAAATATAAAAAAGATTTTTAAATGGGTAGTGCTGGTGTGAACGACCAACATTTCTACCTACCAGAAAGCTTATACTATAATAAATCTGTTAGTTTTTAAGGTGCCAAGAGACTCTTTGGCTGGGTTCAGACATAAAGAAAAACCTGCTTGCTGAACTAAACCATGGTTTCATGCTATGTCTGAACCCAACCCTGCCCGCAAACTGTGGTTTCTTAGAGGCCAGCAAATAGGATCTGAACTGGATGGGGCCATAGGATGGGGCATAGTCACCACTGCAACCTTGGAAATCCTTTCCGAGGTCGCAGTGCCGTGGAGCGCCCGCCCCACCTCATAGCTGGCATGGTTCTTTCCACACTGGCTGGGAACAGAAGACCATCTTCGGTTCTTCTGTGTGGAAGGGCATTCCCAGGGGCAGGGAGCAGAGGAGCAAGGCACTGCCAGTGCCATAGGCACCACGGGGAAGGGGGGATTTCATAGATCATAGAGTTGGAAGGAGCCTACAAGGCTTTCGAGTCCAACCCCCTGCTCAATGCAGGAAACTAGAGGAGGGGTCTCCCATCCAAGTCATAACCAGGCTTGACCTTGCTTAGCTTTCCACACTCAGACAAGCTGAGCCAGCATAAGCCACAGGCCTGTCTAGCCTTTGTCCTGGCCTTTCTCCAAAGAGCTCAGGGAGGCATACATGGCTCTTCCCTTCATTTTTATTATCACAACAACCCTGTGAGGTAGATTAGGCTACCTACAAAGTGCCCCTATTTTCACCTGTGAAACATTGGAGGGCTGACCTAATTTTTTTTTTAAAAAAGATGTCCCAAGTCCTCAGCATTTGTCCAAAGGAGTAAGATGCAGCTCCCCATGCTGATTACTCTGAGGGTGGAGCTAAATGTTCCAAGAAACGCAAGGTTGCTGCTGAAAACGGCATCCCTGTGTTGAGTTCCACCCCCACCCCTCCATTATGTCTGATTCAACTTACCTGTTGTCATGATGTCCTGATGTCATTATTAATTTATTTAATTACTTTAATTTATTAAAACACCTCATAAATAAATTTCTCTAGGTGTTGCACAAAACATAATAACAACATTAAAAAATAGAAATAAAAAACCAATAAAAACCATCAGCAATATAAAACAAAGAAACATGCCAACACAATTAAAAGAGCCATCAGATATAAAATTTAAAACCACATTGCAGGGACTAAAATAATAAAATGTCAACACTACAATTACAAAAATACTTTAAAAATGCTGTGCTTCCTCACCCCCAACATATCATTGGCTGCCACACAGTGTAATGACACAGGGAAAGTTGAACCAGATTTTACTGAACCACAGAGAGGGCTTTACTTGACATAGAGCTGCTGTTTTCATTGGCAGTGCCATGTTCCTTTTAACACTCCGTCCTGCTTGAAATAGTTCCTGTGAAGTCAGGGATGAGGTAAGTTATGTGAGGACTGCAGCCAGAAGCAGTTTTTCCTGTGACATTACACATACGTGCTGCTCGCTCTACAATCAAGAGACAGGTAGACCAGTAGATGACCCCTGCAGCTCCGGGACATGTGGGATAATGAGACAAAGAACAAGCTCAGAAAAGGGTCATGAAGGGCTTTGCAGCTTGAGAGCACATTGATGGTACTGAGGAACTTTCTTGACCCAAGCGGCCATGGGACATGTACATGTTCCTCTGGACACAGAACTCTAAAAGTTTAATAACAAATGTTGGAGGCTTCAGATCACCATTTTGCACAGGGAGGGAGAGCACGAAAGAAAACAGAAGAGGGAGCAACTAACTGTCTGTATGATGGATGAAACACAAGACACACATATGTACATCTGGGCCAAGCACTTCAATAGCAGGACAGTACATTCCAGAGACTATGTTTTTCTAACACCTTGAGAGGGAAAAATGTTTTTAAAATTGCATCAAAATTACACATTTGAGTGAGTAGTCAGAGGCATTAGGAACATGGACATCACCCAGCATCAGGACTAATTATTTCACAGCCTGACTACAAATGATTAAGGTGTCTTTTTCAAGCCTCTAAGGGTCATGGCTTTATACAGAGTTATTTGCAGTAGTCTAAATTAAGAGCACAGCCTCAGGACATCCCTACGGCCCCTTCCCCTGGCTTGAAGGTCACAACTGGCTTCTCTCAGCAAGAGCACAATGGCAGTGAAAACCCATTATATGGGCTAAATCAATTACTCCTAAAGTGTAACCTAGCCACCCTGGAAGTACACAGATGCTGTGGGAAGTGTTCTACTCCCTGACTCCTGTGCATTGTGATTGGGCCAAAAGATCCAAACACCTCACTGCCTCTACCAATCAGAATAATGCAGAAGATGGAGTGCCCCAGTTAGAGTGGCAGGATGAAGATTTTTCTTTTCTTTAACTTTTATATGGTCCCTCCCCTGAGACCTTAGCACCCATCCTCCTTTTTTGATGCATGTCCCCCCTAAGGCCAGAGAAGAGCAAGTGCTTCAAGACAACTCATGTATATTTATTTTTCAAAGAAGCTCAAATACTTGTTTTATTATAATAGGATGGGCTAAATATAATAGTTTAAGAACTCTTGGTCTTGGAGGTAAATACATTTGGCTCCTGGCAGTGAAAGAGAGAAATTATCAAGAACTTTTTGTCTGACTATAAAGCAGAGATCTCTCTGAAGGTTTGAACTGAGTGCTTCTTACCCAGTCACCATGATAATAAAAGTTAAAGAGTCATGATAGAAAAATGCCCAGGCCTGAAGTGGCTATATCTTTATTATCGTGCAGAAAATAAAGCTATTGGTTCCTCCATTTGGCCAATAATATTGCACATAGTGGCCATAAACGACACATAACAAAATGGGAAAGACTGAGATGCCTGCAGTTGCTTATGCTGCTCAGGACCATAATCTGTGGTGAAAAATATACCTAGTAGGGCCTCCCTGATAGATCTACCTAGAAAATTCAACATGTGTCATTCAAAACCTTCTCCTAATTTATAGAACCAAGGAATGGGCAACTAGTGGCTGACTGACAGCACATAATGGATAAAGGCTTCAGTTACCTATTTAATAATGAAACATTGTTACGTTTGGTAGCATATGTTATAGCATAACGTTAATATAGCATACAACTTAGACACGAGTTGGTAAGCCATGCTTTCCTGCATGCAGCTACCAGGGTCTTTTGATACAACCATTTCCTCCCTTGACTTGTATGGGACAAAAAAGGAGCTGCAATTGGGGCAGGGGGGGATATTGCGGTAGGAGACACATTACTCTTCCCCACCCCAATAACATGGGGACAACTTCCCCCCCCCCCCCAACCAGAGCAATGCAAGGTCAACTTTCAAAACTATGATTTGGCCACTGGCCACAGTTGAAGACCTATTTGAGAACCATTGCTGCAAGCTACACCCACAATGTACCAGCTTTTCTGCATGAAATGAACATGTACCGTATATGTTTCCCTATTTTAATTTTGGCTACTTTAGACTGAAGGAATGAATTTAGTCCTTGTTGGGAGTATGAAAGGGGGAACTTCCTTGCAAGAGGAAGTGGGAGACAAATTGTTGCAATTTACAATTAAGTTAGTTAAGCTGATGCCTTGTAAATGTGTTATAACATTTACAAGAGCTCCCTGTGTTATAAGGAAGGCGGGGGGCGGGGCTGGGATCAAGTAAGATGATAGAAGTGTTAGAATGCATTAATGTGAAAGCCATGTTAATTAAAAAGCCCCGGTGAGGCAGAAAGAGCATTGGATTTCTGAACTGGAAAGCTGCTTTCAACTAGCAGTTATGGACTTGACGCCCTAGAACATCCATTCCTAATGGTAAGAGTTGCTTGAGAGTGCAACAGACTGCAGTTGGGAAGTGGTGGGCTCTCTGTGGACACATTTAAGCAGAGATTGAATGGGCATCTGTCACGGATGCTGTAGCTGTGGATTCCTGCACTGTAGATCCAGCATTGAGCAATGGGGTGCACTAGATGAGCTCCAAGATACCTTCCAACTCTATGATTCTATGAAAGTAAAGGTGCAAAAGGAGGGGGGGGAGTGCAGTGAAGAAAATGCCATTTTCTCCTCCAACATACAGACAAGTTCATCGAATATTGCAATGCGTTAACATTTTATGGTAGTGATGAAGGCTCTGACAGGGATTGGGAGCAGGGCAAGCAGAAAGTTGCTGTTGACTGAGCTGCACTGATCCAAGAGAGGGGAGGACAGCAAAAGGGTCAAGACACGGAGGGGAAAGAAACAGGGCCTAAGAAGGTAGCAAGCTAAGGGAAGTAAGAAAGTTGGAAGGAACTAAGAATTGGGTGAAGTCCAGAGAGACGTGGTGAAGAGGAGAAAGAAGGGGTCTGCGAGGGGAAGGAAAGCTAGGAGACAGAACTGAGAGTAGCCAGGAACTGCAAAGGCAAACAAGGTTTCTGTTCACACATTGATCTGACATAAGCAGCCAAATCTTCGGCGGCAGGCCACTGAACTATCAGTGTGCTTTGGAACAGTGTTCTCCAACCTTGGGTCCCCAGATGTTTTTGGCCTACAACTCCCAGCATGCCCCAGCCAGCAGGTTGGAGAACACTGCTTTGGAGGACAATGCTAGCGGGCAGCAAAATGCCTTGCTAGAAAAATCAGGCACTGCGGCTGCGATCAAGGCCGGCGTCAGGTGGGCATGGTTGGGCACCTGCTGAGGGCCCACACCCTGTCAGAGGCCCACTGACAAGAGCTCCCTGGAGTTGGTCCTCCTCTTCACCACTGCATGTTGCTTGTTCACCTGCCTCTCGCTCTGACCGAGACAATAGTGGTGGGGAGGAGGAGGAGCAGGAGATGCCCCTGCCTCCTTGCTCCTTGGCTCTCTGCCTGTCAAGCAAGCAAGTGGTAGCAATGATGAGAAAGAGGGTGAGGAAGAGCAATGGCAGCTGATGACAATGGTGGTGAGAAGGGAGACCCACTGTGGGCGGGGGATCATTGAGGGTTTCTTGTCCAATAGCCTTTCAAAACCTGGAGCCAGTACTGGGCGCAATCCTGTGCGCAGTTGGATGTCAGAGGATGTCCATGACTTGTAAGCTGCATTTTCTTCCCCCAGCACCTTTGGGGCACTTTCCTCTTTCTGCTCCATTGCTGTCCTCTCTGGTATGGAAGTTCTAGGATCAAGGTCCCAGGTTGCAATTAGCCTCCAAACAACTTTCCAGTTTGGAAATAGGATGCTCTTGTGCCTCACCGGTGGGTTTGAAAAAAAAATCCATAGCTAAATCTGAACTCTGCTTCCCCTTGGTCCATCAGTGCCCAGTGTCCATTCTTAAGGTGAAATATTTAACTGATTGTGGGAAACGCCAGTGTGGTGTAGTGGTGAGAGTGTTGGACTGGGACTCGGGAGATCCGGGTTCTAGTCCCCACTCGGCCATGAAACTCACTGGGTGACTTTGGGCCAGTCACTGACTCTCAGCCTAACCTACCTCACAGGGTTGTTGTGAGGATAAAATGGAGAGGAGGAGGAGGATTATGTAAGCCGCCTTGGGTTCCTTGCAGGAAAAAAGGCGGGGTATAAATATAATAAATAAATAAATAAAATGCATTGCAATGGTTCCACTGAGTCTCTCTCACACACAATTCATTTTAACACTCTTAGTCCTACTGAACTTAGGAGATGCAATAGTGAATGACTAGGTGGAGGATTATCTATATATAACTTGCACACATATTCAATGCTGAATGAACATATTCATTAATAAGAAAGCAAGATTTGTACCAAGTTAAGAGCTGAGTACCTAATTTAGGCAACCGAACCCAAAGTTAGCATTGCTACACAGCATGACAATATGAACATAGAAGAAGAGTAGGCAGCTGTCACAATGGGATTACTATGTACAATTTCTGACAGAAGATCATGTGGGCCATTCCAATTATCCACAGACTGATTTAGAAAAATAATAAATAATAAAAGGGTCATTTGATCAGGGTGTGTGTGTATGTGTGTGTGTGTCTGTAAATTAAGACAGAAAGCATAGAGGAAGCCACACTTTACTTTCTTCAAGTATGTATCTCTGGGTTCTGATTGTAATAGTAGAAATGCTGAACAATTGA
Organism: Shinisaurus crocodilurus; assembly: GCA_021292165.1. Taxonomy (NCBI): domain Eukaryota; kingdom Metazoa; phylum Chordata; class Lepidosauria; order Squamata; family Shinisauridae; genus Shinisaurus; species Shinisaurus crocodilurus. The sequence continues at coordinate 116,012,482 of CM037878.1, read as the reverse complement.
CTTGCATGGGAAACATTTATAGGGTATATAAAAATAATTCATTTCAGAGCAATACAGCTATGCCAATAGGAAGAACTACCCACTTTTAAAACAGAGATTTGGAGAGCCTAGACAAAGGAAGTGGAATGTTATTGTTATGGCAAGGGTTACACAACCCATGATTCTTCTAGAAACAGGCTTTAAAAACACACACCACAGGCATTTGTTTTAAAAAGAAAAAGCTGTTCAATACATACACCTCAGTTTTGCTACTTAGAGCATCAGTAAAAAGGAAGCAGGAATTTTATTTAATGTTTTATTTCATTTATTCACATTTACACGCTGCAATTTTAAAAAGTTATCCAAGGCAGCATACAAATGATAAAATGTAGAATCAAATCAATATCAATAAAATCCATCAACTACTTGATTATTGAAAGGTTGTGATGGACAAAGCGGTCTTAAAGAAATGGCAAAAGGGCAAGATGTGCAGGAGCCCCAGATCACAGAAGGGTGAGACATATTCTGAGATGAGAAGGTATATGGGCCTTAAATGAACGATTAGAACTAGGAATTACAGATTGTATTATTACTGACTAGCTAAAAAAAGTCATATCAAATTTCATAGCACAGGGGAAGGATGGAAGAATTCAAGTCTTTTCTCCATTCTCACTCCCCTGCTTATGCACTCAAGAACACCATTGGGTGGGCCCGGGGGGCGGAGCTAAATTGGTCCCTAACAACTCTAAACTCTAAAGTGAGGAGGAGCTTTTCTACTGACCCAAAAGAGGCCGGAGCAGGTCCTAGAGGGTGAATGACTCAGTGGGGAAAGGAAGCAGAAAGGAAAGATTAGCGAACTAGGACAGGAGAACAGGTAGCTCAGAGGTTAACCAGGCAGGTAGGGCCTGACAGGGTGGGATCCACAGCAACAGGAATAAAGCACAGGGTTTTCTATCAAAAATGGGGAGAGGAGGAGGAGCTTGCTTGCTAGAAAGTGATGAAGAGCCAGAGAATCCTAAGATAGGGGATTGGTATCAGAGAGAGGAGAGAGAGAGAGGGAGGGAGGGAGGGAGGGAGAGAGAGAGGGAGGGAGGGAGGGAGAAGGTCCCAGCCAGCTCTGCCAGGCTGTCTTTCTGGACATGGCAGGCTCTTCCATATTCTGCAGATTACAGCTATTGGAAGGAGCACCTTTCTTAGACCATCCAAGCCAGAATTGGGAGGGGTCTCACTCAGGGAATGTCAGTTTTCTGCTCCATGACCAGGCACTGTATGATGAAGCACTAACTTTCAGGTTGTGAGTCTCAACAGAAATGTTGTTCCACACTTACTTGCTTTGTTGGAATGGAATACATGCCATGGAACTTTATGGATGGCATGAAACTGATCCACGGCAGCCCCCTGGCAAGACCCCCATGATGTCCTCGGCAGTGATGGCCAGGCTGTCCTCAAATGCAGTGTTTTACTTTCCCCCATAGGAGTGTTTGGCAGTCATTCCTTTATACGAGGGGAAAGGGTGCATTCAAGGATGCTTGTGGTGGTAGGGCTAAGCTTATTCCAGCTGCTGGTGACTCTGTATTATTTTTATTTATTTATTTATTTATTTCATTTATACCCCGCTCTTCAGCCAGAAAAGGCTCTCAGAGCGGCTTACACAAATTAATAATAAGACAGTCCTATCTCTGCATCCCCATCCTGGCTTCTATTTTTTGGTCATGCTAGAGCAGCCTTGTCCAACCTGGTGCCCTCCAGATGTGTTAGACGGCAACTCCCATCATTCCTGGCCAGCATGGAATGTGCCACAGAATGGCAGAACACTGGCAACTGGCCATGTATATAAAAGACCAACTTTCTCTCCACTGAAATGCATTCCTCGAACTAAATAGACAAAATAAAATCCTCCTGGACCATGTTAACATTTAGAGCAGCCTTCCCCAACCTGGGTGCCCTCCAGATGTTTTGGACTTCAATTTCCATCAGCCCCAGCCAGCTATTCTTGGCCAATAGTAAAAAATGGCTTTCAAAAGACATTACTGAAGTTCTACAAGAAAACCACTGAATTATTTGAAAAGGAGCAAGTATACAAATTTCAGAGTGGAGAAAGATAAAACATTTTTTAGCAATAGGTAGAGCAGAAATCTGCAGACCCACACATAACTTAACAGGATTACCAACCAAAACGTAAACATACCTCAATTTCTTACATTTATGCTTCCAGATTTATTGGCTTATTTTAAATAATGTGTTAATTCACCCAACTGGTATAGTGTAATTAGCCATATTTTCTTCCCTCCCAAAATTAAAATCAAGTTAAATAAAAAAAGTAGCCCAGTTTAAGCTGCTGGCCCTGCCACAATCAACATATACAGGCCTGTGGCTTACTGCTGGCTCAACTTGTCTGAGTGTGGAAAGTTAAGCAGGGTCAGGCCTGGTTATTACTTGGATGGATGGGAGACCCCTCCTCTAGTTTCCTGCATTGAGCAGGGGGCTGGACTCGTCAATAGCCTTGTAGGTTCCTTCCAACTCTATAATCTATGAAATCTATGAAACTGGGAATGTTTCCAACACAAGGACACTGATGAAGCTCCGGGGACTGTTACTTGGGTCCACATCCTCTCAGTCTATCCCCTCATCAGAAGTCTGAGCAGGCATTCCAAACTGACCATGCCTATGGATAGACGAGAAGATTTTATCTTCTCATTTCAAGGGACTGCTTGCATACATGCTTCGATAGCAGCTGCTTCCCTGTTATGCATGAAATGCTATGATGAGTGTAGTTCTGGTGGCATGGAAGGAGAAAGAGATTGTTCCCAAGCTGTATCCAAATATGGTACTGTGTCAGACCAAGGCTACAGCTTAAGCACTAAAATGCAAACAAATTAGAGCTAAGCCAAAGGGGTCTTCATCCAAGTAACCACTTCTTAACAAAGTCATGAGAAAGGAAATGGGTGCAGATTTAAAAATCCACCAAGTTCAGAAAAAGTAAACTGTGCTTATGATGTGGCAAATGGTTATAAGTCTACCTGGACTCTAAGTCCAATGTTAGTTTCTTCATCTTGAAATGACTATATATCTGAGTAGCAAAAATGGGGCAACTTCCTGACTGCATCCTGATCATCACTGTGATCTGTAAAGAACCGCAACAACTTCACACACATACACACATGCATACACACTTGGGGGCTTTGTATCTGCAATTCTGGGATAACAGCCCTTTCCCGAAGCTGCTTGTGATGTGATATGGAGGTCAAATTTGCGACTGCCTATGCCAAAGCACGTGAGCACATCTAAAGTAGGTCTTTGGACCCCGACCAATATATCTTTTCAAAGACCTCAACATTACTCTTGATCAGCCTCACCCAATATGCCCCCTCCAGATGTGTTGGACTACAACTCCCATCATATCAGCCAACACATCCGTGCTGGTTGGTGATGATGGGAGTTGTAGTCCAGGTGCTAGGCTGGGAGAGACTGTTCTTTAACATATCTGTGTTGAACTTCCACAAACTAACTCTTCACCCCAAGTCTCAGAGCCAAACTAGACATGACACAATCACATACTCCCTTAATTATTTATTTACTATACTTTTAAACCACCCAATAATCAACGTTCTCTAGCTGGTTTACAATATATTAAAAACATGCAGTACAAACATTAAAACAAATAATGAAAACAGCGCAAAATAAACCCAAGATATATCCAGCAGCAAAGAATAAAACCATTACAACATCATAAAAACAAATTAAAACCAGCAGCAGAATAGAGTACTAAAAGCACTAAAAAGAGTCCTTAAAACACCTGGGAGGTTTTCACCTGGCACTGAAAAACCACAACACAGGCACCAGGCAAGCTTCTCTGGGGAAGGCATTCTGCAAATGGAGTGCCACACTAAAAAAAGCCCTCTCTTTTGTAGCCACCATCTTTGCCTCATTTTGTGGGGGCACCTGGAGGAAGGCCTCAGACGATGATCTGAATATTTAATGTAAATATGTCTTTCTTCCAACATTCTCCCAACACATCCCTTCTATCCCAGCTGTTTTTCTGTTCAGAATCCCCCATCCCAACTACTTTTCTCTCTGCAGAGCAAAAGATTTGGATAAGGATATATCTTTTCAAGTATGGCGGGGGGGGGGAACCATGGGGGTGGTGGACTATGCTAAGTGGGAAATGGCAGGAGGGAGTAGGGTTAAGCCACTGCTTCTCTACTGTTCCTCTGCTCAGACTTGCAGCTTCATGAGGTTGCTTTTGGTTAAAACAAAAAGAACCACCCACACTGGTAGAAACACACATAAGATTGCATGTTATTGTCATTTGGATCTCAATACCGAGTTATTAAACATGTTGTTTCCTTGTGTCATGTTTCTCAAATGATATGAAAGCAGTTTGTTCTTGAACATAAGAACATTTTCCTAATAAAGACATTTATTTGTGATTCCATCCTTAACTGTGGTTATTGAGCTGGCCTTATTACTAGGTTTGCTCTTCCTCCTCTCTTCCCCACTCCCCCTGTTCCTCTTCTGTCTTGTTTTACTGAACGCCTTTGGCATGGAATGTTCTTCTTTTCACTAAAGTACATTGCCTGAGATAGCTGTAGAATATGAAGTTTAGATGCTTAACAAATAACATGAAATTAATATCCTGAGGCCAATGAAGCTGATACTTCTCCCCAAATCACTTTGACACTCTTGCATGAGAACACATTACAAAACTATTATTGTAAAATTTTACACAAGTTTAGGGGAATAGCCAAACCACAACTATCCAAAACTCCTATTGTGATCCTGGACTTCATAGCACTCTGATTCCTACACAGAACTCATGCAAACAAGGCCTGCCCCTTTCTAATCAGTGCTGGATTAATGCTCTGCATTGTATATATTCATGATAAAGCTGGCAGGTGGTGGTAGGGATGTGTGTGGTGGAAAGCAATACATTTTAATATCATTTGCCGTGGTTATTTCATACTAGCCAAAGAAAAATGTGCTGCAGAACAATCACACATAGTCCAAAATATGAGCAAAGCAGGAAGACTGCCCCCACCCTTCATAAATAGCACCCCTGTCTGTCCTCTGAATCATGCCTATGTTTGCATTTATACGCTGTTTTTGCCCCAGGATATTTCACCATTAAACCATGAAGTTAGGGAAGAAAAATCTGTGCAAAATTTTCAAACCGTCAAGGGTGCTTGACTATTGTGCTTAGATTACTGCTTCATCATACATTTCTTGTAGTCTTGCAAGTTGAATTTATTTATTTATTTATTTATTTATTATATTTATACCCCGCCTTTTTTCCTGAAAGGAACCCAAGGCGGCTTACAGAATCCTCCTCCTCCTCCTCTCCACTTTATCCTCACAACAACCCTGTGAGGTAGGTTAGGCTGAGAGTCAGTGACTGGCCCAAAGTCACCCAGTGAGTTTCATAGCCGAGCAGGGACTAGAACCTGGATCAAAACATTGTCCCTACCTTGCAAGTGTATGCACAAAATGGCACAAACATACATCTTACATTCAGAGGGTACACATTGTATCGTATCATATGTGTATCAGAATCACATAATTATTTAAACAAATATGCACCAAGGGGCATCCAGAGTTTGTAATACATTTGCAAATACGGTATATTCCCAATCAATCACATTTCTTCCTCCCACCACCACCTGCCACACCACCAAAAACAAACCTTTCAATCCAAAAAGGCATCATGCTATTTTCTCCTGATGTCCCAGGACCATCATGATTAGTATTAACAGACATCTATGGGAAAACACCCTGTTTTTATATTATATTATAGTCATTATTATATTATATTATATTATATTATATTATATTACAAATTGACTTAACATTATCAGGAGGTAAGTACTGTACTTTCATAGAAACACTGCTCCAGGTGCACAGTCGCTCATTCACAAGCAAAAGACAAGCCTCAGAAGTGTTCTAGGTAAACATAAATCATACTCTCATTGTGATCAGGCAGACAGATTGGCTCTCTCTAAGCCAAGAACTGCCTCATCGGAAAATATGCTCTGATGCGTTCACTGGCACAATGTTTCTGACAATGCAAATCCTCATGTGACTTTACCTTGCAGAAATCAGAAGGAAGTATTCATTTTACAAAACATAATCAGAAATAATATTTGTTCAGGGTTACATAAGTTACTTCCACACCTTTTGTTTTGCCTCCTGTTTAAAAGCAAAGACCCCTATAGACCTTGCTAGCCTTAATCACATGGATGCAAGCCTGTCACTCCAGCCCTGATTACATTATACTATACACTCATTTTGAACAATTCATCATCATCATCATCATCATCATCATCATCATCATCCAAGGGTCATGTAACACGACTTGGGAAACCATAGGATCTACTTCAAACATTTTTAATGTGCATGGATTTTAAGACTGATGTTAGTCTCACTGCTGAATGGTTGTTATGAATCAGCTCCAAGTCAAGTTCACTTCTGAAGACCGTCCACCAGCTTTCCCTTTAAGAATGAAATTAACATGAAACTGACACACATCAAACTATTCTAAAGTCAGATTTACATGGATCTTAACGCCAATTTTGAGGGGGGGAATGCTCTACTAGGGGTGGGGGAGGAATACATAAAGTATCCCATTGAAGGGAAGTACGGCAGAGAAAATATGTCCTCAAATTACTGAAGAGAATAATAATAACAATAACAATAATTTATAACCCACCTTTCCCCCAATACTGGAGCTCAAGGTGGCTTCACAACATTAAAATTTGTACAATTAAAACATATAAATATAGAAATGTACTAAGAGCACCTATGAGAAACCAAACTCAGATGTTCTGGTTGTTTAACAGCTGTGTTATTAAAAACCCTGTATAGATAAATTTGGAAAATTGTGGAATGTTTTACACATACCACATCAGGAGTGTGATGATATTGTAAGAGAAAGCATAACTCTTACCGATACTGGCAACTAGTATTACAACACTAGAGGTTCCAGCTATTATATGCACTGTATAAATGCAGTAAACAAGTCAGCTTCAATACTGTAAATGTCAACATTTAAAAAAGTTTTTGTGGAGCCATGCATTCAGAAAAAGAAAGAAAAAAAGAACTCACAATTCAGTTTTTAAAATTGTATTAATAGCAATGCTTAATGAGCCGAATACTTTCTTTACACCTCTTAAACTGAAATTGCTCTAATTTTGATGAGGGCCTACAGTACTGAGCTGTTCCAACATCCCCCCCCCCCGGCTTTATAATGCTTCCTTAATTAGACTGCACTTAGGTCCTTTCAAACTTGTATCTCGTTTCCATAATAAATTACCTAAATTTAAAGCAAAATGCTGACATGTATCTGTGGGCTCCTGGCCAATAAAACCTTGCAATCTGGGAAGAAATCTGTAGAAAAATCAATAGTCAACCATCTAGCAAAGTGGCTCTCGGTTTAACCTCTCCCTTTTTTTTAACCACTCTCTTTCACCAGTGACAAATAGAGCTCGTTACCAGGAGGGCACTGCTAAGTGTCAACAACAAATTCAGAGACACCCTAGAGAGGCCGTGGGCTAGGTGAGGCCGAGATGGAAAACATGCACTTACCATCTTGCTCAGAATATATATACTCCAGGTGTATCCACAATACCTGCATGTCAAGTTTTCCCTAGTGACTTTTATTGTTTTTATTCCATAACTGGACGTCACCAATAAGAGCCAAAGAAAGCGATTAAGTGAAGTCAGGGATGGTCAATGCCACATTCACTTACCTACAAAAGAAGAAGAGGGGGGGGGGGAGAGACACGGGTTGAGCTGGTTAATCACAACAGTTTACTAAGCTCTTTAAGATCACAGCTAATTAGCTTTGACTCAAAGAAGGATTGCAAGGTTGCTGAGAAGGGAATGGATAACCTTGTGGTTTTTAATCGATTTTGATTGTCCTGGGAAAACAAAATAACTTAATATCTTTACTGAGAGATTATATATATATATGTGTGTGTGTGTATAATATATATATTTCCAGTTCTGTTTGCTGGAGTAGATATTACAATGAAACAGGTGGCAGAAATATAAACCTTCTAAAGCCCCCGGGTGTTTTCTCAGGAAGTGTCTAATGATTGTCACTAGATCTGTTGCAGGGCTTTCTTCAGAGTCTAACATGGTGCAAGTAGTTGCTGGGATTATGCCAGCGATCTCCTTGGCAACTGGTTGCTCACAGGAGCTACAAATAGCAGCAGCCAACCCCACCACACACATTTCAGTTTTGTACTTGTATCCTCCCTTTGCCTGGCCCCACCCACCACCCCAGTTGTGGAATAAACACACAGATTCTGCACCGGTGGAATTATTGGGAATGGTACCTTTTCCAGTCCCTTTCTCAGATCTCAGCCTGTTGCAGCAAAATGATGGGCTGATTATAACAAACAAGTATATTTAAAAAATCTGCCAACATTTTTAGAAGAATATTCAAGATAGCTGCTGAGTCATGAAGCTATGATGACAACATACCGTACTTCACATTTAAGTAAAAAAACAAGGAGTACATGAGGGCCCATCAGTTACAAAGAATGAAGATAAATTAGGAATTAATTACTTCATATTAAGCTCTCAGCAAATAAATGTATAGCAAAACTGCAATTTCTATTTGTCCGTTATTACATTTTTATATCACATTCTACTATGATAGCCTGGTATTGTTTTTAACCAGGCACACTAGCAGCAGTAAGAAGCAAATTCAAATTTGGAATAACCTGCTCCAGCTATTTTAAACATCTACCAGTATACATTATTTAGCTGCACCCAAGAAGCAGTAAAGGAGCTATTAAGTGGGCATGTTACCACAAAATTTTTTATTTATTTATTTATTTATTTATTTATTTATTGTATTTATGAATCGCCCATCTGGCCAGCATACCAGCAACTCTGGACGATGTACATCATGATAAAATATAAAATACAGTTAAAACAGTATAAAATTTTAAAATCTTAACCCACCCCATATTCTAGCCATGTTTTTAGTGAGCGGCGGAAGCTCAGCAGAGAGGGGGCATGGTGGAGGTCACTAGGGAGAGAATTCCACAGTATGGGGGCCGCCACAGAAAATAGAAAATAGTTCTATTTTCTGTGCATTATATTTTAAAGCCAAGCTGAAAATAGCATTTTGAATTGCAACTTAAATTTATAAGATAAAGAAAGGTGGCATACATTCGTTTCCATTATAGAGCATAATCACTTTAAGAACATTATGATAACCAACCTAAGAAGCTTAATGGTCAAGCTTTAATTCAGATACATTAAGGATTCCATTCAAAATACAAATATGGAAGAAGGACTGAGTTCTCAACAAATGTGTCTATAACTTTCTAATGAACACACTTAGTACTGATGATGTCTAGTACTATCGGTAAACATTTAGGACAGACATTTTATGGGCAAAACTAACATGCATATTTACAACATTTAATTAGTTCATTTTACAGCCTGTTCAACCCTGAAGAGAATGATGTGGAAAGTAAGACTTTGTGGTTAAGATGTGTGCTGAATTGTTGTAAGGGAGAAACAAGGTCTACTGCTATGTCTTGAATGTCAAGTATGTAAACAAACTAGGGGTCTCCATATCATGCAAGAAACAACAACACCAGAGTGCAGGTAAACAGGAGCATTTTTAACATAGGGTTATATATACATAGTTACACACTGCAGAATGCATGCATTAAGCATCCAAGATGGCTAGCATGCATGGGATATTAAGACCACACAAGAAGCGGCAGTGACAGATCTGTGATTAGAGCTCCCGTTTTTTAAAAAATGTAGCCACATTTTTCTGATCCAAATCCCCTCTCCACAGCTGCTATCTGCCCTGCTGGTGAAAGCGTCCCCATATGTATAGCAACTTGGGACAGGAGTAGAATTTGGCTCAGAAAAGAAGCATGGTGAGAAAGGGTTGACCCCTCCCTCCTACAGCATCCTGAACTGGGACCCTGTGCAAGTGAATTTGCCCTTTAAAAAATAACCACTGGGAGATCCAATCATGGATCTTCCACTATCTTGCCTAGTTGTGCCCACAGTCCCAAGAAAGTACCCTTCGTTATGGAGTGATCCTGAACCAATGATTCAAAGTAGGTATGTGAGATACCAAGAGTGCATGGGTTCCCCATCTCTAATGCAATCTACATCTTATTTCCAAACTCACATGAAGTAGGTAGATGCCATTATGGCAGATATCAGTGCCCTGAACAGGGAACATTTGGTCCAAATGAAATATTAGAGTGCATCGATCTGCACAAAAATATAGATCAACTTTATTTGGCATCTAGAAAGATCAAAATATGTGACACAACCAAGGAAGATGGATCTTTCAGCAGCAGCAGCAGCAGCAGCAGCAGCAGCAGCTGATGATGTCACATGGGAAACTATATGTTCTTCAGCTCCTCACAGCACCAATCCTGTTAGAGGGAGAGGACGACAGCTGGAACTTCTCAGACCTATCAAACCACCATTTGGGAATCCCTATCATCTCCAGAAAGAGAAAGGGGGTGTACAGTTCAAATCTTGCTGGAGCGCCTGATGGCAAGGACCAGTCCAGTCTCTGTAGCTTGGGAAGGTACAGTAACACCAACTCTTAAGGCAGCCTTCCCCAACCTGGTCCCCTCCACATGTGTTGGACTGCAACTCCCATTATTCCTAGCCAGCATGGGATATGCTGTCTGGGAATCACAGAAGTTGCAGTCCAACATATCTGGAGGGCACCAGGCTGCAGAAGGCTGCTTTAGGATTATCAAGCAGAAATCTGGAGAACTTCAGACCAGATATCCTCCACTCTCCCAGCTCCTGCCCATCAAAACAGGTCCTATGAGAAAAATCCTTTTCACAAACATCCATGGGCTTTCACTAGTTTTACAGAAATCAATCTTCTCTGCTGCATTGTATTAATTAAAAGAACTATAGATGCTGCTCAAAGACTATGTTTCAGTACTACTTGGTTAAGACCATATCAATACTTAATAATTCTATACACATCCCTATTGACAGCAAATCTATAGGGACTGGGCCCAGCACCTCTGCAGGGGTGCCTCAAGAAGAGCTGGGAACTGATTCTGACTAAGACTGGGAGGAGGGGGAAGAGGCTGCCAAGGAGTCAAGGCCACAGGAGCAGGAGATGGGTGAGAATAGTTGTGATAACCAAGGAGGCTCTTCTGAACTGTGGGAACGCATGCTTCTAGCAAAGGGGAGGAGATGGTAGTAGGAATCAGGGATATAAGAGTTAGGCATCAAATGAAGAGGAAGGAGCAATATAGCATAATACAATGTTCTAAGTGATTGGCAGCCAGGGCCAACAACATGTGGAAGGATCCACCCTAAGGGTGGGGCTTGGGAGCCATCCAGTTTGAACAGGGAGGGTTGTCAATTTTTCATTTATGATGCTGTAACCTGTAAAACCCAGTAGAACTTAGAGGTCTAGCATTAAGCTACATGGACTTTCATCTTTTGTCTCCTTTGTTTGTATGGGGATTCTAGAATGTACCCTGAGGCCATAATTGATTGTCAGTAACTTCTACATGACAAAAGCTAATTGAGTGGAATTACAACTGACTAGCTTGTCCAGTGGTGGCATCTGACAACAAGAATAGTAGTGCCCATCCCATCAAATTTTGTCCTATTTGACCAGTATCAAACAACACAAGAGCTGTAGTCAGAGAGTGTATGCATTTGATTCAATGGACCTGCATATTCAATGTCAGTATATTTTTCAGTATGTTAACTAGTTGGTTCCATTGTCTGTCAACTCTTCTTAATTATCAGAGCAGTCAGACAATGGAACCAACTGCCTAGGGAGGTGGTGGGCTCTCCATCACAAGAGGTATTTAAGCAGACACTGGACAGCCATCTGTCAGGGATGCTTTAAACTGAATTCCTGCACTGAGAAGGGGGTTGGACTTGATTGCCTAAATGGCCCCTTCCAACTTTATGATTCTATATTTACTCTTCAGCTTTGGGCAATGCAGCTCCTAAGCCAATAAAATAACAACTTGCTTCTGGGTTGACCAAGGCCAAATCTGTAGACTGGAGTAGGCAACCTGGTACCCTCCAGATATCTTGGATTACCACCTGCCATCAGCCCCAGCCAGCATGGCCAATGGTCAGGAATTATTTGCTGTAGACAAATCAAAGGGTATGATTTAACCAAGTGCAGCAGCTCAAGAGAGAGTACTACTTTCAGCTTTATCACGATACCTGGGATTTCTCTACCCATTGTACTCCACTAAACATGGTCTAACAAAAATGTCCCATGTCCTGTTTAGAATAACTGCAGTCTGAGTTGAGAGCAGGAATAGGCTCTTCCCTCACCTCTCTTCTGCTCTCCTCACAGTGTGGAGAAGTCAATGAATGAACTAGAAAGATCCATGCTCAAATAAAGGCCATTCTTAACTGAAATCAACAGAAGTTTCAAAACTTTAGTTGGATTCATGACCAAACCATATCAGTGGCAAATCAGAGGAAGAAGTGGGAGCCAGATGGATCATCGCAGGCATAACTGATAAATTCAAAAGTGAAATAATTCCCACTCAAAATATACAAGGTGAAATTTTTGCAAGAAACAATCACAACAAAAATCAAGGTACAGTGAATCTATTTATATAAAAACAATTTCAGGCTGTCCAAATATATAAATCAAGAGTATACCTCATGAGTAACAGACTTGAAACTCAAGCAATGCAGAATTGCTTTGGCCTTGATAATGATCCAGAAACAAGAATACAATCACTCTGTATATGGTCTTCACTCAATACTACATACTTTTCTAAGCAGCCCAAAGCTCAAAGGGCTTGGTTATCAGGTAGGTAAAGTGTCCTGTATTGTAGTGTACCATCCCAAATGGAACCTTGATTACAATGCAATTGTCTGTGAGCTCCCCAGTATAGTGAATGGACTTTGGGTTCATGTTCAATATGTTGGGCTCCTCAAACATTCCCTGCATATAGAATGTGAGGCTAGAGACTTCATACCATGATGGGGGTGAGAGGTGTCATCACAGTAGTCCTAGCCTTGAAGAAGTTTAATACGCCTGGAGCCAATATGGCATGAAGAAAAGAATGACTTTGCTCTTTGTACTGCACTGCTAAATAGTATGACCCCACCAAATCCTTCAGCCTAGGCAGCCAGGATTCCCATGTCTAATAACTTTTCTTTAGAGAATGCAGAGGAGTCAGTCGCTTTTTCTTCTGTGCACTTTTTGCTTAGGCTACAAGCCTGAAGCCTTTTATTCCTGGGTTATCATTCATGCAGAAGTCAACTGGAGCTCACTATAACTACTTCAAAGTACATCATTCAAGGAACATGATCATAGCTGGAATCCAAAATTGCAGTCTTACCCTTAGGGTGAAAAAAATCAGAATGCAGACTGAATCAATTAGGGAATGTTGAGGCATATTCTCCTTCATGTGCACACTACTTCCAGTCTCCCTGTAGACAGCCAGGATTGCACAATTATCAAAACAAGTTAGGGTATGATATTTGTAAAATGTTTAGCCATCTGAACCTGTGTGTGTGCTTTTTTCTTTTCTGTCAAAGGAAACTATTAATGGGCAATGCAGTTTAAGTACAACTACCAGCAGCTGGCCAGGTTTTTTGTTGGTTTTGTTTTCTAGCTAGTAACCAGAAAAGCAAGGGGAACGACGGTTCTCTCCACCCAAGTTATTTTCAGCTATACATCTTAGGTGAGCAGACATATTTTGCATTGGAAACCTCCAATCTTTGGACCCACCAACCCCCCCCCCCGGCCTCTACCCATCTAGGACCAGAATTATTTCAAACTTGGCATCCCTGGGCAGTGTGTGTGTGTGTGTGTGTGTGTGTGCATGCGCGCATGCGGATGCGTGTGTGTGTGCATGCTCTTGCATCAATCTGTAATCCCAGACACATTTTATCAACAAGCAACATGGTCATAAAATGTCTCAGCTCCTTTCTTAACTTCTGCCCTGAGGCCACATGTCACTGGATATCACTGAAAGCCAGAAAACTATAGACCTTGAAGAGGCAAAACCAGGTTTTCATTTCCAGAGTGAGGCTGGGTGGGGGCTGATAAGTGTAGAGATGTTTTGAAGCTCTTTACCACCACATGCCAGCAGAATTTAGATTGCACACTAAAAACAAGTACAATTTTGTTTCTGTACCCCATGCCACGCTTCCTATATTTCCTGGAGGAAAGTTCATCATACCATGGAGGGCTTGCAAAGTTACAGCAATCCTGTGGCCACCACAAATATTATATGTGGGTTTGGCCATAGGAAGCTCAACAATAATACCAAAAGTATTGTCATAGATCAGTGCCAAATAGATACTGTGCCAAATGCTGTGAAGTTTGATTTTCAATTAGGAAAGTGTGCTCTCAAAGAGTGTGAAACCCCATTTCTACCTCAAAGGTAGGCACTATAGTTTTCCTGCTAAATGAAATCAACATCCTAAGTCGCCTGGCATCAATCTCAGTGGTCTTTCACATTTTTTTCATGCCTCTTCATGGCCCCGATATGCTTCTGCTTTAGTTAAATTTTTAGGACTTGTTTCTTCCTCACAGCATTATCCTAGGTTCAAACAACACATTACGTTAATTGCAAAGCATGTAGCTATGCCTGATAGTTTTCTTTGCTTTAGTGTAACTACACATGGCCCCAATTCAGATCAGAACCAGCATCCGCTGAAAGGGGAGGACTAAACCTCTCCCCCCCCCCATGTTTTCCCCCTTAAATTCCACACACACACACCCCACATGGTGGGGGTGTTAAAACAAAAAGTCTCCATTTGGAGTCAATGGAGGCTTTATACTTTTTAAACTGCACCCCCATGTGAGGGAATTTGAGCGGAAAAACTGGGTGGGGGAAGGTTTAACCCTCCCCTTTCAGTGGGAGCTGGTCCAGATCTGAATCAGGCCTGCATACAGTTACACTTAAGTAAACTTTCAGGCACAGCTATATGCTACGCAATTAATGTAATGTGTAGTTTGGCCCCCAAATAACCATGAATTAAGTAATACACATTATGACATCTTGTAGCCAGTTTGGCTATGTGGTTGTGCCATTTTTAGTGGAAGGGAAGAGGAAAGAGAATGCCTCCCTATTGCCCATGTTCCACTTCAGCCACGCATTGTCTTGCTGCTATGCCATCACTGCTACATAGCAACATTTTCACTTCTACCCAGCTCGAGTTGTGTGTAATCCACATTCTGCCCCACTAGTTAACAGGGATGTTGAAGAGTCCTTGGTCTCGAGTCACGAGTCGAGTCACTGAGTCTTTGGACCCGAGTCCGAGTCCTTGGTCCAAAATGGTGACTCATGCGTCACGAGTCACTCCCAAAGCCGACTCCATGAGTCCCTATTAAAATCAGTGGGTTTTCCCCCAACAAAATAAGACTACTTCAGATGTGTGGCTTAAATAAATTCTAGGCACAAGTGTGCCTTTTTATTTCAAAACTCTGCAACTGATTTTGGCAAGAACAGACCAGGCAGACAAACCCAAAATAACCAGGCAGGCAGAGGAGGCAGGGAACCCCAAAGCAGGCAGGCAGAGGCAGCCAAACCCAAAATGTCTGAAAGGTTGCATTTTAGGAAAATGATTTTAAAAAAACAAACTTGCTGTATTTCCTAAAACCTATCCATGTTGCATTTGAGGAACACGATTTTGGAACACGAGTCCTTGGTCTTGAGTCCCGAGTCGAGTCTCGAGTCCCATTAAAAATATTGGGACTTGAGTCTGACTCGAGTCAGAGGGGGGACTCAGTCCGACTCACGAGTCGAGTCCTGGAGTCCGAGTCCCCATCTCTGCTAGTTAACTGGAAACATAGGAAGCTGCCTTATACTGCTGAGTCAGTCCATTTAGCCCAGTATTGTCAACACTGATTGGCAGCGGCTCTTTTCAAGGTTTCTGGCAGGATTCTTTCCTATCTCTAGCTGGAGATGCCAAGGATTGAAATTGGGACCTTCTGCATGCAAAGCATGTGTTCTACCACTGAGACACAGCCCCCTTGGGTAACTATATACAACTGGATTGGAAGAGGGAGTATCAGCCCAGTTATCTCAGCAACAAGGACACATTCCTTCTCCCTGACATCAAACCCCTTGCAAACAGTTTTTCACCCTTTTGCAGAGAGGTGCAAAAACTTGCCAGAAGCAGAGTGGGGGGCATAAATGTTTCTCAAATGTGTCACCCCACTGCCTTCTTTTACATAATACAAATCAGGAGTAATCTGAGTAAGTCTACATATTTTTCACCATGCACATAAGAACTGCCTATCTGGATAAGAAAAAAGGCCATCTAGTTTCCCCATTTTTTCTTACCATCTGATAACCAGTTCTGCACTGGGGCTTAACGTAACATGTGCATGTGGGTGATGCATTTGCAATTTTGCATTAACCTAAGTGCATCCCATAAAATACAGGCCTGTGGCTCACACTGGCTCAGTTTGTCTGAGTGTGGAAAGCTAAGCAGGGTCAGGCCTGGTTATTACCACTATATGTTGTAATAAAGGATCCTGTACAGTCTTTTTGGCTGAATAGGATTTGTTGAGAAATATTGTGTGTCTTTTTCTGTTGTTTATTTGTATTGTCCTGCCAAGAGGTGAGGAAAATCTTAGCACTCCCTTGCTTACCTGGGATTTTGCTCAGGTGCAGAAGTATGGTAAGATTTTCCTCACTTCTTGGCAGGACAAGAGATACAGCCAGGTTCCCTAGTGATTACATGCAAAACAAGTAATTTACCATTTGCACTTGGTTATTTTGTATTTTGCCTGTGATGGTACACATTTCCTCCCTTTTCTGTTGAATGTACACAGAGTAGTTCCATATGCACGGGACAGACAATATATAAAACCTTGTATATTTCTGCCAAAAACCAAAGGTTGAGAACTTTTTCCTCCTCATACAGGATATGAATAACCAGAAATTTTCCTTTATTATAAAATAGTTCCAACTCCCAATTTATTAGACAATTACAGCTGCAACTGAGAGTTTTTCAATGTTTTGTGAAGTTCTGCAGTCTCCTGGGGTTGAAATTAGTCCCTCCCAACCGCAGACTCAACTCAGTGTTTCAAACTGCAGTTCTGGACACTTTGGGGAAAAGCTTTGGATCTATTTTCAGGCACATCAGCAGCAGCAGTCTTGTTGAAAGCCATGTCTCCTATTTCACAGCTGGTGACAGTGCTGATAACTTCCCTTCATCTGCAGGAGGAGCTGCACGCAAGCCAAGACCCTTTCTCCTATTCTGCCAATAAGCTGGAAAAAGAGATGACAGAAGAAGGTAAACCAGGGTTGCAAGTCCCTGTAGGCTGCAAGGACCCAAGTAATGTTAACCTTCCCCCCCCAGAACGAAGACATTTTTACTGCCAGCTTGAACTGGAAGAAATCTATTGCCAGTCACAGTTTTGATCTGATCTGCATCAGAAACCTTTGAAAGTAAATTGAAGGATTTACTTGGGATACTTAGATGTCAATACCCCTGTCACTAGTTGTGCTCAGTCCTGCCTCCTCTTCTAAATGTCCTCTAGTGTGTGGGGTTACATACTTTAGAAGACGGAAATAACATTCAAAATGGTCTTGATAAGTAAGAAAACTGGGCAGAAAATAACAGAATGAAATAACAGAGACAAGTGCAAAGTTCTCATTTAGGAAATAGAAATCAAATGCACAGCTATAAGATGGGGGAAACCTGGCTTGACCATAACAGGTGTGAAAAAGATCTTGGAGCTGTATTCAATCACAAGCTGAATACGTCAGCAGTGTGATGTGGCTGCAAAAAAGGCAAATGCAATTTTAGGTTGCATCAATAGAAGTATAATTTCTAAATCACAGGAAGTAATAGTTCCACTCTACTCTGTGCTGGTCAGACCTCACCTCGAATACCATGTCCAGTTCTAGACAGCACACTTTTAAGAAGGATTCAGATAAATTGAAACAAGTTCAGAGAAGGGCAACAAAGACGATCAGTGGACTAGAAACTAAATCCTATGAGGAAAGATGGAAAGCACTAGATATGTTTAGCCTTGTGAAGAGAAGACTTTTCTAGTACCTAAAGGGTTGTCACATAAAAGAGGGCTGCAACCTGTTCTCTATCATCCAAGATTATAGAACACAAAATAATGGGCTTAAGTTACAGGACGGCAGATTTCGGTTGAACATCAGGAAAAAATTCTTAATAATCAGAGCAGTCAGAAAATGGAACCAACTGCTGAGGGAGGTGGTGTGCTGTCTGTCACCGGAGGTATTCAAGCAGAGACTGGACAGCCATCTGTCAGGGATGCTTTAAACTGGATTCTGTGCTGAACAAGGGTGTTGCACTTGATGCCCTAAGTGGCCTCTTCCAACTCTAAGATTCTACTGTGTATCCTTCAGGCTCCAATACCAGACTTGTATGTGTGTATGTGAGGGGGACAGTACCCCAACTCCTGGCCTGGGTTTGAGCTGATTGCCCAGTACTCACTGAGGTCCAAGGCTCCTCTCCAGGCCTTGTTGCTGCTGAGGGGGTTGAGGAAGCTCCTCCTCCATCCCTTCTACTCCCACCAGCCAGCCTTTCCCTTGCCTCTTGGCCACTCACAGCAGCTGTTGTGTCTTATATAAAGGCTGATGATGAATTGGGACATCAAAGCCCAAGCACCTGTGGTCCTTTGTCACTTCCAGCCTGGCTGTATTTACTTCCAGCAGTCTGCAATGCCACCTGGCTGGTCACTTGTGGATATGAGGCTATTGGAATGCCTTAAATCTCACTTCTGTGAGTCTTATCTAAATAAACGCAATATTATCTACCACTGCTTCCCTGTTTCAATGCACACTGCTACGGAGGATTACGGCTGAAGAAGCTTTCCCCTCGGAATGCCAACAGTGGCCTGACTCCTAACAATAATAATAATGTATTTAAATGTTTACCATTTAAGTTTTTCTAAACATCTACTTCAAGGGTAGGGGGATACTAGCTCTATGCAGTGTGAATAGTGCCTCCAGGGTTATCTGGGGTTATTCCTAGCTAGTAGCTGTCATGCATTTCAAATGGCTTAGGAGAATGAAGTCAGAGAACAGCTGTACTCCACTTGGATGGGAACAGCCAAACTGAAAATATCTGAAACAGCTGTACCAAAGCATCCCCATTCAGACTTCCTCTGTGTCATGTCACTGTGCAGTCTAGAAAGACTGCAGATGAAACATGTTTTTTTATCCCATACATTCCCTTTGGTGCATTCATGAATACTTATTCACACATAACAAGACAGGAAATGTGACTTCATCCAAAGACAACGTACGTGACATTTCTCCCTTCAGAAAGGCAGACTGATCGCTCATACGCTGTGAAAACCAAGTTTAAAGTTGTTGTTTAAAAAAAACAAAAAACCTGCTGACAACAGAGCCCAACTTCTTCCCTAATGACTAGTTCAGTGCAACAAAAATAAACAACAATTTAGACTAGGGAAGCCCTTTTAAAAAAAGAAAAATCCGCCACTTTTTGCTGGAGTCATGCCACCAAGATAATTGGAAAGTTGTTGTCTGCTAAGCCAAGAAGAAGAGGAAACATGGTTCTCCTACTTATCTGCCAGAGCTATTGAAAAGGAATGCATTAAATTGAAAGTAAATAATTTAAGAAAATAACACAGGCATTTCAGTTATTCAACAGCTATGCTGTGCATGAACAACTATTGTGGATGTGTATATGTACACACACACACACCACTGAACCTGAAGAGTCCATCTGTTTATAGCAGTGTTCTCCAACCTTGGGTCCCCAGATGTTTCTGGCTGGGGCATATTGGGAGTTGCAGGCCAAAAACATCTGGGGACCCAAGGTTAGAGAACACTGGTTTATAGGGAGGCATGAGGTGGTATAGTGGCAAGTATAGTATCTAGTATGTAAGAATGGGGGAGATGGAGGTTCAAATCCCTTCTGAGCCATAAAGTTCACTGGATGACCTTGGGCCATTCACCATACATCAGTCAAAAGTTTGTTGTGAGGTCATATTGGGGAAGGGAGACCCCGTATGCCCCTCTGAGCTCCTTAGAGAAGGGCAAGACACAAATGTAAAAATATGCAATGTAACTAGTTATCTCTCACATTTCTAACCAACCCCTCCCTCAAAGAACAAAGGACGGTGTAGATTGAGAGTCATGGAAGCCTTAGAGCAGAGGTGGGGAACCTGTGATCCTCCAGATGTTGTTGGACTACAACTCCCATCATCCCTGACTTCTGGATATGCTGGCTGGGGCTGATGGGAGTTGGAGCACAAAATGGAGAGGAGGAGGAGGATTATGTAAGCCGCCTTGGGTTCCTTTCAGGAAAAAAGGCGGGGTATAAATATAATAAATATGTGAAGGATCACCACCTGGATCCTATGCGTGAGTTCGGCGCTTAACGGGTTAACCAGCACTGAGTTACAGCCCGTACGAGCACTGGCGACCACCTGAGAGACTTTCGCGCACAAGAGGAAACCGAAGCCCTTTAAATGACCAAATAAGGCTTTTATTTGTTTACACAAAACACAGAGCAGAACTAACAGCTTTCCAGGAATACTACAATGTCAACACAACCTTAGCTGACCCCTGCGTTCATCAATGAAACAGGCTCTTAGGCTAGCAGATTGAATCTGGTCAATTACCTCAGATCAGAGACTTTACGCTAGTCAGTTTCAGCCTGGCTCCGGGTCGGCCGATCCGGGGATGAGAATGGCTTACTCCGGCTGCCGCTTGGAGGACGAATCTGGCCCCGAAGTACCCTGGGTTCCCAACAACCCTTTACCGGAAGGGAGAGGGGTTTTCTACCCCTGAGTTCCCGCTCTCTCCACCCTCCAGGTCAGGTGGGGGCTTATGCCTGCCCCTTCGTATCAGGTGGGCTTATTCCTGCCCGGGAAGAAGGTGACGTACTGGTACTTTACAGCTCTTTGAGACTGCCCTGATAGTTTGATGGTCCTTGATGGTCCTTCCTTGGTTTTGTGGATCTCCACCGAGACTCTTCTTTGTTGGGGACGACGGATCTGTCTGGCTACTTCTCCTGTGACTTCATCCCCCTTCCTTGCCCCCTCCCTTGGGCGAAGACTGTGTGTGTGTGTGTGTGCAGACTTGTGTTGGGCTTTCTCCACAAAATAAATAAATAAATAAAATATCTGGAGGACCACAAGTTCCTCACTTGTGGCTTCAAGAACACCAATCAGGATTGTCCTAAAGTAACAGGTTTACTACAGCAAAATGACACTCCCAAGTTAAATCCAAAGATCGCAGCAGCTATATAATAGTCACTTGGTGACTAGATCATATAACAAGCATGGGGTATATCCAACCTGCATGCCAGATACCCAGGGCCTGCCCCATCTTCCAGCAGGGAAAAGCACATCTCCGATCAGGATCTGATCAGAGATAAGAGCTTTGCCCTACAGTGTTGCTTGTGAGAAAGGGAGCGGATCGGAGAGAAGAGCTTATCCTGCAGGGGAGAGGGAACAATAGTTCAACATCACTTTTAATTCAAAAATGTAGTTGATCAGTTACATCTCCACAAAGGCTTTCAAATGAATGCAAGTTCCTCCGCTAGATGATCTGATTACTGACTTCATTATCATTCCAGCCGGCTCTGGAACAGTCTGATTAGATGAGCTTCAGTTTTTAGGTGCTATTTCCACACCTGCTGATTGTTCTGTCGCAGGAACAGGAAGGAGATGCCATTGATCTCTGCTCAAATTTTCAGCTCTTAATCATGACGGAGCATGATCTGAATATTTTAGTCCCTTGTATAGTATCAGGGAATGGCTGTGTCTTTTCACCATCTAGGTTGGTATAAACTTGGTCTGTAGACTCCAGGATTGTACTTCTTGCCCTCAGTTTCACTTCATAGCCTTTTTTAACATTTCCATCTGAAGAAGCAAGCTTTTATAAGTTAAGGCCACTTTAAAGAAAGATTATTCTTTAAGGTTGGAATGGGTATTTAGTCTCCCCATTAGCAATTGAGCTTGGGTATATCTGGTAGCTAGAAAGAGCTAAACAGAGCAAGACATGGTAATCCTAACCTTCTTTCAGATTTCCACTGTAGCTTGCACTTCTCTTTGTCTCCCCATTCAATTGAGCATATGAAGGACTAGTAACAATATGCTGAAATGATAAAATAACAATTTCTGCTGCTGTGAATTAGGCTCCATAGTTAGTTATGAGTAGCAATGCTGCCCCTCCTGACCACCCCGAAAAAAATTTCCTCGTCATTTGTGGCATGACAGGTTGGTTGGTTGGTTGATTGATTACCGTATGTGCTTATAGATCATAGAGTTGGCAGGAGCCTACAAGGCTATCGAGTCCAACCCCCTGCTCAATGCAGGAAACTAGAGGAGGCCAGGCGGGGTCTCCCATCCAAGTAATAACCAGGCCTGACCCTGCTTAGCTTTCCACACTCAGACAAGCTTGTTTGATTTGTATCCTGCCTTTCCACTACAATTAGTGCTCAAGGCAGCTAACAATAATAAAATGCAAGAAGAAATACAATCTTACAATTGAAACATAAAAGCAAATCAATTAAAATACATCAATATAATTAAGAAACAAACAGCACCCATCCACCACCAGCAACTCAGTTTAAAGACCTGTCAAATAAAAATGTATTTGCCTGCCAGCAAAAAGGACATCAAAGATGTTTCAATTATAATTTTGTATTTTATCTTATCTTACATTGTTAGCCACTTTGAGCAGTAGTAAATGGCACCTAGTTCATATAACTGCTTGCCTCAGCACTAACAGCTGGAAGCCTGTTACTATCTTAAAATTGTACAATTGGAGCATTTGAAATAATTGCCTTTGTTTTATACAGGAAGCCTACTTATATGGTCCCCAGAATCAGGATGTGTTAGATATGAGTAAGAGGTTTATTGGTTGTGTCTCTTTTAAGAGATCTTGCCAGTATCAACAGAGGTAGTTCACCATTCCCCAAAAGCACCTCAGGTCTGTTGCGAGTGTATGGGTGAGATAAAGAAGAGTCAGACACAGAGTCTATGGTTTCAAATCAGGGCCACATTTATTGAATTGAAGATCTGTGAAGGGCGAAGTGCGGTACTAACCTAGCCCGGCCATTGGCCGGGAAAAAACCAATATTTGGGCGAATACATCCTAACCGCACCGGAGGCGGATTGGTCCGCCCCCGGCCAGTTGCCCTCCATGTGGAGCTGGAAGGCTTTACCATCGTCGCCTTACTTTGACGCCTCCAGGCACCCAATGTAGGCGAGAAAGGCAAAACCCCAAAGACGTCCCAATCTCCCTCCTGGCAAGCCTCAGGGCATTAGCGAGGGCAGCCTTGGGTAAACGTCAGTCACCTTGAAAGGTGCCACTGGATGATCACCATAAGCTTAAGCCATACTGCCTAATCCCGCACTTCCCGCAAATGCGACCAATTTAGCTATGATCCCCCTGGTGGAATCAAGATCGAATTCAAAAATTCCCTACCCTGATTCACAGTGTAGAGTAGGCGAAACCCGCCCATTGCCCCGGCCAATTGAGACAATGAGCCAAAATTCCTACTCGGCCCCCGTTAATGGGCGACCAGAGGAGCCTACACTGCTAACAGGGCGGGATGGGAGGGAGCCGGAAAACAGCAGCAAAAAGAGACCGTGGGCGGGAACCAAGGTGCCTAAATAAGCCCTTTCCTGTGTCCCCGCCCTAGTTGAGCCATTGGCTCAGTACCTGAGACCAACCTGACCTGTTACCTAACTCCTCTCTCCTCCCCCACTCGCAAATCTTCTCCCCGGCCCCAGATGAGGGGCCAGTGGAAGTCTGTTGCGAGTGTATGGGTGAGATAAAGAAGAGTCAGACACAGAGTCTATGGTTTCAAATCAGGGCCACATTTATTGAATTGAAGATCTGTGAAGGGCGAAGTGCGGTACTAACCTAGCCCGGCCATTGGCCGGGAAAAAAACCAATATTTGGGCGAATACATCCTAACCGCACCGGAGGCGGATTGGTCCGCCCCCGGCCAGTTGCCCTCCATGTGGAGCTGGAGGGCTTTACCATCGTCGCCTTACTTTGACGCCTCCAGGCACCCAATGTAGGCGAGAAAGGCAAAACCCCAAAGACGTCCCAATCTCCCTCCTGGCAAGCCTCAGGGCATTAGCGAGGGCAGCCTTGGGTAAACGTCAGTCACCTTGAAAGGTGCCACTGGATGATCACCATAAGCTTAAGCCATACTGCCTAATCCCGCACTTCCCGCCACAGAGAGAGACAAGCTATCGCTTAGTCGAATCTCCCCCACCTGCCCGATAAACAAGCGAGCAGGGTCCTTCGCAGATCTCCAATATTATTCTCATTATCTACACTGGATAGGTGAACCCCATCCAGGCGAACCCCATCTGGGCGATACAGCTCCCTCCGGGCCAAGGATCTTGTGGGATGGGGAATACAAAACCCAATCCCTCCTACGGCCCTACAAATCTCGCCGTTCACTTTTCTAACCGCTCTGTTCAAGGCCTTGGGCCAACTGAAACACGGTATCATGAACGACCAAGTATCAGGACTCCCAGTCATCGTTGCCGTATGTATGCCATATCACATGACACCTGCAAAATCAGGGCCTTGCCTTTGACAAGCCCAATAATTCCCCCCCCCAAATGGGGACCAGGACATCTGGGGGGGGAAGAACACTGGTCAGTCCAGAACAAAGTGTGGAGGAGGTTCTGCCATCTCAAGCCGCAGCGACCCATCCATTGGACGTCCGCCAAAGGCTCAACCTCTAGGAACTCCCAGCCGTATGTATGCCATATTGCATGACACCTGCAAAATCAGGGCCTTGCCTTTTGACAAGCCCAATACTTCCCCCCCAAATGGGGACCAGGAAATCTGGGGGGAAGAACACTGGTCAGTCCGGAACAAAGTGTGGAGGAGGTTCTGCCATCTCATGCTCCAGCGACCCATCCACTGGACGTCCGCTGAAGGCTCAACAGCCAGGAAGCCCGACATGGCAGTTCGTCCTGCCGCCCAGTAAATCATACTGTGCCCACAGATCAACACACGGACAGTCCTGCCTCCACCCCGGTGACCTGGAAGAAAAAACACAGCCCACGGCAGTACCATCAAGGCAATTTTTGACGTACCATTAAGGAAATTTTCGCACCTAGGACCAGTATGACTGGGACCTCCGAAAAAACCCCCATTTGCCCACAGTTGATGCGACACCAATCTGTATGGAGTGGGCTCAGAAACCCAAATGTGCCAGGCCATGGAGTGGGCTCAGAAACTCAAATGTGCCAGGCCCAAGTCCGCGAGAGCAGACCTCGTCACCGAACAAAAGCGACTTAGTCAATGGCTAGCCGTCTTGACGACAAAACAGCCTACCCTCAGCGAGTCCACGGCCAGCCAGAAATGTGTGCAAAGGGGCAAGGCATCCTGCTGACAAAACAGACTGCCTTCAGCAAGTCCACATCCCACCATGAATAGGTGTAGAGCCCTGCCATGACATAGCTTTGTTATTGATCCCGCATGTAACAGGATGATAGACCCTCCACCCCACTGGTCATGAAATAAGACCGTCTGGCAAGGAGAATAGCAAACTGTATGCCCACGGGGCAGGGCCCGACATCTCTGCATCTGCCCCCAGGCTCTGAGCAGAATGTTGTGCTTTAAGGTGTGCGACGAAAGCGCCCAGACAAGGACATAACTCTGGAGTTCTTAGAGGACATAAGTGTTCAGTGTCTGCACTGTAGCCTGATTGTCACACAAAATTGGACAACCGAGTCATCCAAGAGGTCTGCCAAGAGTGCACAACCAGGGGCAATAACCCTGCCAGCACAATTTGAGATGGCCAACCAGGCCTTGTAATTGGCGTAGAAATACGCCTAATTAGGTCTACTATTTTTCGCTAGAGAGGTGGGAATACTGCTGCACTGAATCCCAACTCTATATAGGAAAAAAACCGAGTGTAGAAACAGGCCATGGTACCAACTCTATACAGGAAAAACTGAGTGTAGAAACAGGCAATGGTACCCCCAAATCAAACGCCAATTCACAAAAAGGCCTTTGAACAAATCATCTAATAGTGGACAACCTGTTCGAGGCCCGTCTCCTTCCGTCAGGCCAATTGAATGATAAATTTTTTGCCCCGGAAACAGAACCCAAGAAGGTCAAAATCTTCTGAGTGGACAGGCAGCAGCTTAAATGCTGGTTTAATATGGCATTCTTCAATCAAGACCCCGGGACCACAGGAACGGATCATGCGAAACTCACCCATGGCCTTCTTTGGGAACTATTTCCAAAGGCGATATGTGCAGGGAGGGGATGGGCCATGAGGAAATGGGCCCCAACCCCTTCCCGCTGCCACTTTTTTATCAATTTAGATTGTACTATGTACTCTGCCTCAATTACCAGCCTTGGCAAATTAACTGGGCTGGGGCCCTTTAGAAGGTGGGTGCTGGCCTGTATGGACACTCAGCACCAGCCACCCCTACTGGGAGAAGAGATATGGGGGGGGGGGACTTCAGTGTCTCTCGCACTACACACACACACACACACCCTGGGGGCCTGTAAATGCGAAATGTACATAACTCAGACTGCGCCTCAGAGGCTCCCCATCTTGATGTCTACGTACGACAGCAATTTGGATGAAATTACAATGCAAATGCAAGCATAGCCATGAGCCACCCCTCTCGTCTGCCTGGGCTAAGCGAAGTTCATCATGACTGGCCACTGGAGGGGGGGGAAGAATCCACACTGCTGGTGTGGCTTCTGGTTTCTGTTGTTGTTGGGTTTTGCACGTGAAGAAGCACGGGCCAGGGCTACCTGCTGAGGCAAGCCCTGGAGAAAGCCCAGGCAAAGAGTGAGTAACTGTGTAGTCAAGGAACAAGCTTTGTTATTTTGTAGCTCTACTGTGTAGGAGCCAAAGTTAAATCTCAATGGTGAGCATGTTTGTGTGAATGTAAAGTATTAGTGTCTGCTCCAGTATCAGTATGGAAGATTCCAGAGCTGCCGCACTTCAGATGCCAGGCACCACACATAGGAAGCTGCCTTCTACTGAATCAGACCATTGGTCTATCTAGCCCAGTATTGCTGACACTGACCGGCAGCGGCTCTTCAGGAAGGACTCTTTCCAAGCCCAACCTGGAGAGGCCAGGGATTGAACCTGGGACCTTCTGCATGCAAAGCATGTGCACTATCACACTGAGCTATGGCCTCTGCCGCCATATTGGCATGCTATTGTGTGGGTAGTACTCACCACTCCCTGGGGAACCGCCTGCATTGTTGGATGTGTCCGCATATGCGTAGTCACAAGGCAGAGAAATCTAAGCGTGCAGTATTTCAACAAATTCTTGGTCTCAAGGCAGTGAAGGTGATTGAACTGCATGCTCCCTAGAAAAAATTTTTGGCTGGTGCTGGGCTTTGGTAGGACCATGGCTTCTATTTCTTCTAAGCATGCTGAAAATGAATGCATAACATTATAGTATGATCCGCTACGCGTAAAGAGGCCCTGCCCTGACCGCCCCTTTTTGTCAACCCTTGAAGCGTCAAGGTCCTCTTCATCTGAAGAGGAAACAAGAGTCGGTGGCGGACGCTTTGCTGGCTGCCTAGGGGCCCGTCTTTTGCACTCCTTGCCACATTGATTTTTCTTGGGAGGCATCTGAACCGGGACTTCAACTGGAATATCAAGAGAAATTGATGAGAGTAACTAGCAAAATTACGGAAGTAGCACGCTGCTTAACTAGCACGCTGCTTAACTCTCACGCTCAGACCAGCTGTGCCAGAACAATAATGCACAGGAAAATAAATATTTATTTATTTTTTATTATTATTATTATTATTATTATTATTATTATTATTATTACTACTACTATTATTACTATTACTATTATTATTATTCTACAAGGAACCCAAGGCGGTTTACATAATCCTCATCTTCTCCACTTTATCCTCACAACAACCCTGTGAGGCAGGCCAGGCCGAGAGTCAGTGACTGGCCCAAAGTCAAAGTGATGATGATTCCTTTGATTTCATAGATTATAGAGTTGGAAGGAGCCTACAAGGCCATCGAGTCCAACCCCCTGCTCAATGCCGGAAACCAGAGGAGGGGTCTCCCATCCAAGTAATAACCTGGCCTGACCCTGCTTAGCTTTCAACGCTCAGACAAGCTGAGCCAGCATAAGCCACAGGCCTGTCTTCCCAGCGAGTTTCATGGCCGAGCAGGGACTAGAACCTGGATCTCCCGAGTCCCAGTCCCACACTCTAACCACTACACCACACTTAACCACAATTGATTAAACTGATTAAATTAAATTGATTAAAATGATTTAAGTTAATGGAATAAATTGATTAAACTAATTAGAATTGATTTAATTATCCGAATAAATTGATAACTTTTGATTTAAATTATCTTTCCCTGCTCAGACAGCTGATCCAGCATCAGCCACAGGCCTGTTCAACCTTAATTAATTTCATTAATCAATTTAATAACATTAATTCAACAATATTAATTTTATTTAATAATAAAACAAAATAACATTAATCAATTAATTTAATATCATTAATTAATTCAATATTAAATTTTATTTACTAATAAAATAAAATTAAATAACATTCAACTAAATGGGCGCCGGTGATGAACAGCCGCTCAACGTCCTGGCTAAGGCCAGGCGGCAGTGCAATGGCCAGAGGGGCGGCCGGCCACGTGGCGCAGCGGCCAGGCCCGGTCAGACTCTAATGGCGCCACCGCACAAAACAGCCTAGCGAACGCGCCCGTGTTCAAGCAATTGATTTTTAAATGAAAGCACTGTCCCACAAGTTGTTAGATTTATCTTCCATGCAAGTTCAGTGTATCTGCAAACAATGTATTTTAAGGGGGGCGGGATGTCTTTCCTCTTCTCTGGTCACTTCTTGCTCCATCATTGCATGAAATGTGATAGCGAACTGCCCTGACTTCGAAAAGTTCCTGTCCTGGGCTTCTTCAGTTGGGAAGAAATCTCCAATATTGTGGATCTTTCCGTATCTTGTATGTGCAAAGTGAAAAACTGTACCTGTTTCCTGTAGTGCATGTGTGTGTAATTTTTTTTTTTTAAATATTTTATTAAATTTTAAAGCAATACAAAGAAAATAACATACACACATAACTAATATTGTGCTCCCATCACCATGGGACCAAACAATCCAATAACTCTATAATTGTTCATTATTCCAAAAATACAACATATCTTGACAGGGTAAACTCCCTTTCCCCCTTTTAAACACATATTCCAAAAATAAACCCCAAATATCCTTAAAATTATTTTTCTTTAATTGACCCCTTTTGCATTTAATATTACAAGTCAACATATCATTCAAAGCCATATCCCATACTTCCTTATACCATTCAGTAATAGTGAAAACTTGCTGGATTTTCCATTTCCTTGCTATCATTAGTCTACCTGCCGTTAACAAATTTATGATTAATTCTTTAACATTTTGAGAACCGATCACCTTTTCCGTTATTGTTAGCAAAGCTAGTTTAGGGCATACCTCTAAATCAACTCCAACAATTTCTGATATTTCCTCAAAAATCATTTTCCAAAAATCCATTACATTTTTACTACTCCACCACATATGAGCATATGTACCCAATTCCTGACATCCTCGCCAACACATTGGAGAACATTTATTATCTATTCTATTTAATCTCACTGGAGTCAAATACCATCTCCAAATTAGCTTATAAAAATTCTCTTTAATTCTTATAGACATATTTTTCAATATTCGCCTATCCCAAATCTTATTCCACTCATCCTTTGATATTTCCTCTTCAAACTCTGTATCCCAAACTATTTTAAGATTTTCTGCTTGCTCTTCTGATTTCTGCAACATTTTATATAACATCTTTGTAAGACCCCTAGCTGATGCATTTCCTTCTACAAGTTCTCTAGACATAACCACCTGCTCAAATGCAGTGAAATCCCTTTCATGCTCATGTCTCCTCTTCCATTTCTTACCCCATTGTACTAATTGAATTAAATTTAACCAAGAAATTCTTCCTGCCCCAACCCTATCAATTATTTGCTGTCTTGTCTCCATTTTTTCCAGCCAATCCATTAAGGTTATCACCTTTTTCTCTCTAAAAATTCGTTCTAAATGTCTAACATTCTCGGGAAAATCTGTGTGTGTAATTTTTTTAAACAACCTGGTTGCTTTTTCTGATCTCCATTTTGTGCTGCTTTTGCAGTTACCTGAGAAGTGAATTTGCCCTTTTCAAAATGGCTGCTGCTGCTGCTGCTACAACTGCTCCTGGTGTTTTGTGTAGAGGCTCTCTCTTCCAAGCTACACACATGATGCCTCTGCCTCCTAATCTAAATATTGATCCACTCCAATTGCCTTGCCATCTCTACACTTGCACAGGGTTCTCTGTCAGCTAGGCACTCTGTTCTTTTGTCTAGAATCTCAAGCATCTCTCTCTCTCTCTCTCTCTCTCTCTCTGGTATTCCTCTTTTTAAATCAACACACTCACACAGCTCAAACAGGTTTCTTACAGATGATTCAACATTTTATCCATGCTTCTGAGCTCTTTAATAGAAGCAGGAACTTTCATAAAGCACATTACCTTTTGGAAGGAAATGGAGATCAAATTTGGCTGGGACAGTTTCATAGCAATCCTTACAGATGTTTCTTGCTTCTTTGTCCTTAGTATATTGGAATGGATTTTCTTGTATGATTCCTTCCTCTTTTTGTGGTCAGGAAAAGCCAGCAAGCAAATTTCCCTTTCCATTCAGGTCATGCTGCAGGATTAATAAAGCTGAAGTGTTGCATTTAGCTTACTCTTCCAAGGATCTGTGTGCTAGAAATTTAACTGTGGTGTGGACACCATGTCATGCATGGCTTATAGAACACCAGTCATGATGTATATGCTTCAAAGGAACAGGAATTGTAGAGCAAAAGGGAACTCCCAGATCAATCCAAACTGCAACAATTAATGATGGACCCACCTTGAGACTAAACAATATTATGATAATTTTTCCACCCATTGAAATGACTACAATTAATTTTATCCTCACACAAGGCACAGGAGCTAAGCTGGGCTGAGAGATGGTCACTAAGTGAAGGTCACGCAGTTAGCTCAATAGCCAATGATGGATTTGGATTCAACTGTCCCTGGTCCATATCTGACACGACACTCCATTCATGCAACATGTACAAATACAGCTGGATCTACTTATTCGCTTGCTACTGCTCCCCGCCCCCCGCCCCCCCCAATTCTCCTGAAGCCATTCCCTTCCTCTGCCCCCCGTTCTCACTTCAGGGTGACTATTCAGGCTACACTTTAGAGAAATGATGCTAGCGGAACTAATGTGCATGTTGGGCTGCGTGTTTCAACTAAATGGCTCTTTTTACACCAGCTTTAATGTTTCTTATACCATTCTAGCAAACTCCGGTTATGCTAGTTTTGAAATGAAAAAGAAATATTCCCTACACATCATCTCAGTCCCAAAACTGTAAATTAATTACAGCAGAAAGAAAAAATGTAATCATTAATAGTTATTTATTAATCAGTATCACAATGAAGTTATTGAGTGTTTTATTGCTAAGTTCATAGCCATCGAGTCTAACTTATGACTCAGTGTACATAATGGAGGAGGGGAATAAGGTCAGGTGGAGAGAACAGAGGATCACAAACAGGGAAAAAAACAAGAAGAAATGGCTTACACAGAGTCACATGAGCAGACAAGTGGCTGCTAAATTAGTGAATCCACAAAGAATTTAGAAAAGAAACTGGCAACTTGAAATAGCACAACCAACCCTGAGACTTGCTTGTTAGCAAGTAAGTATTTAGACTGGGCCACACCCACAGCATTCCATAGGAAATCAACATATGGTACTGTGACCTGAGGTTAAACTAGCACTAGAGGGCATTTTTATGCTGGACACTGTGAGCAATTTTATACCAGCATAAAGCTAAGAGCTAATGAAGAAAATGGGGAATTCATAATAAGGAAAACAAAGCCTGTGAAATTCCTTCACACTTTAAAGGAAGGATGATCAAAGCTATATGACCGTGTATAGTCTGACTCTCAAAGGATCATCAGTCATCATGTATCCTCATCTTTAAACATAGTTGAAGGTAATCTTCTGAAACAACTAGCTATCTCCACACCATATATCCCAAACCAGAATGGCAAAAGTGATTGAATTTTTAGGGGCTGGTTCACACTGCATATGACATAGTATGATGTAGGCTATATGCACATGCATTCATGTACATGTGCCCCTGATCCCCAGAATGTTTGCACCCATTCATTGAGGGGGAAAGCTTGTGGGGTCAAGCATATGTACAGAGGTATATGATACATTTTCCATGAAATTGGTTATTAAAATTCAGGACCAACTAGTAACAAAAGTGTTCTCTTCCATTTGTGCATTAATGCAGTGAATCCAGGGATTTGTTCAAGCAAACAGGGGTCTTGGCAAGCCGACCTTTGGCTTTACACAAAATAAACAAACCTGAGAGACAGTAGCTTATCAAAAATTAGAACATTA
Source organism: Shinisaurus crocodilurus (assembly GCA_021292165.1). Lineage (NCBI taxonomy): Eukaryota > Metazoa > Chordata > Lepidosauria > Squamata > Shinisauridae > Shinisaurus > Shinisaurus crocodilurus. The sequence goes on along the minus strand of CM037878.1, from coordinate 115,980,062 downwards.
ATATAGCAGCCCCATAAGGGAAAGAGTATATTCCCCTTCTCCCATGCATGGTCCTAAGAGGACCCTGGTATTTTGGGCAGGAGAAAAAGGGCAGGAGGAATAGACATGCCTTCACTTCCTTTCCCCACATGGTGCTTATCTGCTGCATGATGGAAGAATCAGAGAATGGGTAGACTAATAATCTTTTTAGTCTGTTGAGGTGGGAGTTGTTGGAAATTGTAAAATTGCCTGCTTAAAATCAAAGAGGTAATGTAACCACTAATTAGAGTGGGAAGAAAGGGTTAATTGAAGATTCCCATGGTGCATGTCTTTGTAACCCCTCCTCCCTACTTCTGGGCTTTCTGGCCAGCGCTCTCTGGTACTCTCTCCCTACTTCCTGCTTCTTTGTGGAAGCTCTTCACTCTCTCTCCCAACTAAGATGGACACACACTCCGAGCTGGCTTCCAGCCAGCAATCTCCAACAAAGAATCTAATCTGCCTATATGCAACTTGCATATATGAGAATGAACAGTAAGTAAAACTAATACATGCCTACCCGAACCCTGAGATCCTCTTCGGAGGCCCTTCTCAGAGAGCCCCCTCCAAAAGAGGCCAGGAGGGTGGCTACTAGGGGAAGGGCCTTCTCAGTTGTGGCACCCCATCTCTGGAATCAACTCTCCAAGGAGGTGCGCCTGGCGCCTACCCTTTATTCCTTCAGGCGCCAGGTGAAGACCTTTTTATTTACCCAATATTTTAATGGTTAGATTTTTATTCCCATTTTTATTATCACTACTGTACTTCCAGTCTGATTCATCTGGCTGCTTCTGTTTTATTGTATTGTACTATATGGTATTCGTATTTCTATTTTAATGATATATTTGGTTTTAAGATTATTGTTTTTATCCTGTTCCTTTTGTAAACCGCCCAGGGAGCCTTTTGGCTGGGAGGTAAATGAATATATTAAATAAATAAATAATGTATTTACTAGTTTTAAACCTTGTATGGGCAATCTGTTCCTTTTAAATAGCCTTAAGAAACAAAGGGTTTAGCAACCCACATGGTGACCACCAATTTCAATTAGCAGGCTGCACATAAGGAGGAAACTCTGCTTTGTCCTAATCCAGTGTTCTCCAACCTGGCTGGGGCATGCTGGGAGTTGTAGGCCAAAAACATCTGGGGACCCAAGGTTGGAGAACACTGTCCTAACCAGTATAGGACTAACTCCTTTAACCATATCCTCCAACAGGAGTCACTGAATGTTCAATTCATGGCAAAGTGTTGTCACTCATTGAGCTTGCCACTTTGTGCAAGGGGGCAGCGCCACATGACAAAGTATAATGTGGTGTGTTTACATACATGATCTGCACACATTTAAGCCAGATCCCCACAATCTAACCACTTCTTCTTTAAAGAGAAAGGGCTGTGGTGCTCAGCCCAGCACATCGAACTTACCAAAATAGAGTCTAGAAGGCCTATAGAGAATTATTATCTGGATACAAGATGAAACAATCAGATGGCTATCTAGCCAAAGATTTTTAATGTTCACCACTTAGCTGGTAACCTATTAATGATGGACAAGATGCTCTTGTCTTGCTTTTTAATTTACCTAAATCTCAGATTTAAGCTCAATTCGGTAAACAAAGCTGAGGTTGAGTTGGGTGGAAGGGCTATCCTTGCAGGATTAGCAACTGTGTAAGCAAGAGCACAGTCCACCAGGAACATCTTTTGAACAATGATAATTTAAATTAATGGGAGATGCATAAAGTCAGGTTGTTGCAGAATATGTGACACACAAAATCATCCATTACATATTGAAAATTGGATTGAAGATTTTTTACAACTGTCCCTTAAAGAACCAGTCATGTACAGTAATACCTTGGATTGCAAGTAACTTGGTTTGAGAGTGTTTTGCAAGACAAGCACATTTTTAAATATATATATTTTTTACTTGATATACAAGCGACGTTTTGCAATACAAGTACTGTAGTACGGCTTAAATTAAAAATCTCTGTACAATTTTTTGGGGGGGATTTTGTTTTGATATAAGAGTGTTTTGGATTACAAGCACGTTTCCGGAACAAATTATGCTCTCAATCCAAGGCGTGACTGTACTACAAAAGAGATAAATTTAATGCAATTTTGTAGCCATTTCTACAATTATTCTCTAAATCCTTCCTACTCTTTTACTGGAATCCATCCAGCTGCCAACCCCACTCCACCCCTCTTCCTGAGCTGTCCTTTTAATTCAATAATTTTGAGTAGGTGGGTGTTGGGTCAGCTTGCTAAATCAGGAGTTGTTAAAACAGTTCTCTGTGGCTGTGTTATTAATTTTTGTTAATATTCATGCTATTAAGAACAAAATTAGTCATCCAGCATTCTAAAAGTACTATGATACGTAAAATGTATGTGAGGCTATCAATGAGGGAAAGCAACAAAAAGTATTTTATATACACACACATGTAACTCAGGAATTATCTGATGAAGTGGACTGAAGTTTAGCCCATAGTAAATGTGTTACTCTTTAAGGTGCCACAAGACTGTTCACCACTTAATGTTCACCACTTAGCTGGTAACCTATTAACACATAAAGAATTTTGTACATTTGGCATATCTACAAACCTGTGATGATGGACAAGATGCTCTTGTCTTGCTTTTTAATTTACCTAAGTCTCAGATTTAAGCTCAATTCGGTAAACAAAGCTGAGGTTGAGTTGGGTGGAAGGGCTTACACAGTTGCTAATCCTGCAAGGATAGCAAGTTGCTTTGTCTGCAAAAGAGTAACATGGCTACCCCTCTGAAAATGGGGGAAAGGTTTTGTATAGAATTACCGGTACTTTCTTATATATCTAGGAAATAATTACTCCAAAGTCCAACACATAGTGCTTAGTAAATGTTACATCTTCCCCTTTTTAACTAATTTTCATGCATCTAAGAATATTCATTCTGGCACACCAGCAGATTCAGGAGGGAAATGTCTGCTTAAATATTTTATGATGTCCTACTGTGAGCTAAGGTTAAAGCTGGAGCTATTGGCATGAACATCCTCTGCAGTTACGAAGAACTGCTTATTTTAAAATCCATCATATAAAGTAAATTTTCCTTTCCTCTCCATGCACAACTGACAAATTTTATTCTGTATAACCAAAGTTTCTGTACTTCATAGTATTTACATCAGAAAACAACTGAATACAACCTGCTACTGAATGCAGATCATGAAAAAGTGTTATGGATTTCATTGTCATTAACTGTATACATGATTTTGCATGTTTAAATATAAAAGAAAACTACCGGTAAATGTGCTTGTAACTCATTATTGAAATCACACAACTCTGCCCCTTTGATCATGATTTACGGTAATCTGTTATATGCCATAAATAATAATGGAATATCTATTTCCTGTGCCTAATATATTAATTTCCTCCTATTTATTCTAAATAAACCAATGAGAAAATGTTTGCATAATGCTTCTCGAGAGTCCCAATGGACCTAGCATCCAGCTTGATAGTTTACAAGGATATTGGTGCTCATTCATCAAGTTTCAGATAAGTAAAAACAGATCCTTTGAAAAACCACAAACTCCTGTTACATACGATACATTTTAAGCAAAGATGGCATGTGCGTCACCTAATTAATGTATAGATGCTAATTAAACATAAGTAATGATTTTGAGAAGAGAGACAGAAAGTTAGTAAAGACTTCTGAAAGTAAAATACACCAAAATGCCTATCAGGGCACAATCTTATGCATGTTTAGACAGAAAAAATACACCAAGATATACCTTTTAGGGTGCAATCCTATGCATGTTTAGACAGAAAAAAGTCGTACAACTCCCAGCATTCCCCAACCAGCCATGCTGGCTGGGGAATGCTTGGAACTGTAGGACTTTTTTCTGTCTAAACATGCATAGGATTCCACCTTAGTTTTTGTATACATTGACAGCTCTGCCATTTAAAGAGCTGCGACTATTGGGTGGTATAGAGATGCAATAAATAAATAAATAAAACAAAGGTTGACTCGGTAAAAGAGGCCTTCAGGAACAGGAGGAGGACAAGAGGGGATCGCTTTTAAGGAACTGGAAGAAAAGGAAACCAATAAAAGGGGTGGGGGAATCTTGGAATTGAGAAGGTAGTGGGAGAAATAGCTGATGAATTCATCACACAATACATGCCTTTCTCTTAAGTTGGAAGACTCTTCAGTGTAAATATCAAGTACTTGGCAAATAATGAGAGCAGATACATATAACCACTTTAATGAGCTTGATGAGCAATCAGATGTTTCAGTTGCATAAAATTTAACCGCAAATGCTACTAAAGGCTGCATTGAACAGAAGCATAATTTTCATTCAAGAAATAACAGTACTTCACTCAAGACGGGTGATGCCTCGGGTCAAATGTGGAGCTTGTTTGGGTTGTTACTTTTGAACACAGCTGGTTCACACAACACGTGTGTGAAGGGCCATCACAGACACACCACCACAAGCAAGAGTTATCTATTGCCCCAGACACAATGATTTTCAACAGTCAATTCATGCCTGCAGCTGCCATTTATCAAGCGTATACACAGCAATTGACTTGATTACTTTACACTTGATGAGTGGCAGCTGAATGTACTTTCCACACTAACCAGTGGCAGCTCTCCAAAGCCTCTGGCAGGGTTTTTTCCTAGCCCTGTTACCTAAGATCATTTTCATGGGATCTGATCAGGTAAAGCAGGGGTGGGCAACTTGTAGCCTAGAACTCCCATAATCCCTCCCCATTGGTTATGCTAGGTAGGGCTGATGGGAGTTGTAGGCCAAAACATCTAGAGGGCCACAAGTTGCCCACCCATGAGGTAAAGCATCTAGTAGTAGTCCTGGACTCAGCACTTCTCTTTAAGAAGCAGGTCAGAGTTGCATCTAGGAGTGTCTTCTTTTATCAAATGCTAATACGTGCGCGCGCACACACACACACACACACACACCCAGTTTTACACTTACCCAAGCAGGAGGGAGGCAGCCTTTACACAAGGGCAGCTCCCTTGTACAAAGAGAGCACTAGAGACTTGTGTTTTTGTAATATCTGTTCACAAATACACAGGAGGAACAGGAGGCAAATAGCCAGTCATCTGGAGAAGCACTGCTAGTCTGTAAAACAGAACGGTTTCCCAGAAACAGAAGCACAAATCTACAACCCCAAGGCTAGTTCTTTCCCAGCCAGCTGCAAGACTCAGACTTGATCTTCTTTTAGTGGTGATTTAAAAATGTCAAACTGTTTCCTTCAGCCCCCACTCCAGAAGGTAGGGTAGGCACCAGCCAAAGGCCATTAAGCAAGTGCCTTCAGCAAGAAAACTTGTCACCACAATTGAAAGGCTTTGTCTTCTTGAACCAAACTGAACATCTTCACTCCTTCCTGATACCACTCATTTGTCCCTCAGCAACAGCCTTATAAATTGGTCCATAGGGAATACAGTATGCCCTATTGATGTTAATGCCATTTAAATATTTTATAGTGATTTCACATGGAGAATGCTGATGGTGTGAGATAACAACAAACAACTTTCACCTTTCCTAATGTCACTCCCCCCCCCCACACACACACACACTAGCAGATGACAAAAGAAGCTGAGCGCAAACTGAAGCAACCTACCTGTGACTGCTGACATTCAGCTGGGGAGAAGCACTTGAAGTTTTAAGAACACCTAAATGATGATGACTGGAGGCACAGCCATTTCCAGTGGAGAAGATTAGAAGAGTTCCAGAGGCAACAGGCCAGGGAAAGCAGGGAAAGTATTGCTACAGAGCAAAGAGGACAGTGAAGGAGAAGAGCAGGATACTCTAACCCTGCACAATTTACACCCTACTGACCATGAACTGTGGCCTGCCAGTTGCTTGACAAATGACTTGTTTTGTAGTCACAGACAAGCAGGAGGATTGTTGAGCCACTGGTAGGCTGCCATACATGACTAGTGAGCTGCATCCAGATTACTAGGCCTGCTCTAAGGATTCGGCCTGGGTGGTCCAAAAGGACCTAAGAAATGGGTAGGCTTCTCCAAAGACTATGGAAGATGATGTTCATAGCCCAGTAGCAGAGCACATGCTTTTCCACAGGCATAAGGTCCCAGTTAAGAGGAGCTCAGGTAGCAGAGCTAGGGGTCCTGCTTAAGGCTGGCCAGCAGCCAGCCTTGCTTCTGGGAGTGCTGCCAAAAGTCCAGCTAGGATGAGATTACCAGTTCTGCAGTTTCAGAGGAATGTAGCAGGGAAGCGTAGTCAGACAGTCCAGGGATTTTAGCCAGTAAAGTTCTTACAAAAGTCCAAGGATCAAGCAAAGCCATCATCAGGGTGAGTCCAAAGTAGAGTCCAGGGTTCAAGGCAAGGTTAGGAGTGTGATATGTATCACTTCACCAGCTGTAGCACACTGTTTACACATGGAAAGAACAGAATGGCTGTAAACAAGTTTGTTATGTCTTTCTGGGTTCTCGTGTTTTTCGCATGGGAAGCCTAGACCGTGGGAGCATTATGAGCTAGTCACATGGTTTGTATGTTCTGATGACGTGCTAACTTGTTTTCTGTCTGAAGCCATCTTAGAGAGAGGCAGGACTGCTTTTCTCTCTTCTCCTTTGTTCTTCTTGCTGGACTTTTGTCACTGCAACAATGTAACTTCTTTGCTGAGGTGGAGTGAAGCTCAACTTACTCCACTGGATGTAATGCTTGCTATGCATTTATACTCTGCACATGGACTGTAACTAGGAAATGTATACTCTGTAGAACTTTACTTGCTAAGTGAATAAACAGGTAGAATTAGACCTGTGGTGTTACAGAGTGTTTCCTGACTCCATGGATTAATCTGCAAACGGGGAAGCTGGAAGCAAGTTGGACTACAGGCAGGCTGGGCTGGCATCTTCACAACACGCTGCACGCTGCGAAAAGGGGGGAGCTGAGATCTGGAAGATCTGTGTGTGGAATAACAGGCCTCTGCTAGCACACAGACAGGATTTTAAATCTCCTATGCGCACACGCACTCTGCTGCTCACGCAGAACACGCACCAACAAGGAGCAGGGCCAGGGATCAGGAACAAGAGTCAAGGAAGACATTGTTTCCCAATACCCAGGTTTCTGTGAGTGAGCGTTTTTATACTGCCTGCTGCCTGGGCACGCCCGTCCCACAGCTGCAGCTCCTCAGCAGCAGGCTGATTATAAAAGCCTCACAAGGCCAACGTCCTGGTTTGCAGCCGGATGCTGCATCGAGGGGCCTGCATCTGTTCTTTCTTCTCATCCTCCTCCTCTGTCTGGGACTTGGGACCTGCACCATCTCCACCTCTGATTCTGACTCCTCCTGGGCTGGAGAACTCCCATGGGTCATGCCAGAGGGGCCTGACAGCTCTTCAGCTGCCCGGTCAGCCCCATCTGGAGCAGTAGTGTCTGAACTCTGCTCCTGAGGAGTGCCCAGGGCCCTGGTTGAGTCACACTCGTCCTCAGAGGAGGATTCCTGGAGGGGGGGTCATGACAGTAGGAAAGATCCCTGCCTGAAAGCTTGGGGAAAGGCGGCCAGTTGGAGGAAAAAATGCTTGACTAGATGGATGGACTAATGGTCTGATTCTGTATGAGCCACTTTACAACAGCTTTCTCCAAGCTGGTGCACTCCAGTTGTTTTGGACTACAACTCCCAGCATTCCTGACCATTGGCCATGCTGGCTGGGGCTGATGGGAGCTGAAGTTCAAAACAGCTGGAGGGCACCAGATTGGGGAAGGCTGCTTTACAAATTTCACATGACTAGAAGAGGAAATGCCAGAGGAGTAAAGGAACCACCCTAGTGACTTCCACATAATCCACAGATTTAGGTAAAACAGGCCTGCACAACTTGTAGCCCACCAGCCGTGTACTGTGGCCTGTCTGAAACAGCCCATGTTTGGAGTCCCAGGCAGGCGGCAAAAACAGGAGGTTTATTGAGCCTATTGTGGGCCACTAGACACAGCTGATGGGCTGCATTATGTTTCATAAGCCACACATTGCACAGGCATGAGTCGGGAGATAAATGAAGGGAGTTTGAGACACACCAGCACCCTGAAGGCAGAATAAATGTCCCATTTATTTTGGCCTGAGAAATCTGAGGCCATCCTCTTCAGGCCAATGAACCCAGACAGGGTAGACCAGCCACCTCATGACCAAGAAACCCAAAGGAGCCAGCCCTTTTACTGCCTGATCCATTATTCCTTCCAGCCTAATTGCTTATTCAAACAAGCACTGAAGGCTTGTGCACACAGTGAATAGATACGGTCTCTGTTTTAATTGGGTTAAAAGCAGCTGAAGTAATGCAAAAGTAATTAGGGTGATAAGCCAGAACTTTGTCTTCCAAATTAAACTATTCCAGCTCTGGCTGGAAACAGCACTTGAAATTGAATTGATCTTTTAAAAAAATGATTGTCATCATCTCCTCCTTCCTGCTGGGCTGTTCCCCATCCCTTATCAGGGCTCAGTGGAGACATAGTGGGGGAAAGCTTCACAATCCTTCAATTAGCAAGAAACTGTGCCTTAAGGAAAATAATGTATGGATCCCTTGGGAGTAATTTCAAAGAAATGTTTCATAGACTTTTTGAAATTGCTCCCCTCACTTTGAATCATAGAATCATAGAAAAGTAGAGTTGGAAGGGGCCTACAGGGCCATCGAGTCCAACCCCCTGCTCAGTGCAGGAATCCAGGTCAAAGCATCCCTGACAGATGATTGTCCAGTTGCACCTTGAATGCCTCCAGAATGGGAGAGCCCACCACCTCCATAGGTAGTTGATTCCATTGTCTTATTGCTCTAACAGTCAGGAATTTTTTCCTGATGTTTAGGTGGAATCTAGGTTCCTGTAACTTGAGCCCATTATTCCGTGTCCTGCAAACTGGGATGGTCAAGAAGAGATCCTGGCCCTCCTCTGTGTGACATCCCTTCAAGTACTGGAAGAGTGCGATCATATCTCCCCTCAATCTCCTCTTCTGAAGGCTAAACATGCCCAGTTCTTTCAGTCTCTCCTCATAGGGCCTTGTTTCCAGTCCCTTTATCATCCTTGTTGCCCTCCTCTGAACCCTCTCCAGTTTGTCTATGTCCTTCTTAAAGTGTGGTGCCCAGAACTGGACGCAGTACTCAAGATGAGGCCTAACCAGTGCCAAGTAAAGGGGAATTATCACTTCCCGCGATTTGGAAGCTATACTTCTATTAATGCAGCCCAAAATAGCATTTGCCTTCTTTGCAGCCACATCGCATTGCTGGCTCATATTCACTTTGTGATCTACCACAATTCCAAGATCCTTCTCACTTGAACTAACTATACCTTGTGCCCCACTCCCAATCCAACACCAACCTGTTTTACATGTGAATTTACAGAAATCTGTTGACTGGAGTCTAGTGAAATCTGTTCACTAGAAGATGAATTGGTGCCCTCCAGATGTTTTGAACTACAACTCCCATAAACCATGACCACTGGCCATGCTAACTGGGGCTGATGGAAGTTGTAGGCCAAAACACCTGGAGCGCACCATGATCCCTACCCCTTTCCATTCACCCAGATCTTGGATGGTTAGGGGAGGAGGCTTCATCTGCTGCTGCTAGATCCTATCCTTCTCTGGAACATTGCACCCCTGCTTCAGTTGTCTCATGACTCCACCGTCACAGTTTGAGAACCGCTGTTACAAAGAAACTGATTTCCCACACCCAAAGGCCTTCTGCCTCTGCTCTGATCTCACAGAGAATGGTACTTTGCAGCACACTGACCCCATTCCTGCTGTCAGTTCACTCACAAACTCAGTTGCCTGGACCTCTTTTATCTCTGCAGTTGTCGAGACTGGGTAAAAATCAGAGCTCAGAAAGGGGAAGAGATTAAATTCTAGCAAACATCACCAATTCCCCCCACCCCCACGACTTGTACACACACAGTTCTGGTAAAAGTTCACCATTTCATCCCATCAGCAGAAATCAACATAACAACATAACAATCCTAGATGGACCTTGGAACTTTTCAACTAAATATTGCAGGCTAATGAGGCGAATTTCTGAAGATTTGGTACCCAGTTATCACCTTTGTCAATAGGATCTGCCAGATATTAAACCATCAGGATCCCAGAAATCTTTTTGGTTGTGATAAGAGGAATTTGTAGCATGTTCACAGCCATGATGTGGTTTAATTCCTCTAGCTGAATAACAAAATATAAGATGCATATATGATGAAGGGAACATTGTTTATTTTAGGTTTTGTTAAGGTCTGGGTTTTTTTCTGTTTGTCATGTTATGATATTGTTGAATAGACAAGAAAGAGAGAGAGAGAGAGAGAGAGAGAGAGAGAGAAGAGAAGAAAGAAAGAAAGAAAGGTCAGCAGTATCTGTATGCTAGATTAAAACATGCCAGCACACACATGGGACTTTTCTGCTAACTGTTTAGGAACTGGGAGGCAGATGATGGGATCTCTACAATATGCACCATGTTCAGTCCCCGTGCCCCCTCCTGCAACATGTTTCCCTACATTTGTTAAGTATCTCTCTATTAAGTCTGTAATTTCCCAAGCTGGGCCACCCTGACATCAAAGTTCTATAAGGGTCCTCTTCTACTAAAACCCAATATTGGGCAACCAGAATAAAGTTTGCAATTTTATGCAAATACTGGTGAGGCAGTGTGTGTGATGTGGTAGAGGACAAAGTGTTGGACATGGACCAGGGAGACCTGGGTTCAAACCCTTCTTCAGTATGGAGGTCAAGGCCCAACTAGACATTACAATCAACACTGGGCTGACACTGAAAATGGCAGCCCTATGCCAAGCTCTCCACACACCCTTTCTGAAACCTTTAGCCACACTTACCTATGTCAATGATATCATCATGCCACACATTTTCCTGTTCCCACTCCACATCACTGGCTGGCACCAGCAGGGAAACACACTAAGTGTGCCTAAAGGCTACCGGGAGAATTTGACACAGTGCCATCCTTTTCAGAGGTAGCTCCATGTTGAGCATTGTGTTCAATTGTGCTGTCAGTTGGTGGCTTTAGGCAAGTCACTCAATCCCAGTCTAACTTACCTCACTTGATTGTTTTGAGGCTAACATGGGATAAACTTATGTTTACAGCCCTGAGCTCCTTGGAGGAATGCCCATGTGTGTGAGGTTTTCTGTTCACAGGATTTTAGATTTTCACATATAATTCACCCCTTGTTACTGTTGCCTCTTCCAATCTTTCCCTATTACCCTTGCCTTTCCCTCCCTTTGATGTCTCTCTACTGTTGAAAACATGTGTTGCAAGCTCCTCAGGGTAGAGGCATGCTTATGTTACTCCGTAAAGTCCTATGTATATTGATGGCACCAAATAAAATAAAATCCATTCCACTCCACCAAGACTCTAGAGTGGATTGGTGAATCCTAAATGGGTTCTGCCATCTGCCCCCACACGTGTAGTGTAGCTTCTTTGATATTCTTAGGAGGAAAGGAATAAGCAGAGAGGTGCTCCCCTTTTAAGCCTAGCCCCGCAGTCAATCTTCTTCCACATGGTAGGGATCCAGAAAAGAGGGCAGATCTCTCTGTATTTTCTATTTCCCAGTCTCCCTCTTTGTATCTGTGAAAGGCAGAAAGAGGCCTTTCCCAGTGTAATGCATTTGAATGGGCAAAAGCAGTCTATAAATGGGAGCAGTATTCCTTCCTTTTTCTAATTCATGTCCACATGTACAAACCCATAAAAACCCAGCCAGCCCCTGTACTCTGCTCCATTCTTTGTCTTCCCTCTCCTATTTCTCCTTAGAGAAATCTCAGGGAGATCCGGGTTCTAGTCCCCGCTCGGCCATGAAACTCACTGGGTGACTTTGGGCCAGTCACTGACTCTCAGCCTAACCTACCTCACAGGGTTGTTGTGAGGATAAAATGGAGAGGAGGAGGAGGAGGAGGATTATGTAAGCTGCCTTGGGTTCCTTGCAGGAAAAAAGGCGGGGTATAAATATAATAAAATAAATAAATAAATTAGTAGGTTAAGACAGCTAGGTTGTTTTTTGCCAACTTTACTACATTTTCACTTACCAAATTCAGCTGGTTTTAGCACCCTCTCTACAAGATCATATGCACCTGTCTAAGCAGTGACAGTTAAATTACAAGGAGGAGTGCAATAGTAAAAACTACTTTTCCTGTAGACAATGAGAGCAGTCAGTCACTACATCAGCTATAGGAATATAAATATAGGAGGAACATTTCCTCGACGATGTGTCACCAAATATAGTATCATTGTATTTAATCGCAGGATCCAAAATTCATGGTGAATTTTCTAGCTTTACTTTCACAAATTTACATGGGAAATTTCTTCTTGCATTTCCCCCTGCTGCTTTCTACAACATCCACAATTTATTTTCAAAATGGTTGAATAGTTTATTCCAAGGGTGATGCCGTGCCAGTGGGGATTCTGGCATTTATTTAGAGGAGTGGTTTTCAAAATGTGTTCTAGGACAGTGTTCTCCAACCTTGGGTCCCCAGATGTTTTTGGCCTACAACTCCCAGCATGCCCCAGCCAGTTATGCTGCTATGCTGGCTGGGGCATGCTGGGAGTTGTAGGCCAAAAACATCTGGGGACCCAAGGTTGGAGAACACTGTTCTAGGAATCCTGGGGTTCCATGTGAGCTTATCGGACATTCCTCAATGAAACTGTCAGTAATCTCTGACAAACTTAGTCTAAGTCAGCTGGCCAGCACTTCCAATCCCCCTCTACAGTGTGCAGCCACAGTAGGTCTTGGATATTTTCTAGGGAAATTCACACAAGGCAGTTATGAGGTCCATCAGGTCTGGCCTGTGCTCCACATAAACTGACCGTACATCTTACAATATGCCCAAGCAGCTTCTACAATGCTGGGGTTCTACAATGTCATTTTCATCACTGATATTAATACAGAAAGCCAAATCTTAAAATCCAACCATGTATAAGATGCAGATGATACAGCAGTATTGGGAAGGAAAAACAAATTCACAAACTTTTTGTGTGGGGTGGTGGTAGAACTTGCGCTCTTGAACAAGAGTGCAAGACCACCTCTTTTGGCAGTTTTGCCCACTTTGGGCTTCCCTGGCTAGCGAACATCTTTATGTTACACTGAAGTAAGAACACCTGCTGGCAAAGCACCTTCTCACCAGTGGCTTTCAGCTCACGCTCGCTCACACCCACCCACCCACACACACACACACACACTTCCTGCTTGTTGCTTCCCCAGGGCTGGATTAAGAGCATTATGGGTCTGGTGCTGAGGATTTTGGTGGGCCTTTTATGGCAATAAATAAAATGAAGACGCAATTTTATATTAAAACAAATTAAATATTTTAATTACCATTAAAGTGCCAAAACTCAAAAACTCCTGCAGCTCATCAGTAAGGGTCTTCCCAATTCCCCCCAAATTTATTTATTAAAAAAGAAAAAGCAGCCACAACAAAAAAGCCAGGAAGCATTGCTTGACCAAGAATAATTGTGTTGTTCTTGTTGCTTTGTTTCGTTTTCGTTTTTGTTTTTTTGTTAAACTAGCATTTGAACAATTGAGCTGCGAATCAGAAAGATCTTTTGCTGAGGCTGGAGAGAGAGGTCCCTTCTAAATCTGAATATTACAGATCCTAGCAAGCCCCCATGTGCTTCAAAGAAATGTAGTAACAGTGATTGAAATGCAAAAACCTACCGAAATGCTAATTTGAGAACAACAGTTCTTGCTAGGTCTTGCCTCAAGCCTGTAATGCAGATGTGCTTAGAACACCTTTCTAATCTTGAAAAAATCATTAATTATGCTGAATGATAACGATCAGAGCTAACTCAAATCGTGCCGCGTGTCCCTATATTGTGGGCCTATTGTCTGTTATGGGCCTGGAGCGGCCGCTCCAATCGCCCCTATGTTAATCCGGCCCTGTGCTTCCCTCCATTGCTAGCTGTCACGTCTCCATGTGGGTTACAGAGCAGTGCGTGGGATCATTAAACATATATAAATGTCATGGCAAAGAAGTAAAGTGGGGTGGAAAATTGTACAAATTTTAAGGCAAGGCAGTCAAATGGAGGTGAAAACTGTGCAAATCTCATAGTGGTGAAGTAAAATGGAGTCCAAAATTGTGCAAATTTCAAGGTAGAGCAGTCAAACAGAGGCGAAAATTGCACAAATCTCATGGCAGAGCAGTAACATGGAAGGGAAAATTGTGCAAATCTCATAGCAAAGAAATAAAATGGAGTCCAAAATTATGCAAATTTCAAGACAGAGCAGTCAAACAGAGGTGAAAATTGTGCAAATTTCCTAGCAGGTGTCATTTGTGCAGGACCAAAAAATTTTTTTAAAGAGAAGTTGTGAATGTGTTCAGGACACTCTCCGGTGTCCTTTCTTGCTATTTTTAGGAGCATGGTGTGGAAAGGAGTGAGGGAGGATGGTGGCAGCACCAGCGAGATCGCTAGGAGTGGCAGGGGGTTTTGCTGCTCTTGCCAGCCGGCTCTGTAGCCATTCCCAACAACCTACAATGAAGCTGACTTGCAGGGTTCGGATGACACAACAAGCCAGCATGGGTATCAACAACCCTAAATCAAGCCATGGGTTCTCAAGGTGGCTTGTTCGTGAAAAATAAGTCAGCCTCCAGAAACCGCACCAGGTTTGCACAGCACAACAACCCACCATGGCTGATCTGCCATGGTGGATTGTTTTGCCATGCAAACCAGCTCTATATATAACATCATATGTTCTCTTTATTTTAAAGCTTACTAGAGGGATACATGCAAAGGGCACAGTATCCAATGTTGCCTGTGCATTAGCAGTACCCACCACTAGTGCAACAGGAAGCTAATGCTTCTAAAGCAACCAGAAACAAACTGGAATGCTCGTTTCCAGAATGGAACAGATCAGCAGACTTGGCCAAAGGGAGCTCCACTGACTTGTTCTGTTCCAGAAACTAATGTTTCAGCTCATTTCTGAGTGTGCTCTAGGAAATGTTAGCTTCCTGTTGTGTTAGTGGTAGGTCCTACTGCAGTGATGGCGAACCTTTTTGAGCCCGAGTGCCCAAACTGCAACACAAAACAAACTTATTTATTTTAAAGTGCCTTAAATTTGGCAAGGAGGAAGGGGCACTAGCTAATCGCGCCACCTCTGTCTCAGCATGGGCTCGGCACCGGGCGCGCAAAGATTACGGGTGCGCGCGGTCTGTGCTTCGGGGCTTCTGTTCAGTGGGAAGGAGGGATGTTGCCGCGCATCCGCTTCTGTGGGGTGGAGTGTTGGAGTGTGCCTGCCTTGGAGGCACGAGGAATGAGTGAGGATTTTTACGATGGAAACCCTACGCTGAATCGAAGGGGACTGTCTTTTCTCGATCTGGACCAATTCTCGAGTGCCCACAGAGAGTCCCTGCGTGCCAGCTGTGGCACCCGTGCCATAGGTTCGCCATCACTGTCCTACTGGCACAACACAAACAGTGGATGTTCAGCAGAAGCATTGGATACTGCCCTATGCTTCCAACTCCCCTTGAAAGACCAAAGTCTTGCAAAGTGAAACAAAAACCCACCAATGTCTAGAGAATAAAGGGCCTGCAATTTCTGGGTGGATAAGATGAAGTGTATGATTTTATTTATTTATTTATTTAATACATTTTTATACTGCCCAATAGCCGAAGCTCTCTGGGTGGTTTACAACAGTTAAAACCATAAAATACAATACAATATAAATATAAAATTTAAAACCACAGATTAAAAACAAACAGCAAAGCTAGCAGCAGCAGCTCAAATTACAATAACAGAGTTAAAAACTACTAGATTAAAATGATTAAGATGATTAAAATGATTAAAATGCTTGGGAGAATAGAAACGTCTTCACCTGGCACCAGAAAGAGTACAATGTAGGCGCCAGGCGAGCCTCTTTGGGGAGCTCGTTCCACAACCAGGGTGCCACAGCAGAAAAGGCCCTCCTCCTGGTAGTCACACTTGCCTCACTTCCTTTGGTAGGGGCTCTCAGAGAAGGATTGCTGACAAAGATCTTAGTGTCCGGGCAGGTATACGGTATATGGGAGGAGACGTTCCTTCAGATACCCTGGCCCCAAGCCGTTTAGGGCTTTGAATCTTGCTAATACATTTCAGTTGAGTTTACACATGCATAAAATGAAACACGCATCTGCCTTTGAAGGTTGCTAGGGAAATCAAGGTGGAAAATCATTGGATTACTACATAAAGGTAGTATCATCTCAGAGATCAGCATATTCGGTGCTTCTTTGAAGCTGTACACTTGTAAACCAAGCTTTTGTCTAGTTTCAGGACAAAATCCACCAGGAATTTTACCTGTGGGCACACACCACGGAAACAAAAGGAAATTATTCAAAAATCTCTCTTTTGTTTCAATGGGACTTGAACATAGAATGATGTTCCGGGTGGAGACCCTCCAGTGTAACTTTGTCACAAATACTTGTTGCAAACTGCAGAGGGCTAATGCAAGCAACTCAACAAGGAATAAGTAGCTGGCTAAACATGGACTCAATCTGGCTCCCAACATAATCCCCAGTCCCAAGGAACTCATTATTATGCCACTCAGCCACTTTCTCCTATGGAAGTTGAGACAAAGATAAAGGGCACTCTCACATACACAGATCCTGTGTGAAGAGTAACAGAGGTGTTGGCAGAGTTCTGTCTTTATGTCACCCACATTTACTTGTGCCTTGGCTCACAAAGGAAAGTGCCAAGAAAAGGGCAACCAAAATGATCAAGGAGCTGGCTCAACTCTCCTAGGAGGAAAGGTTAAAACATCTGGAACTCTTTAACAGAACCTGGGGTCATTCCATGAAGCTGAATATTGGGACAGATAAAAAAAGTATTTCTTCGCACAGTGCACAGTCAAACTACATAATTCGCTACCACAAGATGTAGTGTTGGCCACTGACTGGGATAGCTTTAAAGGGGGGTTAGACCAATTCATAGAGATAAGGCTATCAATGGGTCTTAGTCATGATGGCTATATATTATCTCCAGTATCAGAAGCAGTTTGCCTTCCAGTACCAATTGCTGGGGAACATAGGTGGGAGAGTGCTATTGTACTCATGCCCTGCTTGTGGGCTTCCCATAGGAATCTGATTGGCCATTCTGTGAACAGAATGCATGGATTAGATAGACCTTTAGTCTGATTCAGCATGGCTTTTTATGTTCTTATTTTCTTAAGTGAGTGGCTGAAATGCAAAAGAGGCTTTGCCATACACTAAAGGAGGAAGGGGTTAAATAGCCCTTTGTCTATATCTCAGGCCATGCTGGAGTCAGCAACTGGAGACAATAGCAGCCCCATGCAGTCAGTTTCTGTAGGGATGTCATGTGGAGTGAGCCATGAGGATCAAGATTGCACCTGCTGCTCTCACCCTCCACATTTTTGAGGTGATACCTGCACAAGGACCTGCATGTGTATACCCCAATGCACATAAGCACTAAATGCATGATGCACAGCCCCAAAAAATTGGGGGCATTGATCACACATTTGGAGCTTAAGTAGCACGTCCCTAAAATGACACCTGGTGCAATATCCCCAATCCTCCCCTCCTCCTCTACATCTTTACACAGATCAACCATTTGTACAAAACTAACTTTGCTGGCCCATCAACTCTTGCTCAACTCAAAATAATGCTGTTAAAATTATTTCCTGACCAAGGACTGATGTTGACTTGGTGATTTGCAAAAAAGGGCACTTCTTTCTGTCTTTTCATTTGCTTAAGTTATTACCTTCTAAGGCAGCAAGTGCCTTTTCCTACTCCCCACTTTCTAAAGTGGCCCCTGGTCAGCTGAGGCTCTTTCGGTACCTAATCATGGATTCATTCCATCACCATGCATGCCTCAACAAACTTGGCTTCCTGGTCATAAGATCTTAGGTCATTTTTCTTCTGCCTCCTGTTCAGACAGAAAAGTTACACACACACACACACACACACCAGGCTTCCCCTGTCTGGCCTATATTAAGCAGCTTAGAAGGGCACTGGGATTAGAAAAGAAGCCTGTGCATTATTTGATATTATCTCACTTGTATAATCAATACTGTGAAATTAAAAATCAATCTGCTCAGAAAGAGTAATATTTATCAAATGGATATCCACTGTGTTGCTCATACTGAATACAAAACTCGACAAGGTAATTCATTTTTCACTGTTAAAAAAAATTAATGGGGTTCAGAACTGTGGGGTCCTTGCTTTTAAATGTTGCTTTCTTTTTCCTCCTTGTGCGACAAAGGAGGGAAAAACAGCATTTCAAAATAAAATTCCGAGAAGCTAAGAATTAGATGCAAACAATATAATGTGTTAGGCACTCAGGTAACATGCCCTTACGTTTGCAACATTGGTATCTACAACAACCAGTCATTCCAATTGGAATGCCACAGAAATGCCCACTTCTCTCTCTCCCTCTTCCTTCCCACCCAGTGGGTTACCACCAGGGAAGGGACAGGTGGCTCTTACCAGAGAACAACCTGACCACATGCAGAGAGCTCTTGAAATTAGGCGAAAGGCCTCAGGTTGCCTACACCCAGTTTGAAATAAACTCTAGTTCCTTAAAGAAGCCAGTTATAAACAATCCAGGGTTTGCAGTTGGCTTGTTTAGGAATTGACTAGAGTTCATTTTAAACCACAATTCCTGGTCCACAAGTATAATGACAAGCCAGGAATCAGGCAAAGTGAAACTGAACCCTAGCTTATTCCTCCTCTCAGCTGTGCAGGAAGGGGGGAGGGGAAGGGGGAGCACACAAGCCCAAGGCTTTGCTTGGGCTCCTGTCGGCTCATGCACTTAGCATTAAACCATGGTTTAGTAATATGTGCAAATCTTCCCACTGCCTGTTAAGATTTTATCTGGTTACAGTTTGTTAACATCAGAGGAGGAAAAGGGTAGGACACATACAAATCACATAAGTGTCCCAGTGAAACTCCCCAGACTTGGAAAATAAAAGCCATGTTCATATGTTCAGTTGTGTAAAATGAACACAAGGGGGGAGCAGGATCATGTTTATTGGCCCTGTCACCCGATCTCCACATGTTCACCTGAGCCTCTGCAGGCAGGCTTTATATGCACAATCGGAGACCCTGCAAAATACAGACTAGCCAGTCAGACGGACTGCCTACTACACACAGAGAAGTCGTATATGCAGAGGCTATGTTTACAGATACCGGTGAATGCATTGAGGTCAGGGGCAGCTGATACAATCCTACTTCCTCCCTCCACGCCTCCATTTTTAACATAGGTAAACTTACAAACGGGGTCTTGGGTTTACGTAAAGAGCTTTTTCTTCATTATAGCCACATGGACAGGGATGCCAGGCAAATATTTAGATGCCAGGCAAATATTTCAGTTTAGCTTTCAAAACCTATACATTTGACTTTTTTCTCTTCACTAAAATTAATCAAAATAATAGCAAGCATATTCGTTCAGTTGTATAATCTGATGCATTAAGACTAATATCTCTCTCAGCAAGCTCTCTCACAGCAATACAAAATGGCAATGCTGGTAGCCTACCTTGTGATAAATAATGTAGACGAACAGAACACAATGGAGGCTAAGCACTCCACGGAGGAGGGGGGATTTCAGCTGACCTTTAAATGAAATCCATCCCTTAGAAGACGCCCTGTTTCCTCTCTTTTTTTGTAAAGGCACTGTAGAGCCAACAGTTCCAATACCTTACTCAAGAGTAGTCAGTGCTACTACTACAGAGAATCATTTGGAGTCCAGGAGTATTCAAAACAACTTACCGGTAGATGCTTTTCTAGAGTCTGGGAACTGGAAGCTAGAGGCCACATATATCGAACTGTCCAAATTAAGAAAGGGAAAACCCTTCCATTGGCTATAGCCATGGATTCCACAGTGCAAACCTCAGTAACTGGAACAAGAATGTCTGGGGATAGTATAGGCTATTTATTAACTGTAACTGCCAGCTTTGGCTCTCAAGTAAACTTTCTGGAAATTTTGTGAACTCTAAAGTTCCAAACGCGTGAACTTAGGTTGGCTCTACGCATGAAGTAAAATGAAGTGGGAATGGGTGGTGATAGGATAGGCTGCGCCACTTCAGACTACAGGTATGTGGGTGTGCACGACTTCTGAATGCTCCACCACGGGGGAAAAAATCTTCCCCTGCAAATACAAAACCAACACACCAGGGAGAAAGGTACTGGCCCTGCATACCATGCTAGTTTTTCACATAGTGACATGTTCAAAATTATGACACACACACACACACACACAATGTAGTCCAAACTTGTACAGCCCATTCTTCCTCCTCAGCAATCCACATTCTGCTGCATGTGTAGACTAAGCCCAAGTGTGTCAAAGCTGAGTGCAGTGTTCTCCAACTTTGGGTCCTGGCTGGGGCATGCTGGGAGTTGTAGGCCAAAAACGTCTGGGGACCCAAGGTTGGAGAACACTGGCTTAGTAACTGGTATCCATACAGGGAGATACTAGAGACCGCAATTTGTACTTATCTGTATATAAAGATTCCGGTGCCTAAGACTCATAAACTGAGGTATTAAAGTGTGTTAAGGTTCTTCTATAACAAAGAGGAAACTGGCACACAAACAGGCCACCGCATCAGGATTACTAGAAAAATCTGGAAAATAAGGCATTTTTACCTCTCCCTCAATACCCAAAGCTTGCCTGGCAACAGTGATCAGCATGCCAACGTAGGGCAAAGCCAAGACACTGATAGACAGACTGTTGAGCTGTCAGAATTCCCCCTTCACGTGTTCTCCTCCACATGTTAGTAATTGTGTGGAGGAAGAAAGCAGGGCTGCTCCAGCTCACTCAGTGTGAACAGCCCTGGCTATGGATGTCATATGGATATCTGAAACACCATGTCACAGAAGCCTGCATTTAGACATCTTTCTTTTAAAAAAAGAAAAATAACTTTATTCATAAAATATAAAAAGTACACCAATATAATAAACTGAAATATTCCTAATTACTATTCATGCAAATATATAAACATTTTCCAAATGCATCCAAAGAGAGGAAGGAAAGGCATTTATAACAGTAATAAGACTTGATCACGAACATCCACAAAAGGGAATCTGGTGTTCAAATACTTTGTAAATGGATGCCACTCTAACATAGAGTGCATAGCAGAAATGCATTTAAATTACCCCATTCACTATCATAATTTAGACGTCAGAGTGTATGTGTGTGTGCGTGCATGCGTGTGAGAGAGTGTTAAATACCGTTTGGCAGAATACAAAGAAAATGTCAGTGTTTTCAGTGATGATGTAAACCTACAATAGGTATAAATCTAATCAGTCAAACAAAAAATAAATAACTATGACAGCTGTAATCAGTACTTAATACAATTGCTTTAATGCACTATATATATATATATACACATACATACATATATTGAGAGATAGAGAGAAGTAACGGTGTGTGAGTACAGTAAAAGTTATGGAGAGTAACTGTTGCCAGTTGCCAACAGTCTGCTCTCCTTGCAGTGCAACGTCTCACTTGTCTGAAGCAGCGGAAGTGTTGGAATTAAGTCAGATATTTAAATCCTTTACCGGATGAGCCATCAGCTAAATTCATTCTGTATTATAAATCTTCATATCATATTCACAAGAGATGAAAGACATCTGCCTGAAAGCAAAATTTTATTTTGTTGCCTGTCTAGGACGTTTTAGGAGTTTTCCAGCTGCATGGCAATTAGCAGCACTAAAATCCATGGCACTAGAACCATTTTCTTCTTAAAAGCTTTATTTATTTACTATGGTATCTCTATCCCATTTTCCCCTATGGAATCAAATCAACAATCCAAAAAACAAACAAACACCAAAACCAGCACCGTCTATAAAACACTCACATAAAAACTGTCTCATTCTAAAATAAGGTTTTTAAACATAATACTACTACTACTAATAAAGGCAGTCTCCAAGTTACGAACGAGTTCCGTTCTTAAGAATGTCTTTAAGTCGAATTTGTATGTAAGTCGGAACAGCATAGCGCTCTATATGTTAAAATCAGCATTTACGCAAATTGCGTAAATTACACATATTGTGTAGTATACTATGCTATGTACTCTACTGTAAACGACGTAGTGCCGGGGAACCCAGAAGTCCATTCTTAAGTATGGGTTGTCTGTAAATAGGACATTCTTAACTCGGGGACTGCCTGTACTCCATAACCCTTTCTAAAAGCAGACAAAGGTGGACCTACCTGGGGAGGGGATCCTATAACACAGGGGCCACCACAATTGTGTCTGCCTAACTGACAGCCCCTAGGAGTAGGACAAATCTTCCTTGTAAAATTTTAAGAAGCAAGAAGCTTCATATAGAGAGATATGCTGTCTCTGATATATTTTACAATGCACAGTGACAGGTCAAAAGACACGGAACCAGTGTTCAGAGACTCAACAGCACATTTAACCACAGACACCGAGTGTTGAATCATTGCAATTCAGATTAAGAGTCATGGTGGAGACTAGAGATCCAGATAAAAAAGGGATAGAGGGCTTTTGAATAGAGACAGGGAAACATCCCACCCCCCGGTAATTTGAGCATTGCATTTAGAACAATGTCAACATTTAATGACTGGATGGTTTTCTTACTATCATCATTTTCTAATCAAAATAGATCTGCCTAATTAAACATTGCTGTGCATGCACACATAGGTATAATTCATTTGCCCCAATATCTGAAAATGATCTCAGACCTGAGGCAACCAGAGCTGTGTGCAGTATTCTTAATTGTGGTCACACTGTGGTTTTGTATGCAAGCATTATGATACTGATCTTTATATACATTTTCAATCCCTCTCTTGATAATCTCTAGGATGGAATTTCTCTCTCCCTTGCTCTTTTGTCAAAATTTTGTGTTTTCATCACAAAGTGCACAATTGTTATGAAAAGTTGGACTATGGCATCACTCAGTCTTCACAGTGAGAGTAATAAGAAAGTCCCAAACATTCTTCAGGCTTACAAAGCTAATGAAAGACTTTGGAGTCAGCCAATAACCACTGCACCTGCATGTCAAAGAGAGGTGATGGATACCTCTCCTTCTAACTCCATGAAAGAAAAGCTAACCCTTTCATGTGTTTTTCAAAATAAATAATCAGTAAACAGTAATATGTCATCTTAACATTAATTAACATTATTTGGAATAACTCACCCTGCAGAAAACTGGAAAGCTAATAAGGTGACTTTTTCATACCATGTGTTACTCATTCTGTGCAGTGACTAAATCCATGTACAGTACAGTATGAATCACAACAAGCTTCGTATTTCCAGATAGCTTAATTAATGTGTGTTATCTTAAAACACTTCTTAATGCTATTCTAAGAAGAAATGACATGATGTTCAAAGACTAGAAAGCATGTGGATAATTCTAGACAAGATAAAAGATAGCTATGCAAATTAACATCCATCATGTTGCATCCACACACCCCATCAGTGATTTTTTCAAACTGTTATCCTGAGGTTCCTTAACAGAGTTTTCTCTATGAGACAATCAGTTAATGGAGCTTATCTGCCATTAAAAGACAGCTTCTTCACAACTTCCAGTACTTTCCTGCAAAACACAGTTAAGAGTGAGAGGGGGGGCACTGTGCTCTATGGGGGAGATGCTCCAACTGTGCACACTCAAATATGTCAATATGCCCTAGAATCCTCTGCAGAGTGCAGTGGTTCTGGGGAGATGCTCAGCAGACAAATTGGTGTGGGAAATGTTCCCTGAATATAAGACATCTGAAAAACCTTGCCACTGAAACTGACCAAGAGCAATACAGCTCCCTCTGGGATGAGTGGGCTATCTGCTACTGAAAAGAGGTTCAGCATAAGTAGGTGTAAAGTGATACACACTATGGCCAATAAATAAATAAATAACAAATATTCTAACTTCACATATATGCAGAAGGAGTTTGAATTTTCTGTGACAAGCCAGGAAAGAGACCTGTAGTAGAAGCGGGGGGTGGAGGGGCGGGCAAGGGAGAGAGAAATTCCATCCTAGAGATTATTAAGATAGGGATTGAAAATTTATATAAAGATCAGTATCATAATGCTTTCATACAAAACCACAGTGTGACCACAATTAAGAATACTGCACACAGCTCTGGTTGCCCCGTTTAAAAAGAGGATACTGCAGAGCTAGAAAAGATAAGGAAGAGGGCATTCAAAATGATCAAAGAGTCAGAACAACTTCCCTATAGGATGACTAAGGGGAAGGGACATAACAGAGGTTTATAAAATTATTATGCACAGTGTAGAGAAAGTGAAATTCTCCCCACCCCTCTCTTGAGCTTGAGGCCACCCAATAAAATTAATGCACAGAAGATCTGAGCTAGACAACAGGAAGTTACTTCTTCACACAACCCATAATTATCTTAGGGAATTTGCTGGTGGACATGGTGATGGTCACTGTCTTAGATGGTTTTTCAAAGAGAGTTTCAACTATTGGGCAGTACAGAAATGTAATAAAAAAATAAAATAAAATAAAATAAAAGGGGATTAGACCAATTCATGGAGGGTAGGTTTGTCAAGGGCTATTTGCCATAGTAGCTGAATGAAACATTCAAGTTTGAACACCAGTTGCTGGGGAGCAAACAGTGAGCATCTGTCTGGCCACCACTGAAACAGGGTGCTGGACTAAGTGGAGCTTTGTCTGACCCAGCGGGGCTCTCCTCATACACTTAACCATCTCTCACTGCTTCTACTAACTGTGCAGCATTTGTTGATGCTTGATCCATTATTTTTTTAAAAAAAATAAGCCAGACTCTCTCAATACTACCTTGGATACTGAATCTTTATCTACATTTGCTGTGCCCTTCATGTAACTCTGTGCCATTGTAAGCTTTGGTAGGCAGTGCTCCTGTCTATTCAAATTTCAGATATTCTGAATTATTCTGGACTCTTTTAGGCCATTTGCAAGGCTGCACTAAATATTTTCTGCACATTGCAATGACAAATTCTTAGTTGCTGAGATTTGTACTAAATAGTTTCCAGCTATTTACAACACCTCCCACGTCTTCTTCAACATGCCACTGTGGACTGTCATCTTTCAAAACAACTTACAGATACTGTAGTTATAGGGATGATCCATAAAGTAAGTCATAGATATGCTGGGGGTGACATTAAAGCTGCGGCAAAGGAAAGTTTAGGTTATTCATACAATAACAATACAACTTGACAGCATAAAATGCTAAATTAAAAAGACTAACACCATCCTAAATCTCTGAACTAAGAAGCCAGAAAAATATATAAACAGAGTAACAGTTAAAATGCAACCAACCCCCTTACTTGATGGGGAAATGCTTTCAGGAACAAAAATGTTTTCAGCATCCTTACAATTGATAGCAAGGAAGATGCCAGACAAATCACCCAAGAAAGAACATTCCATAAACTGCTTCTTTCGACTAGGCAGGCATCACCCTCTCCTCCAATAATACATTCACCATGTTTTCGTTATACCTTTGATATGCTGAAAAGAATCTGTTCAGGGCAAGCCCTCGTATGGACTACAGAGTGCCATGTGGCTCAGGCAGTCGATTGGGAAGGGTGGTGGATCACAGGCTGGTGGCTCCAATGTTAGGGGAGTGTATCCACTCCAGGTTTTAGACTGAACTTTTAAGGAGCCGTCCATGGTGCTGAACCTATTTTCGGGCTAACCATGGATAGCTCCTTTAAAGTTCAGACTAGAACCTGGACTGGATATACTGCCCCACTGACATTGGAGCCACCAGCCACTGCTGCATGCCTCCATATGCCACCCAGAAGACCACCCACTGCTACAACAAACTGTGTTTTCCTGGCTGGCCCGCTGGCTGCAGCAGTGGCAGCTTCTTCTGAACCATCTGTCTGCCAGAGGGTCACTGCTGCCTGTGCTTGCTGAGGCAGCATTTGCCGCAGCAGGAAAGCGCCCAGAAGAGCACTTGCCCCATGCCTTGCTCTGAGGGGTTCCCTCCTCAGAGAAATGTATTGTGGGGTGAGGTGACGCAGAGACCGCCTGTGCCATTGCCACTTTGCTGCAACAGCAGCAAATACTGTGTGAAGTTACTTTAATCTTTAAAATCCCTGCAAGATATGCTTTTTCATAATCAACCATGTGCAGCATCTCCCCGCCTGCACCAAACATCCCTCACAGTGAACGGTTCCAGTGATCTCTAAGTCGGACTTGTAGCTTTTAAAATCCCCCCCCCCCATGTTTTTCTACCTGGCACAAACATCTTAATATACTTTCACAGAAACTATTCTTAAAAATTGGCCAGGTATAAGTAAACTTTCTTTCTTGTAAGAAGGGGTTCTCTCTCTCTCTCTCTCTCTCTCTCTCTCTCTCTCTCTCTCTCTCTCACACACACACACACACACACACACACACCACTTCATGGCTCATCTTGGACATGACTGGAAGGCGAAGCACCTTGCCATGAGTGCTGGCCCAAACATCTGCACCTTGGTAACAGAAGGCAGTACAGGAAGGAGAGAGGGATTTATGCTTTGGGGAGGAAGCAAGGAAGAGCTAGAAAACAAATGGGGCAGGGGAGAGAGAGAGACATAAGAATTTTGTTCAGCACAGTGCTGAGTGTGATATATGGTAAACAGCCCCCTGTTGAGACCCAAAACTTTGATTTTAAAAATTCTGACACTTGGGCAAGGTGAGGGGCAAAGTGTGAGCCCAGTCAGGTGGCAGAGCCTGGTCGACTCCAGCAGGAGCCAAGCCAAAAGCAAAAGCTTAATTTTTTACTCCTGTGGCTGGTGTTGGCAGATACTGTGGGCTGAGCTTGTGCTTGGGTTTTCGTGCAGGGTGAAGGGGTAGCACAGAAGTGGGTCCATGAGCAACCCATGCAGCTGCCACAACAATCTGTTCCATTGTTTTGCCCAACACTCATGTTACCTCACTCAGCTCAAGGTGGGGCAGGAGGGATAGCAATGGAGGAATCACACACACATGCCTGTGGAATACACAGTTCAAGCACGTGCACTATGTGAAAAAGCTGCTGTAGACATTTCCTTAAAAATGCCTGGCAATCAGCCCCAAATTCTGCCTGCTAAACAAAACAAAACCCCTGTGGCAACTGGCCCAGAGGCTTTAAAAAACAGCTGGGTTGTGTTGTTTTTCTGGTTGGCTGGCAATTCTACCCAACATTCCCTACCCAATCCACTGCTCAAACTACTTTGGACTATATCCCCAATTCACAAGGAAGCATCATCATCATCATCACCACCACCACCACAAGGAGGCTGCTCACTGTCCAATAAAAAACAAGTATGCAAACTATCTCCCCTTGACAAGTCCCAGAGTACCTGACCATATCTAAGTAAACAGTAATCGGTCTACTAGGGATGAAGACAAAAATGTGATAAAGTAGTGCAGAGGAAAAATACCATTGAACATTTTTTTAAAAAGGGTATACAGATCACTAGCCATTGTGTCTCTTCTTTGAAGCATTCTTCTCTGCATCACTGAAGGCTTGGATTCAGTTAAATTGATAGATTGCTGATAGGGCTGCATAAAGGAAAGATATTCTCCAGCTTAAAGAAACAGTTTGTGGGCATGGGGAAAGGTTCAATTAGAGTAGGGGTAGGCAACTTTTGGGCCTGTGGGTACAACCATAAAATGACTGCCATGGGCGGGCAAGAACAAAGGACAAATAGCCTGCCCAGAGGCATTCATGGGAAATTAAGATGACAGCAGCTAGAGGCGCCCACTTCACTTTGAAGCAATCCCAGCTGCCAGTAAGAAAATATAAACATGGAGTAGGGTGTCTCAGTTGGCACCAAGGAAGGTTTCTGGAGCATATTGGTGCATGTTGCCTACCCCTAAGTTAGACCATTCAACCATGCCCCCCCCCCCAATGTCACCCCATCGATACAGCTCTGGGATTGCTGTGCTCTGGGCAGTTCACACAGCCCTCCCCTCAAGATGTAGGCACTACACAGAGTGGAGCGTAAGTATTACTCATGCATTCCTTCCCCAACTTTACATAGATCACCATATTTGAAGCACATGCTCCATCCATGGGTGGCCATACGTGCAGACAGGTATATTTGCATACATTTCACATCACATGATATTCTATGTGTGAGGGGTGTGTTTGCAGAAGTCCGATACTCACTCTTGTGTGGTGTGTAGGTCAGAAGCTGCCAGATCATTGGTCCATTTAGCTCAATATTTTCTACACTGACTGGCAGCAGCTCTCTAGGATTTCAGACAGGGCACTTTCCAGTCTTAACTCCGAGATGCCAGGAATTGAACCTGGGACCTTTTGCATGCAACACATGTGTTCTACTACTGGGCTACAGCCCTTCTGGGAGCTGTATGGACTGGTGGAAAGCTGTGTGGAATCACAGTTTAAAGTCTGCTCCTAGAAAAGGGTATTGTGTTCAATGCAGAGGGCAAATACACCTTGGTATAAATTTAAAATGAGATCAATCACCCACAATCAATATTTGACATTTCAAAAAGTTAAAATGTTGAGCTTTGAAAACCTGATCAACTCAGATACCCACCTGAAATATTCACATTTGCTGTTGGAAAAGTTCAGATGTTAACACTGAAAATATGAAATATGTGGGGAAAGCTGTGGCTGCAAAGTCATGTTTTGTGTGCCACACTTACCTGAACTAGGTGAGTGTGAGCATGACACTCGTTCTTGGAGCTCATCTGTGTCCATTGATCAGGTCCCTTTGCTCAGTATCAAGTGGCAGACATTCCAACCAGTTAAAGAGTGGGGGTGTGTCCAGTTACTGTTGCTAACAGACGAGCGAATTAATAACAGTAATTGGTATTCTACTGCCCCTTACACCAGCTGTGTACCAGGTGAAGCACTAGCTTCAGTAAGGTACTGCTATGGCATCTGAGGAGCAACTGGAAGCATCTCATCACTCCTGATGGATGGGATCAGATCAACACCAGCTTCCAGATGGCCTTCCACCAGGGCAACAAGCAACTGGCTTAGGAAACAATGAGAAAGAAGAGCAAGATCTTATGGCTGCCCAGAAGGCTTTGGCTAGCCATGGTTCAAAACAGAATGCTGGATTAATGGACCCTTGGTTTGGTCCAGCAGGGCTCTTCTTATGTACATTTACACGTTACTTCATCCCTTCCTAACAATGCAGCAAAGTTCAGTGTGGGACCTATATCCCTCCTGGAGCCAACATATCCTTGATAAAGCTTTTAGCGCAAACTGTAGAAACTGCTAAGTCATCTGGAGATGGACACACCAGCTATCTTTCCCCTAGGACCCATTAGGCATTTTTACCAGGCATACAGACAGTGGAGAGATATTACATCTCTCCTTTTATTGCCTAGTCTTCAAATTGCAATCAGAAGATGGCAGCTTTGTTGGATGTCAATGGGAAAACAATAAACCTCAAAACACCCTACTCTCAGCCCCCATATACCTCTGAAATACTTCTTTAAACCTCTGTGATATATTTTCAACTCACTTTTTTCATTTCTACAGTTCCAGGGCTTTCTTTGGTGCAAAAACCATGAAAATGACAGCATGGAGGAAAAGGGGGAAAGCAAAGGGAAGGCAACAATCATGCACATACACAGAATTTCAAATAAAATAAATAAAGTCAATCTAACTAATCTAGTAACATGTTACTTACTTGAGTAGAGTCCTGGGTAACAGAGCAGAGTTCATTGCAGAGAGGATGGTTTGAGAGAGGGAGCATGTTGGCCTCCAGTTTAATGGTATATGGAAAGTCTTCAGAAGGAGTGAGTTAAACTTCTTCTATGGGGCTATCAGTTTAGTAAAAGCCAGCCCCTTAGCAGAGAGGCTGATGGTTATTTTGTCTAATAATGCGATAATGTCAATTTCTGATCTCAGTGGTCTAACCAGTAAATCAGAGAATTACTTAGGGAGCAATCCTATGCATGTTTAGACAGAAATAAGTCCTACAATTCCCAGCATGTCCCAGACAACCATGCTGGCTGGGGAATGCTAGGAGTTGTAGGATGTTTTTTCTGTCTAAACGTGCATAGGATTGCACCCTTAGTGGTTGGACTCACATTCTTAATGACTGTAAACTTACATAATAGCCAAAGGTGGTTGGAACCAGTCAGCCTATTCTAAAAAGAGCTTCATGTTTTTTTGGTTGTATTTTTGAGGACAAAAACGTGAGATGAGCCTATTCAGGTTGTACAGCAGGGTGCTAAGTGTCTAGATGCTGTAGGGGTATTGTTGAGTTATATCAGAAGTATGTTTTTGTCATAAGCACAGATAATTAAAAGCTGGAAGATGAACCCAAGGGAAAGCATTAAAGAATTGGGACCATACCTGAAGGGGGAACTACACATTATGCCTGAACATGGGGCTTTCCAGTAGTACCCCCCATGTTCAGATCTTTCTATGGGCACCCCCATATTCTTTAGCCACATTTACCTGTGCCATTTCCCTACTTTTGCCAGCAGCAACCAACGATTTGGAGCATGGCTGGAAAAATATATGATGTGGTGTCAACACATATATAAATGTGTCTATCATTACACAGGAGAGGGGGAAGAATTCAACATGGGGAAACTTGGTTCTGGCAGCAGCTCCACGATGAGTATAGCATGTGGGTCTGCCCTGAGAAAAGATCCCTGGCATATCCAGATAAGCCTGGGAAAGACTCCTGTCTGAAACTCGGGAGAGCCACTGCAAGTTACAGTGAACAGTAGTAAGCACAGGCCTGTGGCTTACGCTGGCTCAGCTTGTCTGAGCATGGAAAGCTAAGCAGGGTCAAGCCTGGTTATTACTTGGATGGGAGACCCCTCCTCTAGTTTCTTGCATTGAGCAGGGGGTTGGACTCGATAGCCTTGTAGGCTCCTTCCAACTATATATAGGGTTGTAGCAAAAAAAAGTGGCCCAATTCATTTCTTTTGGGGGGGCAGGGAGGTTTTGGGGGATGTCCAACCACTCTGTTGATGTCCATACCATTGAACTCCCCTAGCTCCTACGACGTGTGAGATTTTTCTTTCCCAGCCCCACTTTTTCAATGGCTCTCAACTTATTACCTGTGTCCCCCTTTTCTTCTTTTTTAAAAAAAATCAAGTCAGATGCTCTTCTAAGGCCCTTGGCATTTTAGGACACAACATGCACACATCTTCTGTCCAAAATAACAACCCATAAATACAGTGACAGACCCACAAAATGTGCACAGAAGATGTGTTTTAATCCAGATCTGCTCTTCAGGGGAAAGGGTAAAATGTCAATTTTAAGCGTCAAGCTTGAAACACAACCAACAGACAGAGTGTAAATACCATTAATTGGAGTAAACGCTGTATGAATTTAACCCCAGTAAAAACATGGTGTTTAAAATTCCATTTAGATAAGTGTATGACATAACCTGTATGAGAGAGAGCATGATATAATGTGAAAAATGCCTAACTACAATCCATCAAGAATACAAATGAACCAATATCAGAATCTGACAATAGTCTTTTTAAAAATGTACATTATGACTATGGCTTCTAATATCTTACATGAGTCATCTTTGCTGCAGTTAGGATATAGGACGTTGCCTTATACCAAATGAGATCACTGGCTCGTTTAGCTTATAGATTTCATATATTTTATACCAGTTTATCGGTCACAAGTTCCCCAAGGATGCCTCAATTGTAGTTTAGTGAGGTGCAGTGAATTTCCTGTTACAGCTTCCTACCTTCTCCCCACTTACAGAACTACAGCTCCCTGGGTTCCTTGTGGAGAAGGAACGATTGTTGAACCAGTTCAAGTCTGTATCTTAGATATGTCTTTAGGTGGTTCACTTTGGGTGAGATTCTACCATGTTTAGTACAGGTTCTGAGAGCTGAGGAGGAAAAATATATTCAAAGTAACACCCTGGATTTGGGCAAAGATCTTCCTTTTATAGCTTGCTCCTTTTTAAATATTTGCTTAGTTTCATAATCCTTTGTCCCTGAATTGAAGGATTAACATACTCAGTTTGAAAGATGTGTTCCCTCTGCTTCATGCTTCTTCATCACAAGCTAAAACGGATATTAAAAAATAAAGCCAGGACTCTTCCTTTTTTTCTTCTAGTCTTTTTGGGATCAAACCCATGAAAAATGTGAGTTGTTTTGATTTTTAAACTAACTTTAAAAACCCCAGGGCAAATTGTATTATTTTTTTTCCTGCATGGAGCCTCACTTCTAAGTAGAATTCAGAAAAACTGAGTGAGCGAGCGCGCTGAGGATATTATGTCTATAGACAGCTGAGGATATTATGTCTGTAGACAGACAGAAATGTTGTTGTTCCACATATTCTATACTATTTAGAATAATTAAGGTCTATAATTTATGAGAAGGTAAATGGAAGCCCATGAAGAGGGGATTCTTTTAAATTCTGCTTAAATTATGTGCATATAAGGAGAGCAAAATACTAGGTGTTTTTTTTAATGAGGACAGAGGCTGATGCAGATGTAACATTTGGACCTCTGTTAACAGTGGGTAAAAAATTAGGTGTGGGTCGCAGTCTCTCCTGCACTGGCCCCTTCCCTCTCCAGAGTAAATTTCACACACACACCTTTATAACAGCTAAGCATTATCTACATTGGGATGATAGGATTAGAAGCCAGCCTACAACAGTAACTGCAGTTAGCCAATTTAATGGCCACAGTTAAGCTGAAGGAAGGAATTTGCTCCAGAGAGGGAAGAGGTTAGGAAGGAAGCACAAAATCCTGGAGCCCAATCTTAAAAAAAAAAAAGAAAAAAAAAAGGCTTGGATGTTATGTTTGCACCAGCCCCTGTTCAAGCCAAGAAAGGACCCTTCTGCTCATTTTGTTCCAACCCAACCTACACACATCATTTAATAGTATATAATTTTAAAAATTCCTTCCATTGCTCTCAACCTACCTTCTTTAAAAGCATGACATACACCACAAAAGCTACTAAAATGGAAATTCACATAATTTAGCTCTCAACAATGAAATGTCAGTTTATTACTTTAAAAGAATAGAAAACCCAGTTAAGACTGAAGGGAGGATTTGTTTGCAACAGCCTTAAAAACAGATCCACAAAGGTTACTAGCCCACAAAAAGTTGTATTAGCCCACTTACCCATAATTCATTTATTGCACACCAACAGCTGGGGGGCACTCATTCAGTTCACAAAGGGCTCCCGACTTGCTCACCTGGAGACAATACTTACTCGCCACAATTGAGTAGGTGAGTGACTGTAAGCCTGGTCTCCCATACATTGGACAAAGAAACATGTTCACTGACAACAGCTTTAGACAATATGGCAAGGATACCAGAGTCTCCCAATATGAGCACTGGCTGAAGTTTCCTGCAAGGTGTGCCTGTTATCAAGCACCTGTTTTAAAACATGCAAGTACTACCTGGTACATTTGTAGCGTGCATCATAAGGAACATACCAGAGATTCAACATTTGAAGCAGCCCTTTTTCTAGGGCTATCAAATCTGATTTTTCTTGGCTTTCCTAGGATGGTTGAGAACTAAGGGGAAACTAAAGAAAAGTGCTCCACATTGAAACAGAGTAGAGCAAAACACAGGTGAGAAAAGAGCTGAGGGGGGAGGGAATTCATCTTTTCCAAATGCCACCCACTCATTTAAGATTTATTGCCAAGGAGAGCATGTGGACATTGAAGCACAAGTATCCTGTGCTATTAATTTACAACTTCCTGTTCAGCCTGCAGGTCTAAGACAACATATAGGCCAGTTATTTTTTAAAAAATCATCATTTGCTGGTAAGGTCCATTGAATTCACCAGAATACCCAACAAAGTGCAGGTTTCAACAATACAAGGAACACATTAGAAATTATACACGGCAGCAATGACTTCAGAAGGTGTGATGGATTGAGAGAAGTCTGAATGAGAACTCTATTGAGCACCAGGGGGCAATACAGAAAAGGAGTCTGAATTACTGTGCAACATGATGGCCAGGACCTCTTTACTTGAACTCTCTTGATCCTACTCTTCTTCCTCATCCTTTCTTGAATTCTCTGGCTCACACTGGCTCAGCTTGTCTGAGCATGGAAAGCTAAGCAGGGTCAGGCCTGGTTATTACTTGGATGGGGGACCCCTCCTCTAGTTTCCTGCATTGAGCAGGGGGTTGGACTCACTCGATGGCCTTGTAGGCCCCTTCCAACTCTATGATCCTATGTATCCTATGCTCTTCTTCCTCATCTTCTTTATATCTTTAACATCTATCTTCTACCTCCTTTCCTTCTTTATTCAAATCAGCCATTGTTCTCCCAATCCTTGAAAAAGAAACAAAAAACCACACAACTTATCTAGTCTGTTCTGATATTTCCAATTCTTGTCTGGCTTCTCTGTTTCCTTTTTTTCTTCCAAAACTTTGCTGTATCCTCTCACTGTCTTCCATTTTGATCCATTTCAGGCTGGTTTTCTTGCCCACCACTTCTACTCAATCAGCTCTAACTTGTATTTTAAATATTTAATTGGCACATCTTGAGGTCTTTTCTCTGTTCTACTTGTTTTGAGATTTATCCTCAATTTTCAACAGTGTAGATAATTAATTTATTTTTGCTTCCTTAAACAATTGGTGGCTTTTCTGATAATTTGCTGTTTTGGTCTTCTCATCCTTTCAAATCACTCCTTGTCAATTTCATAACCCAATATTCAGTTCTTGGGTTTTTTTTTCTGTTTTCAGTACCTCACCTATTTGCTTTTGGATATCATTTTTATCCAGGGAGGTTATCTGCAACTATCACCTTCTGTTCCACAGATCTTGCCTTTCAAAATGTTTCTTGTGATTTATTCTTGGCTCCCATCTAATTTTCTTAAAGGTTTCTAAAACTGTTGGTCATCCACCATCTTCTGCTATTCCTCCATCCTTTCCCTTTGTACCCTGTTTTTTGACATCAACATGCACTCCTGGCTTACAAATATCCAAAACGGATAGACAATAGAACCAGGCAATGGTGGGATTCTTCCTTATCTTTTCATCCTTTTATTTAGGCAATTGCTAGTTCTTGTCACTTTCATTCTTTCTAAGTTGCATTCTTTTTCAGCTATGAAAACTCTAGTTCAGCCTTCCCCAACCTGGTGCCCTCCAATCGAGTTGGACTACTGCTCTCATCATCCTTAGACAGGATGATGGGAGTTGTAGTTCAACACATCTGGAGGGCACCAAGTTGGGAAAGGTTGCATCTAGTTCATGTTTTAATTATTTCCCATCCTTGCTATTGCAGTGCCTGCCTCCCATTCAACCTCATTCTTTTATCCGTTATTCTGATGCTTGGTTTGCTTATTGATCACTCTGATCACAATCATCCTCAACTTTTTTTTGTCCCCACTAACTTGCTTTTCCTAAGCAGGTTCATTTCAAGCTAATTCTTTCAGTTTACAAATGTTTACAGTTCTATTGCTCCTGTTTATCTTTCATCTCTTCTTCAGTTCATACCCCCATGATTGTTTCATTCCCCTGGTTCATTGTTACTCTGCAAGCCTAAGGTCTCTTTACTTCCCACAGTTGCCACTTTTCTCTTTTATGTCCTGTTGTTTTGAATTCTCTCCCTGCTGATGTTTGCATAGCCTTCCTGTATTTAAAAAGAGCTTTAAACATACTGCTTTCCACCCTAGTCTCTCTCTCCCAGTTCTTTCCTTTGCGTGTCTTCTTTCTCTTCCTTCTTGGGTTTTCTGTCCCTTCCTTATTAGTCTATCGTATGCAGGCTGGGGATGATGGGAGTTGTAGTTCCACACATCCAGAGGACACCAGGTTGAGAAAGGCTGTTTTCAGTTTTTCAGGATATATTCACAATAACAGTGGTTGTCCCCACATGGATCATACATACATTTGCAAAAAGACTTTGACCGGAACTGCAAACCTTTATAACTGTTTAAATCTGAGCTTGTAAAAATCTAATCTGCACAAAGCAGCAGCTAATTCATGATTTCTCTGTCAAATGCATGTCCAAAACCCTGGCTAGGGGAAAAGAAGCTAAGAAGAGGGAGTTTCAAGAGAAAAGCAGTGACTAGAAGAAAGCTTAAGCACCTTCTAACCCACTGCTTCTAAACAGATGTGTGGAGACTACTCAGTGGAGACTCAAGAGTCCTAGATCTGGGTGTCCACTGAACTTCTAGTTCTGCAGTATGAGAGCTAGACATGGAGCACGGGACAATGAACATTTTATTGCATGCTTTCTTTTTATATTATAACAGAACAAAACAGAGTGGGGAAGGAATAATATATTATAATGTGACCCCCAAAAAAGTGTATTCATTCACAATAACTGTTCAGAACACCATTAATAAAAAGAGAGAAAGAAGAAAAAAAGATTGAACACTTCTATTTCAAATATATATGTTAATATAAGCAGTTCATATACTGAAGTACATTGTCTGCCCCAGTCAGCAATAATATATGAGGGTTCCCAGTCTTCCTTCTTTGTTTTGGTCCCCAACTCATTCATACATTGTGCCAGGCTTGTGAGGCTACAGGCAGCCCAAGAAGTGTGGTGAGAGTGTTGGACTGGGACTCGGGAGATCTGGGTTCTAGTCCCCGCTCGGCCATGAAACTCACTGGGTGACTTTGGGCCAGTCACTGACTCTCAGCCTAACCTACCTCACAGGGTTGTTGTGAGGATAAAATGGAGAGGAGGAGAAGGATTATGTAAGCCACCTTGGGTTCCTTGTGGGAAAAAAGGTGGGGTATAAATATAATAAAGAAAATAAAGAAAATAAAGAAAGAGAAGTGTTCCCGACCTCAACTAGAGCTGTCCCTACCACTCATGTGCCATTCCCGGTAAATCAGGCACTTCAGTAGCTGGGAGGGGTGGTGGAAGGTGGCAGAAGGAGATTAGAGGTTGAATACCTTCAGCTACCTAGCCCTGCCCTTCTACTCTGGAAACTTAAATGGCACCGCAGTTTGTGAAATTCCAACTTAAAAGAAAATGTTAACTGCTCTCTGACTTTAAAACATACCCTGATCCTTTAAGTGTTTCAGTATTTTTACATGTACTGCATAAACAGTGCAGTGGAGGATGGAGTGAGATGCCTTATCACCAGAACAGCTAGAAAATGCTGCTGCTTCAGGCTCAGCATTAGGAGACCTAGTGGAAAGCCAATTCTCAACATAGTGAAAGGGACTGTTCCCAGAAAGAGAAAGGAAGAGCACTAGTGAAGAGTAGATTATCACCCTTTTCACACGAAAGTGAACGTACATAGTGTGGGACGCAGGATCACAGCCACTGTCCGTGCTCCCCACCCACCCAGCATAACACTGGTATGTGTACAAACTGTCTGTGCATAGGCTCTGTCCAAGTGACTGTGGCCCTGCCTTTGCCAGGGACAAACTTACATGCATAGGTTCTTTCAGAGGTTCTACTGAACATGGGTAGAGGGTGGGATGAGGAGAATGGCCACAATCCTGCTTCCTCCTATACATGCATTTATTGTAACGTCGTATGAAGAGGGCTAGTCAACTACAATCTCTCTCCAATATTCTTCATCTGATATTTTTTTTTAAAAGAGCTGTAATGGCCCTCACTTTCACCATAAACGGTGGTTCTTTTGACTTTACCTCCAGCTGCCCAGTGGTTGCTGGAATCCATTGTTATGCAATGGTATACTCTGTGGTATACTCCAAAGCTGAGAGCAATGAAGCAAAATAGGAGACGGCTTGAATGCAGATGGAGACAAACTCCGAGAGGGTGCAATCGAGCCCTGGCGTGTGCCAATGATCATGTATATTCAGGGGCAGTGAGGGTGGCAAAGGAACAACCTCTTGCTGCCACCACTGAATCCTCTATCTGCTGCCCAGTGGACCTTTTCAGGGGCATCCGGGGCCTATTACATGCTGCCCCTAAGGACAATGTAGATCCGTCTGAGGTCCATTGTAATACCTTTGCTAGGCACTTCCAGGATAAAATCTCTTGCATCTGCTGGAACTTAGTCTCCAGTATTACAGCAGGTGAATCAGGTGAGGTATCCAGAGCACAGCCTTGTCCAGTTTTCTTGGGTGAGTTTCAGTTGGTACAGCTCAAGGACATTGACAAAGTGCTAGGACAGGTTCATGCAACCACTTCCGTACTGGACCTTGTCCCTCTTGGCTTATAAAAAATACTGGCAGGGAGGGAGCAGCCAACTGGGAGAGGGAGGCGATTAATGCCTCCCTGTGAGGAGGAGTGGTCCCATGCCACCTGAAAGAGGCAGTGGTGAGACCATTCCTGAAGAAACCCTCCCTGGACCAGAAAACCTTAATCATTTTAGGCCGGTGGCAGATGTTCCTTTCCTGGGCAAGGTCCTTGAGTGGGTGGTTGCCAACCAGCTCCAGACACTCTTGGATGAGACCAGTTATCTGGATCCATTTCGGTTAGGGCTCAGGCCATGTTTTGGCATGAAAACAGCCTTGGTCACCCTGTATGATGACCTATGTCAGGAGAGAGACAGGGGGAGTGTGACCCTGTTGATTCTCCTTTATCTCTCAGTGGCATTCAATACCATTGACCATGGTATCCTTCTGGGATGATTGTCTGAGTTGTGAGTGGGAGTGCATTGCAATGGAGGGTGAGCTCCAGAAGGTGGTGCTTGGGGGTATTGCTTGGTCTCCTGGATTCTCCAGTATGGTGTTCTGCAGGGGCTGGTTTTTGTCCCCCATGCTATTCAACAACTGAAACCACTGAGTGCGGTCATCTGGAGGTTTGGAGTGCATTGTCATCAGTATGCTGATGACACGCAGCTCTATTTCTCCTTTTCATCTTCATTAGGTGTGTCTGTGGATGTGCTAGATCAGTGCCTGGCTGTGACAATGGACTGGATGAGGGCTAATAAACTGAAATTCAATCCAGACAAGACCGAGATGCTGTTAATGGATGGTTCTTCTGACCAGATGGGAGGGTGCTCAACCAGTTCTGGATGGGGTTGCACTCCCCCTGAAGGAGCAGGTTCGCAGCTTGGGGGTTCTCCTGGAGCCATCTTTGTCACAGGTGGCCTCTGTGGCATGGAGTGCCTTCTGCCAACTTCAGTTGATGGCCTAGCTATGCCTCTATCTGTTATCTGGACAGAGATAACCTGGCTTCAGTTGTCTATGCTATGGTAACCTCCAAATTAGATTACTGCAATGCGCTCTATGTGAGGCTGCCTTTGAAAATGCCTCAGAAGCTGCAACTAATGCAAAATGTGGCAGCCAGATTGATAACAGGGACAAGATGGTCTGAACATGTAACAGTGATTCTGGTCCACTTGCACTGGCTGTCTATATGTTTGAGCCCAATTCAAGGTGCTGGTTTTGACCTATACACAGCTTGGGACTGCAATACCAGATGGAGTGCCTCTCCCAGCATGAATCTATCCATAAACTATGTTCATCATCTAAGGCCCTCCTCCAGGTGCCTCCTCTGAGGGAAGCTCAGAAGGGGACAATGAGAGAGAGGGCCTTCTCAGTGGTGGCCTCCCAATTTTGAAATGATCTGCTCAATGAAGCCCTCCTGGTGCCAACATTGTTATCTTTTCGGTGCCAGGTTGAGACCATCCTCTTCTCCCAGGCATTTGGCAGTATATGATTAGTTTCTTAATCAGGTCCTGGATCTTTCTTATTGACTGTAAAAATTGTTGAGATATGTGTGTGTGTGTGTGTGTGTGTGTGTGTGTGTGTGGTCTGTTTATATGTTTGTATGTAAATGGGTTTTTATACTATATAAAATGTATTTTTAATGGTTTTTAATCTTTGTGAACCACCCAGAGAGCTTCAGCTATTGGGCGGTATAGAAATGTAATAAATTAATGAATACATGCCCAATAGAAATTACCCTACCCTTTCTAAAAAGAGACTCATTGTGTTCCATAGTATAAACCTACCCTGAGCTCTATAAAAACAGACACCCAGCTTGCTACAGAGATTAGAGTGATGCAGCTTCCAGTACTCTTTATTTTGACACTTATCTGAGCTCTCATCTAACATGTACATGTACCACAAGAGTCACCTATATTGTATTAGGTGGCAGACACTTCCTACGTATAACCTCCCACATAGTACATTACTGATCATTTAGTTAAATGGATGTTTTCAACAACATTATTAATGAGAATTCTGATTTTACTGATGATGATCACAGAAGCCCTTGTGGTAACAAAATGAGGGATTACAATACGAGAATTCCAAGCAGAACCATTTTTAGTGAAAATGAGTAGCAGGCTGGGTTTAATCAAATTTGGATGGAGCTGGTTCCCGAGACATCAGGAGTACCTTAAACATAAAAATGTAAGAAGAGCTCTGCTGGATCAAACCAAAGGCCTAGCCCAGTGTCTGTTTTCCACAGTGGACTAACCAGCTACCCATGGGAAGCCCACAACAAGGACACTATCACAGCCTTGTCATGGGAGTCACTTTCTCATGGGTGCATTCAGCAGCACTGCTGTAAATGTTTAAAGAACCACAACCATGTTGGCCGGTGCCAATCACGTAGGTGTGCACCACAAAATGGCTGCCCGACCAGGACTAGGGGCAACCATTGTGTGTTTAGGACCAGCACAACTGGTGCACCCATGTGGCTGTGGCATTTAAAAATGTTACAGCTGCACCACAGGATCAATCAACAGGAAAACCTTTGCCGTGATACAGCTGTACCATTGAAAATGGTATCTGAGTAATGAGCAGAGATGATTACCTGAATGTTTAGTTTGGCCCTTAGAATGCTGACATAGCTTCATATTCCATCTGCTCCTGGGGTTCAAGAGTTCATGATAGCTGCACTGCATGATATCAACACCAGACTTGAATCATATACTCTCTCAGAAGCCTTTTGTGCAAACAACCCAAAAGTCACTCAACTGATAAGTAATGTATATATTTGCCTCTCCAATGTAAAATAATCAGGTTATGTGACAAACTTTTGAAGTCCTTGGAACAAAATTACCTAAAGCATGTGTTTGGGAGGCAAACTCAGATTCCACATGCCAACTTCAGAGGAAGCGCAGGCCTCAGCAGTAACTTTACAACCCCTCCAAACTGATTTTGATAGGGGAGGTGGTTTGTTGGAACAGTGGCTAGGGTCTTCTTCTTTAATCCCCCAGCATCCAGTCCTGATGTACTGCCTTTCCAATGTTCCCTTTTCTGGCTCCTCCTTCAAAAGCCCCTGCCCATCATCTAAGCTCACTTCCCACTTGCTAGCACTTACCCTGCAAAATCCCCAAATACCGAAGCAGTTGCTCTTACTCCATGTCGGCCTAAACATCCCTGCCTTCCAAGCCCACCATTCCATGCTCTTTCCAAATGCTGACAAATTACAGGCTCCAAACATCTTGACACCTGTGTTCCTAGCTTTAAATGGAATGGGGGAAAGATGAATGTGGAGGCATGGATGCAGTAGCAGCCATGGAAGGTCAGCACCTTTGCTCTGTGGAAGCACTGCTTCTTTACCCTAGGGATAGTGCAATGCTTTGTGTAGAATGTAGTAGGGGTGCCATGGTGGGCCACACTGGGAACCTGTAAAGAGCCTAACAAAGCCTTATGTTTGGTTGCCCTAATTTAATGAATTGATTCTGATGATCACAATAGGTGAGTTCATATATAATGCAAACCAATGGTGTGGGTTGTTGAATTCTGGTTTGTCATGTTGTGCAAACCCAGCCACGCTAACAAACCATGGTTTGTTAACCATAAACAATCCAGAAAGAGAACCCATGGTTTCTTGTTGGATTGTGAACTCTGGGTTGTTTAAGCCATTGGTTGTCTCAGCTGTCTGCCAGACGAACCCTGGGTAAAGCAACAAAACATGGGTTGGGCAACAAACTATGGGTTAAATACATAATATAACATTTAAATCACATCAAATGTGGTTTAATTTTTTTCCTTCAAATATTTCAGGTCAAATACTTGTGTACAGGGACAAAAAAAATTACACGGGATACTTTTTTTTAAGCTTTGGGTTTGTTTGTTTTTTTACTAAATGTAAGCGAAATAACCATGCTAAATTAGAACACTCGCTGGGATGTTGGACTCTCTAGCTTTATCTTACTTGTCTAGGGCATCACAAAAGTTTCTGATGCAACCTGAAATTTTCCAATACAAACAACCCTCAGCAAATTAACCTAATTTGCATAGAAACATTTTCCAGGGCAAAATGTACTGGAAAACCTAATTTCATTACATTACACTTATTTCACAGAAGAAGAGGAAAGAGAGAGATTAATTTGATGATCCATGGAACTCTTAAGTTAACAGCAAATAGCGATCCATTCATTTCACAGCTTTCAAATGAGATTCCAACACCTGTGCCACTGTTATGTACAGTGGATACTTCATTGTTATTTACAACAACAAAAAAGAAGCATTGTTTTATCTAGTGCAATCAGATGAAGCTTTCTGATACATTTTTGTCCAACAGTATCCTATTACCTTTCAGCTCAAAGGAAGGGTTATTCAGCAGAATTGCAGGCCAAAGGAAAAGAAAGAAAAAAGCCCAACATAGAAAATGTAGTATTTGATAATGCCAGGAAAGTACTTTTTTAGCCACTGGCATTATTAAAATGATGAAAAGGGCACTCACTTCTTCAAGCAGAATACGTGTTTAGACTGCAACCCATCTGATTACTCCAATATACCCCTACTGAAGCTGAGTGGACCATTGATGTGTGCATCTCAAATGGATGGTGGGGAGTGTTGAACTGCACCACACTCCACATCTGTGTGTCTCACCTTGAACCAGAGGTCTTTAATATACTCTGGCACTTTTGAGAAGCTGTTTCTCCCTTGCTTCCCCATTGTACACCGACGGTGTCTTCCCTCTTTTGTTTCTGGTTCTCTGACTGGGTCTTGTGTTGTCTTTCCTGTTTGTTCACCTGCAACTGTAGTTCTTTAATATATTTTATTATTATTATTATTATTATTATTATTATAACCCGCCTTTTTTCCTGCAAGGAACCCAAGGCAGTTTACATAATCCTCCTCCTCCTCTCCACTTTATCCTCACAACAACCCTGTGAGGTAGGCTAGGCTGAGAATCAGTGACTGGCCCACAGTCACCCAGTGAGTTTCATGGCTGAGCAGGGACTAGAACCCGGATCTCCTGAGTCCCAGTCCAACACTCTCACCACTATGCCACACTGGCTTTAAGACTTCCTGAAAAGGCCAGCTCAGAGGTCCTCAACATAGATGTGCTACATTTCTAAGTCCTTTCAAGTCCTCCTCATGTTTAACCCATGTCTTATCTCCTGGGGGGGGGGGAGTCCCAGTATCCTGTCTTGGAGTACAATTCCAAG
Source organism: Shinisaurus crocodilurus (assembly GCA_021292165.1). Classification (NCBI taxonomy): domain Eukaryota; kingdom Metazoa; phylum Chordata; class Lepidosauria; order Squamata; family Shinisauridae; genus Shinisaurus; species Shinisaurus crocodilurus. The sequence continues at coordinate 115,937,028 of CM037878.1, read as the reverse complement.
CCTGCTGGCCTAGCCAGCCTTCCCATCTTGCCTACTTTGTAGCAGCACTGCCTGCCTTCCCACCTGTGTCAAATGCTTCTCCTCATTCTGACAAGGGCCTGAACTTTCCTTGTCTACCCATCTAGAGCTTTAGTCCTGTCTTTGGTTAAAAAAACCCACACTTCTTGCCAGGACTTTGCACTCTGGTTAACAAGACTCAAACAAGATTAAAGCCAGAGCTGAATAACACCCCAGTCCTAAACTTATTTATTGGTAATAAGTCTCACTGAGCTAAGTGACACTAGGTACATCCCGATACTGGTCCCCTGCAGTCGGATCATGTTAAAAAAAAGTAACTCAGGACAGGAGCATCCTCCCCCCTCTCCTACCCACTTCTAAAACTAAATGAGACCTGCTGAACACCAGAGTAAATTTAAACAAATAAATTTTTGCATTCACTTATTTGAAGCTCTGACATAAGATTAGGAAGCACACAGGATGTGCCAAATATATCACGTGTGTATCATATCTCCATGTGTAAACAAACCACAGGAAAAAGATGCCATATGTTGTTCTGGGTTCCGCTTGATTCTCACTTTACAGCCTCAAGTTTGGACAGTTTTATAATGCTGGTTTATACAAACTTGGCTCATTAATTTCATTTACAAATATGAAAACTTTCCAAAAACTTTCTTGGGAGGATTCCTTCAGTTAATTAAAGTAAGTGCTTCAAGCTGTCAGCCATCAACCCTCATCATCAACCCCAAGATTCAAAAACAGCAAAGTCAACAGTCTTGTTGCAAAAGACTTAAAATATTAAGGGAAATTACTCGTATGTTATGAAGGTTAAATGGCTGATCTTTCAAGTAAGGAATTGAGCCAGCTCTCTAATATCCATATGATAACAAACTGGGCTTATCATGAGCATGTCTATGACAGATCTATTCCATTCCGTCACTGTACAAGATGTGATGAGAGAACAAAATGCTATATTATTGAGTTCTTTAATCCATTTAAAGAGTGAAAAGACTTCTGACTTAAGTCATGTATTCATAATTATATATTCCATCTATTTCCTAGACCTAAGACTGCGTAAAGCACGCTAAAAATATATTAGCATGTAAAAGTACCCCAGCATATAAATATTCTAACAAGATCCTCTCATAGTTATCATTGGCTACCTAACCTAAAAACATTTCACAACCAGCTTGAACATGCACTGAAATTTAGACTGTGGTGTACTTTTACTGAGGGAGTGGGAGAGTATGTTGCAGAGCCAGAGAACAGCCACCAAGAACACCATGCTATGTGCCTCACTATTGGTATTGGCGGAATTGAGTTCCGGTACCTTTTTCTCCAGAAAAAAAGCACTGGGTACTGGTATTATTATAGGACATTAGTGTGAGTGTGTGTGTGTGTGTGTGTGTGTGTGTGTGCGCGCGCTGTAGACTGTGGATGGCTGGACACAGAGACTGCATAAGGAAAATAGATGGTACTTCAAATACCACAAAACAGTGTATACCAACAACGTGTGGCTTTGTGCAGCATTTCAAATTCGTTCCCAGGCCACAACCAGTTAGTATATATACAAATGCCCCCTTCCTTTGAAGAGTAGATGACAGTAGCCATCAGTTTTCCCTTATGAATATGGCAATCTGGACCCATACTTCCCAGAAGAACTGAGCCTTACCAATAAGGTCAGCTCTACTGCTGGGTTAGAGCCAGCCCAAACCAGCCTGATACAATGCATAGGCATGACAACTATAGTTGCCCAAGCCTTGAAGGTGCTTCTTCTATGCACAGGGTCTGTCACTAAAGAGATGCACTTACTATTGCTTCTATGCTTGACTTACAAACAACAACAGGGCAGTTGTAAACACAGCATGAATAATTTATTTTATTAAAAACACTCATCTTTTTAAAAAAATCTAACCCCACAGTGAATTGCATTTCCTATCCTGGAGAGACTAATATACCAGAAAGAAGCATTTCAGGGGGTTGGACTCGATAGCATTGTAGGCTCCTTCCAACTCTATGATCTATGAAATCTATGAGATCTATGATATAGGCAATGTAGTTTACTATTGAAAATGCTCTCTAGGGCATTATTCCCCTGAGCAAAATCCAGAATAAATTTGCAAAGAGCCACAAAAACAGTTTATTGGGGAAGGGATGTGTTTGGTTTCCTTCTAAAATGTCATTAAACAGCCTTATAACTGCACACTTCTCTGCCCCACCTTGTTATATAGGCAGTCCAACCTGTGGATCAGTTAAACCTCAATACTTGGATATAAGCTTATTCCAAGTGATCTAGTTTAACTGACTTGCAGACAACAGTCTAAGGCTGCAATATTTACCAGGAAGCAGCTCCCACTGAATTCAGTGGGACTTGCTTTTGAGTAAGCATGTTTAGGGTCAGGCTCTTGGGCAGTGACACCAAGTATGCTTACTCACAAGTAGGCTCCACTGGAATTGGGAACTACCTCCAAATAAATGTGATTGGAACAGGAGTGAGAAACCTACACACCGATGGGACATATAGTTGCTGCAGTTTTGTGCAGCTGTTTACACTTGAGTAATCCCATTTACTGAAATGGCATGAACTGGCAGTGGCTAGAGGACTGCAGCCAACATCACTAGAAATCACCAAGATGTTTACCTATTTTTTTAAATGCTCAGCATCTTTTACTCTAGAGCCAATGCAAGCAAAACAAAAACAAGAAAATATCTATGTTACACGACACAACACCAATTTTCTTGCAAATTCATCTAAGAACCACCTGTGTGGTTGTCTATAATAAAAATGTCACATGCCAAAAGCAGCTTTCTCAGTCAAAATTAAAGTTCATCTCAGCTCATTCAGGTACAGAATGTAAACCCTTCACTAAACTAACCAAGGCATTGCTGATACCAATTTGTATATGTATATAAGTATCTGTAACATATATATCACAAGTTTCTTTAAAACTTAACACTCACAACATCATTCATTAGCAAGTACGCACTGTTGATAGCCAAAGTTTCTTTTAAGCCTTCACTAGATGGTATGTTTACTTACTGGGTGTGGACTTACTATAGCATATACAGCCATACTGTTCAGTTTATACAGTAAGCATTTCATTTCATAACACTCAGATATTTGAACAACATAAAGCAATTGCATTACAACATTCTCCTTCTAGCACGGAACACGCCCATCAGCACCCAGCACAAACAAAAGCATCCTCATTCTAGCATCTTCTGTGCTCCTTAAAAAAAAAAAAATCAAACCATTTTTTGAGCCCAGCAAAGGTGGGGAGGCTTATAACTGAAAATAAAAGGTGTTGAAATCTTTGGGAAGTTTACCTTTTTGCCCTTCTTTTTCCTGTGAGCAGGTTTTGCATTCTTCTCTTTTGCTTCTTCACTCATTTTTCAGCACAGAAAATACAGGATCTATAGACCACTACTTGTATTCCAACATCCAGAGCCACTGGAAATATCAGAGCATTGAAACCAAAGTCCATCTGCTGACGTTTCTCAGACAAGTAACAGAATAAGTGCTGTTTAAACACAGCCCCTGCTCCTCCTGTGTAAGCTTGAACTGCTGCTCATAGCCTTGCTCTGTTTTTCTCTTCTTCCTCCGGCTCTCGCTCTCACGCTCTCTCTCCCTCTCAGTTAAGGAGCTGGGAGTTCAGATAAGCCACTATTCCTCTGGAAAAATCAAGGCTCCCCCTCCTTTTGTTCTGAACTGACTATTACCCCTGGGGTAAGATCTTGGCAAGATTTTATAGCTTGTTCCATCCACAGTGCCTCCCACCCCAGCCTCTAAATGGTCTTGATGAGCATAGGAATCAGCTGCAGATTGCTGACAGGTCTCAGAAGCTTTCACCGGTGGATGATTTGCTGCTCCTTGCAGATGGAGAAACTGAGCGTAAATTGCTCTGATTCCGGAGAGTGCACAATACCAGCCCATGTGTTGAATGTATCAGGGCACATGCAGCCAAATAAGGAAGCCTCCAAGAAATTGCAAAAAAGAGGAGATCAGGGGTCCGGATTTCAATAATTAGTACCACCAGATCAATTCAAATCTATTTATTATTCTTATTTATTTTTAAAATGTATAAGAAAAACAAGAAGGATGACATGGACTAGAGAGCCTTTCTAAATTTGTTTACATCTCCCTACAGCTACGCAGTTCTAGTCCTCCAGGAGCATGTCAAACTGCCTATATTAACATTAAAATTTATTGGTCCATTAATTATTTAACACATAAAAGCACCAAACATTTCCATAAAACAGAGATTCACAATGGTCTTATCAGTCCCAATCCAGTGTGTATTCCTTCTCATGATAGAAGATTTATAGAACATTTCTCTTCCATCCCCCACCATCTCCAATGTAGGTCTCACAGAGAAAGTGCTACATGCCTTGAGTGCGGTATCTCCAAAGCCTGTGGAAGGTTTCTGGATCATATTTCCACACACTGCTGACCTACTCAGCAAAATGTTTTGGCCAGATATGTATGGGTCTCACGCGAACAGTTAAAAAAAAAAAAGTAGATGGAGGCACCATTATATCACTTTTAGACTACGGCACTGTTAAAAGAGTCATAAAACACGTTCAGAATGGTTTGGGTAAACAAACAAGCTAACACTTTAGTTTTCAATGGAATGGAACGAGTAAGAAAAACTTTTGCCTTTGTCTAAATCCATTCTATTCAATGTCCAGGATCCAAAGCACTATGCATTGGGTTGTACCTAGTCTTAGTCCTACTTAGAGTAGATCCACACTGAAATGAATGGAACATGAGTTAGTTATGACTTAAGTCCCATTCATTTCAATGGGTCTACTCTAAGTAGGACTAGCACTGGGTACAACCCCATGTTGTCGTGCTCATCTATAGAGCTTTTCAGCTCCCTCTTCCAGCAGTACCTACCAGAAACCCCCAGTTGGGGGCCTCCAGAGCAGTTGCCCATCTGGTGTGAGGAGCTGTCACTGGGAAGAAATACCATGCATGTGTGGAAGCACTATCTGCTCACTCATCCCAGGTAGTGGTGGGGGTGGGCGGGAGAATGTATCCCAGACAATACCTTGGGTTGAATTCTAAACAAAACTAGCACCACTCATAATGAGAAAACAGCAACACCCAGTTGGTCCCCACTTTGAACACTCACTGTTCAGATTCTTCTCAGCATGAGAATAAATATTACCACCAGATATATGACTATACGAAGTTGCCTCATATGGTCAGGTCCAATGTCGCTCAGTATTTATTTTCTAGTCCAACTGGCAACAGATTTCCATGGTCTCTGGCAGAGGTCATTCCTCACTCTGATTCCTGAGAGGAGGCTGGTGACTCCAGTGGGGCTCCTTGTCCATTGCAGCTTTTATTCTGAGCTTTATAGGAGCTATCCATGGTGCTGTACTTCATACCCAAAACAGGTTCACCACCATGGAGCACCATGGATAGCTCCTATAAAGCTCAGAATAAAAGCTGCAATGGATAAGGAGCCCCACTGACATAGGAGTCACCAGTCCTCCCTGACATCTTTTTCAATTAGGGTTTGGATCCAGGAGATTCAGGGACACAATCATGATTAGCTATACTCTTATCCTGTGTCAAGCTGCCAGTGTGGTAACCCATATGAGAGAGCCATTGTGGCGTAGTGGTTAGAGTGCTGTACTGGGACTCAGGAGACCCAGGTTCTAGTCCTCACTCAGTCATGAAGCTCACTGGGTGACTTTGGGCCAGTCACTATCAGTCTAACCTACCAAACAGGGCTGTTGTGAAGATAAAATGGAGAGGAGGAGGATTATGTAAGCTGCCTTGGGTTCCTTGCAAGAGGAATAAAGCTGGGGTATAAATGTAATCATAACCATAATCATATGTCTGGGATGGGGAACCTGTGACCCACTGGATATTATTGGACTACAAATCTCATAATTCCTAACCCTTGGTCTTGCTGGTTGGGACTGATGGGAGATAGATCCCAACAACATTGGAGTGTCACAAGTTCCCCAACCCCTCACCATATATTTTACAGTCATCCTAGAGATCCCAGACAATAGTAATCAATAATATTGAACACTATGTGAGTTATTCTAACTCAAACCAATTCATTTTCACCCTTCTGTTTCTTCCTCCCGTATGTGTACCATCCTATTCATCGCTTGCATTTAAAAACTTTTTGGAGATGGTGATTGATTATACCATTGCCTATTTACTTCTGATGCTTCTTGCATTTTCTAGATGATTACATATTTGGCTTCCATTAATGATTTTTATTCAAAAGAAAGAACACTCTAGAGTACAAACAAATGGGACCAGAGAGGAGTGGTTATGGTTTCTGGGTCAAAGTGCATTACAGAACACTTCATCACCATGAACCTCCATCTAAGCCAGCCTTTCCCAACCTGGGGTTCCCAGATATTGTTGGACTACAACTCCCATCACCTTCAGCCAGCATGGCAAATGGTCAGGGATGATTGAAGCTGTAGTCCAACAACATCTGGGGATTCCAGGATGGGAAAGGTGGATGTAAGACAAAGTATCATCTTCAGCACCTCCACAGCACTTGCAGAAATGGAGGAGGGGATTAGAGAGAGAATGATCTCCAGATCTATAATCTGAAACACTGTTAACATTTGACAAAGACGACTTGGGTCTAGTTCTTACTGAGGTTTGTGCTGTACCACTTCAGAGACCAGTTGGAGGCTCTTAGGTGTGAATGCTCCTCAATATTAAAAGTCCCCTGTGCATGGAAAAGCTCATTTCGGACCAAAGGGTTCCAGACTACCCTTCCCCTCCAACAACTAGTTTTCTATGTGTAGAGAATGTAACTTTCATGTGGAAACATTTAATCATATGAACCCCCCACTTGCAGTATGAAGTGGTATGGCCCAGATGAAGGTTTACCATGTCAGTGAGAACTAGGCCTTAAGGCGCAATTCTATGCATATTTAGACAGAAAATGGCTGGCTGGGACATGCTGGGAGTTGTAGGCCTTTTTCCTGTCTAAACACGCATAGGATTGCACCTTTAGTCACTGAGATTTCATGAAAGATGTAAAAGAGGCAGTTACACAAAAATACACAGGACCATTCATTTTGTTTTCCTTTTTACGATGCAAAAAAGAAGAAGAAAGCCTCCAACAACCTACAGTACTTTCCCAAGATTAGCATTCTTGTTTAGATGTTATTCTGTAAAAGAAACTGCTCTCTGCTGGCTGATTTGGAGAAAACAGTTGAAATAAAGCTATGACTTCACTGAATGAGTATATTCTAATGACACTGCTGTGAAGCCGCTTCACTCCTTAGGTGAATATATTTAAAATATCTTAGGTGTGTACATCTAAAGAAATTTAAAAGTGTGAATCTGACACACGTTTACAGATATATGCATTATATGAGTACATCTGTCAGAGAGCAGTGACTGGCTGCCTGTTCAATGCACACTCAGTGGCAAACCCAGATTTGCTTCTGCATAACATGTGAACTGACCACAGTTTGATTTAAAGTAAATATTGCACACTGCTAGTGTAACTTTAAATACTTTTCAGATAAGTAGTATCCAAGAAATGTGTGGAGTGGCCTTAACCTCCTTCAAAATGCACAAGGATTCTCTGGCACATAGCTGGGACTTATTCTTTGAACTCTTAATGCTCTGGAAGCATTAATAAGTTTCCTAGTGTGGAGATTATAGGCACATCTTAGAAATTGTATACAAGAGAGAGAACAAGAACACTATATTACTTTTATCAAAGGAGTAAACCAGTTGGACAAGAACCATTCTAGGAAACTGATGTTACTCTGGAGCACCACCATCTTATCATCTTATTCTTTCTTTAAGTTCAGATTTCGTCAAATATTCTGTCTCTACTCAGAATCGTACATGTTGTCTCATGCTTCTATGAGGATGTTTGGCTATCCTTCAATAATAGTTTTAGAAGTTCTTAATATTTATTATATCCTGGGGCATCAGAGGCTGTATGGTTTCAGGCTCTGAAGACTGCAAACAGTAATGTCAGCCATACGCTTTTCTAACACATTGCTTAATTGCAGCACAGTTTATATGTGAACTTTCAGAATCTCAGCGATGCAGATCTACTAGCAGAGTTCTATTTTTAGATCAAAAAATAACTCGCATAAGAGGACAACGGGGTAGGCCAAGTGAAGTCTACCAGGACAGATCTATTTATAAACTGATGCATGGAGAAGGAAGGGGCACATGGCCCATGTGGAGTGGGGAGGGGACATTTTAGGAAGAAACCCAGCAACAAGTCACTTTTGCTAGCAAAAGGTTGATAAGGTCATCATATACACAAAAAGGTGGAAGTGATGAAGAGCAGTTTTCCAGTGGGCACTGGGATCCACAGACGTAGCTGATCTGAATACAACTTGGGACACTCTGTACTTATGGGAGGCTCCTTTTTTTGCAGGTTGAATGGTTTCTGCTGCCACCTGTGTCATATTATCTGCTGTTGTATGCTATTCATTTAACCCCGACTGTGGACAAGGTCTCACATTTGCTTTAAAGAGATTCATGAAAAGGTAGTATCAAGGGGAGAGAAATCCAAATAAAGAAGTTCCTTCTGGGACCAGCAAAAGAAGATTGGCTTGTTTACTTTATTCATCCTATCATACTCTCTAGATTTTTCTACATCTGAACTTCCAATGATGCTCTCATGTCAATTCTAATATGTTAGCTCATACTAAAAGACTAGAATACCAAGCTGCAAGACCAATTGTATACATATTTATTAAGAACCCCACTGTGTTCAGTAGAGCTTCTTCCCAAGTAATTGGCCATATGACTACAGCCTTACTCAGTTTAATTGGTTGATGATTCAACTAAAGCTTTGACTGATTGATCAGTGAAAGTAAATTTCCAATCAATGTTTCTACTGTTCAGATTTCAGGGGCCAAGTTATTTTACCTTTTTTATTTGATTTGATATAATTAAGCTTTTTAATTAAAGAGGCAAACATGGCAAGATGGGACATAAACTCAAACTTATTTTCTTATTATTTGAACACAACTACTAACACTGTCCGTGCTAGGTATTACATTAAAAAAGCATCCACCAAGAAATCAAAGACATTGTCACAGGGCATAGCGAGGGTGAAACTACATCCCAGTGTTAAGCCGGAACATAAAACATCCACAAATACATCTGCATAAAACAGTACATATAGGTGAGTGCCAGTACCATTAACAATAAAAATTAAGATAGTCCCCCATCACTGAATTTAGACTAGGGGCAGGCAGAAGGTAAATCAAGATCTAGGGGGCTGATCTCTGGGTGATTTGCAGCAGATCCCCAAGGGTTTCTGACTCCCAATAGTTTTGAAACTGCAAGTAAAACTGCAAGTAAAAAATATGAATAAAATTCTCTGCCATGGCTGACTATGTAGTAATCACTTCTCTCTCCAGCTCAGTGATCCTCACCTGTAAAATATAAGTATCCGTTCATTGCCTTTGATCAGGTTTATAGGCAGTTCTCCTGTCCAGTTTTAGAGTGTCATGTTAGAAAACCTGATCTGCAATAACTCAGATGCAGATTTGTACTTGTATCTGCAGGCTCATGGGAGAAGTACAGTAGGTAATCGGCTCAGCCCCCTATTTTGCATCTGGCTCCACCTACCCCCATGGTCGCTATTTTGCACTAGTCCCTGGCTGGTGGATCTTGGGGTTCTAGTTTAAAAAAAAGAAAGCAGATCCCACAAGCCTGAAGTCTGGATTAGACCATCCCTCAGGCAGCAATTCGCTGGGTCTACACAAATGAAGAATGACTGTTATAAAGCAATTAATTTAGTCTGCGTGCTATGCATGTCAAAAGAACAAATCCATTTATTAAAAAAAGGAGTTACTGATCTTTGTCCATAGCATTGCTATAATTATTATTATCGCAGCAAGCACAAGTGCTTTTCAAATATACTGCTTTTTCCAATTAAAAATTTGAATTTACTCAAGAACAAATTTGTGAATCTTGCCACCTCAGCCTGACTTAGTAAACTGTGCCCCCACACACCAACTCCCATTTATACTTCAGTTGTTCCTTGTGACAAGAAGAATTTAGTCTCCAAGCCTGTCTGGCTGGCACACAATGTAGAAACTCTAAATTCAGCTAAAAGAGTGTAAAAATATTTGACTCATTGGCTCATGGGCATGTGCCAAGAACAATAAAAACAAACTGAAAGAGATCGCTTGGCCTAATGTAATATTTCACAGGTTTGCGTTACTAAAAGAAAATAACAATTGTGAAGTTGCACACAAATGTATACGCGGCTGCAGGGAATCAGACACAGTTCTTTGGTTCCCGACTGTCTTCCAGGAGGGTTTTTGCATTCCCAACAGATTCTATGGAAGCCCCATCTTTTTCTTTCCCTCACATTCCCCCCACCCCCTAATTAAATTTTAGCTCTTTACAAGACATTCGTTAAAACATATGAGAAAACAAACATAGCCACAAGAATCAGATGCATCTTTCCGTAACGTAAGATAGGTTGACCTCTGTTCTTCTTTCCCACCCATTGTGTTATGAATACCAGCCAAAGACAATTGTCAACTTCAGTTCCTTAAATTGAAAATTTAGGGCTGAAACTGCTAGACCCCAAATTCTATTCCTTATATGTTGACACAATGCATTTTGGCCTAGGGAAGAATCCCAAACAATATGTTTCCATAGGGTAGGCATGTTAGTCTATTGCAGCAAAAACAATAGAGTCCTATGGCACCTTAAAGACTAATTTATTCTGGCATAAGCTTTCACGGAGAAAATCCCACTTATGTTGCAATGGATGCAAAGTGGGTTATAGGCCATGAAAGCATGTGCCAGAATTAATTTGTTAGTTTTTAAGGTGCTGCAAGACTCTTGCGTGTTTTTCTAAATAGTATGGTATCTTTTGATACATATTTCTTCATTTTATTTGCTTATGGTGAGACAAAGCCCATCTAAACTAGATGAAAATAGACGCTCTCGTTTTATCCCCATAACACTCCTGGAAGGTAGGATAGACAAAGATAAATGACTTGCCCAAGGTGAGCCAATGATCTTCATAGTCGATCAGGGATTTTATTCCAGGTTTTCCTGATTCGTGCCGAACACTCAATCATTTTATTACTCATTCATAATTGACATTTTCCAAGGGTGCAGTCACAGGAATGACTCATGGACATGGGCCTAGCTCTGCAAACAGCACCCTAGCATCCTAAACAGCACCCCATCACCTCACTTGAGCTACTTTAAAAGATGGGATTAATTCCTTTGCCAACAAATTAAGACATGTGTCAGCCGTGGAGCTGCAGCACACTAACAGTACAACCAAACCTACTGCCTGTATGCTAGGGACAAAGGCTCTAGTTATGACAGAGCCCTCTTGATAGCTTCAAAAAATATCACCAAGAAGCAATCATTCTGGGGTGCATTCAGAGACAATGCCTGTGCACAGAATGCTATACAAGGTATTGCACAAGGTTCAGAGAAGGCGAGAATACACCCTTGCCCCTGAATTTTCCTTTTGTCATTTCTGAGTTTGGGCATTAGCAGTTCTCATGCCCTCTCAAAATAAATGCTGCGTATAAAGGTGGTCAAGAAGACATACTGTATGCTTCACTATAAAACCAGCCAGCTGGCAACACTGGTGTACTCCTATATGATTACAAGGCGCAAACATTAAGGTGCAGTCACCTTGACCTCACCTTCCACTGAAAGATACTTATTTCAGCCCATAAATTATATACTGTATTCGGACCAATACCTGCTTACAATCACTTTTAAACTTTTCTGTGCCAAGTCAAACTCATTGTCAGGAACTAAGGTCCAAGCACTGTCGCAGGTGAAGTGTTGGAGAAGCAGCAAGTACCTTGAGCAGTGGTTTCCCCCAGCTATTGAGGTGGGAAGGGGTTGAATTTTCAGGGGGATGTAGGGTAAAGCACCTCACCTTGACTGAATGTGAGTTCAGGCTAAATGGCACCACAGTAAAAAATGAAAAGCTTTCACAAATCCTGACCATTAGCTTAAACTTATGCTTTAATTAGCACAGAAATTAAAGTTAGCTGCATCTACACCCTTCTAAATTTCTCATAATTTTGCACAGCTCTGTTATACTGAACTTCTTGAATGCAGGGTGTTCGCCTTCTATTACTTTTTCATGCATCTGCTTATTCCACTCATTCAACTGATATTCTTATTTATTTATTTATTATATTTATACACCACCTTTTTTCCTGCAAGGAACCCAAGGTGGCTTACATTATCCTCCTCCTCCTTTCCATTTTATCCTCACAACAACCCTGTGAGGTAGGTTAGGCTGAGCCTAGTTTATTCACAGGATTGAGCAAAAGGCAATTTCTGCCTCAGACTGCAACAGTGGTTCTTTACTACATCATCATCATCATCAAATGATGATGATGATGATGATGATGATGATGATGATGATGATGATTACAGTATTTGTATACTGCTCCACATCAAGCAGATTCTGGTAAACCGGTCGGTCCCCCATCACGTCACTTCCGGCGCGGCCGGTGCACTGGACCCCCACGCTGTTTTTGGCGGGGGGAACCAGGCCAACAGGGCTTAAACAGCCCTGTTGCCCTGGTTTCCCCCACCAAAAACATAGCGCGGAGTCCAGCGCGCCAGAGCAGGGTCCCGTCGCGTCACTTCTGCCGCACCGGAAGTGATGCAATGGGACCAGCACGGCCGGCGCAGGCGGCTCACCACGGAGAGCCAAGCCGGTGCCCAGCCTCAAGTAGGCTTCCGCGGGCCTCGCGCAGGCGCTAGCGGAGCTAAGTTCGGTCCCACTCAGCCCACGCGAGACAAACGGTAACATCCCTATTATTAACCCACTAGCTCATTTGTTACTTTAGTGTTACTATCAAGATCAAAAAAGGACTTCCAGAGTGCAGGAATGGTGGTTTGATGGGTTTTTGCTGAGAGCCATCTTGGCGAAAATAAACAGCCTGGTTTGTGGTAGCCAGATAAAATTTCTGGCACCCAATTTGCTTCTGATAAGAGGCAGATCGAAGGATTAACCTCATTTGCTCCGTAAGTGCAAGCTCCTTGTCAGAGGCGGGATTTTTCGATAGAGAGATTCTTCCTCCGGCAAGTTTTGGAAACAGCACAAAGGCCCTGAGTACAAAGATAAAGATAATATTTATTATATAATTATTTCAAAGAAATGATAATAAAGTTTTCAATTTTGAAAAACAAACAGCAATTTATGTGACTTATTTTATAAACATAAGTACCACACAACATAAAGCAAAGTAAAAGTATCCAGAATCCATGGTCCATAAAGAAACCAAAATGTTCAAGGTCACTGAGTGTAGTAGCCACAGTATGAAGGTAGGGAAGATAAGACAACGTTTCTAGATATGTTTCCATTTTGTAAACAATCTTCTTCAGTCAACAGTTTGAAAGGCATTGGCTACAGGCCCTTACACTCTTGTGAACTATAATTCTATGAATCTTTGTAAAACTTTGACTGTTGACTGAAGAAGATTGTAAAACTTTGACTGTTGACTGAAGAAGATTGTTTACGAAACGACGAAACATATCTAGAAACGTCGTCTTATCTTCCCTACCTTTATTTATTTATTTATTATTTGCATTTATTTATCGCCCATCTGGCCGGCATACTGTGGTTACTACACTCAGTGACCTTGAACATTTTGGTTTCTTTATGGACCACGGATTCTGGATACTTTTACTTTGCTTTATGTTGTGTGGTACTTATGTTTATAAAATAAGTCACATAAATTGCTGTTTGTTTTTCAAAATTGAAAACTTTATTATCATTTTCTTTGAAATAATTATATAACTATATAATAAATATTCTCTTTATCTTTGTACTCAGGGCCTTTGTGCCGTTTCCATTATAATTTACCTTGTGATATTACGGCATTATATCGTTTCCATTGCATCCGGCAAGTTTTGAGCAGCAGAGGAGCCGAGGTGAAAACAGCATCCTCAGACCAGGTTTCATATCTCTGAATTAGGGCTTATGCTTTGATTTATGAGACAAGATCCACAATCTTCCTTGTAACATTTTTTAAGAAGAAAAATTTATGACTGAAAGACCCCTGTGTCTTGCAGACTTACCATTCCAGGGTAGTGTCTATTTTCTGTATCGGAGAAGAAGGGGGGTAAAGAAATAAAACTGCTTAAATCAAAACCTAAATAAATAAATGGACAAGAAGTAATTAAGAAATAAGGAGTATATACTGGAGGGGAGTTTCAGAAGAATTAATTGGACTGTGCATTTTTTGGACTTAATGTTGAATTGGCGGTTGCTAAAAGTAAACTATTTTTTCTGTTACGTTATGGGAAAGAAACTGCCTGTTTTGAAATACCGAGAACAAGGTAAGATTAGGAGCTGCTGTAATAGGCAGAAGCTGTAGCAGTGTTAAAAAATATATATATTGCATGATGCCACCAAAAAAGGATGCAAGGCAATTGGAAGATAGAAGGAAATCTTCCAGGTGTGCAAGAAAACCAAACAATGGCTGAGAGTTTTAATTTAATGATGACAAAGATGACAAGTATGATGGAACAATGTCAAAAGTCCTCAGAAGAGCAAACAAAATTTTTTAATGAACAAAAACAATCCTTTGAGAACCTAGAGAAAAAACTTGATGAAAGATTGACAAGTTTAGAAGTAACAATTAATAAAATGCAAATATCACATAAACAAGTTTCCCAGGAGTTGGGTCACACAAATCAGAAGGTCTTGACCTTAGAAGCCAAATGTAAAGAGACAGAACAACAGTTGGAAAAATGCTTAGATGATTTGGCTTTGATGGAGTTAAGACGGAATGAGTGCTGTTTAAGATTGAGATCAATTCCAGAACAACAATCAGAAGATATTACAAAGAGGATTATTGAATTGTTAGCAGAATTTGATAAGAGTTTACAGAATTAATTCTCGTTTTGCTGTTAAAAATAAAGTCCCAAGAGATGTCTTGATTTGGTTTGTTAGGAAAAGTTTAAGAGATCAAGTTCTTCAACATCACTACAAGGAGAAAATGATGCTGAATGATGAGGGGAAAGATGTGGAAATAATTGTTTTGAAGGAAATTCCATCAAGGATTTTACAAAAAAGGAAAGAATATATATTTTTGACTGAGAAGCTTAAACAGCAAAATATTTGATATAGATGGGAATTGCCAGGAGGAGTTAGTTTTATCATGAATCAAAGGAGATATAAGTTCAGTACGGCGGAGGAGGCGAGAAACTTTGTGGAAAAGTGGGAAATTAAACCACAAGGGTCTCTGGAGGAGACTGGAGGCGCAGATTAGAAACTCCTATGTGGACTATAAATTAACCTGATTAAAAATGGATTACAAATTTTTGTCTTGGAATATAAATGGTGCGAATGCACCACAAAAGAGAAGAAAAATATTTCATTATTTGAATAAATTGAAATTGGATTTGATTTGTTTACAAGAGACACATGTAAATAAAAGAGATTCAAAATATTTGATACAAAAGAAACTTGGAGAAGAATTTATTTCAGCTAGTACAAAGGGAAAAAATGGCGTGGTTTTATATGTAAAGAATAAGCTTTCTCCAATATTGATTTTTTCAGATGAACAAGGTAGATATGTTGGAGTAGAAGTTAATATTTCCGGAAAGAAAACGTTAGTAGTAGGGGTTTATGCACCAAATGAAAATAAATTTATGTTTTATAAGGTCTTATGGATAGACTTTTGGAATTTACATCTGAAAACTGGTGTTTAATGGGAGATTGGAATGGAGTGGTGTCACCAATACAGGATAGATGTTCGAAAAAAGATTGATTTGGTTGTCGAAAGCTATGGCCATGGAAATTTATAAAGCTGAAATATTGCCAAAAACTTTTTCTGACCATAATCCAGTTTCTGTGACTTTCAAAAGGAAGAAGGGTTCATTTAGATGGAGATTTAATGAATCATTATTGAAACAAGAAAGGGTAGTCCAAGACTGTAAGCATAAATTGAGAGAATTTTTTGAAAATAACTTAGATAAAGGTGTGGACTTACAAATAGTTTGGGATAGAAGTAAAGCCTTCATCAGAGGACAACTTATACGACATAACTCCTTTCTTTAAAAAAAAAAAAGAGACAAGAAACGACAGAAAAGATTTTATTGGAAATTAGGGAGAAAGAGAAGGAATTAGAAAGATCTCCAAATAATACCAATATTTCATGGCAAATTAAAGCACTGCAGAGGCAATTGTCTATGTTGACGATGCAAGAACTGGAAATGAAATTGAGCTATGCCAAGCAAAGGAATTTTGAATTTGCTAATAAACCATGGAAATGGTTGGCATATAAACTAAGGAAAGAGAAAGAGAAGAGAGTAATACTTAAGCTGTTGGATGACAACACTGAAATAACAGATAATTCGGGTATGAAAATAGCGTTTCTTCCATTTTATTCACAGTTATATAAAGGGGGAAAATTTCCGGAAAAAGAATAGAAAATTATT
Source organism: Shinisaurus crocodilurus (assembly GCA_021292165.1). Lineage (NCBI taxonomy): Eukaryota > Metazoa > Chordata > Lepidosauria > Squamata > Shinisauridae > Shinisaurus > Shinisaurus crocodilurus. The sequence continues at coordinate 115,920,599 of CM037878.1, read as the reverse complement.
TGGAAAGGCAAAATTTACCAAAGATCACAGAATGTCAAAGACAAATTATGAATGGTCCTATAACTATACAAGAATTATCTGAAGCAATTCAAAAATCTAAAAAAGGGAAAACACCGGGCCCTGATGGATTGTCAGCAATTTATTACAAGTGTTTTGAGGATGAGTTGTTACAACCACTACAAAGGACTATGAATAACATACTACAAAATGGGAAGCTACCAGATACATGGAGAGAGGCTAATATTGCATTGATACCTAAAGAAGGACAAGACTTGACTTCTGTTAAAAATTATAGGCCAATTTCATTATTGAATAATGATTATCCATTATTTACAAAGATTCTATCTGAAAGAATAAAGAAAATTTTACAAGAGTTTATCCATCAGGATCAATATGGTTTTCTGCCTAAAAGACAATTAAGAGATAACATTAGAATTGCAGTGGATGTGTTGGAATACTTAAATTGTCATAATGAAAAACAAGCAGCACTGATTTTTTTGGATGCTGAAAAAGCCTTTGACAACGTGAATTGGAGTTTTTTATTTGGAGTTATGAATGCAATGGATTTTGGAGAGAATTTTATTAAAGGAGTAAAATCTATATATTTGACACAAAAAGCACAAATAATTGTTAACGGTGAATTGACAAAGCCTTGTATGATACAAAAGGGAACAAGACAAGGCTGTCCATTATCTCCACTACTGTTTATTTTAGTTTTAGAAGTTTTGCTTAGAGATATTAGGCAAGATGGAAGAATCCCGGGAATAAAAATTAAAAAAGAATCATACAAGTTGAGAGCTTTTGCAGATGATTTGATGTCATAGTCTTGGAAAATCCACTACAAGGAGTGCAAACTCTGTTGGATAAATTAAATGAGTTTGGAGGGTTGGCAGGATTTAAGGTAAATCATGAAAAAACAAAAATGTTGGAGAAGAATATGAGAGTGGAAGACCAACAGATATTGATGCAAAAAATGGGTTTTAAAATTGAAAAAAGAATAAAATACCTTGGTATCATAATGACAAATTCGAATTCCACGTTGTTTCAAAACAATTATGTTAAGATATGGTCAGGAATTAAAAATGATATGTTGAAATGGGAGAAACTAAAATTGTCTTTGTTGGGTAGGATTTTATAAAAATGAATGTTTTACCAAGAATGATGTTTTTATTTCAAACACTGCCGATTATAACTAATGATGTGCCCTTTAAAGAATGGCAAAAGGACTTATCTAAATTTATATGGCAAAGAAAGAAACCACGTGTTAAATATATAGTTTTATAGGATGCGAAAGAAAGGGGTGGACTGGGTGTACCTGATCTGAAATTGTATTTTAATGCTTGCTGTTTTGTTTGGTTGAAGGAATGGGTGATATTGAGAAATAATAGACTTCTAGAATCTAAGGTTTGGATGGCATGGATATTTGTGGTATGACAAAGCTAAGGTTAATGTAGATTTCAAGAACCACTATATCAGAAGAGCGTTATTAAGAGTTTGGAACAAATATAAGTCTAGGTTATGCCCAAAATTACCCTTATGGATATCACCCCAAGAGGCACTATACAGGAAAGAAATGACAAGCAATGAGAACTGGTTAAAATATCGAGAAATATTGGAATCGCATCAGGGAATATATTGGATTAAAACATGGGATTGTTTAGTAACAGAAGGTTATAACTTACACTGGTTTTCATACATGCAATTATCAGAGAGATTTAATGTGGATAAAAGAATGTATGATATAGAACAGAATAAATCGGAATTTGAAATACAATTGTGTACAGGTGATGACCATGTAATTGCCAAAATGTATAAATTTCTGCTGAAGTTTGGGACAGAAGAAGAACAAGTTAAGGACTATATGATTAAATGGGCAAGGAACTTTGGATATAATATAATGATGGAACAATGGGAACGTACGCGGACTAAAGGTATAAAATTTACATTGTGTTCTGAACTTAGAGAGAATTTTTACAAGATGATGTATCGTTGGTACCTAACCCCTGTGAAATTGGCTAAGATGTATCAAAATGTGTCAAATGTATGTTGGAAATGTCAAAATCGGGAAGGAACATTTTATCATGTTTGGTGGACATGTAAAAAAGTGAAAACATACTGGGTACAAATACACACATGGATACAAAAGATTTTAAAAGTGAATATTAAACTGAAACCAGAAATGTTCTTATTGGGTATAATGGATTTACAACTTGAGAAAAACTATGGAACATTATTACAATATATGATGACAGCAGCAAGAATAATCTATGCTCAAAAATGGAAAGAAGCAGCAATACCAACTATAGAAGACTGGCTGTTGAAAATGTTGGACTTAGCAGAGATGGCAAAATTGACTTGTTTAATTAGAGAATTTTTTAAATCTTCATTTAAGAAAGACTGGAAACCTCTGGTGGACTTCTTGGGGAGGAGGGAAAGTGACTTAATAATTTTGGGTTTTGATTTTTGAATATTGGTAAGGTGATAGAAATTCTTTCTGTGAAAATAGAGGAAACTTAGATTGGATAAGGATTGGTAATGTTTGTCAGGCAATGAGGCGGAAGCCAAATATGATTTGTTTTTGTTTTGGAAAATTCAATAAAATAAATAAAAATTAAAAAAGACATCAAAAAATGAGGTGACAAGTTTTTCTTGGTACTTCCTGGTACCAGAAGAGAGTAACCTTTCAGTCAATATGGAATGGATTTCCAGCTCAGCAACCATATCCTCTAGTCTTCTTGCAGGGCAATTCCTAGCACATTATCCAGTGTTCAGTTTCTACATTACATACTTGGCAGCACATCTAACCTTGCTTAAAGGGAAGATGGTCATGACTCATGAGTGGTCTTCAACACTAATGGCTATGCTTGGGAGGATAATGGAAAGCATTAGAGGAATGGCATTCCATATGATGCCTTTAAAAAGTTTACCATTTGGAAACAGTATACAGTTTTATTCTGCAAATTGCTATTTCCTGTTTCAATCCTTTTGGACTGTGATATCCAGTAACATAGCTTAAGGCTCATTATTACAGAATGAAACCAAACCAGAATGGCCATTATGTTAAAAATATTGTATTTACAGAAGGAATTTTCTAGAGATTAATGGCTGGCCAGATGCACTGATTAACCCAGGCTGGTCATTAATCTCTAGACTGAGCTTGTGATAATAAAGGATTTTTAAAAATTAAAATAAAGCACTTAATCTTTTCAGCATTGTTCTTTGTGTGCTCACATGTACTTTATTTTGTGGGTGGCTGTACAAATATCAAAGGTTGTGAATGTTAATATGGAGGACCGATGTCTCTTAGAAGTGCAGGAAGCTGCATGATGTGTTGTATTAAGTGAATAAACCAAACTAATTTGCATAACTAATAGCTAGCAATGTACAGAATGGCCCAAGGCATTTTGCTGCCTGGGATGAAGGACAACATGGTACCCTTCCACCATTCCATGTACAAAACTCAACTGGACTGGCAGTTGAATCTAACTTCAACACTGGTGAGGGGACAGGGTCCTTTGCTGCATCTGAGGACAGCATGCTAGATTAGGAGGCATAGGACAGGCCACATGACACACACATAGGTATGTCCTCCAACACCTCACCACTGCTTCCTGTCCCCCAGCATCTGCTTCCTGAAGTGGCTGCCTCATTCTGACTAATGGTAGGGCCGGCCCTGATGATGAAGTAGAAGTAGAAGCCTGACTACATGAATTTTGACAGCCGGCAATACTGCTAGTATTTCAGGATGAGCTCCCTTGACCCCGATAATGGTCTTCTGCTTGTAATTCAAATAAAGAATACAGGCAGTGCCCAGGTTACGAACGAGTTCCGTTCTTAAGAATGTCTTTAAGTCGAATTTGTATGTAAGTCGGAACAGCATAGCGTTCTATACGTTAAAATCGGCATTTACACAAATTGCGTAAATTACGCAAATTGCATATTATACTATGCTAAACGACGTAGCGCCGGGGAACCCAGAAGTCCATTCTTAAGTATGGGTTGTCTGTAACTCGGAGGTTCTTAACTCGGAGACTGCCTGTATTAGGTGTTTTTAGGGATGTTTTTAAAATCCTCTGCAAAAGCACTCCTACTCTCCTTTAGAGGGGTAAAATAAAAAAAAGTAAAAGAAAGGCTTTAAAAAATTGTATTTTTTAATACTATGCAGGAGATGTGATCATATTTAGAATATCTGATTAAAACAACAATTAACTTTTATTGAGATTTTTCAGATGCCGTTTAAAATTAACAAGCCATTTTTTAAATTCAAGATTAGAAGGGAGCATCCATCACTAATAATAGCTAAATACATTTCTTTAAAGGCTGGTGGCTACTTGGGTTGGGGCTGAGGGAAACAGTTTGGAAGTTACAATATATACAGTGAAGGAAGCCTAAATCTTAGGTTTAGCAGCTAGCTGGGGGCCTCCAAGGGAATGTTGTTGCCTTTGGGGGAAACTGATCCTGCATTAAAAGCACAATCTGGTGCTTGCCTGCCCTCCCCATGCTCAACTTTCATATTTATAAGTAAACAAACATAAACATCACAAGTTGCCAGTTTTCTTTACTAAGGAACTGACTCTAAAAACTTACTGCTGCTCAGGGAAGTGAAGGAGTGTGAAACTGTGTTTTCAGAGATTCTGCAAACGGTCTAGGAAAAAATTGCAGAGACATAGACTTGCCTACTGGTTTTCCTACTCTTTCTGGATGGGCAAATTGCTGAATGGCTTAGCTATCTTATGACTACTTGGCCAAAAGGGTTTGCACTCCTTGCCTTATTAATTCTTACAATTTCTCTATGAAGGTTACTGTGATGGGGCAATTCCAGGACTAAGCCCTGCACTTATGCATTAAGCAGTCATCCCACAGAAAATATGCATGCCAAAACAAGGATGAGTAGCTCTTTCCCTATAAACTCTGGAACCCTCTGCCCACTGCAGTGTTATTGGCTTCAACCCTACAAACTTCTAAGAAAGTTTTTAAAAAACCATCTTTTGGTAATCTCTTTCCCTTGAATCTGCTGTATTTTTAGTTTTTGCAGCTGTGTTACATTCTGGGGGGGGGGGGACCCAAAAAACCCACACAAACAAACCTGGCCTCTATTTTTAGCATCTGTCTGCTGCTAAGTAATGTTGCTGCCTTAATTAATTTTGTATTGTTAATTTCCTTGCGAGATTTCGTGTCTTTACAGTGTATCTTATATTTTACATTTTTACTATGTGAGCTGCCTTGTGAGGACAATGTCCTAAAACACAGAATACAATTGGGTGCATGAATAAATAAGGCTCCAAAAGTGTAGAGATTATCTAGGGCCGAAGCATTTGCGTGCGTAAAAGGGGAAAAGAAGAGGCGAGACACAAGTATATGGTGTAAATAAAGGGCCACATTTTATTAATCAAGATCTGCGAAGGGTGAAAGTGCGGGTACTAACTAAAACTCGCCATTGGCCAGTGAGGTATCCCGGGCAGATACATCCAAACCCGGGGGTGGCGCAGCACTTCGCCACCCCCCCAGTTTTACACCCTCTTGGGTGCTGGGAGGCTTTCTCACAGTCCCCACCTCACGGTGCCACAGAACACCGATCCGTGTGATGTAAGCCATCCTCACTGGCGATCCATATTTCCCCCCACTGAGCCACGAAACTCAGCAAGCGCTGAGATACAGGTCTCGCCAGCCACCTGAACAGTGCCATTGGATGATCACCAAAACCCTAACCCCACTGCCTATTCCCGCACTTACTAGCCACAGAGAGAGACGTGCTTAAGCTAAGTCTCTTCTCCCCCACCTGGCGGAAACTAACTCCAGGAGGGCCCTTCGCAGATCCTGAAGAAAAATAAAATTGCCAACCTCGGACAAATGCACCCCGTCCGGTCGGTACAGTCCCTCCGAGCCAAGGATATCTCGGGATAAGGAATCGCAACGCAAAAAAACCCATCTTTTGGTAATCTCTTTCCCTTGAATCTGCCGTATTTTTAGTTTTTGCAGCTGTGTTACATTCTGGGGGGGGGGACCCAAAAAACCCACACAAACAAACCTGGCCTCTATTTTTAGCATCTGTCTGCTGCTAAGTAATGTTGCTGCCTTAATTAATTTTGTATTGTTAATTTCCTTGCGAGATTTTGTGTCTTTACAGTGTATCTTATATTTTACATTTTTACTATGTGAGCTGCCTTGTGAGGACAATGTCCTAAAACACAGAATACAATTGGGTGCATGAATAAATAAGGCTCCAAAAGTGTAGAGATTATCTAGGGCCGAAGCATCTCTCCAAGAATGGAAAAAGTTGTGCATTCTGCAGAGAGGAAGATGAGAGTAGCTAGAACCCAGGAGGAGAGTGAGACTGCCTTCGTCAGTACAAGAGAAGGGCAGGGCTTTGCTCAACAATAACAAAGTATACAGACGTAGAAGTAGGTCTCATACGGAGCTGACAACGCTAGCCAGTAAATGGGGATCGCTCCATTGGTATCCAGGACCTAGAGCTACCAGATCAGTGCCTGGATGGGAGGCTGCCTGAGAATCATATGGGATATGGGCTTGAGTTCCATGATGTTTTAGAATGGTGCAGGGCTACATAATTGAAGTTTGTACTGCAAAAGCAAAGGCAGGAGGTTAAAGCCACATCACTTCTGAAGAATTACTATTCTACATTTTAGCAATCAGGAATGTTGCATGACTACAACATGCCCTCAGAGAGGAGAGCATGAGTTGAACTGGATCCAAGCCTCCAATGTTGCAGGCCGCCTACCTGTTATATAGGACATTGCTTTAAATTGCATGATGCTCGACAGAGATACCAAGAGTTTAATGAACAAAATATTTTTTCTATGGATTAGGCAATTGCTTATCTTCAGTAACTATCTTCTATACAGTAGTCTGGTAAACTGGCATGAGCGTTTGCAGACAAAGTGAGCGGGGGGAAATATTGGCATTTAAATTTTGGGCCACATGGAAGCTACTGAATAACTGAGGAGCAAAAAATATATATGCATGGTTTTGAATCTGTGTTTACTAGTACTTTTAATAAATGCAATCTGTACAGATCATATGCAGACATTCGGGGGGAAACATGCAGAGCAATCACAATCCTGTGGAAGTAGTTCAAGTAGATGGTAATGAAGTACAATAGTTGAGCAGAAATTAAAATGAAAATTGTCACCAGACCAATTTAAACTAATCCAGACAGTGTACTGTGGAACTTTTAATGTTTAAAAACATTTACTTTACCAAATTACTTTATTCTGCGTGCATACAGAAGAGCCCAAATGGAGAAATAATATTTACATTTGTTAATGAATAAAGCCAAATAGTCTTTGGAATTGTTATTAGCATTGGGGCATTACTCTGCCTCTGCTGATTCATTGTGAAGTACATAACAGGAAGAGGTATGATGCTGCATGACTAAGCAGTTTAACTCCCTTGAAAATCAATAGAATCCAAGGGTTTTAAGAATGTGCAGGCACAATTCTAAAGTAACTGTTATATACTGACATCTCTCATACAGAAAGGCATTCCAAGCTTTTGACATGCTTAAGGCCCGTAAGATTCTATCCCAATTCCGTGGGGCAAAGATTCTTGTGGTGGGCTTAACTCACAAGTAGACCCTTCACTTTTTCCAACCGAGATGCTAAGACACTTCCTAGGCAAGCAGACTCACCAACATACTTCCAGGCACAATGGAACATCACTGGTGAGGGGAAACCACCAGCCAAACATAATCAGATAGTAGGGACTGCTCTCCTAGGGGGTAGATTAATTCCCTTGCTTGATTCAGATCACAACCTTGGGTCCACTCATGAATATGTAGCCAAGCTTCTGATTGTAGGTTGCTATTTTTCACTAGAGGTGATTTGCCCATGTGAACTCACTGCTAACTTTAAAATTTTGAACTCCTACACTGCATAACTGGGGTTTATTGACTCTTATATCTAAAGCTCTATCACAAACTCAAAGTATATTACACACCACAGATAAATTGGTACAGCAGCCATTCCCTCTGACCTTCAGCTACAGAAATTTTGTATACAAAATTTAATTACAATATAATATGGAGATTAATAACATGTATAAATGCACAGTATTGCATATCCTGAATTGTGAAGAAATGTCTAACAGATTCCCTATGGTGCAACTCATAATACAAAACAAAACGGGAGACAGGTTCAAGTAATTACACATATGGGCATATTGTCTTTGTTTCATATAGTATGTTAGTATAATAATTTTTGCTACTTCCCAAACTTCCCTGAACCATTCATCTATTGAACTAATCAATGGACCTCACCATTATTATCATCATCATCATCATCATCATCATCATCATCATCATTTTGTTTGCTTGCTTGCTTGTTTTATTTCTATACCACCCACTAGCCGAAGCTCTCTGGGTGGTTTAGCATTGGACTAGCATTAATTTTGCAGCAATTACTAAATTGCGTAAAGTAATAATAATTTGTAGGTCAGAATAATAATAAGCATTTCTGTAGCTCTATAGAAACTTGAAAGCATTGCACACACATTAAGCTGTTGTCATCCTTACAACAATCCTGCAAGGTAGGTCAGTATTCAGTGCCTTCAGTGGGAGAAAAAAGCAAGTGGGATTGTTGGCCAGACCCAATTATGTCCTCCTGAAAAGAAGTGGGATAGCATCCCACCCCATTTTGAACACTGTCAATATTACAAATTCCTGTATTATAGATAAGATAATGGTTAGTTTAAGGACATCTAGTGAAATCAGGCCAGAGGCAAAATTCAAACCAGGGACTTCCTTAATTGTAGCTCATTCTAATCAGAATACAACAAGTACACCATATAGCAGAAATGTCTAATCTCTGTTGTACAACCTCTCCACTAGCTTGCATTTATACAATTATAAACTTCCCCTTTGAGCATACCACTTATAAAGCAACTTATAAAAACATAGATATCCTGTTACTATAATTCTAGATTGTATACCACACTTTTATTTTCCAGAAATACATATTTCAAAGTCAGATTTCCCATCTATTCATAATATACACAAATTCATGTAATTCAGGCTTGGAGGAGGGGTACCAAACAGTTTGAGCAAAGGCACCCCTACTACCTGCTCAATTGAATGGTTTAGGGATAATGCTGACTAGAATCTTAAAAGTGTCAGCCACTCAGTTCTTTTTTAAAAGCTGCTGCTGCTGCTGCTGCTGCTGCTGAACAGCTTCTGGACTTTGCTTATGGCACTGGGTTCATCTAGGACTGGGAACTCTCCTTGTCCTCAGCTGACTGTTTCAGTAAATTCTGACAGTTGGAGCTGAGATCCATTTATTTTCCCCACCCCACCTCTCTGCAACTAGCAAAGTACTGTACAGCTATAAGAAACTGATTACATAATGGATGTCTGGAGAAAAGCCCAGCCAGCTCGCATTTCCAGAACAAAGTTAATCATTTCTGCTGTGTACATGGCTGAAGCCATGGGAAAAAATAATGCTTAGAATTCTCCAGCCAGTTTGTGAAACAGCTGTTTCGTAAAGACTGAAGTCGACACAGGGAATTTAAGACTGCAGTTTATATAGAGGATTCCTACCCCAGCTTTCCATTCATAGAACCATAACATGCCTTACAGTAAAAATTATAATACATGATTTAAACCCTCCACCCCATATAGACTAAACTCAAGATAAAATGCCAGCACAAATAAAAGCAACAGATCAAAAGGCACATAAAAGCATGACGTTATGAGATAGAATGGTGGAAAAAATACAAAGGAGTTTCTAATGTCACTTAAGTGTTTTCACTGCTGGCAAAAGTGCTAGTTACAAAAGAACATGAAGCTGAAAATGGCAGCCCTGTGTAAAATTTTCCTCCACCAATGTCCACTTCCAGTTTACTAGGTATTTGTGACATCACTGGCTGTGGCCGGTGTGGGCAAAGAAGCACACGCATCATAACACCAAGATGAAGGTGTTGAACTAGAATTTACAGAAGGAAGAGCTCAACACAGGACTGATATTGTTGACAGCCCCGTGTTCTTTTCAGAGAGGTAGCCATGTTAGTCTACTGCAGCAAAAACAACAAAGAATCTTGTGGCAACTTAAAGACTAACAAATTTATTCTGACTTAAGCTTTTACAGACATTGTCCACTTCATCGGATGCATGAAGTGTTAACTTCAAATTTATATTCACATGTTGGGGTGTAGGGGGACATAAAGACTGGGTTTGCACAACACGCTAAACCTCAGTAGCTTAAGAGGCAGAGTGGCTATGTGTGTTGCCTGAATGCTGTGTGGTGGTTTATAAGCCAACCTGGAATAGTTTATAAACCACCCTGCTAAGCCATGGTTTGCAGCAGTGTTAAGAAAACCCTAGTAGGTTTAACATGTTGTCTGAAACCAGACGACAGGCTAACCCACTGAGAAGCCAAAAAGGCTGCCCCTCTTGCCAAGGGGCTAGCAAAGGGTGCATTCCACCCCAACCTTCTTTTTTAAATGTAAAAGAAATAGTTAGCAATGGGCTACAAAGTTCCAACTTGGCATGGGCACTTGTCTGAATGGACACAGTGGCCAAGCCAAATTGGAACTTTGTAGCCCATTGCTACCTATTTCTTTTACTTTTTTAAAAAAAGGTGGGGGGGGAGTGGAAAGCACCCTTTGCAGCAGAATCTTTAGGTTTGGGGGGGTCATGTCCCCCTGGGCTGCTGTCACTTTCCCAAGTGTGGATAACACAGAGGCACAAGGCACTCCACAAAAAGGGTATTTGGGGGGACACCCCCTTAATTCCCTCCCCTTCCATGCAGGATCCCCAGGGTTTTGGGGGGATGCTGGGAAACCCCAACTGCCCCCTTGGTTTGGCCATTTACTCCAAGTCGATAGCACATCAGGAAGTGGAAAAACTAGAGGGAATCCCCGGTGGTGGGGAGATTAGTGCAAATGACAATTTGGGGGGGGGGGGCTGTGCTCCTGCGGTGTACCCTGGGATACCTGCGGGAGGACCGATGAGGGAAGAGAGTGGGAGAGAAGGCCAGGGAACCCTGCTGTGCCCAATCATTACTCAGCCACCCCGGGCCACTTTAAATCCACAGAGGTTTCAGAAACTCTGTGAGTTTAAAGTGTTGGGTGAACTCTGTGTGAACCCAGCCACTCTGTGTGGTCAGAGGTAACTGAAATGCAGAAAGTAGAGAGAATGATAATTACCTTAACAGTTGCCATTCACAAAACTTTGTTGGGAAATAATAACAGACATCATTACAATGGTGAGCAGATTAACAAATGTTATGCAATCCAAAAATATTTGTCCTTTGTCAAAGTTTAACCTCTTCTTGAATTGTACTTCAGCAATTTTGTGTTGATATCTATTTCATTCTGGAAATTCTTTTGTTCAAGAATAGCTATGAAAATTAAATTCTATGCATGTTTACTCAAAATTAAATGCCACAGAGTTCAACTGGACTTATTTCCAAGGAGGTGTGCATGGGATTAAAGTGTTTTAGTAATTCACTCATTCTTAAATATGCACTGTGGAATGTATTTAATTGAACTGTATGCAAGAATCACAGTGTGGCCTGGTTCAGGCATAACACTAAACCATGGTTTAATTTTTGGCTTGGCCTAGTGCACTCCCTAAATTAGGGAAGGCAAGATTCTGTATTCTCAGAGAATACTCTGTTCTCCAAGCAGTAGTCTAGGGAGCCAAAGATGTATTTTGACACACAAACCAATCTTCTAATGAGTGTCAGGTGCCTTCTTAAAGTTGGCTCCATCTAGTAACAAGGGCTTCCTCTTTTGTGGAGCAGATGCATTCAAACATGACACTAGTAAATACTATGAGGGTTGCGCCCTTGATGATCGTAAGCCCCCGAACTCAGAAGCTTATGGTCAACGTAAGCAGAGTGGGAGGAGCAGCAGAGATCATCTTTGCCCATCCTCCCATCCGGCATTTTTCACTAGATAGGCTTTTTTGCCCATCTAGCTGGGGCGTTTCAGAGAGGGAGGGAAGGAGGCTGGAGAGGCTTCAGGATAGCTTGCATCCTGGCATCTCCAGTCACCTCCCCTCCCACTGAAATGCCCCCTTTCCCCTCTCTCTCCCTCTCTGAGATAACTGTCCCGACCTCAGAGGCCAGCTGGCGTGGTTCTTTCTGCGCCAGCTGCGAGGGGTCGGGAGGGGGGAGTTCTCTGATTCCCCACTCCAAAGTCAGTGCTCTGCCTGCGACCTCAGATCGGGAAATCCAAACTATCCTTTGGCCCCTCGGACACTGTCTAGGGACCATAGGATTGCTCCCTAAGTTTATATTATAAAGTATGCAATATCTCCTTTTCTAATAAGGAGATTTCTTCTTTCTCTTGCAATTGAAGCTATGGAGAAATGTGCTACATCTTGCTTAAGATGTGGCAGAGCCTCCAGAGACCAGGTAAAATTGCCTATGGAATGAGATCTGTCCCCCAGGCTGCCTGTTGGTTGCCTCTTTCTAAAATCATTGTAATTAGTTTATCTGCCTGCAGCAAGGTGGGGGGGGGGGAGAGAGAAAGAGAGGGAAGAATGAAGAAAAAGCAATCTGGCAACCTTGAAATGATTCATTTTCCATCCCCGGTACATCTTTCATTGTAATTTTAATTATCCACATACTATGAATGAGGAACCATTCAAGGCAATACCAACCTTTTCAAAATAAAAATTAGTTCTCTGTAAAATAACAATCTACCTCTACAGAAAGCTCCTCTGTGTGCCACTGAATGCAGAACAAGGAAGCCTATACTGCCAGGTTTTCAAAAGATAATTTAACAAACAACCCCAGACTGACACGAGAGTTTGCAATCAAGATATCAAGACAACTGAAGATTCTTATTACTTTGAAGTTCATTTTTTAGTTAGATTTTGTATCTTCCTTGGCCTAAATCAGTAGCCATATACATACATTCTCTCCTACATGTCAATAACTCAATCCACTGGAGACTGAACTTTAAAAGCCAAAACAACTGAAAGGGAAGATTAAAAAATCTGTGCATTTTTTCTTCTAGAGTGGAAGCATCAAGAACACCAAACAGCACTTGTGGGATTCCAAGCAGAAATACAGCAGAGCATCACCAATATTATTCTCATGGATTTGCCATTTTAATAAAATACCCGTGGAAGGTCAGCATGTTGGGTTCATTCAGATCAGCTGCAACACATACACCATTTTTGAAGCAACATTTTGAAAAGAATTCTCTTAAATCCATGCCAACAAGGAAACAGTTCTATTTTTAAAGGTAGACATTCAATGGAAATATGGTGCAGTGGACATGATCCAACCAAAATTAAGCACATTCCAGTCCCACTCATTCTAATAGGAGTTTAGTATTCCTCCAACTGAAATCAGTGGGCCCAAAAAGTGTTTAACTTTCACTGGATCATGCCCAATGTCTTATTATTAATCTTTAGAAGTCGCTTTGGGAGCCCTTTACAGATGAAGAACATGGTTAAAAATGCTTCAAATAAATAATGTAAGGGGGAAATTGTTCTATAAAGAGTAAATTACATTGTTATCAGAGAATGAGAGTAGGAATTCCAATGTCTTTATTTTGTGGTTATCTGGCAGTTGCTGACTTCTAATATCGAGAAGAGCAGATAGAAAAGGAGGTACTGATACTTAAAGAAAGTAATAGCCAGCATCAACTTTCTTCCTTTTACCTTTCTAGGGCTTCCAGGAGGATAGAGTCTGTGATAAACCTAAAAATAAAGAAAGAGAACACTGGTGAAAAGAAAATAATTAAAACAAACATATTGCTGTTGGGAAAAAAAATTACATTTGTAAAGATTAGCAATAGAGAAAAGGAACAAGTGAATAATCAGGTATCTAAAGAACCCCTGAGAAAACACACACACACACACACCCATGGAAACCTAGAGAAGGGCCTGAAGGAGAAAGATAGGCTCTTGCCCCAACAAGTTACTATAAGTTTCCAATCCACTTCCCTCAAAGTGCGTCCAATGCAAAATTGCAGGCAGTGGTATAGAAACTTAAGGGGTAGGGGAGCATAGATTCAGAACTCATTCAACAGTATTTGCACATGTCCTAAAACAGGTGGTATAAGCAGGGCCGGTGCTACCATTAGGCCAACTAGGCAGCTGCCTAGGGCGCAGGGCTAAAGGGGGCGCCAGAAACGCCTTGAAAAAAAAAAATACAGCGCTAAAATGCGTATTTTACCAAGTTTGTTTTACCAATCATATCTTGACTTGTAGTAGACGGAATTTCACAATTGACTTTTATTTCATAATGGGCATAGGGCTGGAGGGAGGGGGCTCAAGTGGGAAGGGGGGCGCTAAATATCTGATCTTGCCTAGGGCACCAAACTGCCTTGCACCGGCCCTGGGTATAAGGCAAGGGAGGGAGGGAGGAATACTCCCAAACTAGCAAGAAACATGAAAACAGGAACTCCTTGATAATCAAATTGTATTAAGAATAATATACAAAAGACCTGGACAAAGCCATCTCTGCCTGAGACCACGGAAAACTGCTGTCACTCAAGAATAGATGACACTGGGCTTAGATGGACCAATGGTCTGTCTATTAGAAGACCACTGCATCTTTTCTTCTTTGCATTCATTGGCTCATTTGACACAGTCAGTCATAGGCTTCCGCATGGCTGTACACATTTATGCATGATGCAATAAATTTCCCTTGTGCCATTTGACTGCCTTAGTCTGCAACTGTGATTCTGCTCTTTCCTCTAGATGCAACAGGCTTTTTACCTTAGCTGAAATGCATCAGTGCTTAGGCCTCAACCAAGGTTGCCTGGAAGCCATTTGAGATACTGATTAAAGTTATGCTCTTGGTGAAACAATTCCAGGTCTGCAAACATTCCTGCTCCTGTACAAGAAAACTAATACAGGGAAGAGGGAGTGATTGAACCAAAAATGTTGGGAGCAGCAAGATACAGGGTTAAAGTGGGTGGTGAAAATGCCACACCTTGCCTATTTGAAAGGACATAGTTCAGAGGTGGAGCATATGCTTCGCATACACAAGATCTCGAGTTCAATCCCTGCATCTCTGATCAAGCGACATATTACATTAAATACATCGCATGGAGCTCCCTTTGTTTTTGTTTTACTCAAAAGAGCAGAGGACCTAAGCTGCTGGATCAAGACCACAGCACATGGGGAGGGGATTTAATCCTTCCTTCCTCAGCCGTAACCCAGGGATGGGGACTCGGACTCCAGGACTCGACTCGTGAGTCGGACTGAGTCCCCCCTCTGACTCGAGTTAGACTCGAGTCCCAATATTTTTAATGGGACTCGAGACTCGACTCGGGACTCGAGACCAAGGACTCGTGTTCCAAAATCGTGTTCCTCAAATGCAACATGGATAGGTTTTAGGAAGTACAGCAAGTTTATTTTTTAAAATCATTTTCCTAAAATGCAACCTTTCAGACATTTTGGGTTTGGCTGCCTCTGCCTGCCTGCTTTGGGGTTCCCTGCCTCCTCTGCCTGCCTGGTTATTTTGGGTTTGTCTGCCTGGTTTGTTCTTGCCAAAATCAGTTGCAGAGTTTTGAAATAAAAAGGCACACTTGTGCCTAGAATTTCTTTAAGCCACACATCTGAAATAGCCTTATTTTGTTGGGGGGAAAACCCATTGATTTTAATAGGGACTCGTGGAGTCAGCTTTGGGAGTGACTCGTGAGTCACCATTTTGGACCAAGGACTCGGACTCGAGACTCGGGTCCAAATACTCGTGACTCGACTCGTGACTCGAGACCAAGGACTCTTCAACATCTCTGCCATAACCCCCCTGCCCCCCGCCGCCCCAATGACCTCCCTGTGCTCTGTAGTTCCAATCTGGATCAGGCTTACATTTGAGTACAACAAGAACAGAAAGGGAGGTACAGACTTACCCTGACATACCAGGATTAGGAAGCTCAAGGCCTCGGAGAGTTGTTGCCAGACCAGCCACATGATCCAGATAGATCAATGGTGTGACAGAGTATAAGGCAGCCTCAGACATTCAAATTGTCACTCACCTTGGAAAGTACCAGCACTACAAACTGAGCATATCCCAATATCTGCATCAGGGCCAGTGTCAAAGGCAGACATGTTTGGGCATCCTGCCAAGGGGCCACACTCCAGCAGGGGCCCACTGACAAAAGCCCCCTGGAGTTGCTCGTCCTCTTCACCATTCCAACCTGCTTGTCCACCTGCCTCTTGCTCTGGTCCAGACAATGGTGGGGATGAGAAAGAGGAGCAGTAGATGCCACTGCCTGTTTGTTCACTGGCTCTCTGCCTGTCAAGTAAGCAGGTGGTAGCAATGATGAGAAAGAGGATGAGGAACAGGAGCAGCTGGTGACAATGGTGGTGAGAAGGGAGACTCATTGAGGGTGTCCTGCAGCCTCAGCTACAGGTCTGGTCTGAAAATGAGACTGGCTGTGGCCAACCCAGCTTTTACGGGCTGAGCCTTTCTGACTTCATAGATCTGCAATGCGGCTGTTGCATCCTACGAAACCTTCTTTCTTTTCTTTTTTTTTGCTTTGCCTATGAAAGGTTTCCTGAACAGGATCATGCCATGGCTCTGCAATGCTTTTCACACCTTTTCCTATTTTAGCCTTGTAAATGATTTAGGGGTCAGTTGCTTACTTCCTGCAAGTCTCACCTGTGCTGCTGTTCTCTCCAGCCTAGAACATGCAGGGGGAGTCTACTTTTGCTTCCAAATGTAAAAGGCTATTAGTTCTTTAAGCCTATGAGAGAGATTTGCAAGATTTATTTTTATTTATTTATTATATTTATACCCCGCCTTTTTTCCTGCAAGGAACCCAAGGTGGCTTACATAATCCTCCTCCTCCTCTCAACAACCCTGTGAGGTAGGTTAGGCTGAGAGTCAATGACTGGCCCAAAGTCACCCAGTGAGTTTCATGGCCAAGTGGGGACTAGAACCCGGATCTCCCGAGTCCCAGTCCAACACCCTAACCACTACGCCACACTGGCTCTCACGGAGATCACGGAGGGGGAAATAAGCCACAGTGGCTTATTACACTCGCTGTGTGTGCTAGTCATGTGGCAGGGGGATTTGCATAACTACTCTCGTTGACACAGCCTGCCATGTCATGCGAGGGTGGCTTGTTGTCATGGTTAACAAACCACCCAGAACCCATGTAGCTGTGGGTAGTTTGTTACCCATGGCAACAACCCACCCGCGCCAGGTTCGCATGACACAGCAAGTCACGGAGACCATACACCATGGCTTGAATATTCACAATGGCTGCCAGCACATGCCACAGCCTGGCTTATTTACGCCACAATGGGCTGCGGTGATTGTGTGAACTGACCCAGATACTTTCCAAGATACTCAACATTGTGAAGGTGCAAAGTATTTTTATTATGGCACAAAAGTTAAGTAAACAAAAACAAACTGGCACTTGTCGGTTGCATAAGTATTCACTCCCTGTGCTGTGACATGCCTAAATAAGCTCTGGTGCAACCCACTGCCTCCAGAAGTTATATACTGTAAGTAGTTGGATGGAGTCCACCTGTGTGCAATTTGAGTACCACATGATCTTAGATTAAATACACTTGTTTTTGGAAGGCCCCAGAGTTTGTCAGGGAGCATATCTAAACAAACAACAACATGAAGACCAAGGAGCTATCAAAACTACTTCGGGCTAAAGGTGTGCAGAAGCACCAATCAGGGTTGACTTATAAAAAAAATCCCAAACTATGAACATCCCCCGGAGCACGGTTAAATCCATTATTACAAAATGGAAAGAATATGGCTCAACCATGACTCTGCATAGAGAAGGCCGTCCACCAAAATTCAGTGACCAGGTAAGGAGGGCATTAGTCAGAGAAGCAACCAAGAGGTCAATGGTAACTGAAAGAGCTGGAGAGGTCCACAGCTGAGATGGGAGAAACAGTCCATGGGACAACTATCACCTGGACACTCCACAAAGCTGGGCTTTGTGGAAGAGCTGTGAGAAGAAAGCCATTGCTGAAACAAACCCATATCAAAGCCTATCTGGAGTTTGCAAAAAGTCATGTGGGAAACACAGCAAACATGCAGAAAAAAGTTCTCTGGTCTGATGAGACCAAAACTGAACTTTTTGGCCTTGCCGCAAAACGCTGTGTGTGGCGCAAAGCCAACAGTGCTCATTGCCCTGAGAACAGCATCTACACGGTAAAGCATGGTGGTGGCAGCATCATGTTGTGGGGATGCTTTTCTTCGGCAGGGACTGGGAAACTGGTCAGGATGGAGGGCAAGATGGATGGAGTCAAATACAGGGCAATTCTAGAGAAAAACCTCTTTCAGTCTGCAAGGTGACCGGGGCAGAGGTTCACCTTCTAGCAGGACAAGGACCCTAAACACACAGCCAAAGTACCGTAACACTGGAGTGGTTTAAAAACAAGAACCTGAAAGTCATAGAATGGCCCAGTCAAAGCCCAAACCTCAATCAGATTGAGAATGTATGGCAAGACTTGAAAGTTGCTTTTCATCAAAGGTCCCCATCCAACCTGACAGCGCTGGAGCAATTTTGCCAGCATGAATGGGCAAACACCGCAGGATCCAGATGCGCAAAGCTGATAGAGACTTACCCAAGAAGACTCACAGCTGTAATTGCTGCCAAAGGTGCTTCTACCGTATTGACTCAGGGGGGTGAATACTTATGCAACCAAAAAGTCCCAGTTTGTTTTTGTTTACTTAACTTTTGTGCCACAATAAAAATATCTTGCACCTTCACAGTGTTGAGTATCTTGTGTACATCAAGTGGTAACAGTGCCAATTAAATCCATTTAAATTCCAGGTTGTAACACAACAAAATGTGGAAAAAAAGTGGTGTGTGTGAATACTTCTGCAAGGCACTATATGATAGACACTATCTTATGCCATATTGCATAAATTTTTAAGTTTCACAATCTTCAATATTTTAGATATATTCTGTACTCCTACAAATTAGCTTTGTTCGCCTACCCAAAACCTATGTGGATTGAACCCAAACTGTGACAGAGGGCTGGTTCATATATTCGGCCACCCTCAAGCTCAGGTGCTCCCTATTCTCCTAACATGGTTGAAGTCTGGTTTGGAGGACAAATGCAATCTATAGTTTGCCAATGTGGAAAGAACAGAGATCTATGGTTTGCCCAAACAAGGCAGGGAGAGAATCTGAACTTACAAGGAAAGAGGGACCACACAAAAACCCAAGGCATGGAGTAGACAGCCAAACTATGAAGCTGATTGGTGAGATATTCAGGACAGATAAAAGGAAGTATTACTTCACACAGCACATAATTAAACTACAAGATTAGCTACCACAAGATGTAGCAATGGCTACCAATTTCGATGACTTTAAAAGGGGATTGGACAAATTCATGGAGGATAAGGCTATCAACGGCTAATAGTCCTGATTGGCTATATGCTACCTCCAGTGTCAGAGGCAGTATACCCACGTACACCAGTTACTAGGGAACATGGGCAGGAGGGTGCTGTTGTACTCATGTCCTGCTTGGGGGTTTCCCACATACAGCTGGTTGGGCACTGTGTGAACAGAATGCTAGACTAGATGGACCTTGGTCGGATGTAGCATGACTCTTATGTTCTTATGCCACCTGATGGAGTGAGGAGTCTGATGCACTTGGTTTCTCAATGGAGCTGATGGCAGCCCTGCCTCCCATCACTTCCTCTGCTACATGTAATGGCTTTGGTCCTGCCCACTTTTACATTTGCCTCACCTACATTTTGCAGAGAGGCACCCACTTCTGGCATGCGGCCCCCGAAATGTTATCCAAAAAGGAGTGCAGCCCTTGGGCCAAAACAGGTCTCACATCCCTGGTGTGGGGCATCCAACTCCTTTAATCTGTCCCTCTTCATAACATATTGCCACCTTCTGCCTTTTCGTATACAAAGAGTTCTTTAGTTAATACGAATATTTCTTAATGGCTACCCAAACTCCCAAATTAACATACAGTTTAAAGTGTCACATTTTTTAGTTCTCAATGTTCAAGAAGAATATTCATTTACATTCTTTCCTCATACAGAGAACCATCAGTCAAGACTAATAGCTATTTCGCTATAATTGTGAAGTAGTAATAGGTTGCTAGTCAAGCTTAATTTAGACACAGCTATTCTAAAATTACAGAAATGATGAGAGACCGAGTACAAGCAATCCCAAGCACACCAGAGGCACCTCTTCACAACTATGTTAGTAATTTGTGTCTCAAAAAGGATGGGGGAGGAAGAGCCAATTTTCATAAAGGCTCCCTTCCCAATCACCTGGACACCACTTCTCACTCACAACACACAACTAGGCAGTGGATAGTAGTCCACTGGTACTATCAGCACATGCTGCACTGACAGATGTAGTGTTACATGCATGTTAAATCCTTTTGGAAGGCAGTGGGTGCAAGGCACGTCTATAGTTTTTGAAAGCGAGGTGGGGTGTGTGGCTACTCCCAAATGTGCAATTTCAAGCCTATATGATTCAGCAAGTTCCACAATATTTCCAGGCTGAAGAGTTTGTTATCCCACCTATTGTTCCCCAATATTGTGATTGCCTTGGACAGACCATTGAGTCATTTGCACTTTTGACATTTCTCTCCCTCACTGAAAGCCTAAATCATTCTTCAGCCCAAAAGCCGAATTCCAACTTGAGAAGGGTCTCTGAGGTCACACTCCAGAAGTCGGTGAGGCAAAGGGGGTGGGTGCAAGGACAGAGCTAGAAGGACCATAGTAGAGCAGGCTGTGGTCCCACCCAGATATAATTCATACCAATTTGGATATTTTCCCAACAGGAATGGAAGCCACACCTCAGTTCTATGCATGTCTACTCAGGAGCTAGTAGGCTCTGCTAGTAAGCCCCAGTGCAACAGCATTCATGCCTACAACACACAGCTCTAGGCAGGGTATTTAAAGGTTTTCTTATCTTATTAAAAGCTTTAGATTTTTTTTTCATTTTCTAATACAATACAAACAGTAAACCCTCCCACCCTCCCCCTATAGGTTTTCCCCCTCCCATCTTCATATTGTCCTGTATTTAAAGAGTAAAGGTTTCGTGTATATAAGTAAAATCATTCAACAAAAATTGGATACATAGTTACATAGAAAACTAATAATAAAATAAAATGAAGTTTTATGCTTTGACTTGGATTCCTGGGTGGCGCAGAGGGTTGGACTCGATGGCCTTATAGGCCCCTTCCAACTCTACTTTTCTATGATTCTAAGTTTAAATGCCTTTAAATACCCTCTTATCTCTGATCACTGATTACAGATAACAGCAGAAGCAGCTTGTGGGCCATATGGGGTATGCTGCGGGCCACAGCTGGCCCTCATCCCTGGCCTAATGAAGACAGGATCCTTGGTAAACCCACTGACATTAGCATGAATATGGGGTAATTCAGGCCACAGTGACAATTAAGAGAACTCAATATCGTGCAGTGGTTTTTGAATTGTGGAGCAGATCCTGCTTGGAGGGGGAGGAGATATGTAGCAACTGGAAGGGGGTGCAATGCCCCAGGAAGGGATAGCACCCTGAAGCAAGGAGAACCTTGAAGGCCCTGTCTTGAGGCAGCATGAAGTGAGCTGCTCAAGCAGCAGATCTCAGTTCCTTTTTTGTGGGCTATGCCAAGTCATGGGGGTTAGAATCAGCTAAAGTATTAGAAGATGCTTTGTTTTAAGTGCACTTCTTACCTGCATGGGGAGGGACAGCAACCTCAGCTTCCTGCTGGGTTTTAAAGCACATTTTAGGAAGGCTGTTGTGGTGTGCACTGTTCTGAAGGGAGACTAGAATCAGGTAAGCGCTCAGCCTGAGTGCCTGTGGGGCTAATTAGTCCAGTTAGGCTGCCTGCCCCCTCACTCTCATTTCAGGAAGGTGGGATCAACCAGCAGAGCCTACTAGCTTCAGTGCCTCCAAGGGACACTACTATCAACTGTTAGGCAAGTCCATCATGATCACTGCCTGTATGTTTGGTTCCCCTTTGCTTCCTCTTTCTTCAGCTGCCACTATCTGTCTGCTTCCTGAAGTGTCTTTTTAACTCAGTCCCGTGATTAGAATATGGCAACATGCACTTTAAGAAGCAAGGTTCATCCTAGGCACAGTCCATTACTTTCCCCCTCTCAGTCTCCTTTCCTTAACTCCTTCCCGGTCCTGTTATCCCTCTGCCACCTTCTCAACCCCTCCATTTGTGTGTGTGTCTCTCTCACCATCTCCTCTTCTTCTAACCCTTTTTTCCTTTCATTATCTGCCCCACCTCTTGCCACCTAGTCAGCTGCTTTGTCAAAGAAGAACAGTGGACATCCACCTTTTACATGCATCTTCATAGCTGAAGTGGAAATTCTAATCTGTTTCAGTGCCTATGAGTAAGGAGCAATGGTGGGAGTTGAGATTCTGTGGCTCACGCTGGCTCAGCTTGTCTGAGCGTGGAAAGCTAAGCAGGGTCAGGCCTGGTTATTACTTGGATGGGAGACCCCTCCTCTAGTTTCCTGCATTGAGCAGGGGGTTGGACTCGATGGCCTTGTTGTAGGCCCCTTCCAACTCTATGATCTATGAATCTATGTTCCTTAATCCAGAAAAGCAGAGTAAAAGGTTGTAGTCTTCAGGATGGCATACTTCCCCTTCACTCACACACACCCCTCTCTTAGATGGACACACATTCTTTCTCCATTCCTGCTTTCATTATGGGCCGTCATTATGCAACTGACCAGGCTGCCAAGTGCTGCTTTTGGATTTGCTCATTACTTTGAAAAATCCAGTGGTGTCCTAACTGCTTCAGTGTTCTTCCTCCCACCAGCAAGGAAGACATCGCTGTGTCAAATACAGAGTCCTCAGATTTGGGGTGTGGGAGTGCTCCTCCACTTGCCCCATCATCCCAACTTGATTTATCAAGAGCTGCAACTTGGTTTTAATGATATTTCCTTCTGTGTTATTTTTAGGGGGGGTCACATGTCCCATTCTTGCAGTATTGGATTAGCATCCTTATCCACATATACTTCCTCATACCAGTCAGCTGCAAATGTTTGACTGTCTGTGTGTAAGGATCTCTGCATGCTCACCTACAGAACGGGTTATTGGTGCTGGATTGTGGACCCCTACAAAACAGAGTAGGCTTAGAAGGAGGGCTGAGAAAGCAGGGGAGAGGTCCCCTGGATTATTTAATAATTTGGAGGATGGAGATATCAACACTTAACTTTTGCTCCATTTCCAAGCAGCCTTATTTCTCTCCTCCTCTCTCTTCCCTGTATCTCATCTTCTCACTGAAGCAGTTCCCCAACTCTCTCCTTATTCTGTGCTGGTGCAATCAGTTCTTTTTCCCAGCTATCCATTCAATCAGACCTCACTGCCATCATTTGATAAAGACACATCTGCACAATACCACAGCCTTTATAAACATAGCACACAGCAAATGCAGAGACTTAGTTCAGGTCTTTCAGTGTCCACCATGCTTACTTGCTATTTTCAGTAATGCAAAGAACATGTGTGCAACTTGAATGATGGCTGTTTAAAGGAGTGTGTGAAATGCTTTCATGTGACAAGTCAAAATCTTGAGCAGTGTTTCTCTTAACAAAATGAATGGAATGGCATCCATTTGTGCCACAACAGCTCCATGTTAGAGTTGCCAAATTTTATTTTATTTTTACTACTCCATTCCTGAGCTTAATATGATAGCATTGCATGCAAAAATTTAGCAGGTGAGGCTTTCCAATCACTTTTTCTTGGCTTACACTTGCCTAATTTCTGTATGTGTGGCTTTAAAAAAAACCAACAACAGGAACAAGGGATCCCTAGTCCATGCTAGGAATGGAGGGTAACATCTAACTATTACTACTATTTACTAAAGCTAAAGGATGAAAAAGAACACACTTCATCTTTCCCCCACATTTCAAGACTAATTTTCAACAGGAGAATTACCAATGTCTTAGAGACCTCAGCACTGCATAGCCATAACATTTAATTCTTGCTTTTCAAACAAACACCCAGTTAGAGCCAGTAGATCTAAAGTAATGTGCAAATCGCAGATGTACAGCATAGATTCCAATAGGGGAAGAATATATTGGATCCCCTCAGCAAAACTTTCACAAAGGATATAATTCAATTTATTGGGGGATGAAGAATTAGTTTAAGCTAACATTTTTACTTAACTCTCAGGGCCAAACGAGATGTAACAATGATTACTTTAATGCAGTTAACATTAATATTTTTAATAAATGTAAGTAAGCAGCTGCAGGGATGCCTGAGGAGAGGAACAGTTTAACACTGTCCCCCACTAATGACGTCCCTACAACAACGGTCCTCCTGAAGCTGCTATTTGTATTGGAAGGGAAGTCCTTATAGCAGTTAATCTATCAAATGATAAGAGTTTCACTGCTATAACTGTGGTAGCACAACTCTTTACCGTACCTTAATTTTGGTGTACTGTATGGCCAAATCGGTTCATTACGGTACTTCCAGAGCTGCAATAATTTTCCTGCAGGTAGCCTAATCTATGCCATGCAGTGACATGTGACCTTGAAAAAGACCTTCAAGGTCTTTTTTTAAAATGGTGGCATTCCACCCACATCTTCTTTGTCACCTTATGTACAATTGATCTGGTATGGGTGCTTCCTTCATATGCTGATACCGGTAACTCAATTTCTAAAGCACCTTTTAGATGTTGTCCAAGGGACGTTTGCACTGACTGCAGCCCTGCAAAGTGGACCCAAACCTCCAGCTGCAGGACCAGAAAAAGAAGTTTGTAGAGAAATGTTAGCCCTGTTGTTCTTGGGTAGCCACTGGCTAGTGGGGAAGGAAGACAGCAGCCATCATCAGCTAGTAACTAGTAAAACAGAATTTCTAGTCAACATCCCAGCTGGATTCCCAAGCACTGGCACAAATAGGAATATATAGAACTAAATAGATCAGGGGGAAGAAGAGCGCAGGCCAAAAACTTGGACAGTGTGTGTAAATTATGAAATGTGGGTGTTATCCCTCTCAGCCTGCAGCTTTTGAGTTACTCCCTTTCCATTTAATTTGACAGCTTTTTATGTTGCATTTTAGGATGCACTGATTCTGGAATGTCTTCTTGATACACCAGTTTTGACAAGTCAATAGAAGTTTTCTTCTATGCTTTGCCTAAAACAAAAGGGTCTGAAAATGGTAGTGGACACCACAATATTTTGTGGTACTAAATTCTGTTATCTGTACTAAATTCTGTGAATTTATCATTCACTTTGTGACAAAATATTGCCTTTTTGTCTTATGCATGCTCTCCTATTTTGACTCCATGCTCTCACTTTGTTAGTGAATAATTCTCTGGTCATTCCATATCAACCACAGTTTACATTTTTATCATATCCACTCTTAATCACCCTTTTCACAGACAGATGAAAACCCAGTTATTTAAGCCCTTCTTTCCAATTCTCTGATTAATTGCCAGCTCTACTGCACACAGTGTTCTAAATAAGAATGCAGCATGGACTTAAATATGAGCTCCTTTCGGGACAAGACCAAGGGTCCGTCTAGCCCACCATTTTGCTTTCAACAGCAGCCAGCCAGATGCCTCTTGAAATTCACAAGGACGACATGAAGGTGATGATCTTCTGTTTATTGCCAGCACTTGGTACTCATGAGATACACTGTCTCCTAATATGGAGGTTCTATTCAGATCTGG
Organism: Shinisaurus crocodilurus; assembly: GCA_021292165.1. Lineage (NCBI taxonomy): Eukaryota > Metazoa > Chordata > Lepidosauria > Squamata > Shinisauridae > Shinisaurus > Shinisaurus crocodilurus. Next base: position 115,895,038 of record CM037878.1, on the reverse strand, counting down.
GGTGGAGAACCTCAGGCCATGGGGCCAAATCTGTCCTTCCAGATGGCCACACATACCTTCTCCCCAACCATTGATCATCTGGTGGCTTCCCACCTTTTGTGCAGTTTTTCCCCACTCAGAAATGTTGAAATGTCCCTCCTAAGGCTTAGTTACTGCTGGCAGTTAAGCTACAATTTACCGGTATTTTTGGCACCACCCCTTTTGCTTTCAGTCCCACCCACTGCTGGGATGCAGCCAAGAGCTTCTCCAGAATTGAATTTGGCCCTCAGGCTGAAATAAGTTCTGCACCCCTGATTTAGATGCATTAATTAATGGCATTAAAGGCACAATCCTATGCATGTTTAGACAGAAAAATTCCTACAACTCCCAGCATTCCCTAGGCAGCAGTGCTGGCTGGGGCATACTGGGAGTTGTAGGACTTTTTCTGTCTAAACATGCATAGGATTGTGCCCTAAGATACTTTATTTTCATTCTTAACATTATCCTTGCTTTTTTCATTACTGCTGCAGCACACTAAGAATATTTCCAGAAAACTTTCTATTATGACCACAATATCATTTCCTAGGTACAGCTACAGCCTGTTCAATACTATTTTTCCCCTCATGCATTAATTTGCAAGTTATAATCAGAATTCATCCTTCCATTCTCTTGCTTAGATACCTAGTTTGAATAGCTTCTTTTGGAATTGTTCTCAGTCCGCTCTGGAATTTGCTATTCTAGATGCAAGGGCATACAGCAGGTAGCATCTTTTTATTTCACTAAGCTTTTAGTTGGGTGTGAAATCCCTTTGCCGATTATGTTTTAGACATTTTATTCTGCTCTTGGTTTCTACTGTATTTTAGTTGTTCTTAATGTATTTATTCTGTCTTGTTGTGAGCCACTTTGGTTTGGTGTCCTTCTTATGGCCCAAAAGCAGCCATAAGTGATTGGGAGGGTTTGCATGTCACGATAAACAGCCTTGCTGTTTACGAGCAGTGTGGAGTGGGAGCAATTGAGCAGCATTTTTGAGCACACTCCTGGAGAAGACAGGGAGGATCCCTAGCTTATCATGACAGATGAACTGGGTCATTGTATAAATTAATAAAATCAAATGGGAATGCTTCACAGCCTCAAAATTCAAAGGTTAACTACGCATATAACAATAAGCATTCAGTGTGTAGAGTCAGTAGTGAGGTGGGTCAGGGAAATGCAGGTGTTATTGAGGAATAATCATGTATTCCAGAATAAGGGGGAAGATTGCCCCATCACAGCCTGCCTAAATGCATCTTCAGGTTGAAGCTGCTTTCCTGACCATCACTCCAGGGTTATAGGATTTACTGATTAAATAAAGAAGACCTAAGCATTTTTATCCCTATATCTACAGAAAGCAGTAAGTCACCTCCTGGGTGGTTTTCCTAATTCCTGGGGCATCATTAATAGCAGAAATTAAACTTTCTCACATGACCCACTTATCAAAGATGTTACAATAGCTGAGAGTCAAGTCAAGAGGCTCAGGTGGAAATATTGAGGGGTCCAAACTGTAAACACGTGGAAACACACAAATTCTTCTGAACATGAATTTCAACCTGCACAAGTACATAGGCTGAGCTGCAGCTGTGAAACAATTTTGGGCATTAATTTTAATGTGGCTATTTTTGATTCAAAATGGCTCCATTAGAATTCTAAAGATAAATATTCAAGCTGCAGATTGGACATGAAATCTTAATTGTCAGTAGCTTAAAATACTACTGTAATATTTCAGGCTTACCCAAACAGATCTGCTAGTTGATATACCAAAGATTCATAATGATGGAGTGTAACCATGGAAACACTGTACAACTACACATTTTTCCATGGTAACCAGGTCTCCATGGAATACTAATGAGTGACCATGGCAACAGGAAGTTAAAGTGAGGATGTCTGGAGACCAAAATATTTCATGTATCATTTATAAAGGACCCCCCCCCAACTGAATGTACACATTTTATACAAATCTCAATTTCTGAAGCAAAGAATATAAATACATCCACTGTGACATGTTAAAGCATTACTTTATGCACAACAAAAACAAACAGGAAAAAAAATATTACTGTTATATTAAAACAGTTTTCTTTTATTTTTTTGTTTTTGTTTCACAGAGACAGACAGATTGAATCCTACATTATACAAAGTGTTGCAACCCTTTCTGAGCTCTATACCAGGAGAGCTAAAAGTTTAAACTGAAGACAACTGGCAAATTACATATGCCCAAACTCAATGGGCATGTTCACACATCATGCTAAGCAACCCTGTGATAAGCCATGGTGGGTTGGTTGTTCACTGCACAACCCATGGTGCACCTGGCAGACAATTGGGCTCACCATAGGTTGTTCTCCCCCTCCTTCCCCCTCAGTCCTCTAGCCAGATCTGGCACATATCTTAGTGTCTTTCATGGTAAAATCCACCTTGCCTCCCCCTCCCAACTCTGATCACCACCCCTTTTCATTCATCACTGTTTCTCTCCCCCTCCCCCGAGCCTATAAACACACAATTGGGGTCATATTGTGCAACTGTGTTTGTAATTTTGGGGGTTAGGAGTCAGTTTTTCACAAGTGCACTCTTATGGCTGTCTGATACATGTAGTCTTGTCTGGTCAATTTCCTTGTCTGTTTCAGCTGTCAAAGTGGAGTATGTAACAGACAAGGAAATTGACAAGACGAGACTGCATATAGGCTACTTTGCACACAGTTGTCAAGGTCCAATTGCCAAGTTGTAAATTGAAAAGCACCTGTAAAGGGGGGGGGGGGACGGGACAGGACAGCAAAAGAAGGTGCACTAAAAGTGTGTTGGAGGAAAATATCTCCCCCTTAGCAATGTAATCCTCTTGATTTTAAGTGCTGAACTGACAGTTCCCAGTACCCTCCACCTTTTCAAAACTTCCCTGGCCTCCAGCTACTCCAGAAAGGGGAGATATTAACTACCACCGCCACTTTTTGTGGCTCCTTTTTGGAGCAGTTACTGCTGCGGTTCCCTGACAGTTCTAAAAAAAATATGCAGCAATATACGCTAATTTAAGGGCTGGGAAGTAAATGAGGGGGAAATTTGCACACCTAAAGTAATGGAGCAGTTAATGCAGGTGTACAAATTTCCCCTTCATTTACTTCCCAGCCATTACATTTGCATACATTTCTGCGGGGTTTTAAAAAAAAAAACTGCCAGGGAACTGCAGTCATTATAACAGTAACTGCTCTGAAAAGAAGCCAAAAATGGGGGGGGGGGAGTTAATATATTCCCTTTCTGGAGTAGTTGCTTTGTCATTGAAAAGGTGGAGGGTACTAGTGTCAGTTCAACACTTAAAACCAAGAAGATCACATCACCAAGGGGGAGAGATTGCCCCTTCCTTTTGGTACACTTACTTCTCTGGCTTCCCTCATTCCATTGTTGGTGCTTCTGACTTGTGCTACCAGGTCCCTCCTTTCTCTTACTGTTATTCCCTCCCCCCCCCTCCCCGTCATTTACAACTGTGTGCAAATCAGCTGATAGGCAACCTTGTCTTGTCAATACATGTATCAGATACGTGGAAGAGCATACTTGTGCACTTGTTAAAGACCAACAAAAAAATAATAAAGTTGTGACCTCAAATGCACATTTTTGAGGCACCAAATTTAAAGAAGAAAAGGCCGAGCAATGAGTAATGATCCTTCCAAAGTGTTGTTTCAGCATTGGTGGAAGGAAAGTCTCTGGCGAAATCATGAAAAGCAAGCAGCATAGGCTTTTTTACTGCTCTTGCCAAGTGGCTCTGTAGCCGATCATGACAACCCACACTAAAATTGGTCTCCCATTTCTGACCATTGGCCCTGCAGGCTGGGAAAGATCAGAGTTGCAGTTCAACCCATCTGGACGGCACCAAGTTGGCAAAGGCTGCTTTAGAGAAAGGGAAATGGAGACTGGGCTTGGTGATGATTCTGAGAAGAGATAGTGTGTGATGGGGCCAGTGTTTGCCTAGAACAGGGATGAGCAATTTGTGGTCCTCCAGATGTCTTGACCTACAACTCCCATTACCCTTCATCGTTGCCTATGCTGGCTAGGGCTGATGGGAATTGTAGGCCAAAATATTCAGAGGTCCACAAGTTGCCCACCCCTGGAAAAACTGGCTAAGGATGAAGACTGAGATAATATGTAGAAAGCTCACAGCACACCCCGCGACTGCATGACAAACCTTGTTTCAGTGGAAATGCCACACATGCATACAAGCTCTGGCCTGGCCATTGGTCTTGCTCCTCCCTCCCATGCTTTAGGGCACCCCATTCTCTCTTATTTTTTAAAAGTGCTACTCACACTTACCAATTCATTCATCCCTTATTGATCTTTAAAAATAAACTTTTTTAAAAAGGGCAAAACCGTGCTGAGGATGGAATGTGGGGGTTTCTTGAGCAGGCAATCAGCTCCACACATAAACCATCTTCTGCTTCAGACTTGAAGAACCATTTCCCTACACTCAGAGCTCAGCTCTGAAAAGGCACAGGTACATTTGAACTGAATACAGTGAGGGAACCTCCATGGTAGTCTTGCTGCTGCTAAAAGAAAAAAAAAGTGTGTAGCTTCTTCATCCTAATTCCTCAGCACTCTTGTTACATTATCTGCTATATTGATATGACTTTGATATGTCCCTCTGGGCAATGACAGGAAATCTGGCACCAGCTGCATTTCCTAGAGGCATTCAAATGCCCATGACAGGAAGGCTCTCTTTGTGTGTCATTACACAGTAGTAGATGCAATACTTTGGTTTTATATCATGGGATTGCCAGAAGTCAGGTTTTAATTCACAGGTAAGGAGTTGTATCTAAATCATTTTTTTTTTCTGAAGCTCAAACCAGAAGCAGAGCTTATCCAGCTCATGAGATCACATCATTTCCTGAAATTTTACCTATCTGAGGATGAAATTTCAATCCAGCAGACAAACAGCACACTTACAACCCTACATAGAGGACTCTCTTCTGCCTTTCCTGAGTGGCAGACAAGGGGAGGAGTATGCTGATCTGCCTACTTCATCATCCTCATCCACATCTGGATACTATATGCTGCATCCTTAAATATGAAGGGCAAAGCTAAATTAGAGAATTCCAACCCCATAGCCACATTTCTCCTTGTAGCCCCAAGTCATGATGCCAGGACATGAACATTATTTTGATTTGAAGTACAGTCACATTTAGGCTTGTCATCTATCCTGCAGGGTGATAATATCTAGGTATATGAATGAATGAATGAATGAATGAATGAAAGTTTAGAATGGCTCCTTACAAAGCACTGAGAACTTCTTTAAAAAATGTACACTCCCAAGGGAGCCGAGGACAACTGGAAGACCACTGCATTGCACATCCATATCAAACACATACTTTGAAACATGAGTTAAGCACTTACTCTTCAGGGATTTTAATAGTAAAAGTAAATACTAAGAACATAATGAGTGAAGAAGGCATAACACGACAACAAAGTTCTTTTTTTAAAAAAAAATCTATATCTATGCATCTCAAAAGTCAGTTAACAGATACTTACTGGGTTAGCAATCTTCTTTGTGTGGTAAACGAGCAGATGCATGCTGACATAATAACTGGGTTCACACAACACAACACGACAACCCATACTCAAGGTTGAATATGGGTTGTTGTGTGAACCCAGCTGCTCTAACAAACCATGGTTTGTTAACCACGAACAACCTACGAAAACGACCCCTAGTTTATTGTTGGGTTATGAACTGTGGGTTCTTCATGGTTAAGAAACCATGGTTTGTTAGCATGGCTGGGTTCACGCAACACAACTACCCAGGTTTCAACAACTACCCATGGTTTAACAACTACCCACACTCAACCCATACTCAACCATGAGTATAGGTTATCATGTTATGCGAACCCAGCCATTGTGACATGGAGGCCTATGCACATGAATGATTCACACAAACTTCCCTTCCCATATTCTTTGAGAGTGCTCCATATCATGGAAATTTGGTCTCCATGTGGAATGCCTACCTCCACATTAATGTGCATGGTGGCGATGAGAAGAGGATCATTGATCCTCTTCTGTCCTGAGAAGAGGATCATTGGCCAGATAAGAGAGCAAACTAGTCCAGCTAACTTTGATTCAGAGAGCACTTAACCTTTAAACTCTATGCAAGCCAAGATCTATGCAAGCTTCTGGACCTATGTACTTGGTTACTGATGCCTGCTCACTTGAATGCAAGTTAAAATTAAAATGATGTTTTAAAAGCTAGGTTCTAATTCTGGCTTGTCGGGAGAGGCAAGCCATAGTTCCTGGTTCACATGAAACATCAATTTATCTGTGCTCCCCGCTCTCTCAGCGGCAAGCACCAGCATGCTCAGTCGTTCACAATAAACATGGAAAGTGGGCTTTTAAGAACTCTTGATCTATAGTGCATATCCTGTGTTGTTTGCTGTAGTTTCTGGAGATGAGAGACAGATAAGCCTTTGGAGAAAATTGAGGGAGACCTTTCCCCCATAACACCCCCACATTTTTTTCAGCTAGGCACATGCAGACAAGAGATTAGGATGCAATTACATCTCTGAAGAAGCTGGTGGCAAGATTTAGCAGTACTCAATAACGGAGAAGAGTGGAAAAGTACAAGGACCCTATGTGTGTGTTTTTTAATGTGAACATCATCTTTTCCTGTTGTGTTTTTGTACACTTATATATGAAAGATTACAGCACCATCTACTGATATTTCTCTTATATTGCAGTACTAGAGTTATAATCAGAAAGATTCTTCCCCAGTATGCTGAATTTTAGAACTGCTGAAGTAAACAGGAGAACAAACAAACCAAGTTATGCTTAGGGAAAATGGGAATCAGCAACTGGCAGCCTCAGGGTCAAATCTGACTCTCTGAAAGGTATCATCTAACCTGTGGTTACCAACCCAGAGGGAGCAAGGGTGCGTGCGGAGGGAGTGGTAGCTGTGACCATGGGATTTGCCAATGGTACACCGTATGGAAGGGATATTGGTTCCATGACTGACCATGCAATCAGCAGATTTCCACATTATCTTACGATACTTTGCAGCAGTGTGGACTTGTTACTGCATGCATATTCATTGGAGAAATATATTGTGAACTAGTAATTCAGTGGACAGCACAACTGCAACATGTTGTAACATATTGTAGTAAGAATCCCTTAAATACCAGTTAACTGACCACCAATCTGAAAGCTAATAAACTAAATTCACAAGTTTTGCCACAGAAAATAGTAATTGTATGGATTCAAACTGAATAACCTTTATAAAATTATGCAGGGAGAATGAGGTTGTACATGCCTACCACATGTGTTTTAATGTGAACATCATCTTTTCCTGTTGTGTTTTTGTACACTTATATATGAAAGATTACAGCATCATCTACTGTTTTGGATATCATACAGGTAGTCATGGTTGGGCACCTGCTGAGGGAGGGGACCCATAGAGAATGTCTTGCCCAAGGGCCCTCAAATACCTGGAGCTAGCACTTTTACTATATTCACATAAGGGCCTACGTACATGAAGCCAATGCATGTCAGTACAATCCTTCTTATGCATAGATCAGACCCATGTATAGTGGGCTTTATATGTGTAGGCCCCTACTTGATCAAGATGCCTGATGTATGAACATAAGGTGGGCTGGGGCAGGCAAAACCCTGCTCCCTACCTCATGAAGGTTCTCCCCAGAAGAGTACCATCTCCATAGGACTGCAATGACTGACACTAGAATGTGTAAAATAATGTCATTCAAAAGCATTATGTTTGTGGTCAGGGGAGGTAGGGTTGGCATTTGACTTGTCAAAACAGATTTGGTCTATTGACCAGCCAAATATTAATTTTGTTAGAATAATGACAGATACCTGAAATCATCGATAGTTTTGATCATTAATATCTGGCACTGCTTTGTGGACTATATAACCTGGTTTACATATAATGGCAAACCAAGGTTTAATTAACCATAGTTTGTTGAATCATGGGTTGTCATTGTTTTTATTTGTTTATTTATTTATTTGAAATATTTTTATGCTGCTCCTCAGCCAAAAAGGCTCCCAGAGCGGCTTACATATAATCAGTAAAACAAGGCAGTCCCTGCCCGCAGGCTTACAATATAATAAGACACGACACACAAGGAAAAAGGAATGGGGAGGGAAGAAGGGGGGGAATTAATTAATTCTTCTGGCAGGGCTGGTGGTATGGTGCGAACCCCCAGAACTATCAGTTAACTATGGGTTGTTAACCACAAACAAGCCACAAAAAGAATCCATGGTTTGTTCCCATTGGCTGTTGCTTATGTGCGAACCCAGAATCGTGTGTTGTTCATGGGTTGTTTCACCAGGCTACAGAAGCAGCAGGCAAAAGCATTAAAAAACAAAAACAAAAAAACCCAGCCTCTTTACATGCCAGTAAAGGCATTTGGGATACAAGTCATCTGCCAGACAAACCTTGGGTAGGGCAACAAACCATAGGTTAGGGTTAGCGTTATGTGTGAACCAGACCTATGAGTGGAAGCACAATTGAAAAATGACCCCAGCCTCCCATGGCAGCCTATGGAAAGACCTGTTGAGATAAATCAGTCCTTTTTTCTTTACTTTTTTTTTTGTTGCTTAGTTCCCTTATGATGTAATTGCAACACAGCTATGTGTGTGAGTGTGTGTGTGTATACACACTCTATTTTATAATTTCAATTTGTATTATATATAACCTCTACTATTTTAGACCTTTACTGGTACTTAGTCTACACAGAAGAGACATGTACCAACCTGTTTTTGTGTTTGGTAATTGTTATTGGGAAATTTAAATTTTAAAATAAATGTGTTTTTTTAATGAAATTAACTTTAAAAGTAATTGTAATGAATTCTGACTTAATGATAAGATTTCTATAAATGTGAATGATTCATTGAACAGTTTTTGGCTTTTATCCTGGAATATCAGGGTCCAACTACAGCTACAACCTTTTAAAAATGAAATTAAAACAGAAATAAATCAAAGTAACAGCAACTATATATAAAAAAGAAGGCCATTTTTAAAGGCATGCTCAGTAGACAGTAGAACAATTCTTCAAGCTTCATGGAATATTTAATAAGAGTTGATCTGTCTATTGACCAAGATATGCTCCAAAGGAGAGAATAAACACAGAGGAGATGTTACCAGTGCATGCATAACTCTGGCCAGGCCCTCTCTGGCCAGGAGGGGTTGCCAATGGCATCTAGTAGCATTTTAGCTCTGCTCATTTCTCTCTTTCATGCTGGTTTTATTAACTGACTGTTGTGGTCAGCTGTTTGAAGATTATTTTATTTTGCTATGTTTTCGCTTGTAAGCCCTTCTAAGAGCCAAGGCTGAAGAGTAGCCTAGAAATAATAGTAATATATAAATACAAGAAATTATAACTAAAACTGTTATTTGTACTATTATTTCATTATGAACCAATCAATGTATGCCAAGCACACTACGTTTAAACACACACCTTCCTCAGAAGGCCAAGCCAACATAATTTATTATGCAAAATAGGGAGCTGGCAAAGCGAAAGACACGCTAAAATACAGCTACTAATTTCAGTAAATGTTTTTTTAAAAAACCTGGGTAACAGTGAAGTAATATCAATTGTTAGTATTGACCAGGTGGGCAGAGAGCTTGAAGAAGTCTTTGTGTTTGATGTCAATCTAGGTACTGTACATATTTTTTAATAATTTTTATTTAATTATTATAAACTACATACAAAACTATAAAACACAAACATACAACTAAAATAAATCATAAGGTGCACCCCCACCCACCCACCTAGGGACCAACTAATATACAACCATCCCCTTAATCAATTAAATTCCACATTCCAAAAATATAACATATCCTGACAAGGCATACTCCCCTTCCCTTTTATTAATACATAGTCTATTAATTGATTCCATATATCCATAACATTATTCTTCTTTAACTGTCCCTTTTTGCATTTGATACTACAAGTTAGTTTATAATTTAGGGCTATATCCCAAACTTCCTTATACCAATCAGTTATTAGAAAAACATGTTGTACTTTCCATTTCCTCGCTACCTAGCTGCAGTTAACAAGTTCACAATTAATTCCTTCATATTTTGGGCACAAGTGACTTTATTGGTTATTGATAACAAAGCAAGTTTAGGACAGACCTCTAAATTAATACCAATAATTTCCAATATTTCTGTAAAACCCTCTTGCCAAAATTCAAGAACATTTTTATAATTCCACCACATATGAGCATATGTACCTATTTCCTGACATCCTCTCCAGCAAAGTGTGGAGCAATTGTTATCTATTCTATTTAATCTTACTGGAGTTAGGTACCATCTCCATATTATTTTATAGAAATTCTCCTTTATCCTAGTTGACATAACTTTCAGGTACATATTTTAAGAGAAGGGTGTTGCTTTGCGATGAAGTATCATGACCAGATATACATTTTCTCAGTGATATAATTCGAGCCTTACCTTGGCTCGATGTTCTCCACGGCTCGTTCCTGCGCGGTGGCGGCAGCCCGATCTCGCTCTTCTGGCTTGAGCCACCGGAGCCGCTGCCGCCAGAGCCGCCGCCGCGTCACATCCTGCTGCTCCGGCGCACTATGTTTTTGGCGGGGGGAACCAGGGCAACGGGACCAGTGGCCAGCTCGCCGCATAGCGCAAGGAGGAAGGTAGGCCTGCGCTCGCCGCGGAGAGCCCGCACAGGCACGAGCGGGCCGAGTTCGGGCCCGCGTGGGCAAAAGTAACATCACTTCCTAACATTACTTTAGAGCCTTTGGGAGACCAGACACTCCATCATCCTCTTGTCAACATTTTTCAGAACACAAGTTGAGCACAAACTAGCTGGAACTTTCTGGGATAGGCTATTTTGAAATGAATGGTGGTTGCCAAAGAGCAACAACAGCTTTTCTAGTAATTTCAACAGTGCTTTTAGAGAAGAGGTCCAGTGTGGTGCACAGAACAGGCTTCCCCAGCTTGGTGCCACACGTTGGCTGGGGATTATGGGAGCTGTAGTCTAACACATCTGGAGGGCACCAGATTGGGAGAAGGCAGAAATAGAGTGTTGGTTTCCTTCAAGTTCCCACTGAACACTGAAGCTTTGGGGGAGGCCTTGGGCAAGTCTCTGACCTGGTTTGCAAGATCAAAGTAAGCCACCATGGCTTATTTTAATTTCCATTATCACTGCCCAGACGTGGCTTCCCATGTTGTCTGAAACTGGCCAGCACAGCCTGTTGGGAGGGGGAAACAACCGTCCAATGAAAAACAACTGGCCCTCTCTCCACTCAGTCTGCTTCATATATTAATTTAAGACATGGAGAGTGCAGCAGAACTGCCCCTGCGGTTCCCATTCCCAACTTCCACGCATTCAGTTCTGAGCAGAGCACACAGAGGGGCCACATGCTGAAGCTCACACCCGGTGTGAGCCGGGTCAGTGCTTGGATGGGCGACTGCCTGGGCTGCCCACATCTGTTCCCCTGCATTGAGCAGGGGGTTGGACTCAATGGCCTTATTATAGGCCCCTTCCAACTCTACTATTCTCTGAGGCCACATATTCACAGTTGCAAGCACACATGACCTGTTAACCCCTTCAGCTGAACATGGGGGAGCTGGGAGCAAGGGCAGCAGGAGTGATCCTGCTTCCCCACCCCTGCCATGTGCTCACTGAACGTGGCATGCGAAAAATCAATATTATGAATGCTGCAGGTGTTCAATTCATATTCATATTAAAATCTGTTTCTTTATACTTGTCTCTTTATTGCCAGTGTGGCGTAGTGGTGAGAGTGTCGGGCTGGGACTCGGGAGATCCGGGTTCTAGTCCCTGCTCGGCCATGAAACTCACTGGGTGACTTTGGGCCAGTCACTGACTCTCAGCCTAACCTACCTCACAGGGTTGTTGTTGTGAGGATAAAATGGAGAGGAGGAGGAGGATTATGTAAGCTGTCTTGGGTTCCTTTCAGGAAAAAAGGCGGGGTATAAATATAATAAATAAATAAATAAAATTAAGTAGTGCTAGTCTAAGGTCACCCATGGGTTGTTGTATGGTTCTGGGTGGCTTGTCACCCATGGGCCATGGCAACAAGCCACCCAAGCTGTGTTTGCACAACATGACAAGCTGCACTGCTGAGGGTAATTATGTAAATCTCCCACAACATGTGACTTGTTAACTGCCTGTCAATTGTGTGAATTCGGCCACTCACTAGTTTACTTCTGATTGGTGCAAGCTGGGACTCGGGAGATCCGGGTTCTAGTCCCTGCTCGGCCATGAAACTCACTAACCTACCTCACAGGGTCACACTAATTTCAGAATTAGTCAATTCTGTACTTCTTATTCTTTTCTCCTTATGCATACAATAGTGGGAAATGATCCCCCATTCCCCAGAGTAGTGAGGAGAGCGAAGACAGAGGGGATTGCGCAGCTTTAGATTCCTGTCCTTGGAGGCTAAACTAATTGGTCTCTACAGGGGAGAATGGCCAAGGCATATTTAATTATACATGTGGATCAATTGATAATGTTAATAAAGCTCTGCTTGTCTTCAACTTTCGGTAGAAGGATTTACTGAATGACGACTACCACTTAGCTGAAAAGGGTAAGGTGAAGATGGTTGAGAGCTCTGAGAAAAAGAGTTCCTCTGAATACAGAGAGGGGTAGAAGGACCAATTATTTATGGCAGCGATCTTTAAATCATGTACCCATCCTTTCTTTTAGTGACAGCTCTCTGCTTTAGAACATCTACCTTGCTGTACCCTACCATCATGAGGTCTGAAAGGCTGAGAGAGTAAGGAAGTCCATATGCATACATGAAAGGGAAAGCCAGGCATTTTTAAAAAATCCAATGTTACACAGCATGCCACTCCCCAAAACGTGTCTTTTAAATACTGTTCTTACAGCTGCACATACACAAAACCCTCTCTCTCAAACTACTCCCCAGCCCACTGCTGGATCACCATGACACTCTTGCAATCCAACACCAGAGTCCCAAGACACTATTGTAAAACTAGTAATACCAGATACATCCATACTTGGCATGCTTCATTATAGTACTTAAATGAGGCCACCATTTCAGAAGACTGAAATAGGCAAAGGCAAATAGGCAAAACACTAGCAGGATTTAGCAGGAAAGGTCTAGGAATGCTATTTTCAGTTTAAGCAATTAACCCTCCAGTAGTTTGATGTGAGCATAATTAAATCAGGAAGTTAGAAATTAATATTTGTTTATTTATTTATTATATTTGTTAATCGCCCATCTGGCTGGTCACCCGGCCGTCCTTACGAAGAATATAAAATCTTGATCCCTTAAGAAGTGGATTAGATTTCAAAGTGTCTGGCAGTCACCCAGTGCCAACAGCTAAGACAACAAAGGAAGTACGGTAAGTTTGTTTTATGCCTTCATTAACAAGAGCCAGTGAGTGGTACAGTGCTTAAGAGTGATAGGGCGAGTTCACATGACACTTCTAGGAGATCGTTCGTGTTTTTGACGATGGCCCGGAAAAAGAAACATAGACTGGGTTCATACGATAATTCCGGCTTTGTTTGTTTTCCCTCTTCATGGTCTTTCCCTATGCCAGGATTGTTCTCATAAGCGCCCTGTGAGTCCTCCCTGCTCACATCAGGTATCCCAGTGCCCACTGCGCGCCATTCCCTGTCCCAGGGAAGCGGTAGCAGGAACGAACTTGAAGCAGCCCACCCCCCCCTCCACACACACCCCGTCATTAGCGATACTTCCATACCCTCCAACTGGAACAGCCGCTAGGATGTGTGTGCACGCGCGTCCGTGCCCAAAAAGAAAAGGAGGTGGAGGTGGCACCTCTGTGTTTGGGGGTGTGGGGTGGGTGAGTAAACTTCACCTGTTGAATTTGTGCCAATCCTGACATATTTTTTTTTAAAGAAAGGGATTGTGCCCTGCAAGCACTGACCCCCCCCCCAATGTATACACACTTTCCTGTGAGTAAGTCCCATTGAACGTAATAGGACTTACTTCTGAGTACACATAGGATCATAGAGCTGGACGGGGCCTACAAGGCTATCGAGTCCAACCCCCTGCTCAATGCAGGAAACTAGAGGATGGGTCTCCCATCCAAGTAATAACCAGGCCTGACCCTACTTAGCTTTCCACGCTCAGACAAGCGGAGCCAGCATGAGCCACAGGCCTGCATAGGATTGCACTGTTACTCTGTTTTCAGAGCAGTGGTAATTTTTACTTGGCTCTACCTGTGTACCCCATGTAGAAAGCTCTCTACAGTAATGATTATGATTATTCTGCAGGCATTTTGGATTGGTTTGTTTTTTTTAATGCATTAGAAATTTTAAATATATATATATATTTTAGCAGAGAAAACACACCCTCCTCAAGAGAAAGAAAGAAAAAATCCCAACTACCTCGAATAGCAGCAACAAACATCATAATTCCATTTTGGCATCATTGTTCAATCACAGTGTTGTTCTTGTTTTTTTTTTAATAAAGTACAGTAGAGCCCACTTGTTTTTTTCTGAGTGGAGAAAATAGGAGCTTGCAGGGTCTGTGAACCACTTTACACACTCAGAGATATCTAAATGTTAAATATTATTATTTCTTTGGCAAACTATTAATGAGAACAAAGCCACCATGGAAGGATCCATTTTTAAAGTAGGAGGGCGATCTTTAAAACAAGGAGTTTCCTACACAATGTGGGTGTGGGATATTTAAAGTGCAGTCAAAACCAATGGCTCATGTTTCACCAGTTAGTTGGATGAAATGGTTAAGGCCACTGGTATCTTCTAAGGTGGATTCCCTAGAAGATACTCAGTGTGTGTTTAGCTGAGCCTCAGCAGGAAGTGGGCGTAGCTCTCAGCTCTTTCCCTTTCTACTGAGACTCTGAATGTGGTAGTAAAGGGAGTTGCCTCCACGTTGTTCTAACAGCAGCATGTAACCAGAGTTGCTGGTCTGAACTCCACAAGTTCAGACCCCAAGTATTTCCAAATGTACTGTAACCAACTGTAAGAAACGCTTTTAAGCCTGCCTGAATGAAACTGCATAATCTGAGTGAGTAAATGTTACTTTTAACTTTTACAAGACTGTGTCTCTGATTATTGTTTTGCGGGAGAGAAAAGGGGGCAAAACCAGGGAAATCCAGTCTGCCTTAAAAGCATCCTGGAATGGATTACCAAATGCTAACTGGCTAACACTAGCCAAACCTAAGCTTCTTTTAAGCTGGAAAGGGACTCTACTCTGCTGATCTCACTAACGTGAGATAGGAAGGATAATATTCAACAATATATCCTCTCCTAGCATCTTTTTCAAGTTCCAACAGTGGGGAAAGTAGGCTGAAAGTTATGTTTGACTAAAATAATGCATATTCCTCCCCGGTTTATCCCTTCCAACCATTTGTTGTCGCCTCTATATTACATTTTAGATTGTAAATTCTTTGGGGCAGGGAACTGTTCTCTTATACTTGGTAAAGCACCATGCACATTGATGGTACAATAATAATGAGAGCCAATGTGGCGTAGTGGTGAGAATGTTGGACTGGGACTCGGGAGATCCGGGTTCTAGTCCCCGCTCAGCCATGTAACTCACTGGGTGACTTTGGGCCAGTCACTCTCAGCCTAACCTACCTCACAGGGTTGTTGTGAGGATAAAATGGAGAGGAGGAGGATGATTATGTAAGCCGCCTTGGGTTCCTTGAAGGAAAAAAGGCGGGGTATAAATATAACAAATAAATAAATGACAACAATATAGCAATCACCATCATGGGGACAGTTACTTTACGATGGCCAGTAAAAACGAGGGAGCCGTCAACGAATGTGTTGCTAGGCAGAGTTTGGAGAATAGAGAGGTAAGATAGAGAGGACTGGGATTCTTCCCTCTGGCCATAGAGCTCTATGGTTTTTGGTTGAAAACAACAATAGCAGCGATATCCTGGGTTCACACAGTCAGAAAAACAAAGATACGATGAGAAAACCCATAGAGCATATCGTTGTCTTCTATCGTTGTTTTGTTATGCAAAATTTATCATGGTAAATTAACACGACCAGGTTCATATGACCACAAAAACAATGAATGATGAAAAACAATGCATGATGGGCATTGTTTTCACGGTCGTATGAACCCAGTCATAGCCTAGGACTGCAAAGACCCAGGTTCAAATCTCAATTCAGCCACAAAGCTCACTGGGTGACCTTTGGCCAGTCATTGGGTTGCATCCAACATTAATCCTACTTAGAGTAGACCCATTGAAATGAATGGGACTTACATTAGTCTAACGTAAGTCCCATTCATTTCAATGGGTCTACTCTAAGTAGAATTAACGTTGGATGCAACCCACTATCTCTCAGCCTAGCCTAGTCTACAGCGTTGTTGTGAGGATGCCAGGGGAAACTAAGTATATTGCCCTGTCTCCTTAGAGGAAGGGATAAATAATAATCAGTGATGTAGGCTTTCTGGAAAATTCTGAATTGGAAAATCTGCCAATGCAAATTAGGTTCATTTGCATAAGCTCATTTATATAGGATTTTTTCCAGTTTGCATCGGAAAATGTTCTGAAGACCTAGAGCAGGGGTGGGCAACTTGTGGCCCTCCAGAAGTTCTGGGTTACAACTCCCGCGTCATCCCTCACCATTGGCCATGTTGGCAAGAGCTGATGGGAGCCATAGGCCAAAACATCTGGAGGGTCAAAAGTTTCCCACCCCTGCCCTAGAATGTGGTCTAATTTAGCATGTTTATTTTACATATATTTAGAAAACAACAAAGCTTCTTTTTTTTTAAGTACCCCGTGTTAATTTTTTTGTCCCAACACACCACAAGTATTTGACCTGAAATATTTGAGGTGGGGAATTAAAGCACAATTAATGTGATTTAAATATTTTATTATGTAGAAATGTTTATTGGAATACTTGTAAAAATCTAAAGACAATACCATGTACTACCCTTATGTTGCTTCAATTTAAGGGGGGTGGGACAAAGGTACTGAAAACTGTTGACACGCTAATTAATTTTAGTAACCCAAAGAAATGTGCATGATATGCTGACAACCACTCATCTATTTCAACAGAGTTCAACTCTCTTCCACTAAGGCTGTTGGGGCTGTCACTGTTTATTAGTTCCATTTCACTGTGAGACACATATGTATTTCAGTGACATATATGTATGCCAGGGATAACATTAATTACAACTTTGAAGACTAACAAAGAGATCTCCCCTCCTGAACAAGAGCAACCACCAGCGCAGATCACTCCTCTGTGATCTCCACATCCAACAACATGCCCTCCGCTTCCCATTGAACCACTGCTGTTGCTGCTGCCGCCACAGCCTAAACAAAAGGAAGGGTCCTCTTTGCAGCTGGAGCAGCATCAACAGGCTCCCATTAGCAGCAGCCACCTCAGAGCAGGGGGAAAGCCTGTCGGTGCTGCTCCTGCAAGCCATCACCCTGCAGTATCTCCCCATCCCCACACCGTTGATGATCTCAGAGATGTGGGATGGCAAATTTTCTGGAAAATTTTCCACCCCATATCACCGATAATAATATAGATAATCAGGAGGCAGGGGAGATACCACAGAAGCTCTGAAATTCAGGCTTGGGTCATGCAATACTGTATGTATGGAGAGGCACATATCACATCAAGTACAAGTGTGCATCATGTGAGAAAGGAAGCCATACTGCAGAAGGATATTTGCTTAAAACATTTTTATACTGCCCATCATCCTTTTTGGATTTCAGGGCAGTGCACAATAAATAAGAGTAAGTAGAATCCATAAAAAATAACTTACATCAGATTAAAATGCCCGGGTAAACAGAAATGTTTTTGTCCAGCACTGAAAAGCTGGTAAAGTTAGCACTAGTGAGTTTCTCTAGGAAGGTTGTGCCATAGTCAAGGCACTGCATCACCACTGAAAAAGCCCACTTGATTGTTGCTGAATGCCATACCTCCCATAAAGGAAGCACCTAAAGGAAGGCTTCAGAAGATCTCAAAACACAGGCACATTGATATGGGAACAGGCACTCCTTTGGGTATTTAGGTCCCAAGCCATTTAGGGCTTTAAAGGTAAATACCAGCACCTTGAATTAGACCCAGAAGTGAACAGGCAGCCAGTGGAGTTCTTTCAAAACTGGTGTTATATACATAAACCTGTCCATACCTTTCAACAATCTGGCAGCTGCATTCTGCAGTAGCTGAAGTAATTTTCAGGCTCAGCCCCACATATAACGCACTGCAGTTATCCAAGTGGGAGGTTTAGGGATGTACAGATTTTCTTAAATCTGTTCTGTCTGTGCTTCATGGATTGTCAGGTGTCTTTCATTCTGTTGTCCACTCACTGACGGAATCGGATTCTTTTTACCAGAATTTGGTCCTGCTTGCACAAATGCACACTTGCAGACTACTGTAAATAATTAGGACTAATGCAAATTACTGCAAATCCTCCCCAAAAGTGAAAAACTGGTCCACAAGTCCACGGAATCTGTGTGACTCAGAAAAAGCTGGTCCACTGCAGAATCCGCAGGTCAGATTCATAGAAATTTGAACTCATTTGAATCCATTGCTCTAGTAGATGTGGGAGAAATCTGCATGAATCTCCATGGCCAGATTGTCCAGGAGGCTGAGGAAATTATATCTCAGAAATTATGTGTGCTGTCTCAGTCATTACTACTACTCACTACTACTTGCTACTACTTACATGGCCATAGCTGACATTTCCCCTCTTTTCTAGGTAAGCACAATTAGACTGCAGTCCTACACACACTTACCTGGGAGTAAACCCTGTTTAACACAGTGAAACTTAGACGACGACAACAACAACAACAACAACAACAATTTTATTTCTATACCGTCCAATAGACAAAGCTCTCTGGGCAGTTTACAACATTCAGTAAAAAAAATAAAAATACAGTACAATATAAAATATGCACAATAAAAACATTATAAAAAATTTAAATCAAATTTTAAAAATGACACAAATAGCTAAAACAAGTTAATACAACGTGACCAGTAAAAAAGTTTGAAAATATGTACAGGTTTGTGCTGTTAGCCATTTAGCTACTACAGAATTCCTTCCCCCTCCCTCTATTCTTTATTTAGAACAGCCTCTGGGTAGACAAAGCAGTCTTAAAACACAATATTGATCCTTGTAACCTGTAAAATAGTCACTCACTTATCTTTTTGAGGCAGGTGATTGGTAACATGCTTGACATGAGCTGGTAGCCTGGTATACATTTACCTGGAGTAAATCCCACTGGACTCACTGGGATTTACACCTGAGTATATATGCACAGGATTTGCTATAAATTTAGGAGGGCATTTATGTTGGATTATGAATCAAGCATGAGCTTGCTTAAAGGTTTTTCTTTCAGTAAAACTTAGCAGCAGGCAATTCAGCATTGCAATGCTGAAGGTCTTTGGAACAGGTGTTCCTCATTCCCATATCTAGATGTCCTTGGCCATCTAGTTGGAGAAAGTGGGTGTTATAATATGATAGTTGCTATGCTGTCATATGCCTGTCTTAATTCCCATTGGCTCTCAAGCACAGCTGGGTGTGTATGTTAGCTGAGCTTGCTTCTTCGCTGTTGCTTGTCTTCTTCGTTCTTTCTTCTTCTAATTTGGATGTATGTTATGTGATGTTCTCAGAACTGTATGTTGTAGTGTATAATTGTTTTATGAAAGTAATAAAACAATTAGAATAGGAAAGCCTCTGTTTCCTGATTGCTACAACAGAGCAGGAGAACTAAAAGTTGGACTGTGGCAGAATTTGATCTGTGTTTGCTGGGAGCTAAAGCAAGGTTGCAGTTAGCAGGCACACAGGTGTACCACAGGACTTTGGGCTGGCATGTAAATGCCAACAGTGGGTTATGGGCCCAGGATTTGCCAGGACTGCCAGTTTTGCCAGCTTTGCCAGCTTTGCCAGGATTTGCCAGGACTGGACCAGGTCAGAAGAGCCAGGCTGGACTCTGTTTCGTGAGTCAGCTGAATGGTTCTATCTGCTGCTGTGTTTTTGGCTGCTGTTCTCGGAGGCTGTAATCTGAGAAGCTGGCTGATAAGGAGAAAGGCGAACCGTCCGAAGTAACAGAAGAAGCGGGTGAGTTACTGGACTTTTCTCCAGCTAAAGAAGAGGAAACAGAAAGCATTCCCATAGGAGGGGGAGAAGGGGACGTGGATTCTTTAGAAGACGAGCCAGTGGTTCCCTCCCCAGTTCCTATAGCCATGGCTGTACAGGGAATGCAAATGCCTCTGTTTGAGAAACTGTCAGACCTGAACTTTTCATTATGGTCATTTAAAATGGAAATGTATTTGACACAAGCCCAGTTATGGACTACAATATCTGAGCCCCCACTGCAATATGGGGATGAAGGATATGATCTCTGGCTAGAAAGAAATTCTAGAGCGAAGGCAGCAATTGTCTTATCTGTGGAAGATTCTCAGATTAGTTATCTGAGAAACTTGGAAACAGCCCGTGACTATTGGAGAGCTCTTGAAAGGATTCATCAAAGAGCCACAGCCGGTAGCCGTGTACTCCTCCTACGGCAATTGTATAACACAAAGCTGCAACCAGGAGGGAATCTGCCTGACCATATTAAAACCATGCTGGATCTCTTTGAGAAGTTAAGAGTCCGAGGAACGGAGATTGATCCCATAAACAGGATATACACTTTGCTTTCATCTTTGGATAATTCTTTTGATGTTATAATCCAGATTTTGGAAAGTCAAGATGTGCAATTGCTGCTAAAGCTGAGGCTGAAGCAAAAGTGTTTAACTGCAAGAAACATGACAATTGTGTACACTTATTCCACAGGAGGATGGGACATGCTAGTTTTAGCTCAATTGCAAAACTACCTGAGTTATCTGAGGGTGTAACTTTGAAACCATGTTCTGAATATGTAGAATGCACTGTTTGCAGTCAAACCAAATCACACAGAGCTGAAATCCCAAAGCATAGTGATAGAGTATCAAAAAGAATTTTTGAACTCTTACATGCAGATTTATGTGGACCATTTGAATCCAGTCATGGGGGGAATAGATATTTTCTATCAATAGTGGATGATTTCAGTCGCTTTGGATTTATTTTTCTTTTAAAGAGAAAGAGTGATACATTTGAACAGTTTAAAAATTTTGTACAATGGGCTGAAAATAGGTACAACAAACCCATAGCTACCCTAAGAACAGACAGGGGAGGTGAGTTTCTCAGTACTCAGTTTAAAGGGTTTTCTGGAAAAGAAAGGTATTCAGCATGAGCTGACAGCACCTTCTTCTCCTTTTCAAAATGGAGTAGCAGAAAGGAGAAACCGTACACTTCAAAACATGTTACGTGCTCAAATGAAAGAATCTGGTTTTAGTTCTTCTTTTTGGGGTGAATCTCTAGTAACATCCAATTATTTGGTAAACAGATTGCATTGTTCTGTGCCTGGAAAAACTCCTTATGAGTTATTTCATGGAAGAAAGCCAAAGTTGGCTCACATCAGGGTTTTTGGGTGTAAGTGTTTTGTCCATGTGCAGAGTGAAAAGCAAACAAAGCTGTCTCAAAGAAGCTTTGAATGCAAATTCCTTGGCTATGATGCACATTCAAAAGCTTACAGGTGTTGGTCTCCAAGTCACAATGGTGTTGTTGTGAGCAGAGATGTTATATTCCATGAACATACACAGGAAGAAAACAAACAATTTGGTGGTTTGCCATTTCAGGAGGAGTCTGATACACAGAACCAGGCTTCTGTGTCAGATTCAGATGAAAATGAACCTAAGATAGAGGGACAGTCAGAGGCTGCTGATGAACAACCTCTAAGACGTTCAGGAAGGGAAAGAAAAACCCCAATCAGGTATCAGGATGAATTTCAGAGCAAACATGTGGTTCATAGAGCATTAAAAATGGCGTTTGAACCAGAACGTTTTCAAGAAATTAGAAACATGGAACCAGAAATGCAAAAACATTGGCTTGATGCTATGGAGGAAGAAATAGAATCAATGCACACAAATGACACATGGGAACTTGTTCCTTTGCCCACAGATAGAAAACCCATAACATGTAGATGGGTATTTAAACTAAAACAAAATGAAAATGGTCAAATCGAAAGGTACAAAGCTAGACTGGTAGCAAGAGGTTTTTCACAAAGACACAACATTGACTATGACACAGTGTATGCTCCCACAACCAAATATTCTAGTGTGAGATTGCTATTGAAGCTTGCTGCAGAGAAACAACTTTGTGTTTCTCATTTTGATGTCAAAACAGCTTTTCTGTATGGACATCTAGAAGAAGAAATTTACATGCAACAACCTGAAGGGTTTGTAACAGAACCAGGGTTAGTATGCAAGCTCAAACGCTCAATTTATGGATTGAAACAAGCTGCCAGATGCTGGAACAAAAAGTTAGACACTGTTTTGACAGGTATAGGTTTCAAACAAAGCAAGGCAGACCATTGTCTATACACGTGTCACACTGAATCAGGTTTCATCATCATCATCATCATCAGGCGATCACTCGTGACCGAGTAAGATTGTCTTCCGGGATAAAAGGAGGAAATTCTAAAGAAGATTGTGTAGACTCTAGCGATGGGTCCGTAAGTGACTGTGGAGGCCAATTCTAGATCCACACAGCTTCCCACAGTGAGGACACAGGTTACCAGATAGAAGATGGTCCTGTAAAGGGTTCATTTGACGTGCTTTTCGCTTAGCACGTTTCTCCCTTTCACCTTGCACTCGGGCTTCTTCAAAGTCCATGGAACCTTTGTGAAAGGCCAACCTCCATTTAGATCGTTCATGGGCCAGAGCTTCCCAGTTTTCGATGTTTATATTGCATTTTTTTAGATTAGCCTTATGAACATCTTTAAACCTCTTATATTGACCACCGATATTCCGCTTTCCATCCTTGAGTTGGGAGTAAAGTAACTGCTTTGGGAGACGGCAGTCAGGCATTCGAACAACATGACCGGTCCACTGAAGTTGGCGTTGAAGGATCATTTTTTCAATGCTAGTAGTCTTTGCTTCTTCCAGTACACTGACATTTGTTTGCCTATCTTCCCAAGTAATTTGCAGGATTTTCCGGAGGCAACGTTGATGAAACCTTTCAAGGAGGTGGAAGTGACGTTTATAGATAGTCCATGTTTCGCAGGCATACAATAAAGTTGGTAATACAATGGCTTCATAAACCAGTGTTTTGGTCTTCTTACAAATATCCCGATCCTCGAACACTCTATGTTTCATTCGAGAAAATGCGGCACTTGCGGAGCTCAGATGATGCTGGATTTCACTGTCGATGTTAGCTGTAACAGAAAGATAGCTGCCAAGATAGAGAAAATGATCGACATTTTCCAGTATTGTCCCGCCATGGGTTTACTGGTTTATGTGGATGATTTACTTCTAATCTCCCAGTCTGAAGCTCAGAAAAATGCATTTGCAAACAAATTGCAATCACATTTTGAAATAAAAGATCTGGGGCATGTAAAGAATTATTTAGGCATGCAGATAACCAGAAATATTGATGGATCTTTTTCAATTAGGCAGACTGGGAAAATCAAGAAACTGCTAGAAACACATAACATGGAAAACTGCAATCCAGTTTCCACTCCAATGACAACAGAATACTTGAAACACACAGATGACTCTGTATTTGAGGATGTAAATAAATATCAGAGTGTCATGGGAAGTCTGCTATACTTATCAAATGTCAGCAGACCAGATATTACAAATGCTGTAAACATTCTCAGGAAAGTACAAAAACCTGCGAATAGTGATTGGGCAGCTTTAAAACGTGTATTAAGGTATCTCAAAGGTTCTATGGAGTATAAACTGCATCTGTCAACACAAAACAAAGGTGGTTTTCTTGTGTACACTGATGCAAATTGGGCATCTGAAATGGACAGGAAGTCCACATCTGGCACAGTATTTTTATACAACCAATCCTTGATTGATTGGTACTCAAGAAAACAAAGTTGTGTTGCAGTTTCCAGTTGTGAAGCAGAATTCATAAGCTTGTCTTTAGCCTGCAATGAAATCGAATGGTTTAAACAGTTATTTACTGATTTAAAGATAAACATTCAAACTCCAGTAACAATTTATGAGGACAACCAAAGTTGTATCAGTATGGCTATTTCAGAAAAGAGTAGGCCTAAAACAAAACACATTGATGTCAGGTATTCACATGTGAAAGACTGTATACAAAAGGGTTGTGTAACACTTACATATTGTGACACTGAACACATGCTAGCAGATGTTCTAACAAAACCTCTAGCATGTGAGAAACACAGAAAATTGATTGCTGAGTTGGGTGTTACTGAAGAGTAAAACAATTAAGCAAGAGGAGGAGTGTTGGATTATGAATCAAGCAAGAGCTTGCTTAAAGGTTTTTCTTTCAGTAAAACTTAGCAGCAGGCAATTCAGCATTGCAATGCTGAAGGTCTTTGGAACAGGTGTTCCTCATTCCCATATCTAGATGTCCTTGGCCATCTAGTTGGAGAAAGTGGGTGTTATAATATGATAGTTGCTATGCTGTCATATGCCTGTCTTAATTCCCATTGGCTCTCAAGCACAGCTGGGTGTGTATGTTTGCTGTGCTTGCTTCTTCGCTGTTGCTTGTCTTCTTCGTTCTTTCTTCTTCTAATTTGGATGTATGTTATGTGATGTTCTCAGAACTGTATGTTGTAGTGTATAATTGTTTTATGAAAGTAATAAAACAATTAGAATAGGAAAGCCTCTGTTTCCTGATTGCTACAACAGAGCAGGAGAACTAAAAGTTGGACTGTGGCAGAATTTGATCTGTGTTTGCTGGGAGCTAAAGCAAGGTTGCAGTTAGCAGGCACACAGGTGTACCACAGGACTTTGGGCTGGCATGTAAATGCCAACAATTTATTTCCTCTTATTTGAACAATAAATGATTTCATTTTATTTATTTATTTATTTGTTTGTTTGTTTATTTATTTCATTTATATACCACCCCACAGCCGAAGCTCTCTGGGCGGTTCACAATACGTTATACATAAAAACAACAATAAAAACATACAAAATAGTTTAAGAATTAAAAAACCAAATTTAAAAACACAGTTTAAAATAACAGTACAAAAGCCAATAAAACTGAGCCTAAAGGTGACAATCCCCCCCGTGCTATTCCAAAGTCCTAACTAAATGCCTTGGCATAGAGGGAGGTCTTAACCTGGCGCCAAAAAGATAGTAAGGTTGGCGCCAGGCGGGTCTCAGTGGGGAGCTGATTCCATAATTGGGGGGCTACCACCGAGAAGGCCCTCCTCCTCGTTGCCACCAACCGAGCCTCTCTTGGAGGTGGCAATCGGAGGAGGGCCCCAGATGTTGAGCGTAGTGTCCGGGTAGATTGCGGTTGGGAGAGACGTTCCGTCAGGTATTGTGGTCCTAAGCCGTGTAGGGCTTTATAGGTTAAAACCAGCACCTTGAATTCGGCTCGGAAGCATATTGGCAGCCAGAACTGGTGTAATGTGCTCGGACCTTTTGGTCCCAGCAATAAGCCTGGCTGCCGCATTTTGCACAAGCTGCAGCTTCCGAACAGTCTTCAAAGGCAGCCCCACGTAAAGTGCATTGCAGTAGTCTAGTTTATAGATCACCAGAGCGTAGATTACTGAGACCAGGCTATCCCTGTCCAGATAGGGGCGTATCTGGGCCACCAGCTGAAGCTGGTAGAAGGCACTCCTTGCCACTGAGGCCACTTGAGCCTCAAGTGACAAAGATGGCTCCAGGAGCACCCCCAAGCTACAGACCTTCTCCTTCAAGGGGAGTGCAACCCCATCCAGAACAGGTTGAACACCCTCCATCCAGTCAAAGGAACCACCCACTAACAGCATCTCAGTCTTGTCTGGATTGAGCCTCAGTTTGTTAGCCCTCATCCAGTCCATTGTCGGTTCAGCACATCCACAGCCTCAGCTGCTGAAGATGAAAAGGAGAAACAGAGCTGCGTGTCATCAGCGTACTGATGGCAACGCACTCCAAAACTCCGGATGACCCCACTCAGCGGTTTCATGTAGATATTAAATAGCATGGGGGAATAAGACCGACCCCTGAAGAACCCTGTACTGGAGAGTCCATGGGGCCGAGCAACATTCCCCAAGCACCACCCGCTGGAGCTGGCCATCCAAGTAGGAGTGGAACCACTGCAATGCAGTGCCCCCCACCCCCAACTCAGACAGCCGCTCCAGAAGGATACCATGGTCAATGGTATCGAAAGCCGCCGAGAGATCCAGGAGTATCAACAGGGTCACACTCCCCCTGTCTCTCTCCCGACATAGGTCATCATACAGGGTGACCAAAGCTGTTTCCATGCCAAAACCAGGCCTGAACCCTGACTGAAATGGATCCAGATAATCAGTCTCATCCAAAAGCGCCTGGAGCTGGTTGGCCACCACCCGCTCAAGGACCTTGCCCAGGAAAGGAACATTCGCCACCGGTCCAGGGAGGGTTTCTTCAGGAGTGGTCTCACCACCGCCTGTTTCAGGTGGCATGGGACCACTCCCTCTCGCAAGGAGGCATTGATCACCTCCCTTGCCCAGCCGGCCGTTCCCTCCCTGCTAGTTTTTATAAGCCAAGAGGGGCAAGGATCCAGAACAGACGTGGTCGCACGAACCCATCCAAGCACCTTGTCAACATCCTCAAGCTGTACCAACTGAAACTCATCCAAAATAACTAGACCAGGCTGTGCTCCGGGTACCTCTCCTGATTCTACTGCTATAACATTGGAGTCTAAGTCCCTGCGGATGCAAGAGATTTTTTCCTGGAAGTGCCTAGCGAATATATTACAGCGGGCATCAGATGGGTCGATGATGTCCCTGGGGCCAGCATATAACAGGCCCCGGACAACCCTAAAGAGCTCCGCTAGGCGGCAGAGAGATGTTTGGATAGAAGCAGTGAGTGTGAGAGTAAACTAGAGTAAAAGCTTTGCCCGCTTAACTCTTAGTATTACGCACGGAAGGAAGAAAGCAAAAGCAATGTATTGATAGTAAAGTGTTTATTCAGTTGTAAGACTCTTACGAGATTAAGGTGTGTCACACGCAGAAGAGAGGTTCTTGAAGATGTTAGCACAACACCGTGCTCACCCCTACTTTATAGTATTTAACTATAAACAATAGGAGGGTTATACAATGGTTACGCAATAATTACATAACTTGTTGACTTGCAAACTTGTTATCTTGCATGTGTCACCAGACCGTGACGTATAGTCACCTTGAATCTAAGTCAGGAGATATTTTGCACTCCATTCACTTCTGCACCCCACACTAAACCCAACATCCCCCTGCGTTTAGTGTAGGTGTAGAACGTGGTATCCATCTAATACAACAGCAACAGTTTTGTCAGCTTCTGGTGCTGTTCTTTTCCAATTGGCTTTGACAAGAGATCTGCTGGGATATCTCTACCAGCCAGGAACTGAACTCGCATCAGACCACTTCTGATGTATTCCTTTGCATGACTCAATTTTATCTGCAAATACTTTGTTCTTTGTTTATTGCTATCTGTTTTCAAAATAGCAATACTGGCTTGGTTGTCCTGAAAAACTGTGATTGGTTTTTCCACATCAATTCCAACATCTGTAAACAATTGCAATAACCATTCAAGATTTACAATGGCATAATTCAATGCATTTAGTTCAGCTTCAGTTGAACTCAAACTTACAGTAGATTGTTTCTTGCAAGCCCAATCAAACAATGCATTATTATAACAATAACAAACTCCAGAGGTGCTTTTGTTGTCCTTACTATCACTACCAAAACTGGCATCTGCATGAATCTGTAAGCCACCTGTGCTTTGAGATGTGAAACGTAGTCTGAAGTGCAATGTTCCCTTCAGATAACGCACAACTCTTTTCAGAGCTTTCCAAGCATGTTCTGTGGGGTTAACAGTTTGCCTACTCAATAGGTTCACACTGACAGCAATATCAGGCCTTGTTGCATGTGCAATGAAACTTAGCTGTCCCAATATGCTTCTGTACAGTGTTGCATCCTCAAACTGTTTTCCATCAGCATGTGCTTGAAAATCAACAACCATTGGAGTATCTACCGAGTTAGCATGCTCCAAATGCAGCTTTTCAATCACATCCATGATTTTCCTGGTTTGATGAAGCAAAATACTGCCTTCTTTATCCCTTTCCACTTCAATTGAGAGATAGTTGGTCACATTGCCAAGCAATTTCAATTCAAAATGAGATTTCAAATCCAGTATCAGTTTATCATATTGCTTTTTGTTTTCCCAGAAAATCAACAAATCATCAACATAACAAAGTACATACAGTTTATGTCCCTGTTCCTGTTTAACAAACAAACATTGATCTGCCACTCCCTGTGCAAATCCCAAATCCAGCAGTGTTTGAGTTAAAACAGAATTCCAGCACCTTGCTGATTGTTTAAGTCCATACAAAGACTTCTGTAAATGACAAACCACGTCTTTTTTCACAGCAACACCATCCGGTGGTTGCATGTAAATGTCCTCAGACAATTGACCATACAAGAACGCTGTGGTAACATCCAAATGTGAAACATTCAGATTTCTCTCAGCAGCAATCTTAAACATCAGTCTAATTGTTTCAAAGCGAATTGTAGGTGCAAATACCTCGTGGTAATCCAAACCCTCAATTTGCGCAAAACCACGTGCAACTAATCTCGCTTTGTGACGTGCCACCTTTCCGGTGTGGTCAGTTTTCACTTTAAAAATCCATCTGCTATCAATTATTTTCATGGATGGCTGTTTCTTTACCAGCTTCCATGTTTTGTTCTTATCCAAAGAATTTAACTCAGCTTGCATAGCCTGAAGCCATGGTGTAGCTTCCTTAGCAGATAATTCCTCTACCTCCTTGTAACTCTGAGGTTCAAAAATGGCTTTTCCTGCAAATTCATCCTGATATCTCACAGGTTGTTTAGTAGGACGTTTTGATCTACGCAACCTTTTCCTTTCCTCATCAGAACTATCAGTTTCCTGTTTCAATGAACTTGCACCAATGGTGAACAATGGTTTCTGTTCAGTTTCATCCTCTGAACCATGTGGTGTTTCAGTATCAGAGGAGTCAGATTCACCTGACTGTCTTGGAGTACTCTTAATGCTTTTGTATTCTGATTCTGTATCTGAATCTGACTCTGAACCCGAATCCTCAGGATCAGTAGTGCCTACAGAATAGGGTTGAAAAATCCCAACCTTTTCCCAATTAGCATTATACTCAACACTTCTAGACAACCTTACAGTCTGGGTGTCAGACATGAGAACACGATATGTACCTTTCTCATATCCTAGAAAAATCCCATGCAAGCCTCTTTTTCCTAGCTTCTGACTCTGAGGTGTGTGCACCCACATATCAGACCCAAAAATCTTGAAGTGTTTCACAGTAGGTTTCTTTTTATACAGCTTCTCATAAGGTGTACAATTCAACACAGAACTGAAACTTCTATTGTGTACATAATTGAAACAATTCAGTGCTTCAGCCCAAAACACATCATCCAATTAGCATCAGTTAAGAGACATTTCAATCCATGTAACAGTGTCTGATTATTTTTTTTCACACAATCCATTTTGCCATGGCGAGCGTGGACTGGCAACCATGTGTTCAATACCACGTTTAGTTAGAAATGCGTCAAATTGCGCTGAATTGAACTCCCCTCCCATATCTGTAAACAAACAGGTGATACGGGTATTATGCTTGTTTTTCACCCAAGCATAATATTCCTGGAATCTGTCCAATGCTTCAGCTTTATTTGCTAGCATGTAAACAAATGTGTATCTCGTGTATTGATCAACCAACACCATGAAGTAGCGTGCCCCTCCTCTGGAAACTGTCAGAGGACCCACTAGATCACCATGAACAAACTGAAATGGTTTTTCAGCTTGTCTCCCAGTTTGCTTACCTTTAGGTGCTTGCTTTACCTTGTGTTGCGCACAAGAAGTACATTTCATGTGAAAATTACACTTTTGCAAATGCATACCTTCAACCATTGTCTGCATTTTCTTCACAGCCTGAAAATTCAAATGACCATACATTCTATGGTATGCATGTATGCATTTATCATGTACAGGAGCATTGACCTTTGAAGTAGAAACCTTACTCCCTTCTATTTCTTCTACATCATTACAAACCCTGTATGATAAAAGAAACAAACCATTTTGTAGCTTTCCAAACAAAAATACTTTCCCATCTTTCAGTATTTCACATTTAGCTACAGAGAATTTTACAATAAACCCTTGATTAGTCAGTTGAGAAATGCTCAGTAAATTTTCTGATAAGTCAGGGGCAAATAACACATTCTTGATTGTTGTGTTCAAACTCTCAAGAAACACAGTTCCAAAACCATGACTGTCAAATACCTGACCATTGGCAAGATGAATCTTCCCCTTTTGTTTAGTAAAAGTTGTAAACAAATATCTATCTCTGCACATGTGTCGGGTAGCGCCGCTGTCAAAAACAAAGTAAGAAGTTCCCTTTGTTTTGCCTGTTTCAATCAACAATGCTTTCGCCCCAGAGGTCGGCTTGGAAGCCCCCTGCTGTTTTCCAGCTTTCTTTTTCTTTTTACAATCTTTTTTAAAATGTCCTATCTTCCCGCAAGAAAAGCATCGTTTCGCTTTTAAAGCTGCCGCTGATTCTTCAGCTGAAATCACGCCCCTGCTGACTGGTACAGCTTTCTGTTCCTCTCCATGGTAACTGGCAGCGACACGGCGATCCACTTCCGCCATAAGCCTCGCCTGAATCAGTTCCACGGTCAGCTGTGCTGCTGGGATGGCTGCCAGCTGAGAAGCGATGCCTTCAAAGGAAACATCCAAACTGCTGAGAACAACATAACAGAATTGTAAATCCGGTATCTCGACTCCTCGAGATAACAATTAGTCACGCAGCAACCTCAGATGCCGTAAATGAGCACATACGTCACCATCCTTGGTTAGCTCAGCCCGATATAGCTTCTTAAAGAAAACAACTGTAGATCCAGTCTCCCGCCGGAGATGAATAGCTTGTAGTGCCTCCCACTTGAGTTTAGCAGTTCGTGGTGCTCGAACATTCACCAGTTGCTCATCAGAGACACCCATAGTTATTAGAGCACTTGCTTTTTGATCAGCAGTTGTCCATGCAGCCGTCACTTGCGCTGGTGGATCATTTGTTACAGCATGCCATATATTGTCCATGCGTAGCTGTGCTTCCATACGCTGAGACCATATTGAGAAATTATGATCTGTCAGCTGTGGAAAAGTGAAGCCTCTGTCTTTGCGTTCTTCTGCCATTCTGCTGTACTTTCAGTCAAAGAAGTGCTGTAATCCGAGCCGCTGTTATCAAAGCTCTAGCATTCCAAACTGCACAAACAGCATTCAGCAATCATAAACATTTACTATAAACATTGCCTTTCTTATCCTATCCTGGGCCCATAACCGATGTGAGAGTAAACTAGAGTAAAAGCTTTGCCCGCTTAACTCTTAGTATTACGCACGGAAGGAAGAAAGCAAAAGCAATGTATTGATAGTAAAGTGTTTATTCAGTTGTAAGACTCTTACGAGATTAAGGCGTGTCACACGCAGAAGAGAGGTTCTTGAAGATGTTAGCACAACACCGTGCTCACCCCTACTTTATAGTATTTAACTATAAACAATAGGAGGGTTATACAACGGTTACGCAATAATTACATAACTTGTTGACTTGCAAACTTGTTATCTTGCATGTGTCACCAGACCGTGACGTATAGTCACCTTGAATCTAAGTCAGGAGATATTTTGCACTCCATTCACTTCTGCACCCCACACTAAACCCAACAGTGAGATGTCTCTTTGCCACCTTCAGTGCCTCTAGGTATACCTGGCTATAGGCACATACCAGGGCTCGATTGCATCCACTAGGAGTTTTCCTCCACCTGTACTCAAGCCGTCTCCTGTTTTGCTTCATCACTCTCAGCTCCGGGGTATACCACGGAGCCGTACGAGCTCTACTACAGAGAGGGCGCTCAGGAGCGATCGTGTCAACCGCCCGGGTCATCTCTCTATTCCAGAGATCAACCA
Organism: Shinisaurus crocodilurus; assembly: GCA_021292165.1. Taxonomy (NCBI): domain Eukaryota; kingdom Metazoa; phylum Chordata; class Lepidosauria; order Squamata; family Shinisauridae; genus Shinisaurus; species Shinisaurus crocodilurus. Next base: position 115,863,140 of record CM037878.1, on the reverse strand, counting down.
GGGATTCGACAGGACCGCCAGCCATATCAGCCAGAAACCCCCCAAGGGCCCTCTGGAAACCATCCGGATCCATCAGCCTCCAGGGGCGGACCATCTTAATAGGTCCCCCACCCTTGCAGAGGGGGAAAGCTGCCGTTAGCCTAAATCTCAGCAGGTAGTGCGTGATCTGACCATGACAAGGGGACTGATTCAAAGTCCCCCACCTTCAGATCACCATCTCCATGTCCAGCTGAAAAAACCAGGTCTAGAGTGTGCCCTGCTACATGTGTTGGGCCGATGACATGTTGGGACAGTCCCATGGTTGCCATGGAGTCCATGAATTCCTGAGCCACACCAGACAAGGTGCCCTCAGCATGGATGTTAACATCCCCCAGGACCAGCAGCCTGGGGCACCTCAGCATTGCCAGCCAGACCACCTCCGTCAGCTCAGCCAGGGAGTCTGTTGAGCAGCGGGGTGGGCGGAACACCAACAGAATCCCTAATCTGTCCCGCTGGCCCAACACAAGGTGCAAACACTAGATTTTAATGGGATAAAAACACTAATTTTAATGGGATATTGGTTGATTGTTACATATTTAAATTTAGAAACACAGGGCAGTTAACGAAATGTAGCACATGTTGGCCTACTTTACTTTAAATAGTTTTAGCTCTGTGAATATTTGTGTGTTTTACATTGGTAAACCACTTTGAACCTAACAGAGAAAAGTGTGTTCAAACACACACACAAATTTTTCACAGAAAAATTTAATACAGGATAACTTACGTTAAAACTATGCTAATACTGATAGCATATTATGCCTGAAATATTGAGGTGGTCTTATAGGGTTCTAAACAAAACAGCAAAGTAAAAAAAAAAATGTATTGCTTCCCAATAGCACAAAGCTTCAGTACCCTTTAATCCATGACAGATGCTGTGATCAAAGCACGCAGTGAATGGCACAGCTGTGCTTACTGTATTTGCATCAGCAGCAGGTGCCATAGGAAGAACAAAAGGGAAGTTATAATCTTAGATAATACCAAAACAAATGGGAAAAACCTCTAGTGATCCAATTATAGCAACCCCAGGTTTAAACATTTTCCTATCCTTTCTCCTTGTCTTTCATACAGAAAGCTTTATATTGCTGTCATGCTCAACTGGCAAATTCATCTATATATATGCTGAACTGGCAAATAAGCACCAGATGACAACAATTGCAGGTGTCCCAAGTTTATTTTCCCTGCCAGGAAATCATCAGACTTTGACCCAGTTCACATGATTGCCAGCATGCACTGTGGCTTAAATAGGCCACAGTGGGTTGCAATGTGTGCCAGCCGCTATGGTGAATATTCAAGCCACGGCGGGTGGTTGCCGTGGTTTTATCGTGATGTGCGAACCCAGGCAGGGGTTGCTGTGGGTAAAAAGCCATCCAGAACCCACGGGCTGCAGTAGGATTTTGGGGTGGCTTGTTAACCATGGCAATAAGCCACCCTGCCCAGGTTTACACATCACAATAAGCCGCAGCTTGAATATTCACAATGGCAGCTGGTACGTGCTGCACCCCACCATGGCTAATTACAACTAAGCAGCAGTGTGGCAGGGGCTGCTAGTCAGAAACTAATGCAAAGGGCCAGTTTGTACCATCGCCAGCACCCACCGTGGGCTGGTTCGCACGACCCAGGCTGCGGGCGGGGGAGGCACCACGGGGCTGTCTGCGGGGTCCAGCGGGGCGCTGCAGACAACCTGCGCCCCATGCGCGTGGGCAGACCCTGCAGTCCCCACACCGCAGTGCAGGCCTCCCACTGCTAGGGGGAGGGGCCCCGGGATGCCCAGAGGGGCCGTTTGCCCTTACAGGTTGGAGCGGCAGCAGCTCCGGCCTCTCTGGGCTGCTGCCTCTGTGCGGACCCCACGGGACGGCCACCCGCTGTTCACACAGCACGGTGGCCACGCACGGTAGGGGCTTACCCCTCTACCGCCGATGGTCACTTTGCATGCATCCCATGCGCAGCTGTCCCGCGGGTGCACCCCTGGTCGGCGTTCACACGACACGGGAACTGCGGGGGACTTCTGCTCCCCCACGGTTCCCGTGTTGTGCGAACAAGCCCCGTGTCTTATTTATGTTTTTGACTAGCGGTCCCCACCATGCTGCTGGCGAGTTAGCTGTAATTGTTTTCAATTAAGTAAATGTAACGGTGGTGCACGCACTGGTAACCTCTAGGCTTGATTTCTGTAATGCGCTTTACTTGGGGCTGCCTTTATACTTGGTTTGGAAGCTTCAACTAGTACAAAATATGGCGGCCAGGTTGGTCTCCAGGACACCCCGTGGAGACCATATACTGTAACACCAGTCTTAAGAACGTTACACTGGCTGCCAATTTGCTTCCAGGCAAAGTATAAAGTGTTGGTTCTTACCTTTAAAGCCTCCTCCCCTATCTTCCACCCCACCACTTAAGGTCTTCGGAGGGCCTTCTGCTGCAGCTGCCTAATGTGAGACTGGCAGCTACTCGTCGGAAGTCCTTCTCTTTTGCTGCCCCTCAACTGTGGAATGGCCTGCCAGTTGAAATACGCCTGCTGACTTCTTTGAATGTCTTTAAGCAGGCACTGAAGACTTTGTTATTTCAGCAGGCCTTCCTTTTATAATATTCTATCATATTTCTATGGAATTTTATTGTTTTTATGGAATTTTAATGGAATTTTAATGCTGTTATCATGTTTAACAGATGTTTTTACTGCATATTTATTTGTTTAATTGATTGTTATTTTGTACGCTGCCTAGAATAATAGTATATGTGGGATATAAATTGAAATAATAATAATAATAATAATTATTATTATTATTATTATTATTATTATTTACGTCTTTACATTGGATGCACAAAGCTACAATTAACAAAGTTCCCAGAATGCCTTGCTGCTTACTTCCATGATGTTTATGCTTACCATATCAAATAAGTCAATTTGTGGCTGCCTCGTTCCATCACCACCATGCTGTATGAATCAGCCCTCAGTTTGGGAATAGCTTGGGGCAAGAGGTGGGGAGAATCTGTACGAGTGCACAGTACAGGTGTTTACATCCAGGCACCTCTATGTCTCACTTCATCAGCCTGGATTAAAAAGTAATACTGTGACTATAATAAACAAGCTAAAAAGAAATGGGAGCTCAACACTTTTTTAAAAATGTCACTCACTATAGATCCGGGACTCCAGAAATATTTTTAACAGGGGTGGGGGTGGGAAGGGCACAAGGTGGTCCAATACTGAATAAAAATTTCAGTTCAAAAGGGATCACAACTGTATCGAAAAGGCCCAGTTTATGAAATGGTAGAACTAGACCCAAATTGCATATTACTTTGAAGACATAGCTAGCAAATGGGTCACTTTTTGGCAATGAAAGTTACAGGCACAGGAGGTGGGGTGAAGCCCCTGTACTTCCCACACTGGGGTCGTGATCTGGGTCAGGGCCCCTGTGCTTACTTTAGAGCAGTGTTCTCCAACCTTGGGTCCCCAGATGTTTTTGGCCTACAACTCCTAGCATAGCTGGCTGGGGCATGCTGGGAGTTGTAGGCCAAAAACATCTGGGGACCCAAGGTTGGAGAACACTGCTTTAGAGTAAGAAAAACACACAGCTTCTAGCTATGCAACATGTAGCTTTGCCCCTAAGAAGCTCACTGTCCAGGGCTTGGCTTCTCCACTTTCAACCTCAACTCTGTCTCTCTCTCTCTCTCTCTCTCTCTCTCTCTCACACACACACACACACACACACGCGCGCGCACACACACACACACACACACACACACGCAAGCTCAGCTTGGCTCCTCCCTTCATAGCAAACTTCTGCTCCCAAGGCACAACAAGCAAGACTATGCAGTCAGCTGCTGGGTGCTAGAATGGGCCTCTTCTTTTGTCAACTAGTCTGGACTACAACACATCTTTTTTTTCTTCTTCTTTTTTTTGCTTGATCATCTTGCGGGGGAGCATAAGCCACCCCGCCAATGTAAGGGGAGGCTCTAACATCCACTGCCCCCCTCTTCCAAAGTGCCTGCACCACTTACACAAAAGCCACCATAAAAAAATAAATACTGTAGATACAGATAATCAAACTAGAAGTGACAATAGCAAGCCAGTTTCCACTGGAAAAACACTTTTAGTACTAAATGACACTCTGTAGAGGATCATGATCTAAATGTCAGGCATACAAGAGATTTCATTAGCTCCTTTCCAGCTAGTCAGAGTCATCTATTCTTCAGGTTGCATTATGGAACATTTTCCTCTTGTGGCACATTTTTAAAAACCTCACCAACTCTTCCCCCTCTCCTTTCCAAAATAAACAATTGTATATTTCCTGGTAAATTCATTCAAGATTTTACTTGAATTATAGACTATCTGATAATACATCTTTTAAAAAATAAGAAAAAACTGTACTGCATACGCAGAAGTACGCAATTGTGCACATTTTGAGAGGGGAAATTGCTTCAATTCTGTTAATTAGGCAAAGTTACAAAAGCGCAACACTACATCTTTGAAAATAATTTAATAACCACTTAACTCTTATATTGGCTCACACTTTCAAACTGAAAGCATTTTTGAGAATGTATATTTGAGCCCCTTTTGTGCATCAATGTTAGGGGTCTGTGCATCAATGTTAGGAGTCTGTGCATAATCTTCATTTAGTCAATAAGTTGTACAGAAGAAATAAATGCTTTCTCCCTCATTTAGCACTTAAGACTAGAACGTGATCACCCAAGATACTCTGCATTACTTCCTTCCTACTCCAGTGAAACAGTTCACACATGTGAGCAAACAAAACTTCATAATGCAAGTATTTCTACTGACCACATCGTGTTCAGCACATTCCAAAACTGCAGGAAGGAATTAACCTTCCTGCAGGACTAAGCTCATGGATATCAACTGCTGGAAGTGTTTGAATGATGAACTCTATGTGTAGAAATCAGTTCATAAATGCTCAATACATTCATCAGTACAGCACTGCAACAGTGCACAGCCTAAGTAGGTCATTTAAAGGTTAGGGAAGCAAATAAACTCCCAATGGGAAGAACCCAAAGGGCTAATGCCCACAGGGATTAGATGTCCATTGTCAATGATGAGCATAGGAGCAGAGAAAAATGTTTACCGTATTCTCTCTCTCTCTCTCTCCTTCTCACACACACACACACACACCATGCCGCGCCATCACCAACAAAACAAAAAGAAGATCACAATGAGATTCTTCCAGGAAAACATGCAGTGAAAACAGTACAGCCCACCAGTCTACCCAATGGAGTTTGGAAGGATTATAATGTATCCAGTTTCATTGATTTACTAGAGCCAGGGGTCTGCAACCTTTAAGACAAAAAGAGCCACTTGGACCCGTTTCCGAAGAAAAAAAACAAACTGGGAGCCGCAAAACCATTGTGACATTTAAAACAAATATAACACTGCATATATTGTTTCTTACTGCTATATATACAGGATCGTGCAGTCAGCTGTCAATCTGAAGAAAAAAAAGACTTTCACTTAACCATGTTGCCACCAGCAACATCCCCCCCCCCAAGCAGTAGCATCCCATCATCAGCACCATCCAGCAGTAGCACCCTCATCATCCACCAGAAACACCCTCCATGTGGTAATAGCACCCCTCATCATCCATCAGCAGGATTTGCTGGTGGATGATGGGGGTGCTACTGCTGGGGGGGAGGGTGTTGCTGGTGGATGATGGGATGCCACCAGCAACATCCCCCCCCCCAAGCAGTAGGATCCCATCATCAGCACCATCCAGCAATAGCACCCTCATCATCCACCAGAAACACCCTCCATGTGGTAATAGCACCCCTCATCATCCATCAGCAGGATTTGCTGGTGGATGATGGGGGTGCTACTGCTGGGGGGGAGGGTGTTGCTGGTGGATGATGGGATGCCACCAGCAACATCCCCCCCCAAGCAGTAGCATCCCATCATCAGCACCATCCAGCAGTAGCACCCTCATCATCCACCAGAAACACCCTCCATGTGGTAATAGCACCCCTCATCATCCATCAGCAGGATTTGCTGGTGGATGATGGGGGTGCTACTGCTGGGGGGGAGGGTGTCGCTGGTGGATGATGGGATGCCACCAGCAACATCCCCCCCCCAAGCAGTAGCATCCCATCATCAGCACCATCCAGCAGTAGCACCCTCATCATCCACCAGAAACACCCTCCATGTGGTAATAGCACCCCTCATCATCCATCAGCAGGATTTGCTGGTGGATGATGGGGGTGCTACTGCTGGGGGGGAGGGTGTTGCTGGTGGATGATGGGATGCCACCAGCAACACCCCCCCCAAGCAGTAGCATCCCATCATCAGCACCATCCAGCAGTAGCACCCTCATCATCCACCAGAAACACCCTCCATGTGGTTATAGCACCCCTCATCATCCATCAGCAGGATTTGCTGGTGGATGATGGGGGTGCTACTGCTGGGGGGGAGGGTGTTGCTGGTGGATGATGGGATGCCACCAGCAACATCCCCCCCCCAAGCAGTAGCATCCCATCATCAGCACCATCCAGCAGTAGCACCCTCATCATCCACCAGAAACACCCTCCATGTGGTAATAGCACCCCTCATCATCCATCAGCAGGATTTGCTGGTGGATGATGGGGGTGCTACTGCTGGGGGGGGAGGGTGTTGCTGGTGGATGATGGGATGCCACCAGCAACATCCCCCCCCCAAGCAGTAGCATCCCATCATCAGCACCATCCAGCAGTAGCACCCTCATCATCCACCAGAAACACCCTCCATGTGGTAATAGCACCCCTCATCATCCATCAGCAGGATTTGCTGGTGGATGATGGGGGTGCTACTGCTGGGGGGGAGGGTGTTGCTGGTGGATGATGGGATGCCACCAGCAACATCCCCCCCCAAGCAGTAGCATCCCATCATCAGCACCATCCAGCAGTAGCACCCTCATCATCCACCAGAAACACCCTCCATGTGGTAATAGCACCCCTCATCATCCATCAGCAGGATTTGCTGGTGGATGATGGGGGTGCTACTGCTGGGGGGGAGGGTGTTGCTGGTGGATGATGGGATGCCACCAGCAACACCCCCCCCCAAGCAGTAGCATCCCATCATCAGCACCATCCAGCAGTAGCACCCTCATCATCCACCAGAAACACCCTCCATGTGGTTATAGCACCCCTCATCATCCATCAGCAGGATTTGCTGGTGGATGATGGGGGTGCTACTGCTGGGGGGGAGGGTGTTGCTGGTGGATGATGGGATGCCACCAGCAACATCCCCCCCCAAGCAGTAGCATCCCATCATCAGCACCATCCAGCAGTAGCACCCTCATCATCCACCAGAAACACCCTCCATGTGGTAATAGCACCCCTCATCATCCATCAGCAGGATTTGCTGGTGGATGATGGGGGTGCTACTGCTGGGGGGGAGGGTGTTGCTGGTGGATGATGGGATGCCACCAGCAACATCCCCCCCCAAGCAGTAGCATCCCATCATCAGCACCATCCAGCAGTAGCACCCTCATCATCCACCAGAAACACCCTCCATGTGGTAATAGCACCCCTCATCATCCATCAGCAGGATTTGCTGGTGGATGATGGGGGTGCTACTGCTGGGGGGGAGGGTGTTGCTGGTGGATGATGGGATGCCACCAGCAACATCCCCCCCCCAAGCAGTAGCATCCCATCATCAGCACCATCCAGCAGTAGCACCCTCATCATCCACCAGAAACACCCTCCATGTGGTAATAGCACCCCTCATCATCCATCAGCAGGATTTGCTGGTGGATGATGGGGTGCTACTGCTGGGGGGGAGGGTGTCGCTGGTGGATGATGGGATGCCACCAGCAACATCCCCCCCCAAGCAGTAGCATCCCATCATCAGCACCATCCAGCAGTAGCACCCTCATCATCCACCAGAAACACCCTCCATGTGGTAATAGCACCCCTCATCATCCATCAGCAGCAGCATCTGGTGCTCACCACCAGAAACTATTGGAAAAGACGGAGTTGGTAATAGCAACCCGAACGGACTCTTACTTTTGTCTATATGTGCAGAGCATAATCTCACTATTACAAACACGCTCTTTCGACAAAAGAATAAGCTTAAAACATCATGGCAGCACCCACGGTCAAAGCACTGGCATCTTCTGGATTATGTAATTGTCCGTGTTAGAGATCGCCGCGATGTACTTCTTACTAGGGCCATGGTGAGTGCCGACGACTGCTGGACAGACCACCGACTAATCCGGTCCACAATGGTTATCAACATTGCTCCCCAACGTAGGCTTCAAGGAAGGAAACCAAGGCGTAAAATGAACATCCAAGTCCTTCAAGATCCTATTAAGCAAACTCGTCTTCAATCACTTCTTAAGGAACATCTACCTACGGAACCTCCTGACAACATTGAGGACCATTGGTCTAAGCTGAAAACCTCCATTACTGCAGCTTGTGAACAAACTATTGGATATGAAACTAAGAAACATCAGGATTGGTTTGATGAAAATGATAATGAGATTAAATATATAATTGACCAAAAAAGGAAAGCCTTCCAAATATGGCAAAATGATATTAACTGCGCTGCCAAGAAAAAAACCTACGCTAGCGCAAAGGCTGAGGTCCAAAGAAGAACAAGAGAACTTAAGAACGCTTGGTGGAAAAAGAAAGCTGAGGAAATTCAACAACTTGCAGAATCTCATGATGCACGGGGCTTTTTTAAGGCCACAAGGGCCATTTATGGACCAAAAACCTATGGTACAAACCCTTTACAATCAAAAGATGGCACCAAACTCTTAAAAGACAAAGAGTCTATTGCACTGCGTTGGAAAGAGCATTATTATGACCTTTTAAATCGTAAACCTAAGGTGGATAATGAGATTTTTTCGCAAATCCCACAAAAACAAATTAAAGAGGAACTTGCAATACTCCCCACTTTGGATGAAGTAAAAAAAAGCCATTAATCAAATGAAGAACAACAAAGTTAGTGGACCAGATGGGATTCCTGCTGAAATCTTTAAAGAAGGGGGCCCCGAACTTGTACAACATCTTCATAAACTCATTGAAAAAATCTGGATAAGAGAAGAGATCCCAGAAGACTTCAGGGATGCCATAATTATCACCCTCTTTAAGAAGGGTGATAGAACAGACTGTGGAAACTATCGGGGCATTTCTCTCTTAGCAACCGCAGGTAAAATATTTGCTAGGATTCTCGCAAACCGTCTTCTATCTATTTCAGAAGAGATCCTCCCTGAAACTCAATATGGTTTCCGCCCCTCTAGAGGGACAGTAGACATGATTTTTACTGCACGTCAGCTCCAAGAAAAATGCTGGGAGCAAAATCAACCCCTTTATATGGCATTTATCGATTTGGCTAAGGCCTTTGATACTGTAGACCGTACAGCTCTCTGGACTATCCTTATGAAAATTGGATGCCCCAATAAATTTGTGAATATCTTGCGACTTCTCCATGACAACATGACGGCAACGGTTTTGGACAACAACGGCTCTCATGGTGCTCCATTTAAAGTGGGATCAGGTGTTAAACAGGGATGTGTTATCGCCCCAACATTATTTGCCATTTTCATCGCCATGGTTTTACATCTTGTCAAGGGGAAACTTCCCACTGGTGTGGGAATTATATATCGAACAGATGGAAAGCTTTTTAATCTCAGCAGACTGAAAGCAAAAAGTAAGGTAATTACAACCTCCGTTGTGGAACTTCAGTATGCTGATGATAATGTGGTCTCCGCACATTCAGAGGATGATCTCCAAACTATCCTAAATGCTTTTGCAGAAGCATACGAAAAACTTGGTCTCTCACTTAACATCAAAAAGACCAAAGTGCTTCATCAGCAAGTGCAAGCTAACCCTTTGGTGATGCCATCTATCCAGCTTGGCGGGACAATACTGGAAAATGTCGATCATTTTCTCTATCTTGGCAGCTATCTTTCTGTTACAGCTAACATCGACAGTGAAATCCAGCATCGTTTGAGCTCCGCAAGTGCCGCATTTTCTCGAATGAAACATAGAGTGTTCGAGGATCGGGATATTTGTAAGAAGACCAAAACACTGGTTTATGAAGCCATTGTATTACCAACTCTATTGTATGCCTGCGAAACATGGACTATCTATAAACGTCACTTCCACCTCCTTGAAAGGTTTCATCAACGTTGCCTCCGGAAAATCCTGCGAATTACTTGGGAAGATAGACGAACAAATGTCAGTGTACTGGAAGAAGCAAAGACTACTAGCATTGAAAAAATGATCCTTCAACGCCAACTTCAGTGGACCGGTCATGTTGTTCGAATGCCTGACTGCCGTCTCCCAAAGCAGTTACTTTACTCCCAACTCAAGAATGGAAAGCGGCATATCGGTGGTCAATATAAGAGGTTTAAAGATATTCATAAGGCTAATCTAAAAAAATGCAATATAAACATCGAAAACTGGGAAGCTCTGGCCCATGAACGATCTAAATGGAGGTTGGCCTTTCACAAAGGTTCCATGGACTTTGAAGAAGCCCGAGTGCAAGGTGAAAGGGAGAAACGTGCTAAGCGAAAAGCACGTCAAATGAATCCTTTACAGGACCATCTCCTATCTGGTAACCTGTGTCCTCACTGTGGGAAGCTGTGTGGATCTAGAATTGGCCTCCACAGTCACTTACGGACCCATCGCTAGAGTCTACACAATCTTCTTTAGAATTTCCTCCTTTTATCCCGGAAGACAATCTTACTCGGTCACGAGTGATCGCCTGATGATGATGATGATGATGATGGGGGTGCTACTGCTGGGGGGGAGGGTGTTGCTGGTGGATGATGGGATGCCACCAGCAACACCCCCCCCAAGCAGTAGCATCCCATCATCAGCACCATCCAGCAGTAGCACCCTCATCATCCACCAGAAACACCCTCCATGTGGTAATAGCACCCCTCATCATCCATCAGCAGGATTTGCTGGTGGATGATGGGGGTGCTACTGCTGGGGGGGGAGGGTGTTGCTGGTGGATGATGGGATGCCACCAGCAACATCCCCCCCCCAAGCAGTAGCATCCCATCATCAGCACCATCCAGCAGTAGCACCCTCATCTCATAGAATTTATGGAGATATTATTTTGTTTATTGCTATTAGTTTTCCAATAATTGGCACATGAATCTTTTCCCCCTTTTTTTCTAATCATTACTGCTTTCACGCAGGCCTACCTGCCTCCTCGCCTGCTTGTGCTCTCCGCAGCGAGCCGGCCACGCTGGTCCCTCGACACGCTGGACCCCGCGCTATGTTGTGGGCGGGGGGGAGGGGACTTTGGCGCGTGCAGGAGCCCTCCTCTCTTCTGCCGCTCACCCGCTCGCGTCCCTGCTGCCCGGGGGGGGGGTGCTGCTGCCGCGCCAAAGTTCACCCGCCCCGCCAAAGTCCCGGGGGGGGGTGTGCTGCTGCCGCGCCAAAGTTCACCCGCCCCGCCAAAGTTCCCCCGCCAAAATCGGGGATGTGACGTAGCGGCGGCGGCGGATGTGACGCGGCGGCGGCAGATGTGACGCGGCGGCGGCGGATGTGACGCGGCGGTGGCGGCGGCGGACGTGACGCGGCGGCGGCGGCTTCAGCAGCTCCGGCAATGATTGCGGCGGCGGCGGCAGCTAGAGCGGCGCGGAGGCGCGGAGAGCGCTCCGCGCCGCTCAGAAGAGCGAAATCGGGCTGCCCCCGAGGCGGCGGCGGCGGCGGAGCAGGGCAGCCTTGTCCGGAGCCGCGGCAAAGGCTTGAAAGAGCCGCATGCGGCTCCGGAGCCGCGGGTTGCCGACCCCTGATTTAGATCGTTCACGGGCCAGAGCTTCCCAGTTTTCGATGTTTATATTGCATTTTTTTAGATTAGCCTTATGAACATCTTTAAACCTCTTATATTGACCACCGATATTCCGCTTTCCAACCTTGAGTTGGGAGTAAAGTAACTGCTTTGGGAGACGGCAGTCAGGCATTCGAACAACATGACCGGTCCACTGAAGTTGGCGTTGAAGGATCATTTTTTCAATGCTAGTAGTCTTTGCTTCTTCCAGTACACTGACATTTGTTCGCCTATCTTCCCAAGTAATTTGCAGGATTTTCCGGAGGCAACGTTGATGAAACCTTTCAAGGAGGTGGAAGTGACGTTTATAGATAGTCCATGTTTCGCAAGCATACAATAAAGCTGGTAATACAATGGCTTCATAAACCAGTGTTTTGGTCTTCTTACAAATATCCCGATCCTCGAACACTCTATGTTTCATTCGAGAAAATGCGGCACTTGCGGAGCTCAGACGATGCTGGATTTCACTGTCGATGTTAGCTGTAACAGAAAGATAGCTGCCAAGATAGAGAAAATGATCGACATTTTCCAGTATTGTCCCGCCAAGCTGGATAGATGGCATCACCAAAGGATTGGCTTGCACTTGCTGATGAAGCACTTTGGTTTTTTTGATGTTAAGTGAGAGACCAAGTTTTTCGTATGCTTCTGCAAAAGCATTTAGGATAGTTTGGAGATCATCCTCTGAATGTGCGGAGACCACATTATCATCAGCATACTGAAGTTCCACAACGGAGGTTGTAATTACCTTACTTTTTGCTTTCAGCCTGCTGAGATTAAAAAGCTTTCCATCTGTTCGGTATATAATTCCCACACCGGTGGGAAGTTTCCCCTTGACAAGATGTAAAACCATGGCGATGAAAATGGCAAATAATGTTGGGGCGATAACACATCCCTGTTTAACACCTGATCCCACTTTAAATGGAGCACCATGAGAGCCGTTGTTGTCCAAAACCGTTGCCGTCATGTTGTCATGGAGAAGTCGCAAGATATTCACAAATTTATTGGGGCATCCAATTTTCATAAGGATAGTCCAGAGAGCTGTACGGTCTACAGTATCAAAGGCCTTAGCCAGATCGATAAATGCCATATAAAGGGGTTGATTTTGCTCCTGGCATTTTTCTTGGAGCTGACGTGCAGTAAAAATCATGTCTACTGTCCCTCTAGAGGGGCGGAAACCATATTGAGTTTCAGGGAGGATCTCTTCTGAAATAGATAGAAGACGGTTTGCGAGAATCCTAGCAAATATTTTACCTGCGGTTGCTAAGAGAGAAATGCCCCGATAGTTTCCACAGTCTGTTCTATCACCCTTCTTAAAGAGGGTGATAATTATGGCATCCCTGAAGTCTTCTGGGATCTCTTCTCTTATCCAGATTTTTTCGATGAGTTTATGAAGATGTTGTACAAGTTCGGGGGCCCCTTCTTTAAAAATTTCAGCAGGAATCCCATCTGGTCCACTAGCTTTGTTGTTCTTCATTTGATTAATGGCTTTTTTTACTTCATCCAAAGTGGGGAGTATTGCAAGTTCCTCTTTAATTTGTTTTTGCGGGATTTGCAAAAAAATCTCATTATCCACCTTAGATTTACGATTTAAAAGGTCATAATAATGCTCTTTCCAACGCAGTGCAATAGACTCTTTTGTCTTTTAAGAGTTTGGTGCCATCTTTTGATTGTAAAGGGTTTGTACCATAGGTTTTTGGTCCATAAATGGCCCTTGTGGCCTTAAAAAAGCCCCGTGCATCATGAGATTCTGCAAGTTGTTGAATTTCTTCAGCTTTCTTTTTCCACCAAGCGTTCTTAAGTTCTCTTGTTCTTCTTTGGACCTCAGCCTTTGCGCTAGCGTAGGTTTTTTTCTTGGCAGCGCAGTTAATATCATTTTGCCATATTTGGAAGGCTTTCCTTTTTTGGTCAATTATATATTTAATCTCATTGTCATTTTCATCAAACCAATCCTGATGTTTCTTAGTTTCATATCCAATAGTTTGTTCACAAGCTGCAGTAATGGAGGTTTTCAGCTTAGACCAATGGTCCTCAATGTTGTCAGGAGGTTCCGTAGGTAGATGTTCCTTAAGAAGTGATTGAAGACGAGTTTGCTTAATAGGATCTTGAAGGACTTGGATGTTCATTTTACGCCTTGGTTTCCTTCCTTGAAGCCTACGTTGGGGAGCAATGTTGATAACCATTGTGGACCGGATTAGAAGGAGGTGGGCAGAGAGTGAGCGCGCGAGGCGGAGAGCAGCCAACCGAGCATTTAAAGCGGCAGCTGCCCTCCCCACCTCTCCTCGCCTCTCCCCACTTGCTCTCCCGCCCCTCGGGGGAATCCTCGCAGCAGGAGGCACCCAGGACCCCTGCCTGATCTTGCTGCTCTCGCGTGCCCACAGAGAGGTCCCTGCGTGCCATAGGTTTGCCATCACTGCCCTATAGCATCTGCCATACAGAGCCTGTGAGAGCCATACAGAAGCAAGTAGTATGAATAAAAAATGTAGTAGGGTAACTGTTCAACTTTCATTTTATAGCTCTGAAGAGCTAAAAGCTGAATGAAATGTATGTTACTTGGATTCTCCTCTGCTTGTAGTCTCATAATAGTTATGTCATATCCTTACCTGTAGGTGTTGGTAAACTGGCTGGTACATTTTTTTCTCATGCTTCTATACAGCTGCTACAGAAGCCACCACAAGAGGGCTTCAGTTTTTACATATGAAGTATGTAAAAACGGAGGGAGCTCTTTTTTCCTTCCTCTATTATGCCTCAGTAAATGCAAGCATGAAATGTCACATTCTTGAAGTTTACAAAGTACAGCTGTGGAAGCAAAGGCTGAATCAAGTGAACATGGAAGATTTACATTGTGTGTGTATTGCATTTACGCAAATCCACCTGTCCACTATGTAGCCCAGCAGAGGTATATTCCCCTTGTAAATCTGTCCGAGTTTCATCCTCTCCACACATTATTTTATTTAGCCCAGCAGAGCCATATTCTGTACTTGTCAATTTCATCCTCCACTTCAGCGAGAAACTCCTCCACCCCCTGCTTGCATCAGATCAGTAAGGATTTAAGCTCTGAGTTGGAGAACATGCTAGCTGTCAGATATATAGAGGCGTGTTGGGAATCTGTAACATATGCAGTTTGAAAGGATGAAATGGAGGGAAGAATGAAGGCTGGGGGAGCTGAAAGCAGCAATAACTACTCCCCCCCCCCCCCGTTTCGGTTTTCTCATCCTTTGATTGAGTCGACACCAGCAGGGGGAAATGAAATGAAATCCGCTAGGGCTGAACTGGTAAAATCCATCAAGATTTCACTCCAAAATGGAATTCTCAAACATCCCTATAGTGCAGTGCTTCTCAAATAGTGGGGCGGGCCCCCCAGGGGGGGCGTGAGGCTCCGTAAAGGGGGGCTCGTTTGACCTCAGTTAAAAGTTTTTTTTAATATTGTGTTCCTTTAAATCCTGTGCTCCTTTAAATCTTTTCTGCTACAGTTAATAAAGCTATTCTTGTTGTAAATTGATCACATTTCTTTCTTTTTTATTCTCTTATACGTTAATAAGGATACAGTGTTATGCAGAGGTTGTACTTATAACAATTTTATAGACAAATGATACTATTTACAGTCGCGCGGGGGGCGCGAAATGTTTTCTTCTTCCTAGGGGGGGCATGACAGAAAATAATTGAGAAGCACTGCTATAGTGTATCTTGTATATTTTTGTGTATTTCTTTTAGAAAGTGAAAAGTGATTTATTTTTAAAAGATAAACCTTTGCCTAAGCTACAAGGAAGTATTCACTCAAATAAAGTAAATCAAAAGCTATTATGAGAGCTGCAATTTTGTTTTTACTAAATAACTTCAAGGTGAGCAATTTAAATAGATTTTTCAACCAAAACACCTTGTAATTTTAGTATTTTGAACTGAGAGTGTCAGAATCCTGATTCCGTGTTAAGTTGCTTGCCCTGAAAGGACTTTATCCATTTTTATGTCATTTAGGTGATAAAGAACAGGAGCGACTATCACGTTCTTTGGTTTTCATTCAATCACTCTAGTGATGTAGAGAGAGATTCAAGCCCACAGAAGCTGTTGCATTAATGGGGCAGTTGGTTTCCTGTTCAAAGACTATCATATTTACCGTAAGTCTCTACACCACACAAGTTATTCCCTGAATACAAGCCATCCTGCTGCTCCAGCATAACCGGTCTTGCAGGGTTCCAACGATTGCCATTCTGCCAATGACACTTGGACTGTGCCAACTTTCTAAGATGACCTTCTTAAGATGGTCATTATCCACATTTTTTTAAAAAAGGATTAGAAAAACAGCATTTCTGTATGACAAGGGTCCCCAACCTTTTTGGGTCAAAGGGCATGTTTGGAATTTTGAGAAAATGCTGTGCGTGCTCTCACAAATTGCTTACCGAGGTGGGCATGGCTGGTCACAAAACACTCATTTCCCAGAAGAAGGAAAACTGGTGAGACTAAAAGAAAAGTAACTTGCTCAGGAAACTAAGTACAAGACAGATACGGGGGTTTCATAGATTTCATAGATAGAGCTGGAAGGAGCCTACAAGGCTATCGAGTCCAACCCCCTGCTCAATGCAGGAAACTAGAGGAGGGATCCCCCATCCAAGTAATAACCAGGCCTGACCCTGCTTAGCTTTCCACGCTCAGACAAGCTGAGCCAGCATGAGTCACAGGCCTGTCTAAGCTCCCAAACACAAAAACACTCTTTTGAACCCAAATTAAGATGGTGCGGGAGAACAGCACTTGCTTTGCAGTATGCCAGTTCCCCAGTTTAAAAAAAATTAATTTTAAAAAGTCTAACAGTGCAATCCTATGCATGTTTAGACGGAAAAAAGTCCTACAACTCCCACCATTCCCCAGCCAGCATGGCTGGCTGGGGAATGCTGGGAGTTGTAGGACTTTTTTCTGTCTAAATGTGCATAAGATTTCACCCTTAAGAAACAAAATTAAAATCATGAGGGGTAGGGAGACTGGCAGGTACCAGGTGATGTGTCCACGGGCACATTGGAGTCCATGGACACCATGTTGGGGACCCCAGATGTATGACTACCATTTCCCACTGTACATGTTTAAAGAGGAGTATTCTAATTAGGGACAGAACACAGCTTCATTTACATTCTGAATCCTTGAGATGTAGAATTAGTAGGGTTAGGCGCAGAAAAGGAAAAAAAGGCCTCCATTGTGCCCTGCTTAAGTAGATTCTTGCAGGGCAGAGCTTTAGACTGAGAGGGGGACTCCTCACTCTCTCTGTGTGTGTGCCCTGCTCCCAACTCTCATACTTGCCCACACTGCTGCCCGACTCCTCTCCTCTAAGCAGGCAGAGTTCTATTGCCGGCACTACCAATGGAGCAGACTTAATGTGGTGTAATGCCCTGGCAGACTGCCTCTGCTAAGCTGCCTCATGCAGTGTAGGCAGGTGGCATAGCCAGGATCCACTGCCACTTCAAGTGATCCCAGGCTACAGTGTGTCATTGTTGTGGGTGGCCACAACAGGAGTAGAAAGGGCATCAGTGCAGGCTTCTCTTGGCACTGACAGACATACCTGTTCCTCCCCAGCACTCTCACCAGGAGTGCTGCTGCCTCTTGCAGGGGAACTCTGAAGACTAACAAAGAGATCTCCCCTCCTGAACAAGAACCACCAGTGCAGATCACTCCTCTGTGATCTCCACATCCAACAACATGCCCTCCACCTCCCATTGAACCACTGCTGTTGCTGCTGCCACCACAGCCTAAACAAAAGGAAGGGTCCTCTTTGCAGCGGGAGCAGCATCAACAGGCTCCCATTAGCAGCAGCCTCCTCAGAGCAGGGGGGAAACCTGTTCGGTGCTGCTCCTGCAAGCCCTGCTGCTTCTGCCTGCAGTGAAGAGGGTGCATTCAATTTTGGTGGGGGTAGAACAGATCTCTCTGTGGTCACCACCTCTGCTACCTTCTCTGGTCCTGCCAAAGTTGGTTTCGGGGCACCATGAGCTTTGCCTCATTTCTATATCATCCTTGCTAGTGCAGATGACACTTTATTGATTGTGTGTTGTGGATGTATGTAGCAGTGCTTGTGCACACTGTAATACTGTGTGTGTGAATACAACACACAGCAGCAACACACAGAGACACAGTTAGTACTAGTAGTACTCTCAGACACACAGACCTAACAAAAACACTGAACTTAAACCAAATGCAACTACAAACAGGGCCAGAACGAGGGGGTACGAAGTGAAGGAATGCAGCTTACCTAATGTTTATTTACTAACATTCAAGACAAACAAACAGTAAGAGTAAATAAAAAGTAGGATACATGGGACAGGATTTTAAGGAAAGGCTTAGGTCACACAAGCCAAAAAACCCCAACTAGTGATATGGGATGAAAAATTTTCCAGTGCTTTATTTTTCTGCAAAAAAAATTATGTTTCATGAATTCATTAATAAAAATGAATGGATGTCAAATGCAAATACAATATTTGGCAACCTTGGCAGCTTCACAGTTGTAATTAATGTTTTTCATGTGATTATTCCTAGCATACATAAACGTCATTGAAATACAGTACATATATCTCTCAGAGTGAAATGGAACTAAATAGCGACAGTGAAACTTGCAAAAATTTACTTCAAAACAGAGGTGAACTCTGTTGAAGTAGATGAGTAGTTGCAAGCATATCATGCACATTTCTTTGGGTTTTTAAAATTAATGTGTCAACAGTTTTCAGTATCTTTGTTTCCCCCCCCCCTTAAATTTCAACAATGTAAGAGAAGTGCTATTGCTTTTAAATGTTTACCAGTATTCCAGTAAAAATTTCTACATATGTAGATTCACATTAAGTGTGCTTTAATCCCCCCCCTCAAATATTTTAAGTCAAATACTGTGGTGTGTTGGGACAAAAAATTAACATGGGGTACTTTAAAAAACAATAAAAAGCTTTGTTTACCAAATACAAGTAAAAGAAACATGCTACATTAGATCACTCTCTAGGGCAGGGGTGGGCAACTTATGGCCCTCCAGATGTTTTGACCTACAGCTCCCATCAGCTCTTGCCAACATGGCCAATGGTGAGGGATGAATAATAGAAAAGTAGAGTTGGAAGGGGTCTACAAGGCCATCGAGTCCAACCCCCTGCTCAATGCAGGAATCCAAGTCAAAGCATCCCTGACAGATGGCCGTCCAGCTGCACCTTGAATGCCTCCAGAGTGAGAGAGCTCACCACCTCCCTAGCTAATTGGTTCTATTGTCTTATTGCTCTAACAGTCAAGAAAATGTTCCTGATGTTTAGGTGGAATCTGGGTTCCTGGTAGGGATGAAGGGAGCTGTAGGTCACAAAAACAGTGGCACAGTTCTGATATATTACTTCACCATCCCTCCAAAAGAACCACAATTGGCATTCTCAGGTAAAGACATTCCCTATTATTAGAAGCTAGAGCTGTCAGTCACAACATCATACCACCACCACCACCTTCCCCCCCCCCCACTTCTTCCTAGCATTTTCCTTTTATGGAGAGGGGGGGTTTGCTGTGGGGGGGGGGGAGAGCAGGCTTCAGGAGCAGGCTGCTTTACTTCTGGCATGCTTTGGAGAAAACCCACTTTGATTTGGAGAAGGACAAAAATACCTGTTTTGGTATTACAGCTGAAGCAGATGCACATCCCTAATTATCCCTGAATTACTTTGCAGCCTGAAAACCATGATCTTCCGTACCTGTCAGTGTATTTACCATTTAAATAATTTCTCCTTGACCATTGCACTTTATGTACCAGTGATGTCCTTTTGGTTGAGTTACATTGTGTTCGAGAACAGCTAATGAGAGCCAATAGGTCTGATGAAATTAATTTATAGATTAGTAAATGGCTGCAACCCCACCCCCAACACACACACACACACACACACACACACACACCAATGTTATTTTTTTTAACTTCACAAAGAAAGAAACAGGATAAAACCCATTCACCCCAGATTGAATTCACACTCTTACAGTTTCAACTGAAGAGACACCCTAGAGCTTCTGGGCAATAAGCCAGAACAATATGTTTTATCACACATCCAAATCTTTATTTCTTCTTCTTCATGAGAGAGGTTTTGTGGAGCATATAATACACTATATTTTGTGTCTTATTCTTTGGAGCCAAATCATGTAATTATAGAACAGTTACCCCACTTGGACTGGGACTCGGGAGATCCGGGTTCTAGTCCCCGCTCAGCCATGAAACTCACTGGGTGACTTTGGGCCAGTCACTGACTCTCAGCCTAACCTACCTCACAGGGTTGTTGTGAGGATAAAATGGAGAGGAGGAGGATTATGTAAGCCGCCTTAGGTTCCTTGCAGGAAAAAAGGTGGGGTATAAAAGTAATAAATAAATAAAATAAATAAAACATTACAAAAAGCAGGAGTGACTTGGTATCTAGGAGTAAAACAACATTTTACCCAATACAGACCTTATGCAAAGCAAGCCTTACACAAAAGATCTTAGTAATTTGATGATAATTAAAGGGGAATTGCTTGTTTATTCTATTTCACATATGTATGCCCCACCTTCCCTCCTCCATGGAACTCAAGGCAGCTTATACAGGGTTACCAGGAGGTCTCCCATTCAGCACTGACTAACCCAGACCTGATTGGCTTCAGGAAGGTGGCCCTCAGACCATGTGCTTGTAGGCCAAGGGGTATCTAGACATTTCCCAGAGAATGGTTTCACACCACTCTTAAAAAGCATCTTGATGTCCCTTAATTGTTCCAGTCTGAATGCTGTGGCTAATACTGGATAGAATGTATCAAAATGTACAATCTTATAGTTAAAACTTAAAGCCAGTTTTAAGCCTCATATGAAAATGCCTAAGATACTGTAAGCTAATGCCTACATCCTTTCCATTATTGGGGACATCAGCTACTACAAAGCATCATACCCACACAATGGGATGGTTCAGACAATACTTCAGAAGTTTGATGGAGCTGGCACACCAGCCCCAACTCTGCCATCCATATGGGTGTCATAAATTACTCTGGTCGAGAGATAAGCAATAGTTGTAAAAATGGTCCAAGGTTAGAAGCCGCCAAAATATCTGTCCGAAATCAAAGAAAACACAAACCAGTAGCAGAGCATGTTGAAGAGTAATCAAAGTTGAACTGGGGTCAAAGTACACGAGTCTAGGAGCTAGCAGGAGCATCTTTGCTATGGCTGATCTGCAACAACAATTGCTTCTAGCATCTGAGGTGTGTTTGGGGCCTGTCTTTTAAGCAAGAGCTTATTGGCAAGTCAGCACAGCTGGGCTAGGTTGCAGATGACATGTGCTTGGCCCCTCCCCAAACACACTCAGGCTCGGTTGCACTATATCTTCCTCCTCTATCCCAAACGGAGGTACAACAATGGGGCTAGCCCATCCAAATGGAGCCTACACATGTACAATCCTAAGTGCATAGGCTAAAATCATGCAGTCAATTCTCCAGATGAAATCCGTGAATTAATATCATAGGATTTTGGCCTATGCACATAGGACTGTGTGCATGTAAGCACCATTTCAATTAGCAGTCTCCATGAATATGGCCAAGGTGGGGCTGGGTCATCAACTCCATATGTAGGACCAAATTGGATCATCATCCAAACTCGTCTATTGTTTCACACCAAAGGTAACAGTGAAGAAAGATCAATTAGGGTGAATCCAGATGTACACAGTTTAAGAGGTAAGCCACTGTGGAAGTGTACTCAATAAATTTTGGTTGTATGTGCAATCTTCTACTCCAGACTGAGCTCAGAAGAAACCTATTATTCCTGTTTGCAGTAGAGGCCACTGTATATAGTGTTTTGGCTAGAAACTGCTGCATCTCTAACCCTCTTCTTCCTTTCTCCCAAAAGCCACATTTAAAAATATGATTCTGCTTTGTTTAAAAAAGTGGGGGGAACAAATTAAGATTTAATTGAGCAAGGGTACAATCCTACACATGTCTAGACAAAAAAAGTCCTACAACTCCCATGCTGGCTGGGGCATGCTGGGAGTTGTAGGACTTTTTTCTGTCTAAACATGCATAGGATTGTACCCTAAGCATACCTAAAAATAGGACTGGGAGAAACACCTGCTTGAAACATTGGGAAAGGGCATTATATACTATTGGATCAGCATTCAATTAACATGTCAGTATGACTGTCAAATGTCATACTGATGTTGTTGGACTTCAACTTCCATCACCCCTGACCATTGGCCATGCTGGCTGGGGCCAACAGCAGTTGAAGCTCAACAACATTTGGAGGTCCACAAGTTCCCCACCTCTGCTGACCAACAAGAATTTCATTCTATTTAAAAATGCCAGAAATTCAAGTAAGGGCTCAGACAGGCAATTCAATGGATGCCTTTATTGCACTGTAGCAAATTACACAGAATAAATGAAGTGATACCTGTAGCAGCAACATCTAAGGCCTGGGGAGTGGACATTTTTCCATCATTGTCCCCCCCTCCCTGGGCAGATCCTCCCTGCCATTAGGAAGAGTGAGGAGCTGCAGGCTGCCCAGCTGCCCATGAGGGGAGATACTCCATCCTCCCTGGAACAAGAACATGTGGTGCTACCTGGGCCTGGTTTCTGGGTAGTACACATGGAGGCTATTCTCCCGTCAGCAATTGACACAGCTACACCAGCAGCAACATCTAAGGCCTCAGCAGTTGACAGTCCCTCCAGAGCAGGGCTCTCCAACCTTGGGTCCCCAGATGTTGCTGGACTACAGCTCCCAGAATCCCTTGCCATTAGCCATGTTGGCTGGGTATGCTGGGAGCTGTAGGCCAGCAACGCCTGGGGACCCAAGGTTGGAGAGCCCTGCTCCAGAGCCTTCAGAGGTCACCATAGCCTTTTAAAGAATCAAATTATGCATTCATTCTCACTTACTGTCAGCCACCTCAGGGCCTGTCATCAGGCAGAAAGGCAGGATATAAATCAGGGACAGGCAACTTCATGCCCTTCAAATGTTTTGGACTGTAACTGACCACTGGTTATGCTGGCTGGGGCATGTGGGAGTTGTAGTCCAAAACATTTGGAGGGCACCAGATTGCCTACCCCTGATATAAATATTTTAAAATGAATAAATAAATCTCCCAAGTAGTTGCATTAGAATATTTATACGTCAACAATGAAAGATCTAATTCCATCTGTTCTTTTACACACATAGATGAAAAAATATATCATCATAAATGATCTACATTGGTTTTGCATTCTGGTAGACTATGTAGAATCCTTCATTAAAGAAAATATAATCAAAATCAGTCTTAACTTCCTAACTTTGATCTAATATTTCAGAATGAATCCCCTCCCTAACATGTATGTTTTCTTACACATACCCTCATACTAGCAAGACAGCAATGAGTCTTTTAGTCCTAGTCTATGTATGCTTACTTGGAAGCAAGACTCACCAAGAGCAACATTACTTTCTTCCAAACAAGTATTTTCCAGCTAACAGCATTCAGTGCTCCCTCCCCATCTTTCAAGTAAGTGATGTTGTTGACAAAGCTTACCTGAAGCTACAGGTGTGATTGCATTTGACATAGAGCCAACACATTAAAAGAGAACTAGCTACACCCACTGTTATTTAGGAGAGAGGCTCGGTTGGTGGCAACGAGGAGGAGGGCCTTCTCGGTGGTAGCCCCCCAATTATGGAATCAGCTCCCCACTGAGACCCACCTGGCGCCAACCTTACTATCTTTTCGGCGCCAGGTTAAGACCTCCCTCTATGCCAAGGCATTTAGTTAGGACTTGGAATAGCACGGGGGGGATTGTCACCTGTAGGCTCAGTTTTATTGGGTTTTGTACTGTTATTTTAAACTGTGTTTTTAAATTTGGTTTTTTAATTCTTAAACTATTTTGTATGTTTTTATTGTTTTTATGCATAAAGTATTGTGAACCGCCCAGAGAGCTTCGGATGTGGGGCGGTATATAAATGAAATAAATAAATAAATAAATAAATAAAATGTGCATTCTAACCCAGGGATAGGGAGAAGGTAGATCACCAGTGTTGTGTGGATCACTGGTCAATTTCTGGTGGATGAGGTGGCACCTGCTGAGTGCAGAAATCATTCTAAAACTGTTGGATTAAATGCACTTCAGTTTAATCCAGCAGCAAGGCACTTCTTATGTTCTTAAGCAAGAGTGTATATTCATGATCACTTTACACCAATTTGTGGCACCTTAAACTAAAGACTAACACATTTATTATGGTGTAAATCTTCATGGACATTGTCCACTTCATCAGATACATGAAGTGTTATTCACAGTGGTAGGAATATATACATATGGTTGGGTGGGGGTACGGACTGGAAGCAGTGAGGTGGGAGAGAAATGAAATGCAAGAAAGGACTCTTCAAGTAGAGCTAGAGTGTATGCAAAATAAGCACAATGACCCATCACAACAACTGTACTTATTTTACATAAATTCAAACTCTAGTTGAACTGTACCCATGTGTATATATCTGCCACTGTGGATAAAACTTCCTGCATCTAATGCAGTGGACTCTGATCCATGAAAGCTTGAGCCAAATTTGTTAGCCTTTCAGATGCCACAAGACTCTTGGTTTTGCTGCAACATGGACTAACCAAGGCTACCCCTTGCGAAATTAACACAGATTGGGATAGCTTTTCAGTTAAGGTTGCACTCTTGTTCTGTTTTTTAGGTTTGTTTGTTTGTTTTTAAATGGACCATGTGGATATTAGTAATTTTAAAAAAAATCCCTGCAAGGATGAAGCCAGACTATCCCAGTTCCCGTGTGCCACGTTCAAGCTATCAGCTCTGTTTGTTTTAGATGGTACAAGTTTTCTCAACAGAAAGCAGTTCCACATAGGAAAAGCATGAGAACTATTGCCTTACAAAATTGACAGGCAGCCGCATCCTAATGCATCATGCTTACTCACTGCACGCAATGGTGCTTACAGCCTTACAGTGCACAATCTTATATATATCTACTCAGAAGTAAAGTCCAGCTAGGGCTTACTCTCAGATAATTGGCTATAGGACAGCAACCTTCAGCACACACCAAACAGGAGCCTCATGTATGAAAATACCTTGATTCAGATCCTTCCTGTTGTTGAAAAAGCAAAGCTAGCCGTGCTGGTCCACGAGAAGGCGGGGTGGTGTTGCAAAACCCGCAGTTGGGAAATACCATTATTATTAAATTCGAGTTGCACATTTTTGTGGATTTTTTTATTGATCCCAATAAAGGCATTGCCCGACTGTGAATTTTGGATCCCCCCCCCCCCTTCCGCTCCCGGTCCTCTGTTTCTTCAACAAGTTAACTCACTGTTGCTAAACACAAGGAGGGAGAAGGGCTCAGAACTTCAGGTCGCTTTCTAAGAAGAGACCAAGCGAGGCGGGGGCTGGCAGAAAGGAAGAGTTTGCAAAGGAGCAGGCGAATCAAGGGACAGGGGAGGAAGGGGTAGAAGAAAGAGGGCAGCTCGCTCACCTGGTCCACTCCTCGGGCATCCCCGCCTAAGGAAAAGGAGGAGGCCATGTTGCGAGGCACTCTTGCCCAGGCACACCCCTTATTCTCGTCGAGCAAGAGTAGTCTTGTTCAAAGCTCTCCGCTCGGAGCCGCCTCTCAGACTTAGTCGCTGCTTCAAGCCCCCCGGGGATAGTGTTCCAAACACGCCGGGTACCTCAAAGCGCTCCAGGGAGGGGGGCACCAACAGGTTAAAGCTGCAGTAGAAACCTAGAAGGCGGGGGAAAGTCGCGCCGCGAGTTCTCAGCGCCTTAGCCCCGCCCGCAGCTCCTGAGAACCGGAGGGGCGTGGCCCAGCCGGCCCCGCGACCCGCTCTGCGAGGTGAAGGGTTCGCCTGAGGGAGAAGGCAAGGTGGGCGAGCGAGCGCGCCTGAAGCGCGGTGGTGGGGGGTGTTCTTCTTCTAACCCAGGAACTCAGCTGAACGGCGCGCAGTTTTGCCCAAGAGCGCTGCCGCTGAGCGGGCTTGTCAGGACGCAATTCCTGGAGGCAGCCAGATTCAGACATGTGGGGATACATTGTTGTGTGCTTTTTAGATACTCCCGAGAGGCTCAGAGTCAGGCAGCTTCTGTTCTGAGGGAGTACTTCGTACCATATAGTTCAGTCAGAAACACGAGGCAGTATTTCTGGAGCAAACCTATTCTATCAAAGTCAACGGGGGGCGGGGGGGGGATGGGAAGGAAGGAAGGGACGACGATATCAGACGGGGCAAAATTAATGGGGGGGGGAGAAGGCGAATAGACGTCTGAAAAAGAAAGAAAACGTATATTTCACATTAAACTTTTATTTATCAACCACGCTGTTGCAGTTAAAAATGCATGGTGTTTTGGCATCAGGAGGATTACAACCTCAACCCCATGCAAACTAAGAATGGAAATTCCCAGGCGAAGTCTGTGGGATATATACCGTACTTCTGAAATTGGGGCTGCAAGCTAGTCTAATTGAGAGCATGCATCCTGCGCTGGCTCACAACAGTTTGCACTGGGGGCGACTGCAGATGGACGGCTTGCGCTAGAAAGCAAAAGGGATTGCGCAGTTATTCCGTGCGCCCCCCCCCCCCACACACACACTTGACTGGGTTTTTTTCTGGTTAGAAAAAAGATGAAGGAAGTGTTGGGAAAACATGAGAGGGCTGCAAATTGAAGGTGATGTCTGCCTGTAACATTCAGTGAATGAGGCCATGATTGCACAATAAAAGTCTTGCCTGGCCCTGGAAGCACCCGGAGTTCAATGGGGCTTACTCCCAAGGAAGAGCATTGGATTTCAGTTTTATTCTGGAATACTGCTCTGTAATTTCTTTGATTGTGTGCACTCTTTGTTTATAAATCAACACTGTCAAAGGTCAGGTTACCTGCCTACCTACCATAGGCAAGCCCTGGGGGGGGGGGGGCGTTGTTTGTTTTTCGTTTTTTTTACAAAAGCAGAAGTCTTTGTTTTTGATATGTACTGGCTGGCATAATGTAGATATACCAATCTAAAGTAAAGATTGGGTATTATGATACTGTGGCACACATTGTTCCTAACCTTTATCAGTGATCTGCACCTGGAAATTAACAGGAAGAAAGGTACATACTGGCCAATTCTACTGTTTTGGGAGTAAGCCTCAGAGCTGACCTAAGCAAAGCAAAAGATGAAACCAAAATAATCTGATTGATCCAATCTCCGTTCTGGGTGTGTCAGGTCAATTAGATTTGCTGCTTGCATTTTTGATTCTAAATGGTTAGACCCCATAGCTTACCCAGAAAACTGGCAAATATGCACATTTCTTGGGGGTTCTGTGAATTTGTGGCGGCAGGGCAGCTCAGAAAGCAAGGGTGACGTGAGAGTGACTGCTCAGCAGTTCCTCAAGACTGACCCTCTAGTGTTCTCACAGGGCTAAAATAACTACTACAATAATGATCCCAAGACCAAAGCTCTATCTGAAAGTCCGACACAGAAGAATTCCCATTAAAGAGGGAGAGAGCACCAAAACTACATGCCTGACAGCAGGTTCACTCAGACCTGCCCAATAACTGCAAAGTGACAAAGGTATGCGGGGGAACTTATACTGTAGAGTCATGGGTGGAAAGAGAGTGCATAACCTTTCCCACACACTCCTGCCTTTATCCCTATGATTTCCTACCCACAGCCAGGACACATGTTTCATGTTTTCCATGTCACAGAGAAAAGCAGTTGGGAGGAAAGAGTGTATTAATTTATATCCCACCCTTTGGCTTAAAGAGCTCCAAAGGCAGGGGGTTGTGCACCCCTGGCCTAAAGGCTAAAAGTGTTGCAAGGGAAAAGCAACCTATAGGTCTGCCAACTCTTGGCAGCTTGACAAATGTAACTTTCAAAGCTTTCCCAGTCAATTTCTCTCTTCCATACAACTTGGGACCAGGATACCTAGTCAACAGTTTTCTCCTATATACACCAAATCAGCACTTGAGATCCTCTGAGGAAGCTTTGTCGGTCCTCCCACAACCAACAGTTGTTGTCATGTAACAGCACAGAAGTGGGCCTTATAAACAGTGGCACCTACTCTCTGGAATGCTTTCCCATGTGTGGTCCAAGAGGCGGAAACAGTAGTGAACTTTAGACGCCTCTTGAAGACGCACCTGTTTACTCAGGCTTTCCCTGACATTAATCGCACTGCACTGTTTTATTGTTTTGTGATATTTTGATGTTTTTGTAACATTTTAAATGTATTTATTATTGTTACATTGGTTTTTATATTTATTTTATGTTTGTTTTTAATGTAAACTGCTTAGGGATCTTATGACATCAAACAGTAAATAAGTAGTTTAAATAAATAAAAGCTTCATCTACTAAATTTCTGTGTGTTGAACTGCTGTTTTAGGAGCAGGAGCAGTAAAAGAGTTGGCAAACCTGCTCACCTATGAACTTTGCAGATGTAGATAGAGCCATCTACATCAGTGTAAATGCATGTGTCTGATGTGTGGTAATAGCCTATCCCAATGTTACTGTGTCATTCAGCACAGTAGGACAGATGTGGACCACTTGCCTTGTACATGATGTTGCAGTGGTAACATCTGCTCTTTGTCCACTGTTGCAGCTATGCATATTTAAGGGATAGCTAACTCAGAGGTTTGCTGTTAAAACCCACAGCAGAGGCAAAGGCAGCTGCAGGAAGACTAGGGCAACTGTTGCTGTTTGCAAAATGTAGCATTTGAAAACATGGGTGCTATGTGAATGTTTCCTAGCTGCCCTGTTGCCTCATTATTGCTTGCGCAATGAAGAAACAATCCCTGAGGGGCTGATCTGATTCAGCCTATCCCTTTAAAATCTACACACCATTTTGACTTGCAGGTTGGTATCTCTGTTCTTTGTTTGTGTTTGTGTGTGTGTGTGAGAGAGAGAGAGAGAGAGAGCACAAAAGTGGGTGGAGATGAAAGCAGTCAGGTGTGTGGCCATCTTTCAGAGCTCTTAATTCTATGGGCATGCAAAGGGAACTTGTGGGATTGCTTGAACTTAAACCAATACCATTATGATGAGAGGCTGGGTTTTGACAAGATACCATTTTATGAATGGGAGGGAATAGAAGACCATCAAGACCTCTTCCCAGTCACTGGACCTGCAGCTCTAATAGTGCATAACTGGTCACCCGGAACAACCAGTGGTCCCAGAACGCATGTATGCCCATACACATGCTCAGCAATACACATGTCTAAGGGAACTTTTGACATTGGTTGCACTATGTCTAGGCAGCTTTGTCCCAATCACACACACACGTATATTCAAACTGGGAGCTTGGTTTTATTGAACAGGAATCAAAGTGCACACATGATCAATCATGGGGAATTAACTTCTTGCAATAATAATGAGAAGGCGCTAATACAAATGCTAAAATGGATTCCATTAGCTCATATAAGGTGAACAGACATATTAAACAAGCAAAGCATAGAGCAAAATCAATTGGGTACCCATCCATGCATAGGGTTCGAAATGTGTGGGGGAAATTGCTCCACCACTCACTGACTGAGCCAAGGGCTGCTATGCATAGTTAATAGGTTTGGCTAAGGTTTCAAGGGAGTAGTAAGAGCTGGGGCTAGACCAGGGGTGTAGAACCTCAGGCCTGGGGGCCAAACTGCCCTGCCTGGGGTCCCAGTCTGGACCTCTAGGGCTCCCTAGATGGCTATGCCCCTTTCCTGCGGCTCCATTCCCTTTCCCCTGCCCACTGAGTGGTTGGTGATTTCCTGGATTTTGTGCAGTTTTTCCCCATTCTAAAAGATTGACACACATCTCCTAAGGCTTAGTTACTGGCAGTAAGAGCTTCAACCTATATATGATGGAATTTTTGGCCCCTCCTCGTTTGCCCAAATTCACCTTCTCCCGGAAGCCTTTGGAACATCCCTCTTCAACGCTCTATTTTAACTAAGCCAAAGCATGTCTAACTGAAATAATTGCACATTCTTCCCCTGATTACCCCTACCTCCATCCCTTCTTTCCTCTGTTATTTCCTTGTGTCTATTTTTGATCACATGCCCCTTGGGGTAGGGGCCTGCCATACCTGTTCCTTGTAAAATGAATGTTACTATATCTATTGTTTGATAAATAGATGGATGTATAGACATAAAAATATGGGAAATATGTAAATATATGCAACTTTGGTGGATTTGCATAATTTATATACTTTGGAAAATTCAGCTTTTCTTGCTACATAATTTGTGCTACCTTGGTGGAAGCTTCCCATATTTTTAAATTAGTGCAGTGTACACACAGCTCTGACAATGACCTACTTGTGTACTGAATTCTTCAAATAACATCTCTATCATAAGATAGTGCCCTGCAGGAATGAGCATGGTGTTGCTGTCATCAGGTAGTGTCAGCTTACAATCATGCCATACTACATTGTATCTGTCTAAACAGGGACCAGGTAATCGACCAACCAACCACAACAAGCAGCTCTCAATTATATGCAGATAAAGTTGTAATAAAGTAGGGAAAAGCATTTTCTCTGTTTTAAGAATTAATTATAATTAATGATATAATTATAGTAGGCTACAAATGATAGAAATAGCTTGTTCAAAGTTGCTTCATTCAGCCAGCTTCCATCCAGGGCCGGTGCTACCATTAGGCCAACTAGGCAGCTGCCTAGGGCGCAGGGCTAAAGGGGGCACCAGAAACGCCTTGGGGGAAAAAAATACAGCGCTCTCAAGTGGGAGGGGGGGCGCTAAATATCTGATCTTGCCTAGGGCACCAAACTGCCTTGCATCGGCCCTGCTTCCATCCTTTTATCTTTGTTTACTTTTCAACCATTTACAGGAAATTCTCCCTTCTCTTTCCCTCTCTCTCTCCCAGTATTACTTGGCAACCTGTCAAAATGTAGCACAATACATAAAAAGCAGAGTTATGTGATACCTGGAACTGTTCCACCATAATCTATATATATATAAAAGAAGGTGTCCTGACTGACTGATTGATTTACTGACTCATCAACACCCAGCTCAAACCGTTTAATCTAGGAACGTGAAATGTTGAAGGGACATTGCTTTTATGATGTAGACCCCCACTAAGGAAGGATTTTTGGAAATTCCTTCCCTAAGGGGGTGAAAAAAGGAGGCAAATCGCCCCACTCTCATATCTCCTATGGGCAAAACAACAGGGGAGCAGTTATGCAAGTTGGCCTCATCTCATAATTGCTACAGGAGCCAATATTTTATTTATTTATTTATTTATTTATTATGTTTATACCCCGCCTTTTTTCCTGCAAAGAACCCAAGGCGGCTTACATAATCCTCCTCCTCCTCGCCATTTTATCCTCACAACAACCCTGTGAGGTAGGTTAGGCTGAGAGTCAGGGTTCTGACAGAGGTTTGTTCTTGGATTGGAACTACAGTTAAATTATGTATTGTCTCAGTGTTGTGCTCACACTAGAGGGCGGGGGGGACTGATCTATCTAGCACAGGGCTCTCCAACCTTGGGTACCCAGATGTTGCTGGACTACAGCTCCCAGAATCCCTTGCCATTAGCCATGCTGGCTGGGTATGCTGGGAGTTGTAGGCCAGCAACATCTGGGGACCCAAGGTTGGAGAGCCCTGATCTAGCAACATAGCAATGGCAGCATAGTTATGGGTTTCCCCCTCTCCATTATTATACGCACACACACACACACACACACACACACTATTATGGCACAGTAACCCCTGCATATTTTTCCTCTGAACATTAAGGGTTTGGTTTTTTTTAAGGTTCCAATTATTACAGTTGTCAACCCTTCAATGTGTTTTGTTTTGTTTTTAAATCATGTACTAGGATGGTTCCAAAACCTCTGGTTCTAAAAAAACAACAACCAGTCATTTTTGGCTGGACTGGAGGCAAATCCCAGTGGTTTGGGGTGGGGTGGGTGGCGAATTCAATGATTTGGGGCAGAACATTTTTTCTTGCAACTGTCCTGAAAGCAAATTAAATAAACATATAAAGAATCCTTGGCCAGGCCTCTCCCCCTCCCCCAGATCAGCCAACAACCCTACCAGAAATTGTTTGTCTGTCCTCTGCTGTATCAAGGATAACGAACACATAATCTCTTTTAAATCAACCTAATTCATATTCTCAACTGAGTCAACTTTGGTTTGGCCTCATCATTATGTAGAGAACAGAATATACTTTCTATTTTGTCTACAGAGATGCCATTGCTGCCAGGGAATATAATATGCATATTAAAGACAAGACTACATTGACTCCTGCAGCTGCCTACTGGTCAGAAAATAAAACACACTTGTTATGGTAACTGGTGGATTCTTATTCATTGATACAAGGCTCACACTATGATGGGACTGTGGTGGTCAGTTTGGGAACATGTCTACATGCTACAGCAGTGTAGCCCTTCAGAGGAGCACATGCCGCACAACAAGGGACCAGAAAATAAATCCTATTGGAAAAGGCAGAAGGGCCTGGATATGCCTGGCCCAGAGAAATGAAGATCAAGAAGGAAGTCTACACTACAAATTTCAACCAGTTCCAAACATGTTTAGCTTCTAAGCCAAGGAATCCTAAGTACTGTAGTTCTGTAAATTCCCTACAAATTGCTAAGAATGCTTAACATTTTCTCAAAATTACAGTTCCCAGGTTTCTTGGAGGGGGGCATGAAAGTTAGGCCTGTTGAAGTTCACACACATATACACTATGCATTGTTTATTTATTTTAAGTGTTTTACCCCATTCTTTAGCTGAAAAGAATGTTGTCTTCTTTTCCCAGTGTGGCTTATGTAACATTAATAACAAACAAGACAGCTCCTGTCCACAGGTTTATGGACTGTAAGACATGACACAAAAGGAAAAAGGAATGAGGAGGGAAGAGGAAAACAAGCAAACTCAGGCAACAGTTCTTAAAGTTATTTGACCAGCTTGAATGGAAAGAATACAGTTCCATTTGGCTACTCTTCTCCCTGAACTGTTGCTATTCAAGCTGGTCATTATAAGAACTTTGTAACTCCCTTTGCTGCAACCTGGTGGAATTTAAATCCCTTTGAAACCAATGTAGCTGGACCTCTTTTTTGGTACCATTTCCTGCATGTCCAGCTTGGTGCTACAATATTGCACAACCAGTTGTGTGAGAAGCCAACATAGGAAGATGACCTTATACCAGGTCAAATACTCTGCCAGGCAGTGGGTCTCCAGGGTCTCAAGCAAGAGACCTGTGACCTTCTTCTGCTCCCATCACCTGCAACCTGCTCCTTCTAACTGAAGACGCTGGGGATTGAACCTGGGACTTACTGCATGCATTGCAAAGCATGTGCTATGATCCCTCCCCATCTGGATGCCCTTTAAGCAATCTTTTGAAGAAATGACATAACAGTGCACCAACTGGCTTCCCAACAAACATACTCCTGGCAAATTAGACATTTAAGAGGAAATTACCTTTGGAAAATACCTAAGAACACACATTATATTGGTCCAGCTAGCACAGAATTATTTACTGTGCAAGGTCTCAGACTGTGGACTAAGCCTAGAATTGGTGCCGGCTCTAGGTTTTTAAGGGCCCTTGAGCAAGTCATTCTCAATGGGCTTCCTCCTTCAGTGAATCTACCTTCTCACCGCCATTGTCACCAGCTGCTGTTGCTCCTCCTCTTTCTCATCATTGCTGCCACTTGCTTGCTTGATGGGCAGAGAGCCAGTGAGCAAGCAGGCAGTGGCATCTACTGCTTCTCCTTCTCCCCACCACCATTATCTGGGCCAGAGTAAGAGG
Source organism: Shinisaurus crocodilurus (assembly GCA_021292165.1). Classification (NCBI taxonomy): domain Eukaryota; kingdom Metazoa; phylum Chordata; class Lepidosauria; order Squamata; family Shinisauridae; genus Shinisaurus; species Shinisaurus crocodilurus. Next base: position 115,829,711 of record CM037878.1, on the reverse strand, counting down.
CAGGTGAACAAGCAGGTTGCAATGGTGAAGAAAAGGAGCAACTCCAAGGGAGCTGTTGGCTATGGGCTGTGGTCTGGGCTCTCATCAGGTGCCCAGCCTTGCCTACCCTTGATGCCAGCCCTGCTTAGAATCTTAGGCATACCAAACATCTGCTTTTATACTGTGCCATGGGCTGTCCGTTTTTTAAAAAAAGGTATTACCCTTTTCTCTTGGATTGTTTGGCTTGTGTGAGATTTGCACTCAGGACCTCTTGCACCCAAAGTGGGAACCATGCCTGCTCTAGACCAACACATTTCCCACAAAGCTTTCAAGCTGTCAGTCCCTTTCTAAAACAAACTGTGTATAACTAATGCCTCTCTGTAATTACACTTTCTTTAAGGCACATAAATGAGATATCTTTGCACATTTATCCATTTGACTACTCTGCCCTCTAATGGGCAACTGTCAGATAGTCACCCATAATATCTTTTATCCATTTTTTCTCTCTATAATAAAGAAATCCAACCAGCTATGATTTAGGAGACTGTTTTGATGCTGCCTTAAAAGAGCATCTATGTTAATTCGGGTTTATTAATAATTTAGCTGTAAGTATTTTAAACTGCTCCATATGTAAATATTATCTCAATTGGAAATAATAACATGAACAGCAAATAAGGTATAAAAATAATATATTGCAGCTCTGTGTAATTTTTCAGCTGAGAATATTAATGTACATTTCAATTAAATGAATATGCCAGTACTCTATGGTGTGTAGAGCAGGAACCTTTATTTTCCGGGCAGGGCTGCTGTTCTAAGGAAATATATGGCAACTCGGTTTGAGCAAGGGGTGCCCAGCAGAGAGGCAGATTTCATACAAGAGGGAAAGCCAGTATGGCATAGTGGACTTGGATCAAGGAGATTGAATACAAGTAGCTGCGCTGCACAGCCATGAAGCTCACTGGGTGGCCTTGGACAAGTCATCATCTCTCAGCCTGACATACCTCATAGGATTGTTGTGAGGACAAAATGTGGTGACCCCATTTACACTGCCGTAAACTTATTGGCAGAACTGTGTGGTGCAAATGTGATGAATAAGTAGGGGCAGACGATGGACCCAGAGAAGGGGTGCAGTGTCTCTGCCCAGCAATATAATTAAGACTTGCTAGAGAAGTGGATGAAGCACTTAACCCCAAAGCAGCCCTACTTGTGCAGTGAGTTGAACATCATGTATTGCACATGCTCAAGTGGTCATCTGATTGCTCCATCATACAGCCATATTGGTTTTCAACCCAGGAAGAGGTAAGTCATTCCCAGGGCCAGATTAAGGCCAACTGATGCCCTAAGCACAGCCCAATAATGGTGCCCCCTCGGCCCTTCCATTGTTTAGCTGGCAATAAATTAAGACTCAATAAGTGCTGAAGGTGAAATAAGACATTAAAAACTCAATTTTCTTCAAGGCCATCCCCCACGCCAGAACACACAACTATATTAAATATAAACTTTTTTAAAAAAATATTTATTTAACACTAAATATCAGCAAGCAATATAAGCCAATTACTTACTTATAACTAGGGCAACAGAAAGAAATACAAATTTTCATCACTGTTGTATGCATTTTTAAATAAAACTGTTATAAGAGGGGAAATGCAAATGCAAAAATCTGTGATACTCTGTGGTGCCCCCCTTTCCTTGGTGCCCTAAGCATGTGCTTATACTGCTTAATGGTTAATCCAGGGCTGCTCATTCCCCCACCACCACCCATGCACTTCCTGAGAGGCTGAAAACCCAAGGCATAGTCAAATCCCCCTTATGTCAAGCCACTCACCATTTTCCCTGTTTGCACTTCTTTGTTGTAACTGCTTGCAAGGTGTGCTACACATCCATATTGAAGAGAGTAGCATATGAGTTTGGCTTGAAGGTTTCTAAGCCTAGGGACTTGACCTTGATTTCAGAGAACAGAACATTTTCACATGCATCTGCTACACTCTTCATTACATGCCATCTGTAAAGGGGACTGGTGAAACAAAATGGACAGATGTTAGCTTTCACTTGCAGCAGACCTAACACTTGAGCTGCAAAAGTGGGGGGGAGGATGTAAAGGAAAAAGAACAGATCTTATTGCTTTGCTAAATTACAGCCCTGCAGTTGTACTGTAGGTCTCCATCATCCTTATCAGTATGTTTCATGGTGTTTAAAGCTAAGTCTGTTTTCGGAAAGAAGAGTGAGCTGATATACATCTTGGTTCCTGCCACTTTTGGGCATCAAAGGTATTCCTTGTAAGGAATAAGAACATTCACTGCAGGTGTTATTTTGGGATGTGGGTGGCAGAAACCTGCTCACTGTGTAGTGTTCACATGAGGTGATGGTCGCTGATGGCTAGACAAATTCAGAGAGGATACTGTTAACCTTGTCAGCTAAAACTGAAACATCCATGTTTGGAGGCAGCATACTTCTGGTGACCCAGGAGAAGACTGGAACCCCTCCTTCCTCTCTCTCACACACAATATTTAGGATGATAGGGTTACATTATAAAGGGAAGGACTCCAAATAGGTAACACCCCATTTGGTTTCCATTGTCTCTGAATTGTGGATTGAACTACACATGCACATGAATCACTTTGTCACAGTACTTGGGATTGTATCACTTCACTGGGAGGTGTGGGCTAAGGCTATATATTTGAATGTTCCCTCCAGGGCTGGCATCAATGGTAAGCATGCTTGGATACCTGCTGAGGGGCCATACCCCAGCAGGGGTCCAGTGACGAGAGGCCCCTGTATTTGCTCCTTTTCTTCACCATTGCACAACTGCTTGTTCACCTGCATCTTGCTCTGGCCCAGACAACAGCAGTGATGAGAAGGAGGAGCAGTAGATCATAGGATAGGATCATCGAGTTGGGAGGGGCCTACAAGGCCATCAAGTCCAACTCCCTGCTCAATGCAGGAAACTAGAGGAGGGGTCTCCCATCCAAGTAATAACCAGGCCTGACCCTGCTTAGCTTTCCACGCTCAGACAAGCTGAGGCAGCATGAGCCACAGATGCCACTGCTTTTCTGCCTGTCAAGCAAACAAGTGGTAGCAATAGGGATGAGAAAACGGAAGAGGAGGAGCAAAAGGCAGCTGGTGATAATGGTGGTGAGAAGGTAGACTGGGGAGGGGGGGCATTGAGGGTGTCTTGCTCAAGGGCTCTCCAAAAACTGGAGTTGGAACTGTTTCCCTCACATCAAATTCCCTACCAATTCAAAGGCAGAATATCAGGGAGAGGGTTCTAGACCAGTTTTCTCCCAGAAATACAAGATTGTTGTATACAAGGGAGTTTTTAACACAATGGACCCTGTGTAAAACATGTAACTCTTCACCAGCAATCTGAAAAGGTAAAACCAAGGAACTCTGTGCTGCATGCTTAAATATCTGCATGGTTGATACATTTAGGACAGCCTTTCCCAACCTGATACCCTCCAAATATGTTCAACTACAACTCCCATCACCCTCAGGCAGCATAGCCAATGGCCATCTTGAGGGCACATGACTGGGGAAGGCTGACGTAGGACCGTGCTTTTCCTAGGCTGTACCACTTCAGGCTACAGGTGAAAGGTTGAATATTTGCATACTCCCCCCTGTAAAACCAGCAACACCCTACATGTACAAAACTGGCAAGTCAGGGAAAAGAGTTCAGTCAAGTCTTCTTTCTGACAGCCTATTTGTCTGTGTCCAGGGAGTTTTATCCATGGGGAAGTATGCAAATATAAAACACCCAGTATTGAAGTGGTACAGTCCACGGAAAGCTTTACCGTTTGATTCAACTGAATGTATTGGGTGGTACTAAGTGTAAATCGGTGTACACTTAAAAACCAATCTCTGGCTTTGTAGATGTGACTACTATAATTTGTCACCCCACCCCTTTTCTCAGCTTTCCACAGAATCTGTATATTCCAAATAGTTATGGAGAGGTGTACACATGTCATAATCCATCATTACTTCTATCTCCGATATTAAGGCTGTAAATGTCATTGCCTATGTAGCCAAAAAAACTGCATGACCAGCACACCAGAAGCAGGTATCAGCAGGCTTGGGAGAACCCCAAGGTTTGCAGAAGAACAAACACAGTTTAAGAAAAAATACCTTTTGAGATGGGGGACCAAAAACTGTTCAGTAAGGACTAAGCATGCTCAGTGGCCACAGAATGCTGTCTTTTGGGGGTGGGGGAGGAAAGGGGAAAAAAGAGGCAGGGAATTGAATGCAGTGGTTGGAATCCTGAACAGCAGCTCTCCACACTGCAACATTTTGTTGCAGGTCCTATATGTTTTGTGTATTTGTACTAGCTACTTTCTTACAGGAAGATTCCATCCCAAACCACAGTACTTCAGAAACAGTGGGGACTTCAGTGTTGGCAAGGGAGTTTGTGATGTATCCTCCTCATCTGTACATTGTGGGATGAGTGATTATGCAAAGTATTGGAGAAGCAGCCTCAAGCCTACAGGTTCTTCTCCTTTTTCAAGCCCCTCTGAAGACACTTCATATGCCAGTCACCTTTGTAATATTTCTTTAAATATCTCAGCTGGTACCCCATCAAATACATCGAGGGATAAAGAACATTCAATGGAAAGTGTGCATAGTAAACCACAATCACTCAGTTCTCCATTGGTCTGCACAGAGAAAAACAGACGAAGGAGTATGGAAGTAGCATCATCTGTTCCTATCTTCTCCACATCATGCAAGTCGGACTCGTCTTTTATTAATAATCATTTAAACCAGGATTCGCCTCATGACCTGCCTAAATATTTAGATGAAGGGTTTATTGATATCCACTGCCATCTGGACATGTTACAGTATATTCAAAGATAGCTTTCAGGGGAACCTTTTCTAGGTAAGTTTCAAAAGATGATAGCACCTTTCCTGAAGAACTGCAAGGCTGTATAGTTGATTTTTGTGACCCTCATACCTTGAGCAACTTCTTATGGGAAGATTTATTAAAGGAAGACTCGGTTTGGGGGGCATTTGGCTGTCATCCACATTTTGCCTGTTACTACACAGATCTTCATGAAAGAAATATCTTACAGGCAATGAGGCACCAAAGCTATTGCCTTTGGAGAAATGGGACTAGATTACTCTTATAAGTATAGTACTGAAGTCCCAAAGCAGCATAAAGACAATTGAAGATGTGCTGCTTTCTTACTTGCTTCAGGTATTTGAAAGGCAACTGAACCTAGCTGTTTCCTTAAGGAAGCCATTGGTAATTCACTGCAGAGATGCTGATCTGTTGAAAATCATGAAAAAAATGTGTACTGAAGGACTACAAAATACACAGGCATTGCTTTACTGGCAGATTCAGCGTCATAGAACCATTGTTGGACTACTTTTCAAATCTTACTGTTGGATTCACAGTGTTACTGACATATCCATCAGCTAATGAGGCTAGAGAGTCAGTTCGAAAAATCCCTTTAAGCAGAATAGTTGTAGAAACAGATGCACCTTATTTCCTTCCTAGGCAGGTGCCCAAAACCAAATGCCAGTATTCACACCCAGGAGTAGCCCTGCACACAGTGAAAGAGATTGCCTGCCTCAAGGAGGTGCCACTGTGAGTCATGTTAGCCATTCTAAGACAAAACACCAACAAAATGTATGACTAGTAGGTTCGAGGAAATGTAAAAGAGCTGATGAGGAAAGGTGTCTAGGTTTTTATATTATGTTTTGTTATGTTTTTGTTTTGACAAAACAAACAAATTTTGTTTTGTCAACTGACCAGAGAGCGACGGTATAGAAATGTGATAGATGATGATGATATTTCCATCAGGAACAGTTTTCATTTACTGCATTGTCCCAGAATGCCTTTGTGTCACCAAATAGCATGGCCTGTTTACAAACATCTCCTCTTCCTCTTTCCATTTTAAGACTGAAAGGAGTCTGTAAACAATGGAGTATGCCAGGCACAGCACTTAGCAGGCTGCTTGGCACAGAAGCCTCTCTTGTCTTATTTGTTTCCTTTTCTCAAACGGCCAGGATGTGGGAGACCTCTTTGTAACTCAAAAGCCTGTAGACTGCATTTTAAACAACAGTTGGTCCCACCTTTCTTAAAAAGTGGCCTCACTTCCGTTGTTAGGCTGACAATCATCATCAGGCGATCACTCGTGACCGAGTAAGATTGTCTTCCGGGATAAAAGGAGGAAATTCTAAAGAAGATTGTGTAGACTCTAGCGATGGGTCCGTAAGTGACTGTGGAGGCCAATTCTAGATCCACACAGCTTCCCACAGTGAGGACACAGGTTACCAGATAGAAGATGGTCCTGTAAAGAAAGACAGCTATTGTTTGTTTTTAATATAGAAAGCAGAATTGCCACCTTTTGTTCTGGCCAGTGCCTTTTAATTTACGACATGCCGTAAATTCAACCGGTGAAGCTTTCTTATCCGCGCGTTTCCATGAGGTAAAAGCTTCACCGGTGCGTTTACGCCTGTCGTGTAGCTGTTATAGGCGCAGGACAGGAGATGCGGTTAAAGTCGCTTTGGGGAAACAATAGCCGTCTGAAAAAGTGAGATAAAAACACAGTAAGTAAATAAATAAGGTGCGGGGGGGGGGGAGAATTCCAAACTGGAAATCGCTGGGAGCATGAGAATAGATATTTTAGAAAAACTCTTCAGCCTCAGAAGAGCGAAATGGAAACACTCGTGAAGCAAACTGAAAAAGCAGACATCCACGGCCTTTGTGAATCCGCGCCATATTATTATGATGTTTGATTTATTAACACGCGTCCCTGCTTGAATTCCCTGATAAAGGGGAAATGAAGCGGGTGGGAAACAAACAACCCAGCCAGGAGCTACAGCAAAAAAAAAAGAGAGAGCAGAATACACGTCGGAGGAATTCCTATTCAGCTTGCTGCGCCCGGCCGCTTCAGGCCAGCCCTACCGCTCTTCCGCAGAGCTTTGGCGCCGGCCCACTGGCGCGCGCTGATTGGCCATTTTGAAAGCAGCGACGCGGCGCCATTGGTGCGTTGGGGGCGGCTTAGCGCGGTTAATTTGAATCCGTCTCTGTTCGGCCTCTCACAGCAGGCGCTGGGAGCAGCGTCTGCTCGCTAGCTCTTCCCAAGCCGGGTTCTTGGCTTGCCGGGGAAGCGAGAGGAACGGCTAGAGCAGTGTGGCTGGCCCAGGCTGAGGTGTGGGTAAGGGGCCAGCTTGCATGCATGCGTGTAAGATTGGGGGAAGGGGCGGTTGGTGGCTCGGGAGCGGGGGATAGAAGTTCCTGGGGAGAGCTGGTGGTGAGTATATGGTGGGGATTCATAGGGGTTTTTGTGTGTGGGGTGTGTGTATTAAACGCCACTTTAAAAAATAAACATATTACGCAGCTACAGATACCTAATTGTGCCTGAGAAGCAGAACATTTTTTTAAAAAACAAGAAAAACAGTTGCGACTTTATATCTCCAAAACTGCCCCCGTGGGTTCATTTGCCTTTACCCACTTCCTCTTCTGCATTTTTTTTTATTGGGTGGGGTTGAGGGAGATTAGTTTTCATTCTTAAAGCTGTGATCTTATGCATACTTACTCCAGATTACTTTTGAGCAATAGTGGATAGGGCCGAGTAGTTAACCAGATAGGATTTCTGAGAAAAGAAAGGAGGAGAGGTGATTAAGTTTTCACCCACCCCCACCAAACTGTAAATTTAATCTGGGTTTAGAGGGTAAAAATCGTGGTGTGTGTGAGTGAGAGAAACTATTGAGAGGTCTATTCTTGCCTATTTACATGCCTAATTCCTCAAGATCTGTTTTCCCTTGGCCTCTTTTAAGTGTACACGTGGCTCTCCTGGCCTCAAAATGTGGTCCCTTATATGAACCAACTAGTGCATACAGCACTGAATCCTTGTGAAAAGAATTTTGGCCTTCTGGAGTGCTACTTCGTTTGGCAAAACGTTGTTGTATGAGAGGCTTGAAAAGTGATGGTTTCTGGAATACAATTAAGCAGGTATCACTCTAGATTTGGGCAAGGAAAGGCAGTGAATACAATAACTTACAAACTTTCATTCTTGTGTGTCCTCTTGTTCCTAGGCTGAACATGGGACGGCTCACACATGTGGAGAAGAATTGTACAACAATTAAACATTGCTTATGTAATCATACACTTCCTATATGGGCATGTAATTATTTATAGATGACAGTGCAGATATGGGGATGCCATATGGAACTTCCAGTGAACAATATTTACGCCAACTAGGTTGGTGGGAACAGGGAAAATATTTATAGTGGAGGTGCCACACATTCCCACCTGTTCGTGTGATCAGTGTACCTAAATGGAGGACATCAATGTGAATACCCACTCTCAGTATTGTCCTGCCTCTATACATCTGATAGACAAGGTGTCCTTGATAGTATTTGGTGACTATACCAGAGTATTTACGGTAGATAGCCAGCTGTCATCACTCACATTCAGGGCTCTAGTATTTGACTGCCTCATTTTTCTGTGGTGCTAACCTGGATTCCTGAAATAAACCCCTCCTACTGCTACCCCTAACTAAAGGGAAAATAACTCCTTCATCTCAATACAAGCATGGGTATGCAATGACAATGCATTTCTTTACAAATTCTTAGTTTTTTTCAACCCATGTATGAACTGCTGTAGGTAAAGTTAACTGAGACTAAAAAGGGGGGAAATGATCTCTTGTTACTTTCCTTAACATCAAGGTAGTAATAGAACAAAATACCTTTCCTCTTAACTTAATTATAGCTGGCTGAATTGCCGTTTGTGCAGGAAATAAAGACATGCATGCCCATTCAAAACATTCCCAAGTGGCTTTTGGAAACCTAATGGAAGGGTGCCTTTTATATTCAGTATGCACTTGTCGTTACAAATGCCTACTCTCCTTGTTCTCTTTCAGGTCTAAAAGGAATAATGGACGACTACACAAAAATAGAAAAAATTGGTGAAGGTAGGTAATCTGTGATCTGTCCTGTAGTCTAGGCCTGCCTTGCATCCCCATCCTAAATCTATATACTTGGAAGCAAGTGTCATAGATTTAGATGGAGCTTAGAGTCGAATTACACATGAATTTAGGACACCTCCACCCCAGTTGTCATTAGCTGTGGAGGGGGAAGCTTAATGACTTGACTTAAGCCTGTAGGTTTTCTCCTCCACTGCTAATAGCAGCTTTGGGATGGGGGTGTTTTATTGCATCAGGGCTACAGTGAAGGGGCATGGGGTTAGAGCCCCCAATCCAAATTCCTTGCAGCTGTTCTTTCTAAAATAAAAAGGTGTTCTGACTTCCAATCACTAACACAGTGGCCTGGCTCAAATGTAATGATCCCAGTCTGATAAACCATGGTTTAACAGAGCAGGAGTGAACTGTGGTTGAAGGATATCCTACAAACCAGGATATCAACCCAGGGTAGATCTGATTTATAGGGACCGTTAAATCACAGTTTCTCAGTTTATACATCATGGGAAACTGGTTTGAGAAACCAGGAAAGCTTTGTCGAAAGGGAGGAGCATGGAGGAAGTGCGTAGGCAGTGGCTTGTTCTCAATCCGATAAACTATGGTTGATTTGACTGGTTATAATATCTGATCCAGGTGGTATCTCTTGATTACATCAGCTGAGCTTGGATGATGATGATGATGATTTATTAAATGTAAGCATCACTTCCCACTGCAAAAAGCAGTCTTGAAGTGACTTGCACAGAAATACAGACATCATAACAGCGGCACGCCCCCCCATCAATATAAACCAGTACAATACAAACAAAAATAAATACCACAAAAACATAATCTAAAAACAATACAATATGAAAAGTGTTCATCCACAATACCCAAAATCCCCCCCCCCCCCCCTGTTCACAGTCTAGAATGCATACCGCAAAAGCAGCCCACAACAATTGGGCTATAACTGATGTCCAAATGCTTGGGAAAATAAAAACTTCTTTGCCTGATGCCAAGATTACAGCGTTGGTGCCAGGTGAGCGTTCTTGGGTTCCATAAACATGGGGCTATCACAGAAAAGGCCCTGTCCCAGTATCACCTCCCCGGCGAGCTTCTCTCGGAGGGGGCACACAGAGAAGGCCTCTGAAGCTGACCCCAAGGATTGGGTAGGTTCATATGGGGGGAGGTGGTCCTTGAGTTATTGGGGTCCTGAGCCATGTAGATATGGCCCAGAAACAAATTGGCAACCAGAGCAGGCAAGCCAGGACTGGACTTATATGTTCACATTCCCTAGTCCCAGCCAACAACCTGGCCACAAAATTTTGTACTATCTTCAAGCAGAAGAAAGGAATGGAAAGAAGCTTAACTGGGAGGAAATGGTCTGGGGGGGGGGGGGTAGGGAGACACATTTGCATGAGAGAACCTGCAAGTGTGGGAAGGATTAAGCACTCCCTTCCACCTGCCAATTTTGCCCCGCATTCATATTCCTGTGGTGAAATTGTGCTTTCTGAGGTTACATGCTTCCGTCCTCGGATTGATGAGAGACTTTGTACCATGTTGAGCCTATGTGTCCAAAGACTGGACCTTCCATCTACAAAGAAACGATTCCAATTGTAAGTCTGTATGGTAGCCTTGCTTAACAGAATCTTGACCTTCAATTTTTACTGCTACGGTGTTTGCCACGTTTTTGGTATTTGTGTATGTGGCAGATAGGGCATAGTTCTTCCCCTTCTCCCTGACATCTAGGTTTTTTTTATGTGCAGGGAATGTTTATATGGAAGAACATTCAGACTACAGGTGGGGGTTCATATGATTGAAGTGGTATGCAGGTTTACAACCTCAGTGGGAACTAGGTCTCAGTCACCTGACCTGGATCTTGTGAGCCTGGGAAGTGATAGTCTTCAGCCATAATTCCAGATATCTGAGGGAGGAGGTGAGGCAAGAGGTAGTGACCTTTTGGGAGGAGGAACATAATCTTCATAGTTGGTGACTTTGGCAGAGGGCATCAGTAACTGGTCCTGTAAACTCAGTGTGAGCTAGTCTTAACTATGCTGCAACCAAACCTCATTCTCTTGTCTGTGGCTTTGTTGTGCACTAAACATCAAGGCAGACAGACACTTTTTTTTTTGGCAAGTCCCAAGATGTCCAGCAGATTAGATAATGTTACTTAAGAATATGGGCATACTTAGTGACCTGGTCTGGACAACACGACAGACCACCACGGGTTAATTAACCCTCGGGACACTGCGGCATGTGCCATCTACTATTATGAATATGCCAGCCCCATGTCTTGTTGTGTCATCTGAACCTGGTTGGCGGGTTATTTGGGGGTTAAACAACCTTTGCAGAACCCATGGTCTGTTTTAGGGGTATGTGAGGGTTGTTTAACCCTCAAATAACACCTGCCTCCTAGGTTCCGATGACATGACAAGCCATGGCAACCCCTGAGCAGGGCTTGTATATTCAAAATAGCAGTTGGCATATGCCGCAGCTCCTCAAGGGTAAGTTAACCCATGATGGACTGTCATGTGCAAACTGGCCTACTGTTTGCCTAAGCTGCTTCATGTGAGTTTTTGGAATGTGCTCAGGAGTGTTTGTGGGGTGTACATACTCCTGTTCTCCGAGCATCCTTCTTGCTCATCCCTTAAATACTCAAGTTAGCCAAGTTGTATGGTTCTTGCTGTCTTTTCTAGCTTTGGTATGCCAAATTATCAAATGAGTTCAGTTTCCTGGAATTTGCATCCATATTACTAGCACTGTCTTAAATAACTGAATCATGCCTCTTATCATGCCTCAATTGTACATGCGTGAATTGTACTACATTGTTGACTTTTTTGCATTAGGAACTTACGGTGTTGTGTATAAAGGCAAACACAAAGCTACAGGCCAAGTGGTCGCCATGAAGAAAATTCGATTGGAGAGCGATGAAGAAGGTGTTCCCAGCACTGCTATCAGAGAGGTCTCCTTATTAAAAGAGCTACATCATCCCAATATAGTCTGGTATGTATATCATGGAAGGTTTTGGTTGAAAATAGGTTTCCCTGTCTTCTTTGTATCCAATGAATATGCAAAATTCCGCCTAATAGTGCAAGAGAATGGCCTGGTTTGCATGTCAGTGTTACTCAGAATTTTAAATAATTGTGGGTTATTGTGAGTGCACGAACATGCTAGTGAATGCTACCTGATTGCTCCTGCTATGAGAGGTAGTGGCTAAACAATCCAGGAATCCTGGGTTGTTTTCTGTGACGTGTGGACCAGGAACTCTGGCTTGTCTCTCTTCCAACGAGCCAGAGTTGGAACTCATGTTTTACCCAGAGTTAAAGCCAGAGTTCCTGGTTTGCCCATAGTGGCAAACAACCCAGGGATGGAGCATCCCTGGTTTGTTTAGCTGCTACTGCTGCTCACAGTGGGAGCAATTGAGCAGCATGAACTAGCACACTCGTTCATGACAAACCAGGATTTTTAAAAAAAATATCCTGTGTTGTCATGTGAGAACTGGGATAATCTCTTGTATGCTACAAAATGTAAAATATTGGTGTTGGTCTTAAAACTGTAAGTCCTTTGCAGTCCTTTGCAACTTCTCTTGTGATCCCAAAATAGAGGGCCATAAGTCAAATGCCACTAATAAGGTTGCGATCCTATGCACATGTGGTTGGCAGTAAGCCTGGATGAACATACCGTAGTTGGAAGTAAGTCCCAGTAAACAAGTTTAGGGCTGTGCTGCAATTGTTCTGTTTCACGATCTATATGATGTAAGCTTGTTCAGGTTGGCTGGATACTTTGTCTCCATTTGGTTTCCCTGGAGTATACAGACAAATCTGGTGCATGTGTAGGGGCAACATAGATTTCATAGATCATAGAGCTGGAAGGAGCCTACAAGGCTATCGAGTCCAACCCCCTGCTTGATGCAGGAAACTAGAGCAGGGGTCTCCCATCCAAGTAATAACCAGGCCTGACCCTGCTTAGCTTTCCACGCTCAGACAAGCTGAGCCAGCGTGAGCCCTTTCCATCCCATTCTGCTTATTTTTCTTCCTAACAGATAATATGTATGGTGATGTGCAGTACCAATAACACTATTGGTATTGAAAATACTAATAGATATTGGGTACACTCTATCCAATTTGAAGCAGTTTCAAGTCATCATTTTTCAACAGGAGAGTTCAACAGTAAATACAGTGCCAGACCTATTGAGTTATGTTTATATTTGACCAAGCCACACAATTCCCCCTTGTTCGTTCTTGTATATAGAACAGACAGCTTAACTGACAGGGCTATGGTTTCAGGTTTGAGAGATGATGAATGTGGATTTTAAATGTTAATACACACACATACTAGATACAGTAATACCTTGGATTGCAAGTAACTTGGTTTGAGAGTGTTTTGCAAGACAAGCAAATTTTAAAATATTTATTTAATTTTTTTTGACTTGATATACAAGCGACGTCTTGCAATACAAGTACTGTAGTACGGCTTAAATTAAAAATCTCTGTACAAATTTTTTTGGGGGGATTTCGTTTTGATATAAGTGTTTTGGATTGCAAGCATGTTTCTGGAACGAATTATGCTCTCAATCCAAGGCATGACTGTATACAATTTTAAATGGGGTTATTTCAAGATATGCTTCATATAGCTGATTAACAAACAAACATCTCTTATTAAATTTATATCCCCCCTGATCAGTTTACTTTTCAGTACCTGTAACTAAGGGTGCAGTCTTATGCATGCTTAGGCAGAAAAAAGTCCTACAAGTCCCAGCATTGGGGGTTGTAGGACTTCTTTCTGTTTAAACATGCATAGGATTTTGCCCTAGGTATATTGGGCTAGTTTCATCTGGTCTCTGTGTGTGTTGCATTAATTTACGGTGCCCATCACTACCATCACAACATTTATAGCTACAGGCTTAATGGATCCCGCAAGCAGGTTTATGTAGCTAACCTGCAGAACCCTTAGCTTAGCATGTTGTGAGGACTGGTTTAGATTGTTTCCGTATAATGTGTGATAACTGAGATGCTTAATGCTTGTCCAGTTACATAAAGAGGCCTTAGTGCTATGTAATACAAACCTGGATTATATGCTTAATGTTTGAGCTGTCTTCATTAAAAAAAAATCTCTTCAGTCTTCAGGATGTGCTTATGCAAGATTCAAGGCTTTACCTTATCTTTGAATTTCTGTCTATGGATCTCAAGAAATACTTGGATTCTATCCCATCCGGACAGTATTTAGATTGTATGCTTGTTAAGGTAAGGAAACAATACAGTAAATTAGTAGTTTTGAAACGACCTCTCCATGGAACCTTTTCCACCTTGATTTGTCAGTCAGGGAATCCCTGCATGACAATTGCAGCATCCACAGCATATGAGACTCCTGGGGTAAATTCCAGTTCACACAGTCGTGTGGAGCGTCGGATGGGTCTGTTGCCTTGCATTAACTGAGAGTGTGTCCGAAAAGCCTCTGATACCCCTTCTAGCTGCACGTGACACAAGAAGACAAAGACACTTGTCCGCTGTTACTGATCTTGCTGGCTGGGATACCCAAGGACGGGGGTGGCCCTCCAGATGTTTTGGCCTACAACTCCCATCATCCCTCACCATTGGTTATGCTGGCTAAGGCTGATGGGAATTGTAGGCCACAAGTTGCCCATTGCTGCCCAATGATATCTAAGAACAGAGTTTGGAAACCGCTACAGTAAATGGTTCCATAGCAAAATGTCTAACATGCCACTGTACTGCAGCAGTTGAGCGTGAGAGTTGGTGAAGCTGCTCCACTGTGCCCCCTTGGCAGTAGTAGGGCAGCTACAATGCTTGATTTAAACCCCCTGTTGAGGATTTTTGAGCCATGGGATCTGTATGGCAAGCTTTTGTGTTCTACTGTGCCTCATCCTAAAGGTTATTCTCCTTGCACTAATTTAGACAAGCGAAACAGGGTAGTAATGGGTTTTGTATAAAGTAACTGAACTTTTATGCAAATTACCTTATTTACACAACTGCCTTATTATGCAAATTACCATATTTCCATAAGGTAACCTTTTAAAAAAAATAAGACTATGCACAAAATCATCCCAGTGAATGACCTGGGAGCACCCAGTGCAATGGCACTGTTGAAGCTAAGTGAGTATGGACTTGATCAGTGCTGACTGTTGACCATCTCTATATAGTGCCATAAATGTGCATGATGTTTTAGGGTTTCATAAGCAAAAGAAGAAAAAGAATAGAACCAGAGGGGTGGGGTCACCCTTATCTTCTCCCCCCACACACACACACTTTTCTCCATATCCAGTTGGCTGCTGGGAGAGGGACATCTCGCCTTCGCCAGATATCTGAACTGATCCTTCAGAGGGCTTTTGATCACTTCACATGGCCCTTGAGCCTACCCCAGATCTGGAGCATTTTTACTTTGCTCTTCAGCTGAAAAAGGCTCCCAAAGACCATTAATAAGACTGTCCCTGCTCTCAAGCTTACCATCTGAAAGACACAACACAAAAGGATAAAGGTTTGGGGTGGAGGAGGAAAAAGCAAACCCAGGCACTAGTTCTTAGTTGCAAAGTTCTTATAACCAGCTGGCATGGAAGCAGTTCAAGGAGAGGAGGAGCCAAGAGTTACTGATCTCTCTCATACTGGCCCTGTTTCCCATCACTCCTTCTGCTGCAGCCTAATGGAATGGCTGCTATCAGAGGCAGTTGATGAAGGGAGAAGCCTGATTGAGCTGGTCCCTCAGCAGAGCCAATGTTAATGACGTGGCCCCGCCTCCCTCCCTGTGCTTCTTTATAACTTTTTTCACTTATGAATTCTGTATAGTGCATAGCTTCAGTCTCATCTTGCCCCTACAATTTAGATGTGAAGGGGATCCTTGCATGTCTTCTGTGATGTCCATCTTCAAGGCAGATCATGTCTGTGTGTCAGCTGTAGTAACACACTTTGGGATATGTCATTCTTTCAGAGTTACTTGTACCAAATCTTGCAAGGTATTGTGTTCTGTCATTCAAGAAGAGTTCTGCACAGAGACTTGAAGCCTCAGAACTTGTTAATTGATGACAACGGAGTAATTAAACTAGCTGACTTTGGGCTGGCTCGAGCTTTTGGCATCCCTGTGCGCGTCTACACACATGAGGTAAGGGGTCTTCCGTGACTATTAGGAAAAATAATGATTAAATAGCAAGAGAATAGAAACAAATCAATACTTTCCCTTAAGTATTATACAGATGAAAAGAGAATTTCCAAATCAGGTCTACCACAAATGTTAGGTACAATCTGTCTTTCGCACTATTGCTAAAATGTCCTTATATTCCTGTAATCAGTTTTTTTCATCTCCAATCCTAAATAAACTTACTCCATTGTTCTAAGGAGTAATTTCTTCTATCTCACCCCTTCCAAGGTTTCTTATAAAGTGAAATGTTATCCATTAGTATTCTATGCCAAATATTATTCTACCATTTTCTTAAAGTTGGCGCTGCTTTTTTTTTTCTTCCAATTTTTTGCTATTGGTATTTGGGCAGAAGTTGGCATATTTGCAACCATTACTAGGTGTAACAAATTCCTTTCAACTGCCCAGTGGTAAAACCCATTGAATTCATGGGGAATTTCTATTCAGTTATTTCTTCCATCATACAAATCACAGTAGCCCAAAAATGTCTTGTATCTTTATAAGACCACCATATATGTTTGAAGTCTGCACAACCTTGACCAAATCTCCAATGTATTGCCATATACACCCTCTGTAAATTGTGAGGTGTTACTTTGGCTATTTTGTAACAGAGTATTCTAGTTACTTTCGTTACACAAAAAGGTGACCAAGCCTTCCATTTAATGTTGTGTGTTTAAGGAGGGGACTACGTAGCATTAATTTGGAAGCTAAGGGTGTCAAGAACCTCGCTGGTCCAGCATCCTGTCTTCCACAGTGGCCAATCTGATGCTTCAGGGAAGTGCACAAGCAGGACATGAAGGCAGTAGCCCTGCCTGTCTGCTCTTCTGCCCCTTCCCCATCAACACCTGGCATGCAGCGGCATGCAGCGTCTGAATGTGGAGGCTCTGTTTTGTTGTGTTTGTGAATAGCTGTTGCTTAAGCTAGCGACCACCATCGCATCTGGTGGCAGTAAATGCCGTAATTGTATGGACTGTGAAGAAGTACTTTCTATTATCTGTCCTGAAGCTACACCTCATCCACTTCATTGGGTGGTCGAATCCATTTCATTGGCTAGTTCTAATATTATGGGGGAGAAAAAGTCTGTCTCTTCCTCTGCACCATGCATAATCTTATCATTGCAAGTAGGCAACCTGCAGCCCTCTGCAAACCATCCATTTTGACCTCTGGCAAAAGTGAGCTGTCGCTCCCCCTCGGAGCCTGCTTGGCGGGGAGAGAAAAGGGGTGGCCCTGCCCACCCCTGGCTTTGCTCATGGCCAGCTGCCATTATGAATAAGGTAGCTCCCGCTGTGGCTTGTGTTGCCCAAACCTGGCTGGCAGGGGTCATTTGAGGGTTAAATAGCCCCTGCATTACCATAAAAATACCATGGGTTCTGCTACCCCCCCCCCCCCCGGCCGGGTTCAGATGACATAGCAAGCCATGGCAACCCCCAAGTGGGGCTTGCATATTCATAATGGTGGATGGCAGGCACCGTGGCATCCCAAGGGTTAATGAACTCACGGTGGACTGTCATGTTTTCCGAGCCAGGTTAGAAAGAGAACCCATGCTTTGTCGTTGGGCTGTGAACTCTGGGTTGTTTAAGCCATGGCTTGTCATGTGTGAGCCCAGAACCATGGGTTGTTCGTGGGTTGTTTCACCAGGCTACAGAGGCGGCAGGCAAGATGGTTAAAAAAGCCATCTTGCCAGTATTACAGTGCCGCAGAAGTATTTGGGATTCAGGGAGGGAGTGAAGGAGGAGGGAAGCAACCCAGGGATTGAGAAAACAAACCATGGTTTGTTTAATTGCTTGCCTGACAAACCCTGGGTAGGTCAACAAACCATGAGTTAACTTCATGCACAAACCAGGTCACTGGAACTATCTCAGGTATAAACTTACCGCTGAATTTAGAAAATTGGAGTAAGAAAACTGTGTACCTTTAAAAACAGTTGTAACTTCAAGAACTGTTGTACTGATTCCAGAAATGTAGCGTGATGGATATTGTAGCTGAGTGGGTTGCATTATTAGATGTTCCTCCAGAGTGTGCCAAAACATTTTCTTTCTTCAAATAGCAATTTAAAAACCTTCTAATAAGCACTTTCTTGTGCTAGGTAGTAACTCTGTGGTACAGATCCCCAGAAGTGTTGCTAGGCTCTGCACGTTACTCCACACCTGTAGATATATGGAGCATAGGTACAATATTTGCGGAAATGGCGACGAAGAAGCCACTCTTCCACGGGGACTCGGAAATTGATCAACTCTTCAGGATCTTCAGGTATTGAACATAGAGTTGGAAAGATCCATCTGTGATGCATAAAGCCGCAGTTGGCCAATAAGTTTAGATCTGCCTTCATGGAATTTATTTATTTATATGTATACCCCCACCATTTTCCCGCAAGGAACCCAAGGCGGCTTACATAATCCTCCTCTTCCTCTCCATTTTATCCTCACAACCCTGTGAGGTAGGTTAGACTGAGAGTCAGTGGCTGGTCCAAAGTCACCCAGTGAGTTTAGAACCCGGATCTCCTGAGTCCCAGTCCAACACTCACCACTACGCCATTTCAGACAGTCTCGTGTGCACAGTGAATTGAGACCAGTGCTTGCTTATTTGTCTTAGTCCGTTGTCCCTTTTGTGATGGCA
Organism: Shinisaurus crocodilurus; assembly: GCA_021292165.1. Classification (NCBI taxonomy): domain Eukaryota; kingdom Metazoa; phylum Chordata; class Lepidosauria; order Squamata; family Shinisauridae; genus Shinisaurus; species Shinisaurus crocodilurus. Next base: position 115,811,082 of record CM037878.1, on the reverse strand, counting down.
GACTATGAAACAATAGATTATTATGGTTCTGAACTGAGTTGATCCTAAGCATATTTGCTTGGAAGTAAGTCCCACTGAGTTCAATGGGATTAACTTACTAGTAAGTGTTTAGGATTGCAGCCTTAATGGCCTGATTTCTGAGCAGTTATACTGGCACATCTGTGTCCAAGATATTGTGAGTGAACTGTATAATTGTTCAGGTGGCATTGTGTTCAGACCAGGATGTTGCAGCAGTGCCTGTCAATACTACTCTGGCAACTGCTGCTGTAGCTGGATGTAGTGAACTGAAGCATAAAGCGTTGCCTGGACAATTCCACTTCAGCAACCTGCTGGTGGTGGTGGATTGTGTTTGCCCCCTCACATAGCCTAACAGCATAGGTTTTCATTTGCTTACAACAATGTGTGCTTCAGTTCAGCACCGCAACCTTACTGGTGTGCATGTCTTCAGAAGCTGAGGATTTCAACATAGCTATGTAACTGGTACCTGGGTTAGTGGGATTTGTGGGCATTACTACAATAATATTGCAATGGGCAATTCTCAGAAGTATTCAACAGAATCCATTCAGACATTATTGCCAAAGACAATTTAGAGTAAATCCTATTGGTGGGTGCAGGGCATACCCCAAGGTAGAGGAGCCACCCTTCTCCAAAGTCCTGCTGGGCTCATGCTGGAATAGAAGGTGGAGTGGTGTTTTTTCCCCTTACAATTTCCCTCCCATTGGTTGCAATGGGAGGAAAGCTATCTATGCCACCTCAGGACTGGTGTACATTTTCCCCAATTCTGGGTGTGTTGGGAATGGGAAGGCTGTGGACCCGAGCCTTCCCCCAGTCTGCCCCTGACCTGTCCACAGGATGTCCCTTGCAGCCTCGCTCAACTCTGTGGTTATTTTCCCTGCAGAGCTCTGGGGACACCCAACAATGACGTGTGGCCTGAAGTTGAATCCTTACAGGATTATAAGAACACTTTCCCCAAGTGGAAACCAAGCAGTCTGGCCTCTCATGTGAAAAACCTGGATGACGATGGACTAGACCTGCTTTCTGTAAGTGAACATTTTTTGGCTGGCTGGCTGGCTAGAGCACATAACGAATGAGTGTCTGTATAATTTTATATTAATTTAATTTAATTTAAGATTCTGATGAAAGGCAAACATTACTCCATCTGGCTGAAAGATTTGGTTGTCCCACTGCAGCTGTTGGGGCTCAATAAAATTGTGCAATAAATAAGATGGGATTGCAAAGGACTTAGTTGGCCACAGGGACATGCAGGTGAATTATTTTTGTATAAACGTGTTGGAGGAGAAGTTTGGTCTCTGTGTGTACATTATCTATAAAATGCAAGATACTAGGAAGAACTGTTGGATCAGTCCGAAGGTCTATCCAGGCCAATAATTTGCTTCTCACAGTGGCCAACCATTTGCTTCAGGGAAGCCCGTAGCAGGGCATGAAGGCAAAAGCCCTTCCCTGTTTTGGCTTTCCAGCAACTGGGATTTATATATGTTACTGCCTCTGGCAGTAGAGGTTCTACTACGCTACTATGGCTGATCGCCATTGGTATCCTTCTCTAAGAACTTCTCTAATCCCTTTTAAAGCCAACCTGGTGCCCACCAGATGCATCACTGTGGGATTATGGGAGATGGCTGTGGGATTATGGGAGATGGCTGTGGGATTATGGGAGATGGCTGTGGGATTATGGGAGATGGCTGTGGGATTATGGGAGTTGGCTGTGGGATTATGGGAGTTGTCAAACACATCTGGGGGGCACCAGTTTGGGGGAGGAGGTGGTAGTGAATTCCATAAAGTTAGTTATGAGTTACGTGAAGAAGTACTTGTTTTTCGCCTGACCCCAAACTACTGCCAAACTAATTTAACTGTGTGAGTGAGAGAGCAGTCTGTTTTCCTCTATCTACTTTCCCTACACTATGCATAATCTATGCCTAATTTTATAAAATGATATCACTTTTCCGTCCCACCCTCACTCCTGCTTTTCACAATTTCCCTATTGTAATTAGGTCTCCGGGGGCAAAGTCACTGGGCTGCAATCTCAAATTACCTGCTGCATGGGCATGTCTTCTTTGCATGATGGGGATGCAGGAATTCTAAATCCCACAAAGTGAGTGCTCCATGCTGATGCACAGCTGGTGTGGGTACAGCAGGTGGCTAACCTGCCTTTATTTTGACTTGCAGAAAATGTTAATCTATGATCCTGCAAAGAGAATTTCTGGCCGTGTGGCCCTGAATCATCCGTACTTTGACGACTTGGACAAATCCAAACTTCCAGCTAATCGGATCAAGAAATGCTAACTGCCCTAAAACAACCTGAGGGTGTCTGGAGCAAAAATACTGAAAGTGTCTCTATCCTGTTTTTTATATGTATGTGTCTTGTCCTATTCTAAAACTGTAGCCCTATTTAGAGTGCTCTGGTTTATTCTTCCTTGAATGTAAATATTAACCTGTTCCCTACCCGATAAAGTTGTAAACTGTTAATGAAGCCCCCTATTATATAAATAAAAACTTTAAATCTAGCATAAGAGTGAAGACTGTCTTCGAAAGAAACAAAGATGCTGAAGAACTCTAACATGACTAAATGAAGGGGGTATGGAAGTTACATGGCAGGTTTGATTATGCCAATGGAAATACATAACTATATAAATGGAAAGGGAGCCAGGATGGAGCAAAGCAGACTGAGGCAGGCTTGATTCTCAACAGTGAAGTCAACAGGAGCAGGTTCACTCCTTGCCCTGGTGATGTCCTTGAGTGTACCCCATTACTTTTCACCTATAGGAGTGGATTCCAGCCATTCACTTTCATCTCATGCAAGTGTGCTTGTGATATTGTTCCAGTGTGGGCAGAACCTGCCCTTCACACTGGCCTGTCCCTCACTGATAAGCATTGCACATGCATCCCTATGTGCAGAACACACAGACACAATGCATCTCTTGCCACCACCGCTACCCTCCCATCTTGGTGATATGCAACCCTTCTATCCACATACCTGCACTGCCTCATGATCGGCTCTTGTGTGAGGTTATCTGGAGTTAGAATTGTGTTGCTGCTGTGAGCATCTTTTAGCTTGTCTTCATATCCCCCCCAATTGCTTTCTCTACTCTGATCTTCCTGGCAGTTCCCACTTAGGATGGTGCTCTGTGTGACAGGATAAGTGAAGGGTCAAAACCTTGTTTTGTAAGACTTCGTCTTCATGTAGTAAGTTCTAAAAGTAGATGTCTCATAGGAGCTGCAAACGAATTCCAGTTCCGTAGCTTTTGAAAGATTGAACCACGATCTCTCGTTTCAGATCAGTGGTAACATGTACACTGGCGATGGCTGTGTCTTTGTGGATCTGGATTAATCTATGGTTATATTACCTAGGATGGCCTAATAGAATTAGTTATTTACAGTGTATTTTGTTGGGTGGTTTGCAAGAATAAAACTAAAAAAAAAAAAAAACACTTCAGCAGCAGCAAATCGGCATAATAAGATGCACATCACTGAAAGTACACAGCAGATTGAAATTGCAGTAGACTGAAGGGGGGGGGGGAGCCTGGGAAAATAAGTTTCAGCCTGGTGCTGAAAAGTATAAGGAAGGTAGGGGAGCCCCACTGGGAAGGGCATTCCATAAGCAGGGGCCACTTGAAAAGGCCCTTTCTTCAGGGACCCTGTCACCTCATTTGGTGGGGCACCAAAGAGTATCTTAGGAGGTGGTGATCCTTTGTGCAACCTGTTCCCAAGCTATTGAGGGCATTCAAGGTCAAAACTAGCACCCGGTTAACTTCATTGGGTGACCCTGAGCTCTACTAGTCTGAGAGATCCTAGGCAGCCCCCCCCAACCTGAAAAGACTTCCTCATAGAGAAAGCAATTGGGACCTTCAACAAAATGTTGCAGTGTGGAGTGATCCTGTTTAGCCAGCCAGCCCCTTTTCTAAGATACTCCATTCCTCTTCCTGCAAACCCTGGAGTTTTCCCAAGCCTGTTGTGTGTGGATGATGTTCTTGTGTGCTCTCCCTCTTGTGTGTGTGGATGATGCTCTTTTGGCTACCTAATGATCTACGCTCGGAGAATGTGTTATTAAGTCATAGCATGCTCCAACCTCTATCTTTTGAGGCACAGTTTTCATAGATTTCATAGATCATAGAGTTGGAAGGAGCCTACAAGGCCATCGAGTCCAACCCCCTGCTCAATGCAGGAAACTAGAGCAGCCCCCCCCCCCCATCCAAGTAATAGGCAGGCCTGACCCTGCTTAACTTTCCACGCTCAGACAAGCTGAGTCAGCGTGAGCCACAGGCCTGTATTTTGTGCATTGCTGCTAAGAAAAGCTACTTCTGTTGAATGTCTGCCTGTCATGCTGCTCTTCAATACAAAAGAGGAAAGCAAGTAACTCTAGATGCAATCTGTACACTAAACAATACAAATCGGAAATGATATATTCTGGATCAACTACGGTATTATATCCTATGAATCAGTAAGCCATGGCTTCCTTGTTGGGGTGTCATATTCTCTTTGACCACAAGATGTCAATGTAGTATCTAAACTTTCCAGTAAAATGCAAGGAGTGGGGGAGAACAATTGGCTAACAGGACTACAGTCATGCCTTGGATTGAGAGCTTAATTCGTTCCGGTAAGGTGCTTGTTGTAATCCAAAACACTCATATCAAAACGAAATTCCCCCCCAAAAATTGTATAGAGATTTTTAATTTAAGCCGTACTACAGTACTTGTATTGCAAGATGTCGCTTGTATATCAAGTCAATAAATAAATATTTAAAAATTTGCTTGTCTTGCAAAACGCTCTCAAACCAAGTTACTTGCAATCCAAGGTATTACTGTAATTGTGTAAAACCATAGTATTAGGGTAGTTTGCTGATACAAAGGTATATGTCTACACTGCACATTTATGCTGGCTTTATACCAGTTTACTTGCCATGACTCCCCCACCCCACCCCCACTCCCCAGGATTGTAATTTGATGAGGGTGCTGTACATGCTTAGAAATCCTCAGCCCCCTCTCTCTCCCACCCCCTTTATGTTTGTAGAACTGCAGTTCTCAGAACTCTGTAATACTATCTTCCCTCTTGGCCAAGGGAATGCTTGTTGAACCTAAGTTTGCTACGTTCTAATGTAAAGCTAATATTAATACCAGTGTTAGTAATATATAGGTTTGTGATAGTGGTTTCTAGGCCATATTTACTTTTTAATGGTTTGAGGTTAATCGTGCAGGCTCTCTGTATTGCTGTTTTAAGATGTGCTATATTTCATTTTGGTTTTAAGGGGGAAATTAGGTTTATTGGGGTAACAAATATTAAATTTCTTAACAAGGCAGTGCTTTTGCAAGTCCTTCCCTTAGAAATTGCTTCAGATGCATTTGGTGTCTAAATGCAATGAATTTAGGGGTGAGCAAAAAAAATGGCCTCCCAAAATTCTCCACCCAATTTGTAGGTGGTTACATAAGGGGTGGTGGTATTGAACTAATGGGCTCTCCAACCTTGGGCGTCCCCAGATGTTGCTGGACTACAGCTCCCAGAATCCCTTGCCATTAGCCATGCTGGCTGGGTATGCTGGGAGCTGTAGGCCAGCAACATCTGGGGACCCAAGGTTGGAGAGCCCTGAGGGTTGGGCGAGGTGGAATTCTCCAACAGTTGTGTGTGCAGGGGAGTGGGGACTTTGGAAAAAGAATTCTCGGTGCTCTCTGCTGAGGAATTTCTGTTCAGGTAATGCTGAATGAAATTAGATTGTTAGTTCATCCTGGTGGGTGAAGGAAGGGGTAGGCTAAGAGGAGGACTGGAAAGATCAGGAAGCCCCAAGGCTGGTCCTATCATTAGGCAGAGTGAGGCAGTCACCTCAGGCAATGGATTCTGGGAGGGGGCAGCAAGGTGTTGGAAGAGAGAGCTGTGGTCCATGCAGCCTGCCCTGTGCTCCCTAAGCTGGCCTGCTGCCTTCAGATGTGGTGGAGGATGCTGTCCCACTGCCAGTGCTGAAGATTGATTCAACTGCCAGGCTGAGGAATGGGAGGGGATACTATCTTGTCATTCAACCAATATTAAGATAATCAACAATATTAACACTGGATCTGGAGTTATCCACCTTATTTGCAGTAAAATGGGGGAGCAGGGAATATGCTGAATATTCTTGGGGTGGGGTGAGGATATCTGCAAATCCTTTTCTCAGAACTTCTAGCTTCGCTTTGATTAAACTGTATCCTGTGAAAGTTGAATGATGTGGGAAATTTTCCCATGGGAACTGGAAGGAGCAGTTTCTCATGTTCTCTTCATTGGCAAGAAGATTGAAACTTTTGTTTTGAGTCGCAGCCGCAGTCTTGGTTAAACTACGGTATGCTTACAGCAAAATAAGTTCTGCTTTAGTGGTAAGTGAATATAGAGGAATTAAGTGATATTTCATGGTATGATCACCTGCTCATTAGAGAAGTTTGAGCTGAGGGATGTAAGGGAGGGGCATGTGTCCTATTTTACAGGGGACAGTTCTCTATTTGAAGGTGCCCCTTATTTGAAGGGCTGTCTAGTCCAAGGCCAGTTTACAAACCAAGAACTTTTAAGAAGGGAGAACAGAGGCTTTGAAATTGCCCATCAACTGATGGCACAGTGGTTGGCAGCTTCTGGGGGCTGCATTCCCTCCCCCTCCATGGACCCCACCGGGTGCCACATCCTTGCCCCCCACTGGCAAAACTCCCTGGCAATTTCCTTTTAACAAAGGAGTGTGCTCCCACCACATACCTTGTTTTCAAGCAAAATTGCCCTCTTTTTAGCTGGTGCTGCCACAGCAAACCACATCACCAAACTTCAGTTGCAAATTTGGGGGGGTGGGGGATGCTGCAAAAAAGGATGGGAGGGCACATGTGGGTCACACATTGCCCATCCCTGCATTAGCAGCTGGGCAGGAGGCTGAGCCAGCACAAAGGTCACCTCATGGTTGCAGTCTTCCGCAGTATGGGAAGATGCACCTCGTTTCTATTTAAATGACTGTAGTTCTTTCCAAACTTGCATCTTTACATATAAATCAGGATGTGCAATTTCTATGCAAATCTGTATCCTCCTTTTTCACCTCTTTCTGGGTGATGCATAACTGGTCATCCTAGATGTAAGTACTTTTTCTTTGCAGTCCCTATGAGCATGTACACAAAGAACAGGTTCGCAGGCATGAAAGTCCCGAATCCTGATAAAATTGTTAGCATGGGCTAGTTAGAAAGGTAGTGATTAGAATTCACCTAGTAAATCAATTGTAGGGAGTCAGGCTATGTTTCTGAAGTTGTCCAGGAGTGTCTCCAGCCAGTCCACAGGCCACGACTGATTTCAATTTGGAAATAGAATTGTAGTTGAGTGGGGAAAAGATACTGACCAGCATATAGTGTGGACACAAGTGACTATTCTCAGCAGGTCCATAATACTGGTCAGCCATCCTTTATTAGTGCAGAAGGGATTTGTAGCTGGTCATGGCTCTCTCTCTCTCTCTTTAAACATTGTCTGGCATTCTCCTGATAAGGCCTACACAATACTTAAATTTCTCCCAGATCAGCACATTGAGACAATAAGCTTATTCCAGTTTGAAGGGGGCTGCTTTGGCAGAGAGAGCAGTACAGGACTAATAAGTGTCGTTCTGTATAATCCTCATTAGCTGTTCCATCTTTGAAAAGGAAATCCCCGGAGGGAATTCAGAATTTCAGTTTAAAAAAAGAGTGAGGGGAGAGATTTGCTAATGAGCAATTGGCTGGCTGTCACACACATACACAAACTTCATTTAAAAAGAGAAACTGCAAGAGGTAACCTTCACAAAGTAATGCAAGTTCTAACATGGTTTTGTAACTGCTTACAATCAGCAAAGGAGGATAGGGCTCCTATAATCTTAATACGCTGTAGCAGGCATAATTTCAGTAAATTCATTGTATGTGTGCATGTACACATGCACACACTGTACTCTGCTTCTGTACACATGGGCTCTTCCTGGAGCGGGGCAAGTGCAACGTGAAAAAAATCCAATCTAGCTCACGAGCCCTTACACTTGGCCATATAAGCATGCCACGGTGTGCGTTGCTCAGTTTTATGCCTCCTCATTTCTTTCCTGCAAAGCAGAAGGGGCAGCACAGAGAAGGGTAGTGGGCTGATTTAAATTGAGGTGATTTAAATTATTTTAAATCATGATCTGAATTGGCAAGAAGAAAAGGCTTGTTTAAATTGATTTGAAATCAAGTTTCCCATTGATACTACTTAAATGGTGCAAATCTGATTACTAAACTATGTTAATTTAGAACTAGGGCTGCAATTTTGTACACACTTGAACTCGACGGGACTGATTTCTGAGTAGACATTTATAGGATTGCACTGTCAATAGCGGTGGTATATTATACCCACATGTGGTCTTGAAATGTTTAATCTTTGTAGAACCTAAATCTAATCCCTGTACAACCACTGTGCGAAATAATTTCTGAAATAGGTTCTAAGGCAGAGTACTTCCATCATCATTCAGAGAAGCAATCTGGTTCTAATATTACTATTTCCCCCCTTTATTATCCATTTTTTCATATTCATAATGAAATCTCCATACATCTTGAAATTATTTCTTACAATGAAAAATAAAACAAAACTCTACAGCCTCCTACACTTGTAAAAACACCTTCCTAATCTGATAGTTTGGACCTATTTGACCCACACGAAGTCATAGTTTAAAAACAGCAAGATAGAGGACAAGGACTCCAATTCAATGTTTTTAAAAAATTGTATAAAAGCTTGTCACAACTGAGATATTCCAGCTGAATGGAGTGTGGTGTTAGCATTCTATAAATGGCTCTACTAGAGCAACCACAGCAGTTTGATATGAGAGGGACTTAGCCGTGTAGTTTCCCCTCCAATGTCCCTAGCTGGATGATCGTAGGTCTGTAATGATCCCCAAATGTTAATCCCCTGATCCCTTATTAATGTGTTTCTCCCATCAATTCAAAGCTTCTTGGATGGTGTTTTTCTTTTGTGTTCCTTTTTAAATAGTTAATACATCTTAGTTGCTGAATCAACATCTATTATGTTGTTAATGACAACTTTCACCATCTTGGGACCATTTAGAACCCCTATAAAACTTATCTTGAACCTGCAGTGTTTCATTTCCTCCCATTCACTGTAATTGGGTTTTAAGTGACCCCAACACCCTTTTAGTGTAACCCTTTAAATAAAAAAGGGGGTTGACACACTACTTTTATTGTAGGAGAATACAGGGAGTATGACCTGGTACATTGTTCATGGTAAATGTTGTATATAGTTTTATACCTTGTTGGGGGGGGGGGTCAGTTTGACCCCAAATGCATAGGAGGGTTAAAAATGCATTTGGCATAATCAGACTGTCTCATTTCCTCTTGCCAAACTTTCTTTCTGAAGAATGAGCTGCCTAAGTTCTAATTTACTATCACAAAGCCACAAAGTCTGCTTTCCTAATGCAATATTGTATGTAGCAATCCCATAAATTACCTCTTCAGAAAGTGCATTTGGCTCTGAAAATGTTTCCGTCCGTCTCCCTCACATATCCTTTGGTTGGCTAATAGGATTGTTTGAACAAAAACATTTAAAAGGCTTCCCCCACCCCCCACCGCCCAAACACACACACATCTTTTGGCAACCACTTTAATGACTGAAATTGTAGGAAAGATTAACACTGAGAATTTAGAAGCCTAGCTGTAAAAAGGGAAAACTGCTGCTATATGGCGACTACTTTATCATGAGAGTTTCTGCTTGATATTTGAAGAATATCATTAAAAGCCTGCTAGAAAACACTTTACAGGTGAATTTATAGCATATCATAAAACTGCAACAAACCTGTCCACTAAGAACAACAGTCCAGTGCAATTTGTCAACTTATCCAAGGCAGGACATTTCTTTTGTTGGTTTGCTCCACTCATGCGTTCACGCACATGCATGTGCATAGGCACCAAGGTTTATAGACATGTATAATGTATAAACAACCATTTTAAAATGAGATGAAGCATTGCTTTTATAGTGAAAGGAACCACCTACTCCCTTTCTCAGGCAATAAACACAACCGTATCACTTTCTACAGCATTTACAATGCAACTCAAAATGCATCACAAAGTGATTTGTGTGTCACTTCTATTGTGAAGGGAGGGAGCTCTAGCTCTTTTCTCATCTGCATGTCATGTACAAAGCTAACACAGAGAGATTGCTTCTACTGCCCCCATCTCCAGCTTCCGTGCCTTCAGCCAAATGCAAGCCCAGCCCCAGTACACTCGACCAGGCTTTCCAAACACAAGTATGGATGAGCTCATTCTCACATTCAGCCAAGCAGGCAAAACCAGCTGGTATGATCCTGCTCCTCCTTTTGTTCACCAAAACTGTGCTTGATATGCAGGTGAGAAGAGGGCTTCTGTATGGGCTATTGCCATGATGGGTGTGCCAGGGCAAGATGGTCAGGACTCTTGTAGAGGAATAATAATAAATCTTATATAGACCAACAGCACTATCTAGAGTGCCCAAGATTTTGGGTCCCTCCTGAGACCACCTAGCAGGAAGACCATGATATCCTTGGGATTAGATCCAGCATCTGCCTTCTATTGACAGAAGTGTTCTGCTCCCAGAAGCTGCCTCACCGAAATTTCAGAGATCCCCTGCCCCCACACCACAGCTCATCCCACTCAGCAAGGTCCCTTGATCCTCTGTGTAGTATTTTTTGGGCTTGGGTGGGCTGCCATGGGGATGAGATGTGGGGAAGTCCACTTCTGTTAGCCCAGCTGCATACAACTAATTCTAGATCCAGTCCTTGGTTTTTCCAACCCACTTTCCCAGTTTAATCCCTTTTTACCAATAGCCAGCTGGTCTGAACTGGCCAGCTCTTTTGTAATGGAAGTCAAAACCCAATAAGGTCAAATCATTCTTCATAATTCTTCATTGGCTACCTTGACCACTTACATCAGCAATGGAGCATATTTCACCACTGGCCCAAATTACACTCCATCTGAGTGCAAACTGATCTCAGGTTCTCTCATATATGTGATACTAGCTGTTGCCCGCGGCTTCGCTCGCGTGGATTTGGTACAATTGTTTTTAAAAGAAACATGAGTGTTTTGTCCAAACTGTACGAAATATAATTTACAGGTTGATGTCTTAACGTAATAAGCAATGTTTATTACAGATGTTAGTCGGGGCATATTGGCAACAAAGCAAATATAGTTGTTCCATTCATATGCTGCTACCATGAGTATGGGATCGGGACATGTTGTCAAAGTATGCATCGACACTCACATAGTTGTTTCCATCAGTCGTGGGACATTATAGAGAATTCATCCCAGTTTTCAAGGACATGATCAACTATTTGTTCACATACCTCCCTACCTAGATTTTGACTGCCATACATAACGAAAGATAGTGCCCAGAATAGGCACGCTCCATCGCCTACAATTGGTACAACTGTGTGTGGAATCATCACACCATTTACATTTAAATTTTCAATTTGCATGTTGACTTTTTTTTTTTTATGGAGAATAAAAAAAAACAGGTTTAAAAATGAAAAGTCCCCCCCCCCCCCCTTGAAGGCCTGCAAGAGCTGTATGGAAAAGATACAGTGTCTCTGACTGAAAGTGTAACATTGAGGCTGGGTGCTGGCAGCAGAAATCTTTTCTGACAGAAATATCTGATCGTAAAGAAAAATCAGGTTAATCCCGAGTCTACAGGTGATGAAGAGTGACCGTGCCAAGTTTGGGGTAGATCCGTCAAAACGTGATGGAGCCTATGCAACGATGCCCCCCACACAAGTCATTTAAAAAGTTTTCCTCCCTTTTCACCCCCTCAGAGAACATTCTAAATGGCCTAGGGGAGATTTGCATACCCACTTCTATTGGCCCCTGCAGGAATTCATACGAACATTCTAAGTGTCATATGGACTATTTGCATAACTGCTCCTATTGGCTCCTGCAGCAATTATGAGGTGAGGTCGATTTGCATAACTGCTCCCGTTGTTTTGCCCATAGGAGATATGAGACTGGGGCGATTCCCCTTTTTTCACCCTCCTAGGGATGGAATTTCCAAAAACCCTTCGTTAGTGGGTGTCTACGTCATAAAAACAATGTTCCTTCAAAATTTCACGTTCCTAGATTAAACGGTTTGAGCTGAGCGTTGATCAGTCAATCAGTCAGGACTTCTTTTATATATATATAGAAGATATGTGAAGTATCATCCAAGTCCCTCTTCTCCGTTGGTACTATGTGAATCCAGTGACCAAAAATGCTCTGCAGGAAATTAATACTTGCTTTGAGACCATCTTTTCTGCAAATAATTCTACACATGCTCTGAAGCCCAAGACTCCTGCCACTTGCTGAATTATGCACTGCAACCCAATTAAAGTTCTGCAGCTTGGCAGAGTAAACAAGGGACAACTAACAATTTGAATCCTTGGGTTAACCATGAGTAAAGCCAAAGAACTTCATTGTCATATGTAGACATTGGGAATAAGTGGGAAGTTTTTGAATTAAGAGGATGGTATTGTAGTTTTATCTATGATTCTCTTTGTGTTGTTGCTGTTTATTAATTCAAATAAATATTGTTGTTTACTCATATCTCACGTGTGTGTGTGTGTGTGTGTGTGTGTGGTACCCATACATCCAAATTTGAGGTCCCAGTTTTTCCCAGGTGGGGGTTTGATCCAGAACTGAGTATAAAATAAGAAACATAACCCCTAGACACTGAACCCAGCCCTGGACTTTTGACCAAGGGTTATACTTGGAAAGAAAACAGACAAGAGGTGGATATAACCATTTCTAGCTCCAGCAAAGGGCAGAGGTAAGAAACTGGCTCAGATGCAAGAGCCAGACTGGAACTTCTACATTCAGAGCAAAACTCTGGGGTAAGTCTGTCTTCTCTTAGGAAAGCTTCAAGCAGTCACTAGTGCTTGAAGGGACCCCAGTCTAGTAGTGTTCGCCAGCCAGCAGTGGTACTCTCCAACAATTTCACTGGTTTGGAAGAAGATGATTGTGCACACACTCTTAGAACTGGGTTGCTGGTGTTCTGCTTCCCTGGCCATAAGAATAAACCACAGTAGAATATTCACATACAGTGTTTTGTGGCTACCTATTCCAGAGAGAAGCATAAACATAAAACATTATATGCAATGATCAGAAGCTAGGACCAACAACAATTAGGAAACATTTTATAGCTAAACAGTTTTATTGTTTTTTAGTTCTGGGTTTTTTGCTTCTTCTTTTTTTGCAAAATAAAAACCAAAAACAACCCCCCCTACCAAGATTAAAGGCTATAGGCAGAATTAAACCAAATGAACCAGCCACTTGGTTACAGTAGCTGATAACTAATACAGCTGGTTATTATTGCATATACCCCCTGGTTCACTTATGCATGTCCATGTCAGTTTGGCAAGATTACAATCAAAGAGTAGCTTTGGTCTTGTAAGAACCATTAGTAATACTTAAGATCTGCTAACATTTTACGACTGAGGCTCAATCTACATATAATGGTGCAGGCCCATTTGTTTAATTCCTGGTTGGCCTCAATCCTGTATGAAGCAGGGGTCAAGGGCTACACAGGTGAGGGGAGCTGAACAACTCTACCCCATACCTGCTGTGTACCTCCCCTGGCCCCCTCCCTACAGAACCTTTTTGCTGAGCTGGGCTCACTTATTATTTCAGATCAGAACTGGGGGAAATGTGGTACCGGGAGAGAGGCTGCACGAAGTACGCCACAGGCAGAATGGTTTATAACCATTGATAAATCATTATTGATAATGGTTTATCAGTTGCCAGCGGAGCTTTAAAAATCAAGCCCTCACCAGTTAAACTAATAGGGACTGCTCCCTTTGCATGAAACTTGAGCCTCAACAACAGTTGTTTTGCTTAGTCTGCCTTCCCTCTCATGATTGTTGACCACAAATTTATACATACTTGCAACCACTCTTCCCTTCATAGCCCTTTATCGCAGTACAATGATACTTCATTGTGGGGAACATTGGGGAATGAGTGCCCATCCAGATGTTGGACTGCAGCTTCCATCATCCTTACCAATGGTTATGTTGGCTAGGGCTGAGGGGAATTGCAGTCTGACAACATCTGGAAGGTGACACATTTCCCCCTTCCTGTTTTAGGTGATGGAGCTGGTCTCTGAGTTTCTTCTACACAGGCATCTCCACAATAACAGAATCTCTTTTCTATTCTCCTAAGCAGAGATTCTACCTTCTCTGGAGTGACACCTGCCACACAGAACCTGAATTGTTTTGGAAAGTTGAGTGGCTTTCACTGTGCAACCTTTCCTGACTTCAGCAATGGGGTTTGAGCTCACTGTAAGAAAAGAAAAGAAAAGAAAAGAAAAGGGACTCCTCTTCCTGAGGGGGCTGCAGGAAAGAGAACAAAGTCAACACGGTGTGGCTGAGGTGCTCGATAGGAGAATTGTGTATAGCAGGTCTAGGCAGCTATCTTTTTCTGAAGCTTTTCTGCAGCTCGTGCCCCTATTGCATATAGGTGGCCTAAGTATACTGTACACAATTCTGCAGCCACATCCACTTTCTGTTGCAAAATTCAGGGCTAGTCAAGATGTTACCTTACGCCACTTTGCCTGCCACTTCCTTATGGTGAGTAGCCACTCTTCCCCATGCTGTTCATACTCACCTCCTGAGTCCTGATGTGGACTAATCATGTTGCTGGTTTCCCCTCCTGTTCTCTGTGGTGAACATGGTGGGGAGTTGGGAAACCCACAACACGATGATACTGTCACATGGTGTTTGTTCACAGATGCTGACCTTGCAAATAGGGATGGAAAAAAATTAACCATACAGAAGCAGCTGAGGCCCAGAGAAGGTAAAATCTGGACCAGCTGTCATCCACATCACAAAAATGTATGTACTGTGTGTGATCACATAGTATCACATTTACTATGGAATACTAACTCCACCTCCGGTGGGGCTAAATGCCAACGAGAAAGAACTGATCAGCCATGGATGATGCAGGCTGCAAGCCAAAGTGGTGTGAGTAGGAGGGAGCAAACAAAATAGTTTAAGGAGTCCTCTATCCAGGTGCCTAAAGGGGGGTGGGGGAATAGCCTGCTGCCTGTGAACCCTTCATTTGCCTGCTTTACATGTAAATGCTGATACTCTTTAAAAGCTCCTATTGAAAGAAGCTTAGGATACGTAGATGGCGTGCGTGACCCATTTTATTCTCACAGGGCTAGGCTGAGGGAGAGTGACAGGACAAAGGTCACAGGCATAAGCTTCATGGCTAAATGGGGATTTGAACCCAGGTCTCCCAAGTCTAAGTCCAGCACACTACCCACTATACCATGGTGGTTCTCTTAGACAGGACGTATCTAGTTTACTGCTAAAATGTTAAGAAAAGTGACTTAATACAGAATTAAGTGGCTAACAGCACAATCCTATACATGTCTACTCAGAAGTATGTCTCACTGAGTTCAATAGGGTTTACTCCCAGGTAAGTGGGTATAAGATTAACTTTAACTTCAAAGTGACTTAACTTCAAAGCATTGGAAGCTTGGTAGGGGACTGTGTATGCATCTTTTTGGGGGCGGGGGGGATAGCTATTCATAAAAAATTTGGGCTTTTCCTGGGATATCTTTTTTCAGCCTATTGAAAAGGCAACAAATACTTGTACACCTTACATGGGAAGTCCTAAGAGCCAAACATACCCAGTGGCAGTCTTTGCCCTGTAAAAATGCACTGACAACATGAGATGGACCACTCTCAGAGAATTAGTACTGTAGTGGCATACCTACTGTGGATCAATGATGTACTAATTTTACATAGAAATGGACCAGTTCACATGGTAAGTGCATTTATGGAACCCCTGCAGAGACAAGCAGCTTACCCATGGTGGCCATCATGTGCTAAGAGATTATTTGGGCCAGAATGGTGTTGCTAGTGTAATGATGAACATGGAAGAGATCAATTTATCTCAGCAGCCCTTAACATGTGGATACTCACAATGAAGCACATAGTTTTCAATATGCAGAAGTTTCTTAAACGTAAAGGCATAGAAAACTCTAAAGAACTAATTCAAATAATTAACTAAGAGTGCTACAGCCCAGATTCAGATCCTTAGGACATTTGCAGTGAATAAAGATATAAGCTTAATAAGGTATTCTAATTATTTTTAAATGATCCTCCTGAAAATATGTATTTTCAGCCATGGAATACAAACAAAGGAGTTATTTCACATGGCTGTTGCCTTCTGCTTTTACACACAGCAAATACTGGAAATGCCTATTCCAGCATGCAGCAGAAGCGGTAAATACCCTTCATAATCTTCAGCTGATCAAAGATTTTAAAATTCTGCATGACTTTATTGTTGTTGGATCTTGTTACATCCCATCACTTCAGAAAGAAGAAATAAGGATCTAATTGTTAAGAATACATAGTACTTGAGAAGGAGGGTGGGTGGGGAGTCAGTTGCCTAGCAAAAGTTGGTTTGTTGCTAGGCTGGCAATTTCTACCATGGAGGCTCATTAGAGATGTTGTTTGTATTCCATTGTACTTGTGGGGGGGGGGGGAGAGCAACATAGAAGATCCACATTAAACTTACTTACACAATTACTTTGTGGTCTGTGAAAGAAAACAATCCAGAAATATTGTTTAAAGACCTTCACATACACTCACATACATACACCCCTGTATAAAAATACTTTCCACTTAGGAGATTGAAACATTAATGCTGGATTTGTTGTTTTGTATAAAAAAGGAGAAATTGATACTGGTTTATACAGTATTTTAGCTTATTAACCAAAAAAATACAGACATTGTTTAAGGAGCTGTTTCTCACTCACTTCTGGTGAGTTTGTGCTTGTTGATCCTACGGATGATAAATGCACGCAGGTGGAATAAGAGCAAGTGCCTCAAACCGTCTTCCACACACTCCACTAAGAATATGCCCTGTGGAAGCGCCATTGAAATGAATGGGAGCTACAAATAGAGCAGCGATCATGCAGCCCCCGTTGATTTCAGTGATACTCGGCACAAGAACTGTTCTCAGTGAACCATGGTGCTCTTTCTAACTATAAGACTTCTTTTAAAGCAATGCTTTCCAATTCAAGGCGCACTCTTGTCTTTCCTCAGACAACTACTGTGGAGGAATTCCAGAAGCACCACTTCCGTTTTGAATGGTGTTTATTCAGTGCAATGTCTTCCTTTTCTCTTTCCTTTTTAACCCGTTGGAAATGATCTTCTTCCTTAAGGTACCAAACAGGAGGCCAGCGGTGTCTCTCGAAATATTCCTGATTATCTGTATTAAAACAAACAACTAATGAATTCTAGAACTAAGACAAAATTTTGATTCTGAAAATAGTTGGAAACCTATCTACTTTCATGACATCCAAACAGCTAAGAAAAGTAGTATAGCTAGGGCCATGTTCTTTCCATGCATCAGCAAATTTCACAGAGTGCAGGAACTTGTGCAGAATTTCTCGAAATGTCAGCTTTCTTTTTTCAAATATTCTGTCAAGTTTCAACTTTTCATGGTACAGAGCTGGGAATATATGGAATTCCACATCTATAATCCCATGCCTTCTCTCTAGTTTTGGATATTTTGTTCTCAGATACAGAAATCAGAAATAGGTTTTTACAAACTATACTTACAAAATGCTAGAATACAATACATTCAAAATGGAAATACCAACTCTACAGTGATAATAGATGCTGCAGAAATAAAAGGAATAAAATACAATAGCAATAGATAGTAGCCCTATTCTGTTGTCAGGCAAATTTTATGGAATCAGCATGCAGTGGTAGAAAACAAGAAGATATTTCTGCTCACCTGCTTTCATATAAGTGATATGCATACAGAATCTAATGCACAGAGGCATATTAACTTGCAATCCGTATCCCCAGGTTTTACCAGATCAGGTAAACTGAGTCTATCTATGCATGTATGTTGTTTTAAATGTTATATTGAGCATATGCATGCATATCTTGCTTTAATGTTATATCGAAGATGTGGAGGAAAGATGGGCAGTCATGCCAGTCAGGTATAATCATGTCTCACTGAATGTAATTTTATGCAGTTTGCTTGATGTGTGAACAGGACTTTAGATTATTATAATAAAACTTACTAATGAACAAACTAGAGACAGAAAGATTAAGATATTTTTTTCTAGATAATCGAGCAAAATGAACTCTTCATATCCACTGGCCAAGTTGATAGGAAAGCAAGGTTATTCCTAAATTACTACTATTTGGATTCTTCTCCACAGAGGGGAGGGCCATACTAGCAATGAAATCCACACGTATCTCGCTCTCTGGTACAAGTGGGCTTGTCTTTCATAGCCAAATTACTTTTCTGAAAGCCACAAAAGATATTTAAGGAACAACGTTTAGAATTTCAGGCCACAGTCCGACTAGCTGTAAACACATTTCCCTGGTTCACTTCTTACTAGGGATGAAATTAGTTTCAGTTCATTTCTGATCAGGATTTACCCAGTTTGTACTTTCCGAATTGAACACGGACTTGGATGGAATCTACAGTCGAAGTCCACACATTTCCGAGCTTGCAATGTGATTCAAGCACCACCAAAAAATGCATTCAGCAGCATGCGTATGTTTGAAAAATGTGCACAAATACACTTTAATCAATGGGATAAAAATGTGCACAAAAATATGCATGGGTTTTCATGTGAAAAGAAAAAACAACAACCCCCAAAGCTCACAATCTGATACGGACTTGAATCAGAACAAGCTTCGAGATGGAACTCGGAACAGTTCAGCGAGCTCAGGTTTTGCTGATTTGCACATCCCCACTTCCTATACCAATTAACTTTTTCCAGTATTCCATTTTAAATTCACCTTTGGTCAATTTAGCCAATATTATCTTAAGAGCAAAGCACAGGATTACACATTGCAACAGCACGCCTAACAAAAGTAAATAGCGCTACCACTGCTAAACATGAAGAGTCAAGTTTGATAGCATGTTTACTGCATCTGTTGAAGACTTAAAAACAAACGCCAGTGTGGCATAATGGTTAGAGTGCCCGACTGGGACTCGGGAGATCCAGGTTCTAGTCCCCACTCGGCCATGGAGCTCACTGGGTGACTTTGGGCCAATCCCCAACTCTCAGCCTAACCTACCTCACAGGGTTGTTGTGAGATAAAATGGAGAGGAGGAGGATTGTGTAAGCCGCCTTGGGTTCCTTGCAGGAAAAAAGTGGGTTAATAAATATAATAAATAAACAAAAGAGCTTTGGGAATGGCTCCCAGTGGTGAGGAGTGACAGCGTGGCGGCTCTGCACCATTCCGTGCCCTCAGAGGTTTCTGTTATTTGTCCTCCTGCTCACAAACTGGACTCCAGACATATACCTTTAAATCTCCTGCTGCAGCTGCACCGCCTCCTGTCCGTTGCCTTCTGGTCCTGGTGTCCATTCTTTCTATGATGATTATGACTTCATGCAAGGGATAGCTGATGACAAGACTGGAGATGGAATGGACAGGAGAAACTGCAGCTACCCTGTTTCCCACTGCACTGAGGGACTTAAAGGTATGTGGTCCAGTGTCTGGGTGGTAAGTTGTCAACCCCACTTAGACTCAATTCTCTATTCCTTTACTGTTGCTACCAGCCCAGTCCTTTCTGAAAGGTCCAAATACTTTGGAAACCTCGATCTTTGGAGCTGAATGACAAAGCAAAAATACATATATCTGTGCAGATCTACTTGATTTATTTATTTTTATTTTATTTATTTTATTATATTTATACCCCGCCTTTTTTCCTGAAAGGAACCCAAGGTGGCTTACATAATCCTCCTCCTCTCCATTTTATCCTCACAACAACCCTGTGAGGTAGGTTAGGCTGAGAGTCAGTGACTGGCCCAAAGTCACCCAGGGAGTTCATGGCCGAGCGGGGATTAGAACCTGGATCTCCTGAGTCCCAGTCCAACACTCTCACCACTACGCCACACTGGCTCCCTTTTTTTGCAACCTTTTTTTTTTAAGCACAGCTCCAAAGAATGAAGAGAAAGCAAATGTACAAAGGTTGGAAGAAGGGCTGGAGAAAACTTCCCAAGGTACCTTACCAGGAGATTTAGTTTTGATTTCCTTTCGGAACTTGGAACAAACACTGTTGTAGTTGGTGCAGATATAGTGCAAGCACCAAGCTGCCAGCTGGTTAGCATTGTGGAACTGGAAAAGAAGAGAACTGAATTGATATTCTGTGGAGTTAACCATTGGCTTGCAGAACAATTCTGAAGTCAACGCAAGAGAGATTGAACCAAGAGAGATTGAACTCAGGGATTGAACCATCTCAGCTGCACATGAAAAAGTTTGACAATACCACACACACAGCAGTACTAGGTTCAGCACAATGGAAGCAAAAGGGTCGGGGAGCCAAAAGGGTAACAGAGCTAAAACAAGGTGCGGTCCAGAAGAATATCAAGAATGTGTGCTTTTGGTACACTGTTCTGAAATTTCAGGGTTGTAGAATGATTCTCACTGAAAAATTAATGGGAATGGTGAGTGATTCCAGCTTGTCAATTACAACAAATATCTGGACAGTAGACCACTGAGGAAAAACACAGGTTTTTATGTTTGCCTCATATCACTAATGGAAAGCTGGGGAGATATTTGAAGGGTAGAACTGATGAGCAAGAGGGGGAGGTTTAACCCTGCCAGCCTTCTACAACCTGGTGCCTTCCAGTGGCGTTGAACTACAACTCCAGTGGCCATTGTTTCCCATTTTTTCCTCCATCGTTCAAGCATCTCCAAAACTAAAGAGCAACTGGAAGAAAATGTAGGAGTGTGCATTTGCAAAGGAGAATCTGTGGACATGGGAAGTGTTAAGTACCCCCTCATCCTGCTAGCTGATTCTCTCCTATAGATGCCCTTCTAGTGTATTACCTCAGCAGACACAGAATTTGGAACATGTATTTGCTAAGGTAATGTGTAGTTCCGCACTGAGCTTTTTAAAGGAATAGCAGGATAGCAAGTATTATAAATACTGAGGACGTCTCTTATAAATTCTGAATAGCCATGATAATCATCACAGAAACACTGAAAAATAACTGAAATATTATTTTCATCCTTGGGAAATAGTAACTTTCTAAGCCAGTGTTCTCCAACTTTGGGTCCCCAGATGTTTTTGGCCTACAACTCCCAGCATGCCCCAGCCAGCTACAGTGGCTGGGGCATGCTGGGAGTTGTAGGCCAAAAACATCTGGGGACTCAAGGTTGGAGAACACTGTTCTAAGCATACAATGATCATCAGAAGAAAGTCCATTTTTTGGAAACCCATTTTTTGTTTATATCGCCACAAAAAACATATAACATCCACACTGAAGTAACACTAACCTGGGCTATTTCCAAATAGCACAGCACGTCTCCATCTATGCTAATGCCACTCATTGCAGTTTTGGTAAGCTCCTGTACAGCATGCTGCTCTGTTGTGGTTGACAGGAAACACAAACCAGTTTAGTTCAATCCAGTTTTAACTCTGCTCCTCACTCATTACAAGAGCAAGGAAATGGAGATGAACAGCTATAATGCTACTACAATTGGGGCTCATGTGGATTTAGTTTTAAAGCCATGGAATAAAATGGAATTGTCTAGCTTCCAGCCACTTCTCTTTAAAACAATGGGGGAACAATTAGTGATTCTTGGAATTAACTATCATCATATTACTAACACAATAATTAACCAAGTCAGACTAGTGTAATAAGAAGAACTTGGACTGCTCTTTTATGCAAGACTGGTTTGAACTGGATTGATTTAAAATTGCTTAAGATCAATTATTTGACCCTCAAAATAGGAATTTGGAATGGAAACTTTAATGTTCACACTCCTTCAATTAAGAGTAATCAGGTCATCTAACAGGCATTATGAATTGCACACTATTATTTGCTTTCTGTCTCTTAAGCATGCACAAGCTTTTCCAGTGGACTAAATTAATTCAGCACAGACAGAACTGGAAGAACCATTGTTTTTCTAACTGTAAATTCTAATTTGGTTTTAGAAAGGAGAACTGCATGTCTGTTTTGCCCAAAGATCATGACAAAACAACAGCTGATAATTTCAACACCACTGGCAGAAAGTTGATGGCAACACCTGTGAAAAGCTGAGAAATCTTACCTGCAAGTGCAACCAAGTGTGGGAGGCAAAATCTGTTTGCCAGTGCAATTAATTCAAGTGTGTCCAACTCCTGACTGGATGATAGTTGCTTGGTGTACAGATAATCCAGAACTGCTTGCATGGAAGTCTTGTTTATGTTGGGAAGAACAACCTGGGTGGGGGGAGAGAAGGTATTTTTAAATGTTCAGAGCTGGGAAATGATCTAATCAAGGGCAAAACATGTGGACCATATGGCTGTTGCTATTTTCCCCATATGTTTTTATAAAACCAGAAAAAAGAGTGGGGGATAGAAGAAACTCCTTATTGCAAGGAAAGACTCAAACCCCAACTAGATTGATGGGTAAAGCTATGTGGAGCACTGTATTTACTCTGCCCTCAGGCAGAATAGAGCCAGCGGTGCAGAAGGAAGAGGTCCATCCCTCTGTTCTTCATTAACCATCTTAAGAAAATTTGCATGATCTCCTATTTTGTGTAATTTATTCTTTCCTTCTTCTTCTTCTCCTTCTCCTTCTCCTTCTCCTTCTCCTTCTCCTTCTTCTTCTTTTTTTAACTGTTCAGCATAATTTATAAGCTAAAACACAAGGGGTCAACCTGCAGCACAAGTGCCACAGGAATTTGTGGCCTGATTACGAGAAATTAATTATTACACTCCTGTGTCTCCAGAACTACATTGCTGACTGCACTGCTTGCTCAGGAAACAGTCTCTATGTGCATCTGAAACTTACTTTTCCATGTTCAGGGAATAAGACCTTCTGGAACATGAATGACTGGGGAGAATTACTCTGGTGCTAGGGGAACCTCTTCCTTCTGCACCCCTGGCTCTATTCTGCCTGAGGGCAGGCACATTAATGCCGAATTCAAGGTGCTGGTTTTAACCTATAAAGCCCTACACGGCTTAGGACCACAATACCTGATGGAACGTCTCTCCCAACCGCAATCTACCTGGACACTATGCTCAACATCTGGGGCCCTCCTCCGACTGCCACCTCCAAGAGAGGCTCGGTTGGTGGCAACGAGGAGGAGGGCCTTCTCGGTGGTAGCCCCCCAATTATGGAATCAGCTCCCCACTGAGACCCACCTGGCGCCAACCTTACTATCTTTTCGGCACCAGGTTAACACTTCCCTCTATGCCAAGGCATTTAGTTAGGAGCTTGGAATAGCACGGGGGAGATTGTCACCTGTAGGCTCAGTTTTATTGGCTTTTGTACTGTTATTTTAAACTGTGTTTTTAAATTTGGTTTTTAATTCTTTAAACTATTTTGTATGTTTTTATTGTTTTTATGCATAAAGTATTGTGAACCGCCCAGAGAGCTTTGGCTGTGGGGCGGTATATAAATGAAATAAATGAAATGTAAATGAAATGAAATATATATTATGTATATGTATATGGGGTAATGTGAGCTGAGTTGTTAATGTGCCTGCCCTCAGTACACTCCTTCCCTCACACACACACACACACACCCATGCCATACAGTGAACCACTTTTGAAGAAGTTTATGAAATGACATGGGGGTTGGCCATTCAAAGGAAAAAGTCAAAAATCCTTGTGGGCATGTCCAAGTTGCTGGGCAAACCTAAAGTGGCTCTTTGGATTATATACTGGCCGGGTGCGCTTGCCTGGTGAATGCTTTACTGAACTCTTGCCCCAAAGGTTGACCATTAAAAAAAAAAGAGCACAATCTATTCAAGGTTAAGCACTGCAGATCCCACAGCTTTCAGTGGAAGATATCATTGCCAACAGCACCTGATTATTTAATCAAAGTTCCTTAAAACTTTGGTTGGACAACATAGTTGGATCCATATTTAGTCATACTTAAGGGTAAAGTTAGAGTAAACCCACTGAAATAATGGGACTCACATTAGTCATGGGTAACTTAAGTCCCACTGATTTCAATGGGTCTATTCTAAGCATGCCTGGTGCAGTCCAATTATTGTCATTGAAGACCCAAATCCAGTCCATAAAAGGCAAAACACGCAAACCCCTTCACAATTAACCAAACTTCAACTTCTTTCTACAAACATAGAACTCATCCTTTGTGTTGCTACACCAAAACTGGGCCGTTAAGTATGTTACATATTTGTCCTGATTGCACATCAGACATTTTATTTTCATCAAGTTATTGCCCTCTGTTGCCCAATTTCATCCTACATGAAGCAATTCAAAGGATGGTGCCTACATCATCCCTTCTTTGTGCACCACAGATGTATAATTTTCCTTACATGGGGGTCTTTCGCTAATGTCTCATTAAGTAGTGAAATGAACTGCACAGGATGAAGCCTCTTCACAGAGAGCTATAGGTTAAATCATGGACAATGAGAGATATCAGCTCATGCTGAAATCTTTCCCACCAAAATCAAAGAACTTTAAAGTGCTTAATCTAGGTTTGATCATGCACACATGCAAGCAAGCACATGAACACACACACAAGCAAGCAAGCATGAAAATACATCCATCATGATGTGGATGCCTACAGGACAAAAGACACACAGTCTATCAGATGGAGAAAAATAATGCGCAGGCACAATGAATATACGTACACAATGTCAAGGACACTTCACATTGTCATTTTTGGGCTTTGCCTCTGCGTTAGCTCATTCTTGTCCTTAATATAAACACTGTGTAGCTAAAAATAATCTAGAGATGCTTTCTGGGATGCTGATTATTTTTCAGCACCTAGCAGTATTACCTTTCGTAGGACAATTGCTTTAAGTAACTCTTGTGTTTGATGCTGTGACACCCTCTTAGCACTTCCAATGACACATTTCCCCCAAATAAGAAGCAAGTGTGTCTATGATTATAGACATGGCAACTGGGCACAATGACCACAATGGGGAAAGAGGCCCAACCCACTCCCCCCAAAATATAAACGTACCCGCATTTCCCAAACTTCCAATACTTGAGGCACATCATTTTTTTCTGAATTAAACTCAGAGGCACTGGGCATGCTGGGAGTTGCCCTTTTTTTTGGTCTAACACACATAGGATTGCACCTTAAGGGTCTCACAGGAGCCTAGAATTATTGCATTCAGTTTATTTTTCACAGCACTCTAGCAGTTTTCCCCAAATCATACTAGCTGGTCTAGCACATGATTTGAAAATGACTGAAATATATGTTGGCACTTTTAAAGAGGATTTCATTTTTTAAAAGTAGCTTTAAAAGAGTGTATAATAGCCAATAAAGAGGCTGTTTAGTTGTTTATTTAAAATATTTATATCTGCTTTTTCAGCTCATGAGCTGCTCAAGCAAGCTTACAACCAAACATCAAAAACAATGATCAACAATCTCACCCCCACAAAAAACATCAACAATAACCCCACCCAAGGGAGTAAAATCAACAAAGGGCTAAAGACAGATCAAACATCAGTCAGGCTCTAGGCATGCTGAAATTTTTTTTTAAAAGGTCTTCAGGCAGTGTTAAAACACTGCCAGTGCAGGGGCCAATTGGACAGGAAGGTCCACTTTCGGGGTGCTGCTAATCCAAGGCAAGGAGTTCCACAACCTGGGCACTGTTACAGGAGTTCCACATCCTGGGCACTGCTACTGCCCAGAGAACAAGCGGGAGGTGTCTGAAAGCTGCATCACACATTATAATAGCCAAAGATGACTTCTTGATTTGCAATCGCATTCATAGGGGCAGTGCTGAAAGTGAGCAGGTACAACTGGGTATGGATTAGTGGCATAGGAGCTACATCTACATCTGCTATGTACCATGGACAGAATGAACACCTACTCCAGTTTTCCCCCCAACCTGGTGATCTCCAGATGTTTTGGACTTCAACTCCCATCAGCATAGCCAATGGTCAGGAATCCTGGGAGTTGTAGCCAAAACATCTGGAGGGTACCAGGTTGGAGAAGGCTGCCCTTGTACGTTGACGATTGAAAGGCACTCTGTATGTGCTCAGAGATACATTATTACTTCACACCTGTTTCTTTAAAGAAGAAAGCTGCCTTGAGTGCCAGTTTTTGGAAGAAAGGTGGGGTATAAATCAAATAAATAAATAAAGGGGCCATGGGCAAATGTGAGAGGAGGCAGTGCTCCTGGGGTGTGGCTAAAGAAGGAAGGGTGGAGTTACAAGGTCATGAGTATTTGCAAAAGATTTTGCACTACTCGGACATTTACTATGTACTTTCTGACACACAAATAACATTTAAACATTATCAACAAGATGTGGTCAATCTGCATTAGAACCCTAGGGATCCATCTTTTTGTATAACATGTTGAGTGGCCCTCCATAGCAAGGAGCAAGATCTTCTGAACAGTCAGAATAATCTCCACACACATAATGGGATTAATTTCTAATTGTATCCTCAGGAAGTAGATAAAACATTGCAACCCAAGAGGCCTAGCCAAAACTGATTAACTCTGGTACACAGCTAAATGTAATTAAAAAATATAATTCCTATTGGCCCCATTAAAGATCTTCTAATACTTTACTTCTGTCTATTTTGCCAGTGCAAACAATTTTCATAGGAGACAGCCATTCAGTTCCCCACCCTGAACCCAAAGTCTTCCTTTTTACTGATACTAATAATTACAGAGAAAGAAATTGTGAGGGATGGGAAGCAATCTTCTTCAAATTTCAGGGACCGAATTGTGCAGGCTGATTCCCAAAGCACTACATCAAAGGAGAGATCTGAGGATCACCAAGTGCCAAACAAAGAGGAGAATCTAACAAGCTTTGATTAATGTCTTCTGTCAGCCCCATGTAAGAGCCACATTCATTTATATTATTTCTTAATGCGAGGTATAGAATATATTCAGTCTAATGAAAACTGATACTGTGGGCCTTTAAGAATTCCAGACATACTCTCTGACCTAGACTTGAAGCCATGGTGACATAAGGTTTTGGGAATCCCCCCTAAACACAAAGACACACAAACGGGCAAAAGACCAGCATCCTGAGATTTCTTTATCAGGCAGGACAATCCCAGTTTTCTCCAGTACCTATTCAAGCCTCCAAGAGAGGCAAAAGGAAGAGGGTGGTCACATTTCCCAAGCTTGGCAGGTGTAACTCACCTCATTCAAGGACTGGTTGGTTTCCATAGTGCAGCGGAGAGAAGTAACTCCCTAACCTCTTTATCATTGCCTTGCTGTTTCTGGATCCTTATACAGTAATACCTTGGATTGCAAGTAACTTGGTTTGAGTGTTTTGCAAGACAAGCAAATTTTTAAATATTTATTTTAAAAAATTTGACTTGATATACAAGCGGCGTCTTGCAATACAAGTACTGTAGTATGGCTTAAATTAAAAATCTCTGTACAATTTTTTTGGGGGGTATTTCATTTTGATATACAAGTGTTTCGGATTACAAGCACGTTTCCGGAACGAATTATGCTCTCAATCCAAGGCATGACTGTACATTAAGAATGGGAGAATATGCCTCACAAGCACAAAAATATTTCAGCCCTGGCCACACTAATTTCTGGCAGGGCCTGGAGAGCTGCCTTGAGTAAGTCTGGCCTGTTACACTGAATTCCTCTACACTCAATCTTAATGTCATCCAATCTCATCAGTGTGTTGTTTTGCTTTCTATTCTAGTGTGGATATAAGAAAGAGAGGCTTATCCAGAAATGAATGGCCAGAAAATTCTACCCAAGTCTGAAAATCTGACTTGCAAGTATTGACTTTTGTTTTCAAGCTAAAAGAAAAGGGGTGGAGTGAGCCCATGTGGGCACACAACTTCCTTTACAGGTCTCTGGGAAGGGGCTCTATGGAAACAGCATCCTTCCTATGAAGCCATTTCATATACAATATGTAAAAATTGTGCCACTGTCAATCAAACAAGGTATAATGTACACAGTCTTCATTATCACTCTGACTGCAAGGGGATGGGTTGCCATTTTGCCTCTTATCCCAGACAAGCAGAGGCACGTTCGGTGTCAGCATGTGGCATCCTTAGGCATATCCTGCCTCTCTGCAGCCGCCACCCCTGAAGGTTTAGCTTCAGTGGCTATTTTGTTTTTCCCACAATTCAGCAGACACTGTGACAGACCAAGGCATTGTGGGAAAAACAAAATTATGGCTGCCACAAAATCATGGCTCTCAGGGAGAGCCTGAGGGAACTTTACCGTAGGAAGCTTTGGTGTTCCCTACAGTAAAAATAAATAAATAAATAAAAGTCTGCTGCACTGCCATGCTATGTGAGGTAAGTGCCCCATGAACCTTAAGGGGGCGAACCCACATGGGAGATGGACCACCAAGGGTGCTTTGCCTCCCCCTCAACCTGGAGCCAGCCTTAGGCACATGAGGAGAGGTCAGGGTCACACCTCCCTTAGAACTGTCCACCTCTCCCTGCATAGGGCCTCCTCGCTTTACGAAATGCCACTCGTCTTCAATGCCCCAAAAGAAAACTCTGAACGACTCCAAGGTGAATGCTGGATGCCGTGCTGCCAAAGTGAAGCACGTGGATTTCTGCACCAGGAGTGGAACTAACAACCAGGCCCTGAATATATAGAGGAAGTAATCAAATGCCAGTGGATGCCCAAAATCATATATAATGGATGTTCCTGGTGCATACTGAACTTGTCTTTTGCAAGGCATGGTTACTGCAGGTAACTACTGCCAAAAGCTCTGCAATCTTCTACACACTTTCTCTAGGAAATTTTTGCTGTGGGACCTAAATAAATGCAAAAATCCATTAGAGCCCATTTGCAAAAATATTTGGAGTCTGCTGTTCTAAAAAGACAGAGTGGTGTACAGTTGCCACTAGAGGAGGGCAAAGGCGCACCATCTCCTACAGTGACTTAATTTAAGGTAGAACAAATCTGAATACTGGAGATTTTTTTGTTGTTTGTTTTATTGCTGGCTGTTACAAGGACTAAGCACAAATGCATGACTTACTGCTGCAAATAACCTGTTCTTCCTGCAGAATTTCAAAACAATAAATAAATTAGAAGGTGCTCATTATATTTATGTCAAATTGCTCCAGTCTCTACGTGCTACACACTTCTTGGAACAAGCTAGTTCTCCATTCCATTTCCATAGCTGTGCTTGTACTTTGGAACTTAAAAATCTCAGATACTGAGCTTTGTGTGCTACAGAAATCCAAGGCTTTGCAATTAATATTTAAGGTTACCAAGAAGAACGCAAGCTATTAGGGTTTATAATTAGGAACCAGATTGTAGAAAATGAATATATGTTCTTGTTGTAGAGCGCTGCTTACTAAAAAAAAATCAAGGTATGTATTTTTAATGAACCACCTGCTGAGAGTGCCTCTGGGGAGGGAATTATGCTTACTGCTGTTTTAAAAGTAATGAGAATAAAATCAAGTAGAACACAGACTTCCAGAATATTAAATACAAAAAAGGAAAAAAAAGTTGAGACACAGCAATGCACAGCAATCATTTCCCCTTGATGTGAACACATCCCCTCATAATCAAGCTGAAAGCAAAGATGTTATGGTTAAAATATGATGAATAATTAGGGAATTGTTCCAAGAATCTGAGTTTGGATAAAAATTAATTAAGGCTGGGCTGAGCTGCCCCTCTTCCTTAAATGTATATGTATTATGCAAAATAAAACTGATAGTCTCTTTCCATATTGCTACTAGCATTACAGGACTCGAACCAGATACATCATAGCAATGTAGAAAATAAATACTGTTCACCTTAGTAAGCAAGGTATCATGTTGGTCTTTCTAAAGAATTCACGTTGAAGAATACATCTGTTTTTATTTGGAATTCTTAAGAAATTAAGGATTGGGCAGTGCCAAATGGATGACAATTTTAACACAGAGCTGGCCTTTAGCATCTGCACTATAGTTTGCTTTTTACTCACAGAGCAGGTGGCCCCTGGACCTTCATTCCCAAATGTTCTCAGACCAGCCTTCCCCAACCTGGTGTGACCCAGCTCTGTTGGACTGCAACTCGAGAGCCAGTGCAGTGTACTGGTTAGAGTGTTGGACTGGGATTCGGGAGATCTGGGTTCTAGTCCCCACTTGGCCATGGGTTAAGAAATATAATAATAAACAGAACTCCCATCATCCCCATCCCACATTGGTTTAGACCTAGCACCCATTCAGACACATATTGGCACTCACATGGCCCATTACTGGACATCTTTAGAAGAGAAGGGATAAACATATGGATGAAAAGAGACACCCCCCCAAAAAACCAGGGCAGTTTACATGATATTATATTCTGTTTATTTTGTTTCTGATACCTGAAGATCAGACCCTTGCATATGAGGGCACATGATGCAGCCACCTTGCAGAAGCTAAGCAGGTCCGGGTCTGGTCAGTGCCTGGATGAGAGACTGCTTGGGAACCCTGTGTAAGCTGCCTTGAGTTCCATGATGGAAGAAAGGCGGGCTATAAATGTACTAAATAAATACAAAACAAAAATGTGTGTTTGGCTAGGGAAAACCCATGTATACAGGTGTGTGTGATTTTTTATCTATATAAATATAAAATAGATGCAAGCTGGATATGTACCGTATTTTTTGCTCCATAAGACGCACTTTCCCCCCCAAAAAACTAGGTGGAAATGTCTGTGCGTCCTATGGAGTGAATACAGTAAAAAAAAATTAAAAAAAATTTTTTTTTTTAACTTTCCTCTGCTGGTCCAGAGCGGAGGACTCCTGGGCAGGGCGGGGGAAGCCCCCGCCAAACAGCTGATTCCCGCCGAACAGCTGATTTTTTTTTTTTAAAAAAATTATTATTATTTTTACTTTCCTCTGCTGGTCCGGAGCGGAGGACTCCTGGGCAGGGCGGGGGAAGCCCCCGCCAAACAGCTGATTCCCACGGAACACCTGATTCCCGCCGACAGCTGATTTTTTTTTTTTTTTTTTAAATTATTATTATTATTATTTTAACTTTCCTCTGCTGGTCCGGAAGAGCAGAGGACTCCTGGGCAGGGCGGGGGAAGCCCCTGCCTCTGAGCTGACTCCCTGTGGAACAGCTGATTTAAAAAAAAATAAAATTATTATTATTATTATTATTATTATTATTATTATTTTATTATTATTATTATTTTTACTTTCCTCTGGTGGTCCGGAAGAGCGGAGGACTCCTGGGCATGGCGGGTGGAAGCCCCCGCCTCTCAGCTGATTCCCCATGGAACAGCCGATTTTTAAAAAAAATAAAATTATTATTATTATTATTTTATTTTATTTTTATTTTTTTACTTTCCTCTTCTGGTCCGGAAGAGCGGAGGACTCCTGGGCAGGGTGGGGGAAGCCCCCGCCTCTCAGCTGATTCCCCACGGAACAGCTGATTTTTTAAAAAAAATTATTATTATTATTATTTTATTATTATTATTATTTATTTTACTTTCCTCTGCTGGTCCAGAAGAGCGGAGGCCTCCTGGGCAGGGCACCTCTCAGCTGATTCCCCACGGAACAGCTGATTTAAAAAAAAAATTTTTTTTTTTGGTACATATGGTAAGTGCGTCTTATGGTCCGGTGCGTCTTACGGAACGAAAAATACAGTATTTTGTAGTCAGTTATTGTAATGCAAGTCCAAGCTGTCACATAAGAAGACTGAGAAACCAATGGTTCCCTTTGAAGGTATAATGACCTGGCTAGCAATTACACTTTCTGGAGGGCCTCTTTGATAACAGAGTCAGGGGGGGAGTGCCAAGACTCCGACTTCCCAATGAGGAGAGCTGGCAAATCCTGTTGCCACAAATACCGTTCACATCACACCTTTTGAGTTGACAATTAGGAAGCCAGGCAATATCCCTCAGGGGGCCAGATTTGATCTGCGGAGCCCCTAGTTGCTAACCCCAAGAAGAGTGGCTTGAAGAGTTTTCTGTTTCCACCCAATTTATTCTAAAGAGATCCTCCTGTACTCCACAAGAATACAAGGAGACCAACATTCCCTTTACTTTAAAATTCAAAATTAGCCAGGAGCCATACGAAATGGAGAAAAGAAATTGCCAAAGAATACTGTCTCAAGCAGAATTACTTCAGAAAGGACTAACTTAGAACCTAAAACATTTTGGAAATGTTGCCTGAGCTAGTAATAACAAACTCCCACAAAATGTGCCAGTACAGTAATACCTTGGATTGAGAGCATAATTTGTTCTGGAACTGTGCTTGTAATCCAAAACACTCTTATATCAAAGTGAGTCTCTGGCGGGCTTGAGCGGGGCCGATTTCGGCCCGCTACACCTGCTCGAGGCGAGCGGTTACATCCCTATTTGTCTTGCAAGACCTTGCTTGTTTATCAAGTCAAAAATTTTTAAAAATTTTTGCTTGTCTTGCAAAATGCTCTCAAACCAAGTTACTTGCAATCCAAGGTATTACTGTATTTAAACCATTGCAACCCAAAGAGCAAAGCATATGGTAGGTATATTATTGAGGTTACACACCAAAGAGGACAAATACCTCACTGTTCGAGCTTTCAACAAATGATCCTCCAAACATTGCAGACATCCATTCACAGCTACAGATCAGTAGTGGTTTATGAGCATTTATGTTTCCATCTTCCAACTTAAATGTCACATCTGCCAGGGGATCAAAGAAACAGAACCATAACCTATGATATTAAATATAATAACCAGAGTAGGGTATAGTAGAGAGCACACTGCCCACTCTCTCATGGAATTACTGCAAAGAATTTGCTTCATTAAGGACATCCAAAATGACATATTTCTAAATGAGAAACAGATAGCAATTAAAACCTGGGCTTCCACAGGAGGAGCAACTCCAGCAGTCCTCACTTACTGAAGTCTGGCCAAACAGGATGTGTGCTTCATTTACGCGAATGAAAGTTGTTTAAACTGGTCCATCTAAACTACACTTCATGCAATTCACCAAGTGGCTGCATGTCTCAGAATTAGGGAAGAAGTACTATAGTTCAAGGATAGAGCCAGTGATGTGGGGTGGAAAATGCTTCATGGAAATGTTTAATCTTTCTGCAGAAATTTTTTCCATTACTTAACTTTATTACTAACAATAATATTAGGCAAGCTTGGCAGTTTTAAAGTTGTAATTAATTTTTTTTCAGGTGATTATCCCTGAAAACATCTATGTCATTGAAATACATACCGGTATATGTCAGTGTGAATGGAACTAATAATAGTGACAGCAAAACTGACGGTGCCCCAACAACCTTAGTAGAAGAGAACTGAAATCTGTTGAAATAGATGAGTGGCTTGCAACATATCATGTACCCTTCTTTGGGTTGCTAAAACTAATTCATGTAGCCTTCCCCAGCCTGGTGTCCTCCAGATGTTTTGGACTATACTACCCAGCTCTCCCAGCCAGCCATGCTGACTGGGGGATGCTGGGAGTTGCAGTCCAAAGCATCTGGAGGGCACATGGGTGAGAAAGGCTGAATTAGTGCATCAACCGTTTTCAGAACCTTTGTTTTTTCTTACATTTATTTAAGCAATGTAAGGGAAGTACATTGTCTTTAAATTTTTATAAGTATCCCACTAAAAATGTCTACATAATATGACATTTAAATAACATTAAATGTGCTTTAATTTACCCCCCTCACAGGCTGAATACCTGTGTTGTATTGGGGGGGGGGAAATCAATATGGGGTACTTGTTTAGCTTTGTTGTTACTAATAACAAGTAAAATAAACATGCTAAATTAGACCAGTCTCTCTAGGGCAGGGGTGGGCAATATTTTGTCCTGCAACTCCCATCATCCCTCATGATGGGCTATGCTGGTTAGGCTGGATGAGAGTGGCAGACCAAAATGTCTGGAGGGCCACCCCTGCTCTAAGGCATCTGACAAGTTTCCAATGCGAATGACCCAATGCAAATTAGCCTAATTTGCACAGGAACATTTTCTGGGAAAATTTGCAAAAAATTTACTGGGAAATTTTCCAGTTCAAGTCTATGTGGGAAAACCCACATAGAGCACCTGCTCTGCATGCAGAAGATCCCACGCTTAGTCCCTGGCATCTCCAGGTAGGGCTGGGAAGGATTCCCTTCCTGAAACCCTAGAGAGCTGCTGCTAGTTGGTGCTGACAATACTGAGCTAGATGGACCAATGGTCTGACTCAGTCTAAGGCAGCTTCCTATATTCCTAACTCCTGCTTGTGTTAATTTTAGACATAAGGCTAGAAATGCACATGTTCTCAGCTGGAGTATTGTACCAAAAAATAATTAAAAAATAAAAATAAGAGTAGCTTCTCTGTGCAAATGAAGCAGGATGTGTGCATCCCTCTTTAATTTGGGCACAAGGTTTGTAGTTATATAAATTTGAACTAACCAGACAAGTCTTTGATGCAGGCCTCTAGTTATTTATAGTTTCTGTTGTTTCCCAGAGAGACCTCAGAAAGGCAGTTCTGGTGGTGGTGGGGAGAAGAATAGGGATCTCCAACAGAATGCTCAGTAACTTGCCAAATGACAATCCCCAGGATTCTCTGGGGAATCATGACAAATATATCCACCATTGCTTTGATCATGGGTCTCCTCCATCCCATGAAGTTTGGCTCTAGGTTAAAGTGCAGATATGTCCTAATAAAAAGTGCTGACCCATTAACAGTCCTTGCTTCATTTCCTTGTCTGATAGCTCATTAATTTTTTTATTTTATAGGCATGGAACTGATGCCAAGAGAGACTTGCCCAACCAAGGCCATCTGGGGCATGCATGGCTGTACAGGGGTTGCTACCGGGATATCCCAGGTTCAGTTCTAATACTATTATCCACTGTACCACAAGAATTTGGTTCAGACACTCTACCATCCTACACATGGAGTCGATCTGTGGCCCCAACCACATGGAGGAAGTAATTCATGAGCCAGCACAACCTGATTGAACAGGTGCCATTGAACAGGTGCCAATGATGTCCAGGAGCGCAGTGGTATTTTTAAGCTATCCTGCACACATGAATCCCCACTGGAAAGCAGCATTGGTAAATATGGGCACCAGCTCATATGTTACATCCTCCATAGGGCCGTGCCACATCTCTGCTCTCTCTGAAGGGCTTTGGCATGTCTGAACTGGGCCACTGACTCCTGCATAAGTGTGATAAATTGCTTTGCAAATGGAACTGTTATTTGAATGATTGTTTTGGATTAATTCACAGGGAGAACCAGGAGGTATCCATGCATACTCACCAGAAAATGTCTCTTTGCAGAGGCATTCTTTTATCCGATTAGCTTTTCTGACATGGAAAGCCTTTGTAATTTCCTGGTTCATGAAGGCTTCCTTATTTGTGATGTTTTCCACCATCATCCGCAAGTCAAATACTTCCAGTATCTCAGCAATCTGAGCTACCCTGGTGAGATCTTTTTCATTTTCATCCAGCTGCCCTGTGTACAGAAACTGCAAAACAGTTTTAAAAGGCCCAGGCTGAATGGAAGCATCTATCTTGACTACTATCACAGCACATGTCCGCTTTGAAACCGGGTTGACTTGCATCTCTTTATGCATGCTCACAAAACCTTTGCCCCAAAATGTTGCAGCTTGTTTCAGGCAACTGACGTCTCCTGCTTCAAGCTCTAACCTTGTTAAAGGGTTACCACCATCTGTTGATAACGTGAGTTTGGCACTAGAAGGATTTAAGGTTGCCACCTCACTGTTATCATCTCTTTCAAGGCTGAATGTTCTGGTCATAAGGTTTCCACTGGCCTTTTCTTTATTACAATGAGTTTCAGGTAAGTCTGGGGTTTCTTCACATTCCATTAAGAAAAGGTCATAAAACTTCGAAGAGGAGGTAGCTAGGTAGATCTTGTGAGCAAAAATTTGAGTATGTTCCTGAAGGATAAACATGACATCTGCACACAATGGATTGTCCAATAAGTATCCAGCTTCATTGATACTGGTGATGGGACACTCTGGGATTTTGATAACTGGAGGAGGAGCCTTTGGAGGTAGAAATGGAGCTTGAAGTAAAGGTTTCTGGACTTTCTTCAAATGTGATTTCCAGAACTGTAGGTGTCTCCTGGAGATCAGGGCTGCCCTAATTGCATTATCAAACACATCCTTAATGCCAAACTGGTCAAACACACTAGTTTCATAATATGGTATCCCAAGCTCCTTGGCCACCTCTCTGCCTCTTTCTGGTGGTAAGATGTCTCCCCTTTTGATGGGTCTGTGAATTAAACACAAAAAAGTAGCATAAAAGAGCTGGACACAACTTCCAAGGTTCATCTAATGACACCTGAGTACCTACCGTCCCACCAAGGCAGTCCTTGGAAATCCCTGGTGTAATAAGCCCAGCCTGCACTTTTCTTTCCTTCTATTCTGTAGATCTACTATGACACACTGCAAACAGATTTAGTTTTCTCCCAGCCACAAACATTTCCTAGCCCTGCTTAGCTGACTTTTGAGCCCCTTATGTAAGCAACTGTCTTTAGAAATGCTTGAGTAAGCTCTGGAGGTTATTGCTGTGCAATAATAGCTCCAGAGTAAAATTGATTTTACTTTTTTGTTTTAAATATTTATTTATTTGAAATCTTTTTATGCCACTTCTCAGCCAAAAAGAGCCTGTGTGGCACAGTAGTTAGAGTGTTGGACCGGGACTCGGAAGATCCAGGTTCTAGTCCCCACTGGGCCATGAAGCTCACTGGGTGACTTTGGGCCAGTCACTGACTATCAGCCTAACCTACCTCACAGGGTTGTGAAGATAAAATGGAGAGGAGGAGGAGGATCATGTAAACCGCCTTG
This sequence comes from Shinisaurus crocodilurus, assembly GCA_021292165.1. Taxonomy (NCBI): domain Eukaryota; kingdom Metazoa; phylum Chordata; class Lepidosauria; order Squamata; family Shinisauridae; genus Shinisaurus; species Shinisaurus crocodilurus. The sequence continues at coordinate 115,774,460 of CM037878.1, read as the reverse complement.
GGTTCCTTGCAGGAAAAAGGCGGGATATAAATGCAATCAATCGGCTCCCAGAGTGGCTCACATCTAATCAATTAAACAAGACAGTCCCTGCCCGCAGGCTTACAATCTAAAAAAATATGTAATGACTATTTGCATCCTTTTAACATATATCTGGCCTGTGGCTCACACTGGGTCAGCTTGTCTGAGTGTGGAAAGCTAAGCAGGATCAGGCCTGGTTATTACTTGGATGGGAGACCCCTCCTCTAGTTTCCTGCACTGAGCAGGGGGTTGGACTCGATGGCCTTGTAGGCCCCTTCCAACTCTATGATCTATGAATCTGGAAAAACTGCAACTGCAAATTTTAAACTGATTAATCCTCGGGTTTTTATTTGATAAATTGATTAATTTATCAGTTAAATTTGCATAGATAGATCATAGATTTGTAATGTAATATAACTACGATGGTTGGAACAATTTATAAACAGATTTGTAATGAGAATTAACTTTTTAAAAATTTGTTTGGCATGTTTTCCCAAAAAGCTAAAGATGAATGTTGCATCAGGCTGTAACAGAGGGAGATGAGAGGAGAAGCAGGGCCATTCCAGGAGCACTGTGGAAAGACTTAATTTCCCCCCTCTTCCCTCCCCATTCCCTTCTCCTTGCATGCCATGTCCTTTTAGATTATAAGCCTGTGGGCAGGGACTGTCTTGTTTTACTGATTATATATAAGCCACTCCGGGACTTATTGGCTGAGAAGTGGGATAAAAATATTTCGAATGAATGAGTAAATAAATGGTAACATGCAGGTACATGGATTGGTATTTTGTTTTTGGCTGGTTCGAAGTCTTTCTCTTCTTTTATTTTCTTTTGTGACCAATTCTGTGATAATAAGAGATTGGATAAAACATATTGTAGTGGCAAAACCATTCCTTTTTGCTAAATATTTTATGTCATAACAGCATCTACGTTCCTCAGCTGAAGTCAAGATTCCCTTGCATCAAGTGTTATGGAAGTAATATTGCACATAAGGCACAGCTAACTTTACAGAATTCTCAAAGAAGGAGGGCTATTACCCTCATCCCTTCATTATAGAGTTCCCAGAGGCATCTGGCTAGCCACTGTTTGGAACCAGCTGGCTTGATCCTCCTTCTGATCCAACAGAGCTCCTCTTATGTTATCATTTTATTTTAAACAATATTCCAAACAACAAAGGCATGAACCTTCTGTGTCAATCTGACACAAAGCAAACTTCCCTTTGAGAAACAGAAGGTAACTGTGCTTGAAAATTAGAAGTAGACACCTAGCACCAGATTATGCAATTGACTGAAATGCTGGGCCAATTTTATGATACGTCGGAAAACTGGGGGAGGGCCTGGTACTTTGCATTCATTCATCAAGTTTAATCTCCAGCGTTTCCAGTTAAAGGATCTTGGGTAGCAAGATTGGTTAAGACTTCTCCCCGTGGTCTTGGAGATCCACTGCCAGTTGGAACAGTACTGTGCTAGACCACTGTTCTCCAACCTTGGGTCCCCAGATGTTTTTGGTCTACAACTCCCAGCATGCCCCAGCCAGCTATGCTGGCTGGGGCATGCTGGGAGTTGTAGGCCAAAAACATCTGGGGACCCAAGGTTGGAGAACGCTGTGCTAGACGGACCGATAACCTGACTGTGTATAAGACAGCTCTTTAAGCAATAGAACATTATATACTCCAATAGAAGCTGGAACACATACAAATACTGCCAAGCGGGAATGTGATTTCTCCTGTCTCCGGCTTTACCTTGCTAATGGCCTTCTGGCTCGATTTACAGCTTCCAGATCAGCATATCGAAGATCCAGTTGGCAGCCAACCAGAATAACAGGCGTGCGAGGACAGAAGTGCTTGATTTCTTGACACCACATGGTTTTCACATGATTCAGGGAGTTAGGGTTAGCGATGGAAAAGCACAGGACAACAACATCGGACCTGGAATAAACATGTACTTGTTTTAAATGAAGAGCGAATCGCAGCTTCCTTGTTCAAAAGAAAAAAAGAAAGTTATAATCCAAACACAGTATTTTCCAGAGGGACATCGAGACCAGGTTGTTAGAGTATATTTCATACTCAAGTAAAATGCCTTTTAAAATTCTACAATCCTCCACAACGCCTGAGACCAAAGGACCCTCTTTATTCCAGAGTTGACAGATGTCATTTATAAGGAGGAACAGAATGGTGGCCAAATTGTACAGCAGCCACTACAGCTGGGAACTGGATGCTATCCATTCTCATCACAACATGCCAAACTTTTAGGTGGCTGCCCAACCATTTAGTAGGAACACAAAAGGTAACAGGCTACTGAGATGAGCCAACAACTATCTCAGAAGGGCAATTTCACATAGTATGTGGCAGAAAACTCAGGTTTGCTACCAAGTGTATGTTCAACAGGAAAGTTGAGCCAATTAAGTGTAGTTGTATGATGCACGCATGTCCAACACATGTTTGTTTCATTCACACATTATATCTTCAGGTGTAGTCTTAAAAAAACAACTAGGTGTACATTTACAAAACATACACTTAGCTTCCTTGAGTTGGGAAAAGAGAGTTAGGAAAAGAATTTGGAGCAGTATCCAATTCAGCACTAGTGCTAACATCAATTACATTGCACTAGTGTAAGCAACCTCTAGCACAATGCCAGTAGCTGGTGCAACAGTTTTTTCAGGGAAACCCATTGTGCCAGCAAACATTACTGGTGTTGTGCTAGAGGCCTCTTCTGCTAGTGCAACATACTTTACGTTAGTGCTTGTGTCGAACTGGATACTGCGCACGGTTTCTTTTACTCTGGTCTGATAATGCACTAAATGCTGCAGGCTATGAATTTCTTTGTGGTTTAAAAAATGATTTGTGCTAGTGCCAAGTTCACCAAGACCAATCACTTCTTCAACGAGAGTGGAAATAAACATTGACAAAAAGGAAAGAAAAGGGGGGTGGGTGGGAAGAAAAAGGTGGAATTATGTAAAGGACCTTGTTGAGATTTCTGCACACAGCAGCTATTAGATAAAAACAACTGCAAAAAAGACTGCATTACATAAACGAAGAAGCGCTAGTTTTTTAAGAAAACAATTACCATGGTAATTATTTTAAGCAGATTTTTAAAATCATAGTTAGGGGTTGTTTCCAGGGAACTCAAAAACATGTTATAGGCTTCTTTAAAACATTCAGAACATATGCTTAAGTGCTTTTCTGAAGCAGGCCCTAAATAACTGAAATTAAGCAATTGGTTCATAATTCTCAGTCACAGATGCTACGAACACCATGGATAATAAATGCAAATTCTTCACAGGAAAAGTAAGTGTAACAGTGCTAGAAAGGGGGAAATATATTTATTAGAGCTACAGAAACAGGAGGAACAGCAGCTATGGTACACAAAAAAGCCACCAATCTCTGTTCTAATTCATTTCTATTAAACTTTAATTTAGCACCAATTTATTGTGCCTGTAGGTTTGGGCAATTAACAGAGCGAGACTGTGAATCTCAACATTTACCTTTTAAATAATTAATGATCTACCTGTTCTATACTGCTGCTCTCCTCATTTCATTGAGGACACAGTTCTATCTAGCATGTCCTAGCAATATCTAAAAATAACCCCAAGTACAACACAATGCAATGCAGACAATGCTGCGAGTTTACATTTAGTGGAAGACAGGTGCTCTTTTTCAGCGTGTATGCATTATATAAACTATGGCTAGAGCAGAGGACTTTAATATAAAGGTTTGTAGCAAACACATTAATTTGCCTTCTACTTTTTGAAGGTTGCTTCAGAATCAGACCTCTCCCAAATACAAAAAGGTCTGTCTAATTTATTCCAGTTAATCCTCTCTAGGCACTTCACTAAAACATCCCAGAGTTTGTAATAACACAGTGATGCATGAAAAGGACATGTTGACAATGTGGGAAGAAAGAAGACACATGTGCAATGTTTACCTAGGGCATAGCTTATGCTAAGGATTGCTATCAGCGTTTGCATTTCAAGCTTTTTATATCTGCCAGGAAAAAAAGAGAGGACTATTGGGCAGTTGTCTAATCTGCAAGTTCCCTCCTGTTTGTTTTGTTTTCGGGCGCTTCTGAAATTTAGTTCTCCCCTTCACCCTTTAAAGGAGATTCAGCAATTATTTGCAAAGCAGTGGCCACTTATGACTGAAAACTTAAGTACCCTGCCTCCCATCCCTACATTATGACTGCCTTTCCCATCCATGATTTTTACAGATATGCCGTGTTGAAGGAAGGTTAGAGAGAGCCAATATCCTCTACCTAATTATTTTAACTCTCCCAACCTCCTGTGTGCACCCATTCTCTACAAGGGGCAAGAATCCTATTTGGGGAAACTCAACACAAACAGGTGAGGATTCTAATCAGACTATAGATTTGCCAGGTCAAAACTGCACAGCAGTGACATCTCAGAGGTTATGTCATGCTGTCAAAATGATAGCAAGGCTCCAATCCTTTGCCCACTAACCTGGAAGGAAACCAGGATGCATGATAGTTTGCTACATTAAACAATTCCATGTATAACCTTATGATGTGAGACACTGACTCAGCTGACTACAGCACTTTAATGTTATTTTATGCGGTGTATAGTATCACCCGACTTTCAGCATTTGTATTCTGGTAAGGCAAGGTTGCTGTACTGATGGAGATTAATTATTGCCAATCTAAACCGATCTCAAATCCAAATTTTGTATCGACATCATCTGTAACTGGAAGCCTCAAACTATGCAGCCAGATTGTAACATGCAAACAGATAACAGATAGTTTATTTTAAAAACTATTTTGATAGTTCAACTTGCTACATCATAGAATGTGTTTTTTTTCCTCTGGAAGGAGTTAGTATACCAGAGAAAGTAGGAGTGAGGTCATGTAGGCTGTAGATCATTAATCAGCTACTCTCAAGTAGTCGCATTACTTCAGTACAGATACTGAAGTACCGTAAACAAGTAAAGATAATGGGGATCTCACCATTAGAGATCATGGATCTCACTGTGCAACCACTAAATTAATTCAACTTTATCCATCAATGATGCATTTCCCCCTTTTCTATGTAGAAGCTGTTATTATGATCAAATACTCTGAAAACAGCACCACAGCTGCAGCTTCCTTGAGGAAGAGGTGCATCACAGAACACAGTGGCATTTGACTGGTGTTCTCTGTGGTATGCACCTCTAAACACATAGGATCTGATTAGCCACAGTTCCTTGCATGTTTGGAAGTGTGCATCATTTTCACACTTCACATGTTTACTGCAACAGGCAACAGTCAAATGCCACTGGATTCCAGTGGCTCTGAGATGAAATTAAATTGGAATTTTATCCATTGCCTGCCCCATAATTGCTTGAACTGTTGTGATGAAGCCGCTCCTTTAGTTCACTTATATTGTGTCAGACCATTGGTCAATCAAATCTAGTGCTGTCTATTCTTGGGTCTTAAGTGCTCTTGGTTCTTGAGAGAGGATCTTTCCGAGGTCTTCTGGATGGAGATACCAGGGACTGAACCTGGGACTTTGTACATGCAAAGGATATGGTATACCACCAACCTATGGCCACTCCCCCCTCCCACATTGTTTAGTTCATACCAAAGACATTGCGTGTGGCTGCATCTATCCCACATTGTTAAACAGTTGTTCCTTCTTACCGGGGAAGTACAGTTCTGTAGAGCAAGGAGAACCATTAGGAATCTCTAAGAGAGCATTCAAAACACCATTGCCAAACTACAATTCCCAAGATACTTTGAGGAAGCCATGACAATTAAAATGGTATAAAACTGATATAGGGTTTTCACGTAGCTAAGCCAAATGAAGCTTCAGTATTTTATCAGCATGGATCTAACAACCAGTCCAACTATCTATTAACCCATTATACTATTCATGGCAAAGAAAATCTGCTTCTACAAACATGTTAATTTAGGCACAACTTTCCCTATTATGAACAGCATTCATGCATACATTTCAATGTTGGGAAAGACAAAACCAAACAGGCTTGCATAGATAGCTTATAAGCAGGCAATGTCTTAACAATATTCAGATTTTAGTAAAATGTAGCAGCAGCCACCGTATGAAGATGAAGAAGGTCATAAGTGACTGGTGGGCATAACCAAATGATCTGAAAATGAATGACTATGGCTGCAAAGACATCTGGATAAACCACGGTTTATGGTGACAAGAATGAGCTGCTAAGAGCTCAGGGCTCAAGGACTCCCTCTCTCCTTCTATGGTATAGCCATGAAGCGTTTGGAAGCTTTTCCTTCCATTTTGATTCATCTTAGCTTGTTGTTTCATCTGAACCCAGCAATCTGTAGTTTATCTGAACTATGATTTGTTTGAAACATGGCAACTCCAAACTATGGGTTATGAAGCTGGCTTGTTTCAACAAGCTATAGTCAAAATTAATCACAGTTTAGGGTTTGGATGCAACACTAAACTATGGATAATAACAAATGGAACCACACACTTCTGATTTCCTCCTCATGGACACACCAGAGGAGAAGTGGTAGTATACAAGTCTGAGGCTAGTTGTGGCTCATTCATGCCACAGTAAACAATGATTTATTATGGTGTCCAAACAAACCTGTGTGTGCACGCACGCTCACAACAGATGGGACAGTAATTAAAGGAGTGGCCTACCATATGAAGGGCCAAAAAGATATCCAACAAAGGCAGGGCAAGACCATGCACCAGCCTGGGTGAGAACAGGGGGGAAAACATTCTATACTTTACCGAGAACAGTGAAGCTTCTTAAGTACAGGAATTATATGTGAAACTGTCAAAACACCCTAAAATATATATATTAAGATTTTGGAAGTGAGAAGCATGCAGAATATTAGTATTTTTAAATAAATGATATAACCTGAGATCTTAGTAGGAGCCAATGTGAAGCATAGAAGCAGCTAGCTCTTGGAAAGAAAAAGGTCAATTTTAACTTACAATGCTCAGTGCTAGCTTCAGAAGAGGAGAGTAATTAAATTCTTTTCTATCCAAGGACTGCTTCAGAACTTATATTCCCCCCCCTATATAGAGGTGAAATCTGTATACTGAAAAGTATATTCTCTAGTTTTGAACTGTGACATAATCTTATTTTTGCCCAAACTACACCAACTGGCAAGCTGAGTCTCATATTGGCCGCCTAATCAGTGTCCGTGCTGCTGCAAGTAGCAAATATTGTACTACATTTCAAGGGATATGGAACATTCTTTTTCCCGTGATTATCTCCATCTACGAAAACGGAATGTGTGAAGCAGCCCTTACTAGAAAAAATAATCAGAAAACATGTAATATTTTAAGACTTTCCCATTCCTCCTTATTTGCAGCTAAACACACACACACACACACACACACACACACCACTAAATTAACATCCCCAAAAATCATTTGGAGAGTCATCATGGAAGCAATGATTGCACTCCCCCAACCCCCCAATGTTGAATAAAATTTTAAATACATGACAGTTGCTCCCATTAATCCCTACACTGAGGTGATTTTTTCCCCCTGTCTGTTACATGCTTCCATCGTTGCCTTGTGAGCCAAATTCTGTGGCTGCTTGTCGTTCTACTGTTCAAGAGGTGGCCACTGAAAACAAGATGAGGTTTACAGTGACTCAGAGACACAGAATGCAGCACACTATTTGAGCCGTTTAAGGTTTTGCTATAATCCTTTCTTGCTTCTTGGAGATTTAAAAGAATCTTTATGATATAAAAACAACATTGTAGATTTCCGAGATGAGAATACCAGATAAAGAATCAAAAGGGAGGTAACGATATGTAGAACAATGACTAAGATAAAGATTCCATGTAAGCCTGGAAAAAATAATCTGACGGAGTTCAAAACTGCCAACAACATTATTAAAAATGTGACAAATTGGATGTCATAAAAACATGAGCATTCTTTTGTTGATTACCTGCACACAGAAACTGGAAAGTAATGACAGATATTTTTTATTCCTAAAGTGAACCCAGTGTATAAATTTATTTATTACTTTTTTAGCCTGCCCTTCCTCCAAAGAGTTCATTTAATACCCCCACCCCACCCACCGCAATAAGCTGCATAGTGGGTTGGGTTGAAGATTACTGGCCTAGGGTCATCCAAACGAGGTTTATAGCTGAATGGAGATTTGAATCTGTTGCCAAATATTCTAGCATATTGATCCAGTCACACAGGCTGCAACACACACACACACACACACACACCATACTTCTTCTCCTAAGGTGTTAAGTCATAAACAATCCAACCGCTATACTTCAGAGTAAGGCCCACACTACACACATCATGTTAAATGCACAGTTTGCACTTGTGTCTTTTTTTTAATTTTTTTTTAACAAAAACAAAAAACAGACGCCTAAAATAGAAGGGTGGGGGGCATTCCAAATTGGGACCACATTAGGGTGGTGGCAGGTTTAATCCTTGGAATAAGTTGCCATCAGGGGTCAACAAGGTCCCATCATCACAGGCTTTTAAGAAGGCCCTGAAAACATACTATTTTACTCTGGTCTTCCCCTGATATGTTGACTGTTTTTATTGCTGTTTTTATGTGTTCTTACTGTTTTTATTGAGTCTTTATCGTTTTTAATACCGGACCAGTTTTTATTATGTGTTTTATTGTTGTATGTCACCTTGGGAGGGCTCCTGCCCTAAAAAGTGGCCAAGAAATATTTTAAATCGTCATCGTCATCATCGTCATCATCATCATCATCATCATCATCATCTTTCTCCACACCACAGCTCAGACAAAAACTCCCCCTTCCTCCAAAACTGCTATTTACCCAAAGGGAGAAGCTGCTGTTGGCAATAGCAGCTTCCCTCCTGGAGTAAATAGCAACCTCGGGGACAGGGGGCAACAGAGGAGAGATTTTCATGAGGAATGTGTTTCACAGTAAGTTGCATTGAACTCAGTGAAACTTTCTTATGAGTAAAAATATACAAGATAAGGCTGCAAAATATTTATATTTTATTACTATTCCTTAAATATGCCTACGTTTGTTTCCTTCACTCACCACCTATAAAGAACGTAGCCCTATAAACCTTGATCCCTTCAGGTGTAGACAAACATTCTGAAGTGTGGTGGAAGTAGTTTGTTCATCAATCCACTGCATTCTGTGGCATGTATTTTCAGGGCAGAGAACATGTGTTCAAAACCACTTAAGGACATAGGAAGAGCCCTGTTGAATCAGACCAAAGACCTATCTAGTCCAGCATTATGTTCCCACAGTGGCCAACTAGATGCCCAACGGGATGCCAGTAGCACCCTCCTGCTCATGCTCCCCAGCATATATAGAGGCATATACTGCCCCTGCCACCGGAGGTAACACATAGCCATCATGACTAGTAGCCATTTATCCTCTCATCATCTATGAATTTGTCTAATCCCCCTTTAAAGCAATCCAAGTTGGTGGTGCACTTCTACTGCACTTAGAAAGTCTATCTCTCTTCACCCCTGGATCAGTTTAATTAATTTACATATTCAAATATACAACTTGATAACAAAATCTTAGCAAGATGATGCTAAGCAAGACATTTGTCAATAATCACTTCCTCTTTTACAGGTCTTATTCTTGAAAGTGTTATTTCCTATGAGAGATACTAGACTTTGAAAAACATTTTAAGGCTGATGTCTGACAGTTCATACAGGTTACAAGGAAAGTGGCGGCACCTAGAATTTTGATGGGGAAGCCCAACTTCAAGTCCCCAGTCAGCAACCATGTTAGCTGGAGACCCTGAGACCTCAGAGGATTTGCTACAAATACACATGAGAAGAGGATAGTCTATCATTCTTGTGGCAAAATATTTGTCAATAGCTATGACTTGGAGAACAACTCACCATGTCTACTAGCTAAAGTTATTTTAGTGGTCATTTTACTTGAAACAATGGTTATTTACTTATTATGGAAACTGTTGTCCTTTATTGGCTCACATTGCATCACTGTTTTATTGTGCCACAACTGTTCTTAAATTGCTTGTAAATTGTATTTACTATGTGTGGTCAACCATTTCTATTCTAGAGCTTTTCTACTTCCCGTTTACACCAGTGCTGCTCAGACAACAACACCAGTGGTTGGAGACAATCACATAATTGCTGGTATTTCTGTGGAGGTTTAACAAGCTATCTCCAGCATCATCCAGGCTTCATTAAAAACAGTAAGGAAATACCAAGGAGTTACCAAACAACAGCTTCTCTGGCAAATGGACAAGTGATAGAATCCTTCCTCCAGCCTCTCACCTACCCTAAGCATTCTCTTATATGAAGTCTGGCTAGTAAAATCGCTTGTTAGAAACCTCCCAGTTTCCTCATACCGCACAGTTCTGCCCCAAGAACAACATCTTACCAATCCCATTTTTAGGGCACTACACTCAGAAAGAAGGCAAACCAAAATAACTTTTACTCCCTTCCTCTGGAGGATCACCAAAAACTGACCTTGAACATATTACAGAAGCCTTGCAAGTCTTTAAAATAAACAGGGCTGGCTTTTAGTGCTGAGCTGGTGGGAGGGGATGAGTTAACAATATTTATAATGCTTACTCCTTTTTAATCTGGTATTTTACATGTTTTCGTTGATGCCTGCTTGAAACCTTCATGATTATGTGGGATAAAAAACCCAACAGCAACTATACATTCAACAACATGGACCTGATTCAATGAGTATCTGATGTAGTATGGAAGACTTAATGTGGCGCCAGTGTGGCGTAGTGGTGAGAGTGTTGGACTGGGGACTCGGGAGATCCAGGTTCTAGTCCCCGCTCGGCCATGAAACTCACTGGGTGACTTTGGGCCAGTCACTGACTCTCAGCCTAACCTACCTCACAGGGTTGTTGTGAGGATAAAATGGAGAGGAGGAGGAGGAGGAGGATTATGTAAGTCGCCTTGGGTTCCTTTCAGGAAAAAAGGTGGGGTATAAATATAATAAATAAATAAAATAAATAATGTGTACCCATGGGTAGTAGCATATTATACACAGAAGGCACATGAAACAAACTTGCATATAGAAGAGGGAACATCCCTTTAATCACAACCTTTTGACTAAAGCCCTCTCTGCTGCACTGTGATGGGTTTCTCCACATATTTCTGCAAGTGAGCAAAGCCAGCTGCTCAGTTTGGTTTGAACAGGCAGTATCCAGTCTCATATTTAACTTAACTAAATTATCATGCCTGAAATGTTTTAGAGACCATATACCAATATCTGTAAAAGTAAATACAAGGCTGAAATTGAATTAATACCTAGCAACTGCACATGTGTCAACAATTCTTAGTGCACTTCTTACCTGCAGTAAATTAATTGAACCTTGGTCAAATACATTTCATTATTTGTAGTTCTTAAAAGAACAAATCCTCTTTCCATTTCCTCTCATGGCATTAGATCTAATAATATGAGATCTAGGCAGCCTTCTCCAAATTCAGGCTTTCCATACAGACAAATCTGATACTAGAAGCAATGGGGCGTGTATCTATACAAAATTTCTGGGGCATTTATGAATTAAAATTAGGGTACTGGTGGTCCTTTGAGTTTTGCTGCACAGTCCCATAAATGGGTGGTTGCAAGACAGATCACTTGGTGAGAAACCCTTTTTAACAGTGCAAAGAGAGAACCCTTCTCCCACCTGACAGCAATCTGAAGCAAGTGATATATAAGAGAAGGGCCCTGTCAACATAGGAAGCTGCCTTATGAGTCAGACCATTGATCCATCTAGCCCAGTACTGTTGACACTGACTGGCAGCAGCTCTCCGGGGTTTCAGGCAGGTGTTTTTCCTGCCCTACCTGGAGATGCCAGGAATCAAACCAGGGACTTTCTGCATGCAAAGCATGTGCTCTATCACTGAGCTACAGCTATTTTTCTGTCTGATAGACTTACAACCACTTTTGCCATCTTGAAGGTATAGTCGAAGAGGCAACCTGCATGTTATGTTAAATTTGTAGTGTGTAGCTCTCCATGTGTTGTTGCTTTACTCAAAAGTAAGTATGGGGGCCCAGGTCCAGATTGGGACTGCAGCACATGGGGAGGTGAGGTTAAATCCTTCTTTCCCCAGCCATGACCCCCATAAATTGCATCTCCCCCCCCCCCATACACAGCAGTTAATGCCAGGGTTAGGCAACCTGGTGCTCTCTAGATGTTTTAGACTACAATTGTGATCAGCCCCAGCCAGCATGACCAATGATCAGCGATTATGAGAGTAGTCCAAAACATCTGAAGGGTATAGTTTGCCTGCCTGAGTTAGCCAATTGCAGCTTTTTTCCCTAGCACTAACTGCCATGCAGTGGGCCCAATTTTCAAGGGGCAGGGGGAGGCAGCAGCTGTGGGGAGAATTAAACCTCCCATCCCCATGTACCGTTATCCCAATTTGGATGGGGAGGGGTGCACTCAAGTGAAACAAAAACATAGAGAGAGCTACACACTACAAATTGAACGTAATATGTAGTTTGATCCTAAGAGCTCCATTGCCAGTCTTGGCGAATAACCTCAACACAGAGGGCTATCCTTTGTATGCCTGATTCCAAAGAAAATCCCAAGGAAGATGTCTTTTCTATAGGAGCTTGTGTGCCTGTGAAATCTCGGGCATCAAAATGGCAAATGCAGTTCAACGTAGACAAGTGTAAAGTAATGCACATTGGGGCAAAAAATCCCAACTTCAAGATAAGCTGATGGGATCTGAGCTAGCAGTGACTGCCCAAGAAAGAGACCTTGGGGTTGTGGTGGACAGCTTGATGAAAATGTCGACCCAGTGTGCGGCTGCTGTGAAAAAGGCAAACTCCACGTTGGGCATAATTAGGAAAAGAATTAAAAATAAAACTGCCAAACTCATGCTGCCCTTATACAAATCTATGGTGCGGCTGCACTTGGAATACTGTGTACAGTTCTGGCCACCACACTTAAAAAAGGACATTGTAGAGTTGGAAAAAGTGCAGAAAAGGGCAACTAAAATGATCAAGGGGCTGGAGCAACTCCCATATGAGGAAAGGTTACAGCAGCTGGGATTGTTTAGCTTAGAAAAAAGGTGAGTAAGGGGAGACGTGATAGAAGTGTACAAAATTATTAATGGTGTGGAGGAAGTGGACAGGGAGACATTTTTCTCCCTCTCACATAATACTAGAACCCAAAGGGGTCATCCCATGAAGCTGATCGGCAGGAGTTTCAGGACAGATAAAAGAAGTACTTCTTCCCACAGTGCATAGTTAAACTATGGGATTCACTTGCACAAGATGTAGTGATGGCCACCAATTTGGATGGCTTTAAAAGGGGATTGGACAAATTTATGGAGGAGAAGGCTATCAATGGCTACTAGTCCTGATGGCTATATGCTACCTCCAGTATCACAAGCAGTATGCCTATGTACACCAGTTGCCAGGGAACATGAGCGGGAGGTTGCTGTTGCACTCACTCATATCCTGCTTGTGGGATCCTGTGGGCAGTTGGTTAGCCACTGTGTAAACAGAATCGTGGATTAGATGGACCCTTGGTCTGATCCAGAATCGCTCTTATGTTCTTATCTCTGTTTCGTTCATAGCTCCTTCCTTACACACAAGTGGCTGCAAGTGGCATCACTTGAAGAAGAAAACAAAAACATGCATACCTGTAATTGTTACTTGCAGCAACACAAAGCCTCTATCTCTGTGACCCAGCAGTTGGGTGTTGAACACTGAGAATGATAGAGATCCTCCATTATACAGCCTCACCTGCTTAAAGTCATCACCCCCCAGCCAGCATGGCCATTGGCCAGGCTAGCTAGGGATGATGGGAGTTTTAGCCCAACACAACTGGAGGGCACCAATCTGGAGAAAGCTGTATTAGTTTCCAGCCAAGTTGTCATCCTAGAAAATCATCCATGACCAAGAGTGCATGTTGCTGACTCTTGGAAAATTAATAATTACAAGCAAGCAGCTTTTTGTTGTATTGTTGTTAAGAAAAGATGACTTTGTTGTTAAGAAAAGATTACTGTGGTCAGTTCTTACTTTCTAGAAGTGTTAGATAATGAAGCAATGTAATTATCAGATGAAATCATTTCTGCACATGAAGAGTATGGACCAGCTGGTAAATGCAATCCTATTCATGTCCCATTGAGTTCAATGAGATTTTCTCTCAGGTAATTTTGTTTATGATTAGAACATATAAGTACTTTTTGCCAACAAATATCAGTGTACTGATTTTTAGTAGGCACTGTAGAACATTGTCAATTCTTGGAATATTTTCACATTCACACTGAAGCCTAGTAATGGAGCTTCACCTTACACTGGCCAATTAAAATAGATAATAAATTAGTTTCTTTAATGCATTTATATCCCACCCATTATATACAATGTATTTTCAAAGCAGCTTGCATGTATTCAATAAAACAATAACATTAATCAGCACTCCATAATTATTCAAGAACACAAACTATTTCAAACAAATTATTATTTGAACCATTTCAAATAGTAACCGCTTATTCCAGTTTAAGGAGGGAACGCCCCACATTCAGTGTTCTAGCTCCATGCTAGAAGTGCGAGAGAAGTCCCCTGAAGAAACAAGGTCAAGCTTGCCAAGGGAAACTCTTCACCAGTAATGTTCTTGGAGACACGCAGATGAGAGAGGGGTTCGGTGTTGGCTGAATCTTCAACACTGTGGGCCAGTTCATATGTGCATGTATATCACCTGATTTTTCTTCACTCAGACCATGATTTTTCAACTCTGGATGTGTGAACTGATTCCATTGTGATATGTAAGTCCACAGATGTTGGCTCATCTTCATAGTAAGCAAATATTGTGCTTTTCACACTGATCCTTCCCCTCCACTAACTTGGGAAGAGGCAGAAACTCATCCTTGACATCACATTGAGCTTTGGAAGTATTAAGAGAGAAATCTTGTTGTTTTCTGAGTGCCATGAAACCTCAGAGCAGTATCAGGGAGAAGCCCCCATCCTTCTTCCAAGTCTGGTGAAAGATGAGGGCTCTCCTTGACCTCATGCCGACCCTTAGAGACACTAAAAAAACAGTAAGACTTCTCACTACTTCCTGATTGCCTCAAAGGTAGAGGAGAGCACCCTCCTTCTGACCTTGGAAAAGTGACTTCACACAATGATGTCACACTGAACTCTTCTTATTAGATGAAAAGCTGTGCTTGCCATTAGCAATGCAATGAGCACATTTGTGGACCCTAATGATGATTGATTGATAGATAGATATGGATATACGCACACATATACACACACACATACACACGCTCTCCACTTCCTTGCTTTGCTATTTCTCAATTGCAACAACAAAACGAAGTAGGTACATACTGGCAATCACTCATATTCCTGCTTGTCCACATGATATGAATAAGCCATGTTCAGACAATTTGTGGTCATGGCTGAGTGCTTGGCAATATATCCCAAGGCCTACAATGTATTAAAAAAATATTGATGAAGCAATCTCATGATGTTTGTTCAGAACAGTCAGGATACTGGAGCGGGGCACACAATCTCTCTGTATTTTGAAAGTTTTGCTTTGCTACAAAGAACAGATCACATCAAAGACCAATCTTTATGCTCGATTAACAAAATGGTGCAAATTGCAGCAAAACCCATAATGGGCATCAAAGCAGCCATTTAAAATGAGATGTAATGGCATGTAACTTGATCCACTGATCAAGTAAATGTAGTTCAGCAAAACTAAATTTCCTCTAAGTATGCATATGTTTATAATTATGATTACAAACTGTTCTAAGATTAGTCTGCTAATATTTAAGGGCTTCAAAATATTAAAAATATGAAATATTAAACAAAGCATTCTTAAAACAACACAGGACAGACTATCCAGACTATTCTATGATACTTGCCAATAAAATCTTATAGCAATTATTTTTGGATGTTCTGATGTAATTATTTATTGTTTTAAGTAGAAATGTCTTGAATGAAAAAGAAGAAAAAAATGTGTGTGTGTGTGTGTGTGTGTGTGTGTCAAAGCCTTATACTGACCTTGTTTACACAAATAATTCATAGTACTTGCATGAAACATGGCCTCCAACATTTTGCAATTAAAATATAGACACTCTTGTGCACCTTGATTTTCACATCCAGTTCATTGCTTGCATTTCTCCTGTGCCCTCTATTAAATATTGCTGATTATATTTAAGTTACCAATAAGTTACTAATATACAGTTTTCTATGTGTTACTCCAGTCCATTTTATAGTGAAGAAATATATACATAACATACCATGCTTTTAGTGACATACCTCTGCTTTGAAAAGTGTCAGTTAACTATCATGTTGTATCCGACCTAATAAATAATTGCAGGGGCAGATTAGTGTTTACTAAAAGGACAAGCATTAAGTCTCCTATCATTACTATAATATTTTGTTTGGACACTTTACTAACCTGATTATATCATGTTTAATAATTGCGGGGTGGGGGGGGAATCTTTCTCAGACCTCATGCATGTCTACTGTAACAAAAACTGAATCTAGTAGCATTGTACTAAGTAAAATATGAATGATGATGATGAACTTAAGTTAGGACTTGTGTGTGTGTGTGTGCTTGGATACACATTGGAGCATTAAAGGTATCGACAAAATAGTACCAAGCAAGCAGTTCTGCATGACCCAAAATTGAAGCAAGGAATGATAAAGGAGAGATGAGGGGTGTGTGCGTGTGCATGCGTGCGTGCGCGCGCACACACAGCACACACACACACACACACGAGAGGGGGGTGTTTTGTATGAAATGGGAGGGGAGGTATCTGTGAAGGAGGCTTCCTTACAACCACCCGGCAGGGCAAGGCACAGTCCCAAAGTTCCCGTGACTGGCACACACCTCCCAAGGTCCCATACCCGAAACTGCTGGTTTAGCAGCCCCACCTCTTCAAAAAGGAACACACGCGCAAGATTAAGTTGGAGGACTTTATTAAAAAGTAAAAAATAACAATTAGTCGTGTAGGGTCTCCAAGTGTCCAATAATTAAGTAAAATAATCCTTATAAGAAAGGGCTAAAAGAAGGTAAGGGAAAAAGGGGGGTGAGGTAGTTGTTGTGAGGGAAAGGGAATGGGAATAAAAAGGGACTCTAAAAGAACATAAAAACAAACCCCAAGAGTCTGCAGGAACAAAGCAAGTCAAACCAGGCCTAGCTTTTCCTAGCTACCCTGTCAGAGTGGCATACCTGCCCAGATGGAACTTCCCAGCATCCACGCCCCAATGGAAGAACACTGAAGCCTTTTTCCCTAGCTCCTTTATTGTCACCAGGGTCCAGTTTCCCGCCCAGCGTTCACCAATCCTGTCTTCCTAACTGTCGAAGGAGGGGCCCCCGCCCTTTCTCAGCTGTAGACACTTTCTCATGACTTCATCCCAATTAACGCCTGACCTTGCTTCCCAGCTCTGCAGCTCACCCTTATCTCCCAGGTGCTCCCAAACAGCCTCCCAGTACATTCCAAAGACTACAGTAAAAATCCGTTAGCTAAACAGCAATGGGGGGGGGGGGAGGAAGGGACATCTAACAGGGTTTCTTCTAAAGTCTCAGCTACTACAAGTCCCATCTTCACAGTATCCAATTTTCAAGTTTAAAAACTTATATTCAGTGTTATTTACTTCAGAAAAAAACCAATTACATTCTCATAACAAATGTAGACTAGAATCCCTATTTCACCCCTAAACATCCATGTAAAGGGTGGGAAGATCCATGATTTTGCTACTTTGACAGAGTTCAACATGATAGGTAGGAAGTTTTAGGAAGTAGTGTTTCTGCATTAAGTGATCCTGAGGGCAGAGCTACACATTGAGTACTTACGCAATTTTTTCAGTTTTTCTTCTTCTTCATATACAGTCAGTACAGCCAACGGAGGCTGCACTTTGAAGCATAAGACAGACAAAGCTTTATTCACATACCCTCACAATAAGAATCCAAATTTACTAATATTTCCATAAGTGAATAACTTTACTCATGTAATTCTTCCCAAACAAGTTATGCACAGTCTTTGTAGGATAAGGATCAAAATATGTTGTTGTCCCACCCCCTTCACTCCATAAATACTGGAACATGCCTGATTTTGCCCTCCTAATCTTCAGTAATCTGCTCAGTGACAGGGTGTATGTTGACATATATTATAAGGACACACCAAGGAGGGAGAAAAGAGTAAACACAGACACAGTGAGCCTTGCTAAACCAGGAACCACTGAATTTTAAACTTGCTAACACTTGACTAGATTAGTATCTAGTGACCATTTGGGAAAAGTCATATAGTTTGCAACTTTTGTGTGGTATAGTTAAGTTCAAAAGTGCACTTAATTGTTTTAATTGTATGCTTTAATTAGGGCTTTGATTGTCTTTCAAAAACAAACTGCCAGTGCACAGGTTGCAAAACTAGTCACTAACCACAAGCAGGGGTGGTGCTAGGTACCGAAAAGATTCCGGCTTCAGGCCCACAGGACAACCCCCTGAAATTTGCATATGGTCATTTACATATGCTATAAAGTCTCTGTGTGTCTGTAAAGGACCCTGTCTCCTAAGGACACCCCTATTTGTAAAAAGGGATGTATGGACAGGGGAAAGGAGGGCATTTGATTTTAGAAAAAAAACCTAAGGCAGAAAGATTATGGGGGGGGGGGAGCAGAGGGTGAAGCGCATGTGGGCAAAAAGCCAGCTAATCCAGGGGGATCAGATGCAACAGAGATAATCAGGGCCTCTGTACCTTTATTTCAGCAAGTGCCCATGGACAGCAGGGTAGTGGGGCAGATGGCCTCCAAGAGATTCACAGCTACAAATTTATTTATTTATTTATTATATTTATACCCCGCCTTTTTTCCTGCACGGAACCCAAGGTGGCTTACATAATCCTCATCCTCCTCTCCAATTTATCCTCACAACAACCCTGTGAGGTAGGTTAGGCTGAGAGACCGTGACTGGCCCAAAGTCGCCCAGGGAGCTTCATGGCCGAGTGGGGACTAGAACCCGGATCTCCCAAGTCCCAGCCCAACACTCTAACCACTACGCCACGCTGGCTCCAGCGTTTGGGGCTCCAGCCCTAATGGGCTGCTCCCTAACACAGCCTCTGCCCACAAGGCTCTTTCTATTATGGCAGTGAAAGCAGAGAAGGGTACTATACAGCAGCAGGGCTGGCAAAAGTTCCTACGCCTGGGGTCCCCAATGTGGTTACCATGGGCACCTCCCTTAGCACCCACTTAGCTTCCTGCCCATCCTGGTTTTTTGTTTGTTTTTAAAGGTGGGGAAAGAACAGGTTTTAATTATTATTATTTTTAATGGGGAGGCTGGCATGCTACAAAGCAAAGCACCAGCCTCCAGTACCATCTTTATTTTCAAGAATGCTGCTGGATCCAACGTGGGCCCCAGATGCATTCTTAGAAAATAAAAATAGTAGATGGCTGCAGTGCAGTGCTTTGTTCTGAGGTGTGAGGGGGAGTTTTGCCTGTGTATGTATGTGTCTGTGTTGCTCTTAGCAGCACCAGTTTGTCTTCTGTGAAATTGTATTCTGTTGTGGTTTGTGGGGGCAAAGATGTGATTTGGTATTTGGGAGTCAGACCCCACCTCTGCCTTGTAACTTGGCAAAAAAACTGAGCACTCATCTCTGAACCGTATCATTTTGCATTCTGTGAAATGGGTGCTAGAGCAGAAAACTGTGGGACCACCTCTGTCTTGCACTCAGGTTCTTGGGCAAGTTACTTTTCTATTAGCCTCACTAGTCTGACTCCTGGGAAATGGGTGTTTTTGTAACTAGCCACACTCACCTTGGCAACCATTTTGTGAATGGCCAAGCCTCCTTCATGGCAATCATTTTGTGAGAGCACCCACAACATGCTCTCAAAGTTCAAAGTGTGCCCACTGGCCCAAAAAGGTTGTGAACCCCTGTCCTAAGGCAAGGAGTGGTACACAAAACTTTCTGTGTTGTCAGAAGCCTTCATCCCAGATGCTGTGCATCTCTTCCTCATTTCAACAGCCTTTGCTAGTGCTACTGCTGCTTCTCATTGTCCTACAATCCATCTCTCAGTGGCACTTTCTAAAGTCCACCATGCAATATGGCCTCAGTGTAGGGGCCATAAGACTTGTAAACTTTCTATTACATGCATCATCCTGATTATGTGGTAGGTTCCCATGTCAGCACCAGTCAGGAATATTGGTCATTGCGGAGGCTCCCCATCCAGTCAGATGTGTGAACCTGGTAAGAGGCTTGCCAACAGTATCAGAGCCAGTGTGCTGTAGTGGTTACAGTGTTGGACTGGGACTCAGGAGACCAGGGTTCTAGTCCCCACTCAGCCATGAAGTCCACTGGGTGACTTTGGGCCAGTCACTGACTGTTAGCCTAGCCTACCTCATAGGGTTGTTGTGAGGATAACATGGAGAGGAGCAGGAGGATTATGTAAACTGCCTTGGGTTCCTTGCAAGAGGAAGACAAGGCAGGATATAAATGTAATAAATAATAATAATCATGGCCCCTGTCTAGAGTGCTGTCTCACAGAAGCCTCCACATGTGGGAGCCACAGCATATGAGCTGGCGGTCATGACTGGTCCTTATACCTGTTTCCCCAGAGATAATTGCCGACTGAGATGACTGAAGATGGGTGAAGACATTTTAAGTCTGGCGAAAATTGTTTGAAGAAACAAACCTTTCCCTGCTCTGAAAACACATGCACATTTTTCTGCCCCAGACTGAACTTGAAAATACCGTACCAGTTCTCAGAGAAAAGCCGACTGAGGTGGATGATCAGTGACCAGTGCTGATGTCATCACCAACAACAACCACCACCCCCGCCAATCCTTGGGACTGTTTTGCAGTGTTTATAAAATGTTCATAGGTGATTATTGTTTTTTATAAGTTGAAGGAAGAACATATATGAAGATAAATGCATAAAATGCCTTATAAAAAAGGCGGACATCCTGCCTGACCCTGAGGAGATGGGCAAGACTGAAAGCTGATCCAGCATTTTACTTGCATCTACGTACATGTACACAGGAAGCTATGAGGTCTGAAGAACTGGCCATCAACACTGTTAAAAATGGGTAGTATCCCATGTTAGTCCTACATAGAGAAGACCCATTGAAATGAATGGGACTTAAGTACCATTCATTTCAATGGGTCTACTCTAGGTAGGACTAACATGGGATACTACCTTGTGAACACTGCTAAAATGTTACATCTGTCTCCACTCACCTGATTGGGATTACTGCAGAAAATGCATTTGCAAATACTCCAAATACCACCCCGCACCTTGGAGCACTGTAGCCTACTAAAGAGTAGTGCTCATGTAGTCACAGCCTGAACTACAATATATTAGAACAGTCACCCCTGCTAATGAAAAAAACCAAAACCCAATGCAAACATAATATCAGGAACTGAAAGTCAGCTTAGACAAAAAGACAGGAATCCAAAGAACTCTGCAACTGGTTCTTTGGCTGTGCATAGCCAAAGGGGCTTTGGGCTAGTGTTCCTCAAACAGCAGTCCCCCATGCCATGTAACAAGCCACTTTTGATAGTCAAGCCTTTGGGGCATGTGTAAAGTAGCTCTTTGGATCCCAGCCAGTGATCTGTCATGCTGATGTAAATATATTTGACATTCAGGTAATGGAGCCTGTTCCCTTTGTTTACATTTAAATTAAGCAAATAGGGAGGAAGTCTCCTATTGACTTTAATGGACTTCAGTCGGGTTGCAATCCTACATGAATTTTAAGCAGGTATAACTCTGACCCTACCAGGACTGTGCTGAGGCCAATAAATTTAGGACTACAGACACAGAGCATTTCATCCACCCACATCATCATGACTTTTCAGTTAATAATACAATTCAGCAGCCTGGAGAAGACCAAGGGTCACACTACATTGTAATATAAGGTATAAGCTGGGTTAGCCCAATTTCATTTCATATGCTTGTGTAGCAGTGGTATTTGAGGAAGATCTCTCCCTCTGCAGAATCACAAGTGATTGTATTCTTTAAAACACACCTGGCAGCTATTTCAGCAATAAGTGAATTGATTACCCTTCATCATGGAAAGTTAAGCAGGGTCAGGCCTGGCTATTACTTGGATGGTAGACCCCTCCTCTAGTTTCCTGCATTGAACAGAGGGTTGGACTCGATAGCCTTGTAGGCTCCTTCCAACTCTATGATCTATGAAATCTATGAAATCATGACCAGTCAAGCAATTAACACCACTCTATAACATTTT
Source organism: Shinisaurus crocodilurus (assembly GCA_021292165.1). Taxonomy (NCBI): domain Eukaryota; kingdom Metazoa; phylum Chordata; class Lepidosauria; order Squamata; family Shinisauridae; genus Shinisaurus; species Shinisaurus crocodilurus. The sequence continues at coordinate 115,752,347 of CM037878.1, read as the reverse complement.
TGCAGATGCTCTTGAAATACAAAACATTCTTTAATCCACTGATAAACTATATGTAGTTTAAGTAAGCTATATTCCTTTCAAATATGTGTGTATTATTATATATATAATATTATATTTTATATGTGATAGATATTGTTCTTTGCAAGAGGCAGAATATGAACACTTGATCGAGTTAATGCTTCACATTTCAAAGTTGTAGTTCTTTTCTCACTACGTCACTTGTGAATGAAAGGCTGGTCTAACTTCCACGTACCTTCCATATGCAAAGCGTCTGTCTTTGTGATGATCTCCAAATGTGTCCCAGAGCCTGAGAGAAACACTGACTTCATCAACAACATCACGGGAACGTTCAAGAACCTGAAAAGAGTACATTTCCACTAGTTAAAGGTTTGTAGCAGATACAATTGCCTGAAGAGATGTCTGAAGGTATAGCATGCTGTGAGACAGCCTTCCCAACCTGAGGTCTCCAGATGGTGTTGGACTACAATTCCCATCATCCCCAGCCAGCATGTTCGATGTTCGTGGAGCATGGGAACTGTAGTCGAACAAGATCTGGGGACCTCAGGTTGGGAAAGGATGCTCTAGGACACAGTCAAAGGGTTGATTCAGGCATCACTCCAAACCATGGCTATAGAGGCTTAACTATGATCTGGCATGATGCCTGAATTGACAAATCATTATTTGTGACTGGCTGTTAAACCAGAATCAGAAACCATGGTTTGAAGCAAAGCATTGGCTTGTGCTAACTGTAGTTTGTCATAATGTCTAAATCCAAGGCCTGATGTGGCAGCCTCGGCGTCTAAGCACCGACTCTAATGTCTAAATCAACCGACCATATTTATGGACATTACTCTGCCTCCAGAGGCTGCTGTACTATGGAGATGGCAGTGAATTTATGAAGCCGGCTTGGTATTGAGAGGATGGAAAACAAAAGCATAGATGCAGTGCTAAACCACGGTTTGCCTGTGGTACATTCTAAACTATAGTTAGCACAAACCATGGTTGGGCATGTTGTCTAAATCGAGCCTTTGATGCTCTTGGAAGTGATCAAATTTACTTGACTAAGGTTGGACCCAGGCTAAATTAGTTGAACTAAGCTGCCATTGAAAGCAACGGGACCAGTTAGTCATGACTTAAGCCCCACTATGAGAACTATGTGCAACTAATTTAGCCTGAATCCTACCCATTGTGAGTATATTGATACATTTTTGGAGGACACCATTCTCTCTCTATATCTATACATTTTGTTGAGGACACTATTAACGCACAAATTCTGGGGATGCATGCTGTGCCCAAGCTGCTTCCAGTAACAACCCTCAAATGTGGCATTTGGGGTTTTTTTTTTTTTACTGGAAACAGGAAATGGCTTGGGTGCAGTGCATATCCCTGCAATTCATGGGTTAATTAGATGCCGCAGTTATGTCTGAACAGGGTCAAAATGATTATGGAGCATTGAAACCGGACTTGAAGGCCATGTGTGGATGCACAGGGAGGGCCTGAACGTGGGCAGCTTTCAGGCTTGGCATAGCTTTTATTAAGAACACTGTCAGGTAGGGAAACCAGATGCAACAGAGCTCCTGGACTTCAACAGCTGCATAGAAGAGGCAGTCCCACAAGTGTAGGTTTTCTCATCCATGCAGCATTATGACATGGCGCATCTGCAGAAAAATTTCCTCTTCTACACAACTACTTGAAGGCAGAACGGTCTTAGTGTGTACATCTTTTGGTCACTCAACCACCAACACTACAAACTAGAAAGAAGGAGAAGGTGAATCAAAAACCGAAAATCACACTGTACTGAGGTATACCCAACCCAGTAATGTTCTGGAATTGAATAAACAAATAGCCCTTTGAAAAATGAACCGTAGGAATGCTTCTATGTATTACCCATAATGTAAAAATGGCATATGCATTCAAAGACAGCACACAGATATTGCAAAAAGCAACAATAGAAATAGTTGTCACTTTAGTATGAAATTATCCAGTGATTTCAAATTATGTTCTATTAACACTGACAGGAGACCAGTCTACTGGCCCATTTTAAATTATTCCTCCTTCCTGAACACCATGCATCCAAAACATCTGGCTCTATCAACCCATTTGGCTCTGCAGTAACAGCACGTATTCTGCAATCCTATACCCACTTACCTGGGAGCAGGCATACTTCTGAATAGACATGTATAGGATTGCACTGTTAAAAGCCAGTAACTGACTGATGCCAAAGCAAATCTATCATTCCTGCTCAACTTATTAAAGTGATAATACATACCTCTTGGCAGACCCGATACTGATCAATTGCCCAGACAGTAGGTACATGAGTTGCTAGCAGCTGATATTGGGTCAGAGTGGTGTTACACGCTCTTGCGCAGATTAAGCGAGTCTTCCCCACCGCATTATCACCAACAACCACGCACTTGATAGTTTCGACGTTAGGTCTTTCGTAGTCCATGTCAGCATCCATCTACCAGAGACTGTAGCAAGACAATAACACTGGTTTCTAAGACTGTAGGGAACCCTTCTACAGTATTTAAAACAGAGTTCTGCTTTTTTGACTTGCTGAATGGCAAGGATGGAAGCTGAGACTAAACTGTGCTACTGCCAAGTCTGATTTATATACCCCACACAGTTCATAAAACCCAGGCAGTTGTTTTGACCTTGAATGCTTTCCTTCCCACTAGTATGTTATTTTCTGCTTGGTTTTCTATAAACACCAACTTGCTCTAAAAAGATAAAGCATGGTGGAGCCAAGGTTATTCGGCAGGACTGAACAGCAATAGCTTTAGTCGTATTGCTCCTTCTCACTGTAATCACGTTTACACCACCGTTCACTGATATTCCCCTACGGCAAACACAAAAGGTGAAATGTTCTGAAACATACTGTTTTGTTATTTTTAAAATGCAGTTTTCGTAATACTACAAAAGGGAAACAGTTACAAATCATAAGGGGGGTCACAAACAAACAATACTTTAGTCATAACCAGTTTAATGGAACCGTAGCCTGAGAGAGGTTTCTTTAGCTCACGGCAAATTGAATCCAGTACTGAATAAACTTGACTCAACATAATTTGAGTACTGTTTCTGATTTTAAATTTTCACTCTTAAATATGCATTGAACATGCATTGGGGACCTGTAGCTGATCTGGGCTCACCAGTCTTCACCTTTACACTTTGGGTAGTATCCAATGGTGTCATTCCGCAAGCACACAGCTTCTACTACTTGCAGAAACCCCATTTTCATCCTTGCACAAGTGTCAAATCCAATACTTTGATTCTACTTGTGCAATCCATTTCACAAGCCAGCGAACAAGCTGTTGCACAACTTATTAGGCTATGTGTTCCTTGCACAAATTCATTGTTCTACTAGCACTTGCATAAATTCTTGTGGAATGCCACCTCTTCTACTTTTTCTGCTAGCCTAACATTGGATACAAATGTTTGTGTTTGCAGTGAGGAATACCAGCATAACCGCACCACACACAATTGCCACATAAAGCATTTTGGCACTATAGAATCTTGCCCCATCAAAACTGGGATACAGACTGTAAACCTGCTTTTGAAAGATCCACCTGTGCTTTCAGGAGTATAAAACCTGGCTGAACACACATCAATTAACAACTGAAATAGGAATGTACAGTTTTACAATCAGAATTAGAGGAACCCATATTTTATTCTGTCTTATGTCAAGTTTAGTACCCTGTTATGCTGCACAAAGTTGCTTCCATCTCTTTGGTCTGTTCTATTTTTTAAATTTTAAAAGAGAACTGACCCCAACAACAACACTGACAATTTAGAGGCAAAAGTTCAAGAATGCTGCTGTATGCCTGCAAACCAGATTCATGTCTAAATTAAAACCAAACTGTCTGGCAATAATGTGTAAATATATTTTTCATTACCAAGCGGCACTGATAAAATATTGGAATTGTTTTGCTGAAGAACCTGCTAAAGAAAGCACAAATGCTTTTTCCCCCAGATCATACAATGTCTTGGACAAGCAAAAGCATGAGTCCTGCTATGGAATGTACCTATTAGAGCACTACATGCAGTGCTAGTGGCTATTTTCCTTCCCATCTTGGTTCTTTGGTTCCAATCAGTATTAGTAAAAAAAAAAAAGGGGGGGGGAGAAAGCCTTTTGCAATGCACTTTTGTGTTTTTCCATAAGAGAAATGGATAATTATTCAGAGTAAGACAACAATAAAACCTTAAGCCACTTAGTCTAGAGCAGGGCTCTCCAACCTTGGGTCCCCAGATGTTGCTGGCCTACAGCTCCCAGCATACCCAGCCAGCATGGCTAATGGCAAGGGATTCTGGGAGCTGTAGTCCAGCAACATCTGGGGACCCAAGGTTGGAGAGCCCTGCTCTAGAGTATTTCCACATTTCAGTGCGGCTGCTTACAAGGAAGGGATTTCATTCAACCTGCTTTTCCATACTAGGTGCTGCATGGATCCCTGCACCATTCTTGTCTAAGACTGTGTCTGGGTGAGGAAAGTGGTACCAAATAGTGAGAGTACTTCACTGAAATCTCTCTCTCTCCCCCTTTCTCTCTCTCACTCACTCACACACACTCCTCTGCAATCAGGGGAACACAGGAAGTTGCCTTATACCAAGTCAGACCATTGGTGCATCCAGCCCAGTATTGTCGACACTGACTGGCAGCAGCTCTCTGGAGTTTCAGGCAGGATTCTTGAATTTTAGCCATACCTGGAGAAGCCAGGGATTGAACCTGGGACCTTCTGCATGCAAAGCATGTGCTGTACCACTGAGCTATGGCCCCTCCCAATGCAAAGCAAGCTCCTCCTCTTCCCCCATGCACCTTGGCCTTCTGTGCTGGCATAGAAATCTATACTGGTGCAGGAGATGAAATCTTGAGTCTATATGGGCACGTTTGTACAACAGTTTGTAAATGTAATACTCAAGGGCTCCATTCTACTTTGTGTAAGTAACAGAGAGAAACAAGGGAGGAGCCCCCTCCCTTTTGCCACATATGTGTGAATATGAAAGAAGAAAAAGATTCAAACCATCAGATTTTGCAGAAAACTAATCCTGGGATTTGTTTAAACAGAAGCCTTCTGGGAAATGTTCAATAGCTGTCAAAACATAATTAAATCTTTTATTGTTGCACTTTATTTTCCTACACAGAAAAGCAATTTCAGAATTAAGGAACAGGTATAATTACAGAGGCGAGCAATATCGCCTTTTTGTGTGCTACACATAATCACCGTTTTTCACCCTTCATAACTATAGAATGTGCATTAAAAGCATTCCAACAGTAGCTTTAAATGCTATTCTGCTGTTCAATATTTGCTCTGTCTAATCAATTATATTTTCTAAGATGCAATATGAGATGTTTCCATAAAGCAGTGTTCTCCAACCTTGGGTCCCCAGATGTTTTTGGCTGGGGCATGTTGGGAGTTGAAGGCCAAAAACATCTGGGGACCCAAGGTTAGAGAACACTGCCATAAAGGATGAACTATTAACTAATTTTACTTTTGCTTTTGTTTTAGGTGTGACTCTTGAGACACAACGTAAAAACTAAATATTACCTAACTAACCAAAAGCTCACGCACTGAAGGGAAATTAAAGGTGGTCTGATCTATAGTATATTAATTGACAGTCTAGAATGGAGCAACATCTTTACATTATCCTGTCATGCTGATTTATACATGTAGGAAGCTGGCTGATCAGGGAAACAAGATGGGGCACAATTCATAGTTAATTTGGCCCATGCCCACAGGAATTACAATCTACTGTTAGAGGGCAAGACAACAATGAAGAAGTCAGAGGCTAATGTCGTGATGGGGAGCGGGGGAAAGAGATGTGGAAGAAGAGTCATGTCCAATTTACGTATTACCGGAAGAGGCTGCTCCGGTGCTACTTTGGTGGAGGAAACCCCCAAGGTCATGGCAACATGGACCTAGTTCTCATTGCCATGGTAAATGTGCATCTGGGATGTATCATTTCAGACTGCTGGTGAGAGGACTTGCATGACTAAATGCTCTTCCATACAAAAATAAATAGATGCACATAAAAAACTAGATTACAGGGCTAGAACCCTTTGCATGCTAGTCTCTCTCAATGCGGAAGAGTATGTTTGAACAGAGGTGTTCCAAAGCAAGTGCAGGGTAAATATGGGAGCCAAGAAGGCCTGGAAGGAAGAAGCTCAACCAATCTAGCTGTGAAGTGACCAAAGAGTATGAAGAAGCGTTTTACATAATAACCTGAGAAGAGCTTTGCTGGATTGGGCCAAAGTTAATCTAGTCCAGCATTCTGTTTCCAGCCAGACACTTCTGGGAAGCTCACAAGCAGGATACGAAGGCAAGAATTCCCTCACCCTAATCATTTGCTTTTCCCCAGCATCTAGTCTACAACACAGTACAGTAATACCTTGGATTGCAAGTAACTTGGTTTGAGAGCGTTTTGCAAGACAAGCAAATTTTTAAATATTTATTTAATTTTATTTTACCTGATATACAAGCAACGTCTTGCAATACAAGTACTGTAGTACGACTTAAATTAAAAATCTGTGTACAAATTTTTTTGGGGGGATTTCGTTTTGATAACGTAAGAGTGTTTTGGATTACAAGCACGTTTCCGGAACAAATTATGCTCTCAATCCAAGGCATGACTGTATACCGCTTTTGAACATGGAGGTCCCATATATGAATCATAGCTAATAGTCATTGCTAGACCTATCTCCCACTGCAAAGTGGTTGCACTCAGGCCCAGCCCTATCATTAGGCAAAGTGAGGTGGCAGATGCTGGGCGGTGGGGAACAGCAGCAGCAAGATGTTTGGAGGACAGAGCTACATGTGCCCCATGCTCCCTAAGCTAGCCTACTGCCCTCAGGTGTGGTGGAGGATGCTGTCTCATTGCCAATGTTGAAGTAACTTTCAACTGATGCGTACAGGCTGGCATTTGACTGCACATGGAACGGAGCAGGGGCACCTTGTCCTTTGCCTCAAGCAGGAAAATGTCTTGGGCAGGAAAGTCTTGGGAAGCTTAAGGAAAAACTAAAACCTTTAATCTAGGTGTGTGTGTGTGTTTAAAAAACAGCTTGATTATACATTTAGAGCCGCAAAACTATGAGCTGTGCCACTGAATTATACAATCAACATCTGGCAAATTCCACAGATCTGCTTATAAAAAGGGAGCATAAGAACACAGGCAACAAAATGATTAAAAGTGGACATAGGCACGCGGGGGTGGTGGGGTGGGGTTGCTGAGGGAAATCCATACAAGTCCAGAGATTTTGACTTGCAATGTCACAGCTACAAGACATCAAAAGCCATGACCACTGCTAAGATAAGCTTCGGATAAATCTATTATGTAATCAGATGAAATAATAATAAAATGTATGTACTAAGCGGAAAAAGCCAAAACAGAACAAGTGATTGGGCAAACATAGGTAACAACCGGCCAGCAAATGTGAGCTGGATAAAACCAGATTATGGTGAGACACAGCAGCAATTTGGCAAGTAGTGTTATAAAGGTGTGTTCAGTTCAGCACTTATTACATTTCAGTCTCAATCCTAATTTTCATGTGGTTTTCAAACATGTGCACTTCCTCCTATTAATTTCATGTATTTGTTGTTTTAACCTCTTTCTCTCCAAAACACAATTTGCCATTTCTTCATAACAGCAGTTTCTTTCGGCTACCTTGCATATGGAGGAAATTACAAAAGCAATTATGTTATAAGTATGAATACTGGGAAATCACCTGGTCCAGATGGGTTTCCAACTGGATGGTATAAAACTTTTTCCAACCTGTTAGTTCTAAAACTAAATTGTCTTCATAACCATATTTTTTAATTTCTCTCTCTCCCTTCTTCATTTAATGATGCTTATATCACTGTGATCCCTAAGCCTGGCAAGAACCATACTCATTGTGCTAATTTTCAGCCCATTTCATTAATTAACACAGATATTAGAATATTACCTGGTATTTCGGCTAATAGATTTCAAGAAGTTATTACAATATTGGTTTGAGCAAGTCAGGTGGAATTTATCAAACATAGACAGGGGGCTGATAATCTTACGTGGATTAAAGCTATCAAAGCAATGACTAAACAGTGACAGAACAGACCAGGCCGCCATTGTTTCTTTGGACACTGAAAAGGCCTTTGATAAAATTTATTGGCAATTTAATTTCACTACTCTGACTAAATTTGGCTTTCCTTTAGAAGTTTCAAAGTGGATCAGAACTTTATATTCATTTCCAAGAGCTAAAGTTAGGGCTAAGGGTCTATTTTCAACTTTTTTTTCCACTTGAGAGATGGAACCAGACAGGGATGTCCACTTTCTCCTTTGATATTTGACTTATGTTTGGAATCTCTGGCTTGTGCCATTAGATAGAATAGTAGCATTCATGACTTTGTGCATGATTGTTTAGAATTTAAAATCATTCTTTATGCTGATGATCTTTTATTGTTTATTTCTGAACTCCAGTTGTCTGTGCCAGCTTTGATGCAGCTGATTTAATACGTTCGGTAATCTGTCTGGTTATTCAATTAAATTGGTCAAAATCTGAACTGATGACGATTGGAGATACTATATTTCATAGTGTATTAGCAAATTGGCAATTTAGATGGTGCCTGGATATTATTACTTATGTTATAATATTTATTCGCAGAGATATACCTTAAATAATTAAGCTTAATTTGAATAAACTGCTTAATGAGACTTACTGGGATTTAGATAGATGGGCATCTTTAAAACTGAGTTTGTGGGGTAAGGTAAATACACTCAAGATGAATACTATACCGTGGATTGTTTATGTTATACATGGGACTCCTTTATCTATACCTGGCAAATCTTTTTAGAAAATCAGTCCTTTGTTTCATAAAATTTGGGGGTATCTCTCTGCCACAATTATCTTTGAAAAGCATGCAACTTCCAATTAAAGAAGGTGGATTTGCTTTTCCAAATCCTGCTCCATTTCATTGGGCTTATCTTTTGATTTGTACTGAATTTTGGTCTTTCCTGTTTACATCAGATCTTCCGCCTCAGTAAGTTTTGGAATCTTCTTCTCTGGTTCCTCTCTCCAAATGGATGGCATTAGGTTCTAGACATACAAGAATGGATAGGGTTCCTCCCACAGTTTCTACTGTTAGAGATGTGTGGCATACAATGTCATGTCAACTACACTTTCATCCATTTTCTCTTTATGGGGCAATCCAAATTTAAAAATTGGTAAGAAAATGTTTTTGTAGCAGACATGGACAGATAAGATGACTTTTACTTTGGATCAACTGGTGGGTGCCAATGATGAGTTCTTGTCATTTTCTGTCCTACATGCCAAATATAATTTTCCAGCTATGGCTGAATGGCAATACTTGCATATTGCAGTATTTGTTCGTACTGTACCTAGGTTTTGCCCCTCTGCTTTTACAGCAACAGAGTCTCTGTCATTATTAGAAGTACTTATAGAGGCTGGTCAGGCAAAGTGACACATGATCATGTCTATAAATACATGTTATTGGTGAATAAATACAATATAAACTGCCCAGAGAACTCCAGCTATTGGGCGGTATAGAAATAATAATAATAATAATAATAATAATAATAATAATAATAATAGCAGCAGCAGCAACAGCAACAACAACAACAACAACATACAGAGTTCTAAGCAGGAATGAAATAGGGAACTGGATGTCCCATTTTGCCTAATCAATGGATTGCCACTTTAGCGTCTATACCTGTCGCATCTATGGATTTTAGACTGTCTTATTCAGCAAAAACTATGGACACTGCAATGTCTCTTAACTGTCCAATTCAGCTACACAGCTAATGCTTCTTCTAAACCTATGTTTTGGCAATGTACAGTAGTTGTTTCTTTGTGGGAAGAGATTATTATATGGATAAATTTTGTATTGGAACAGTCTTTAATATTCACTAATATATATACTTTTTTAAATTGCCTACCTGCTTCTTGGAAATTAATGGTCAGTGTAAATGGATTCTCCATGTCCCTTTTGACAGCTAAAGGACTGATATTACAACTTTGGAAGGATAAACACTCACCTCCTATAATGCAATGGATTGAGGACCTTACAATGCTTTTACTATTTGAAGGGGTGGCATATAGATACTTACTTGGATATCAGGTCCACTTTTGTTGAAGTTTATTTATAATTGCTAGAACGTTGTATTTTCATATATATGCATTTCATATGTATTCATTGATATCTATATACAGTTATACCTTGGATTGCAAGTAACTTGGTTTGAGAGCGTTTTGCAAGACAAGCAAATTTTTAAATATTTATTTAAATTTTTTTGACTTGATATACAAGCGACGTTTTGCAATACAAGTACTGTAGTACGGCTTAAATAAAAATCTCTGTACAAATTTTTTTGGGGGGATTTTGTTTTGATATAAGAGTGTTTTGGATTACAAGCACGTTTCCGGAACGAATTATGCTCTCAATCCAAGGCATGACTGTATATAAAAGAAGAAGTCCTGACTGACTGACTGACTGACTGACTGATCAACGCCCAGCTCAAACCATTTAATGTAGGAATGTGAAATTTGGAAGGAACATTGTTTTTATGATGTAGGCACCCACTAAGGAAGGATTTTTGGAAATTCCGTCCCTAAGGGGGTGAAAAAGGGGGGAGAATTTTTTAATGACTGACTGCTGTGTGTGGGGCGTCCGTCCGGATCATTAAAAATATGTTATTATTAGTATGTTTACAATTTATTTATATATATATAAAAGAAGTTCTGACTGACTGGGATAATTTGTCTGTGGGGGAAACACTCTTTTAAAACACTATTATTGTTTATTGTGGTGTTTACACTGGGTAGACATTGTGTACCTTTCTCACTGCCCCCGAATAGAATTTATTAACTTCCTATCTCTTTCTCTCACTGCTTCAGCTTTCTCATTTTCATCTCTCTCTCTCTTTCCTCCTTTTCTGCCTCAAGCTCCATTTTCCTAAATTCTAATTTGTTTTCCGGTTCTGGCCAGGGGACCACAAATACCTCTTATACCTTCAGAATATCCGTTTGAATTCAAAAGACTTCAGTTCCCCCTAAAGGTTTGTTTCGCCATGACCATCAACAAGTCGCAGGGGCAGACTTTGCAGGTAGCGGGGATTGACCTAAGGGAAGACTGCTTCTCACATGGGCAGTTTTACATGGCCTGTTCCAGAGTGAGCTCACCTAACTCTCCGGTCATCCTAGCACCTGAAGGGAGAACCACTAATGTAGTGGTAGGCTGCAGATGTCAAATAAGTAATTTTTAAATTTTTGGTCTGTCTTATTGTCTGTTTCTAATAACACCACAAAAAACTTCATAGATGCATATGAATGGAACAACTATCTTTGTTTTGTAGCCAATACGCCACGACTAACGTCTGCAATAAACATTGCTTATTACATTAAGACATCAACCTGTAAATTATATTTCATACAGTTTGGCCAAAAAAATCATGTTTCTTTTAAAAACAATTGTACCAAATCCTAAAATCCACGCAAGCGAAACCACGGGCAACAGCTAGCGGAGATATAAAAATCTATGTATGTATATACTTTTTTACTCCTTTTTATTTTTTCTTTTCTTCTGTTGAAATTTCAAAATAAAATAAAATAACAATATTATTATTTTAACAATATTAAAATAACAATATTGAGTTACTATACAGGGTTGTTTATAAGGATTACAACTAGATAATGTATGTGAAGTGCTTTGAACACTTGAAAGTGCAATACAAATGTGAATTATAATTAACCAGGGTTAAGCCAGATGAAGCTATGTCTCATGCTCTTTTAGGGCTTGCACTCCCCCTAAAAGACCAAGTGCATAGTCTGGGAGTCCTCCTGGACTCTGCACTAACTGAGGAAGCCCAGGTGGCTCTGGTGTCCAGGAGTACATTTTACCAGCTTAGGCTGGTACACCAGCTGTGGCACTATCTGGAGAGGATGGACTTTGCCTCAGTTATCCATACACTAGTGATGTCCAGACTGGACTACTGTAATGTGCTGTACATGGGGCTGCCTTTAAAAATGGTCCTGAAACCTCAACTGGTACAGAATGCAGCCACCCGGGTGTTGGTGGGAGCCAGGCGATTAGATCATATAAAGTTATTTTACTGATAACTCTTGTATCTGTAAGCTTTATACTGGTTTCATAAAAATAAAGAAATAGGATTGTGATGTAGCCAGGCCTTCTGGGGGGAAATAGTGAAAAGGTCCTTGGGTTTAAATGGTGACCAGGCATATATGAACAATAGCACATCTTTTCCTTTTCCGTGGATGGAAGAGACAATAGCAAGGAAGGACAGTACCTGGACACTGTCTGCCTGGACCAGAGGGAAGGGAAGCTCTAAAGCAGCCTTGCCCAATATGGTACCCGCCAGACATTTTGGACTACAATTCCCACCAGTCCAACACATCTGGAGGGCACCAGGTTGGGCAAGGCTGCACTAAAGAGTAACAGCTCACGGGATGTAGGGAAGACTATGCCATCACCACAATGAATAAAAGTAGGTGTGGAAAACTGCCAGACTGGATACATCCCAATAACAATGTCAGGATTCATGCCCCCCCCCTCACCCCACAATGATTTAGAAGCATACAAGAAAGGAAAATAGATTAGTAACTATGGCTAAAGACATGTCTCCTTGCTGAAAAACTAGTGTAGATGTGATCAAACAACTGGGCTTTTAAAAAATTTACCAGGCAGAAAGATAGTCATAGTCAGAACCTATAATGTTACTCTTCCCAAGCAAGGAAATACACAATGTAACTGGTTAGTTTCAGAGAAGAAGTAGGAGAAAGAGCAGGGGGTGGGCAGATCAAAAGAGAGTGATGGAAAATAATAAGAACGGAAAATGTCAAGGGCTCATACTGGAAATCAAAAGCATGGGCCATCCATGGAATAGAAGAGAATACCTTACTGCTATTTGCTTTAACGCATAGCACTTCATTTCCATTTTGCTTTTTTCCTTGTCCACTTCCTGATAACTACTTAAAAGTAAAGTAGAATGGAAAAATAACTATAATTCTCTGGGCAGTGCACAGGTAAATAACCCCCCCCTCACACACACACACAAAATACAAACAAACAATAATAATAAACACAGCACATTATAAAACCAAGATAAAATAATCAGCAAAGCGGAAAAAAGAATGCAGCACATAAAACCAAAGTAAAACCAGCAGCAAAATAAAACAGTGTGAAGATTTAAAAGCAGTAAAAAAAAACACCAGTTCTTAAAATGCCTGGGAAATTAAAAACATCTTCACCTGCTGCCCCAAAGACCATAATATAGGTGCCAGGTCAGCCTCTCTGGGGAGCACATTCCACAGATGGGGCACCACCACTGAAAAGGCTCTCTCCTTAGTAGCCACCCACCTCACCTCATTTTCTGGGGGCACCTGGAGGTGGGCCTCAGACAATGACCTCCATATGGGAGGAGGCACTCCTTCAAAAGTGGATGCTTTTGCTCTCCTCTCACACATGGAGGAGTAGAGGGAAGGGGGAATGCATGAGTCTGAGGCTCACCTTGGGTTGTTCACGATCCTCTGAACCTAGCCAGTATCTGAGCTGATGCACTTTCCTCTTAAGAGTCCTGCCTGGCAGAACCTAAACCCAGTATGAGATGGTTATTCCTTTAACTCACTGTAACTTTAGAAGCAGAAGGTAATATATAAACACTGCTTCCATGAGGTAGCAGTTTTTTGTTCTCTCAGAAACTCTCAAGTTACTACATACAAGACAGAGTATTAGACAGAGCCAGCAAAGAGCCAGGGGGGAAGAAATATGTAAATAAAACAAGGCAAGCCATGCCTATCATATGGAAGAAATATATATACAGTAATACCTTGGATTACAAGCATAATTCGTTCCGGAAACGTGCTTGTAATCCAAAGCACTTGTATATCAAAGCGAAATTTCCCATAAGAAATTTGTACACATATTTTTAATTTAAGCTGCAATAAAGAATGATAGTGTAAAGTCTTCATTTTTCTTGACCGTACTACAGTACTTGTATTGCAAGACGTCGCTTGTTTATCAAGTTAAAATTTATTTTAAAAATTTGCTTGTCTTGCAAAACACTTGCAGACCAAGTTACTTGCAATCCAAGGTTTTACTATATATTTCAGATATATATCTCAAATGGAAAAAATGGTGGATATTTCCGACTTCACAAGGAAAATCAAGAAGGATGTTAGCCAGGGGTAGGCAACCTTTTAGGGCCATGGGCACATTTGGCAATTTGAGAAAGCTGCCCTGGGCACCACCACAAAATGGCTGCCATGGGAGGTATGACTAGTCACAAAGGACAAGTAACCCATCCAAAATACTGAGTACAAGGTAGAGTGGGGTGTGATCCCCAATACACTAAACAACTCTGTTAGACTCACAGTTTTCAGCAAAATAGAGTCTTATTTCACTGCAATCCCAGCTGCTGGTAAGAAAATGTATTGTTGTTATTGTTATTGTTGTTGCTGTTGATGATGATGATGATTACGTGGAAAGGGTAAGCATCTTGGGTGCACCACATTGCCTACCTCTGATGTAGACTAACTACTTTCACCTAACACAGCTTAGTTAATGACTATAAAACAATGTCAAATACACTGGGGTAAGAGAGGCCACAGCAGGGCATCAAACACCAGTTGGCTTGCTGTGCCTGAAATATTACATATTGTATATTATGTATATTGTATATTACATAATATGCAGCCTCTCTTAACTATAAAATCAATGTCATTTAATGCTGGTTAAGAAACAGCCTAGCATGTTGCCTTGATCAAGAGGTATGATGGTTGACAACAATGCCATCAGCACCAGATACACTTTCAAAGGCAATGACTATAATTAAAACCCAACTGAAGCCAGAGAAAGGCTTTTCTTCCCCTCCTACATTTGTTGTGATAGGTAAATGGAAACCCCATTCAGAAAGGCAGTATATCTCTCAGTGCCAAATTTTAGGGACCAGCAACATGGGAAGGCCATCAACTTTATGCCCTGCTCATGAGGCTTTCAGAGATGCCTGGCTGGCTGCTCAAAACAGAATGCTGGACTAGATGAACTTTAATCTGATTAAATAAGGTATTTTTTTTATTGTATCAGAAAACAAGATGAGAATAAAGGTGGAGTTCCTCCCATAGTATAAAATCCAGTATCCCATCCAGCACCTGGATTTTGCTCTGAAATTAATCAGCTTCTGCAGTGGGAGTCTAATTAGAACTTAAGCTTGCTGACACAACAGTCATTGCTGGCTTTAAGTTTATTTAGCGTGCAGCTGATGTGCAGTGTTTGCACTGAAAACAACTGATAACTGTTGTGTAGGAAATAACATTTTACACTGCAGTGCTTCTCGATTTCCATATTAAAACCATATACAGAAAGCCCACATTATGCCATGTCTGGCCTGAGCCAAGCTGTCTACCTTTGGGGTTTAGTACAAGAGATGCAGCTCAGACCTTGGCAAGTTTACTTTCCACCTGCTTTGTGGTACTTTTATATTTTCTTTTTACATCTCCTGTTTTATTCAATAATGCAATAACTGCAGCACACTCTGGTACATGTGCTGTACTTATTGGGCTCAGGGCTCCCAGCACAAGCAAAGGAGGATTGCTGTCCTCCTGCTCCCGTGATGGGAACTGGTCTTATATCCTGTGCTGAAGCAGGAAAGGTGCCCATTGGTGCAAGAAGCCATTAAGTCCTGCAGGAGGAGGGTGCAAGGGGCTTTGTCTGCCAGTGGCCATGAGCACACCATCCTAACGCCCTGACACCAGTGAACTAGCAGCTCTAGCAAGGTGGCTTTCTCTTTGCTTTTGGAGGCAAGAAGGGCAGAGCTGTCCAGCTCTATTCTATGTGTCCTGCCTAGGGTGCTGCAGTAGCTCTCCCTTGGGAGAGCTACTGCAGCACCCTAGGCAAGACACATAGAATGGAGCTGGACAGCTCTGCCCTTCTTGCTTCTGCTTGCACTGCAACAGATACAGGATTAGACAGAGGCAACCTGTCGATTTCTATGGCCAAGAGTTATACTAGCAGCTTAGGTCTCCCCCCACACCTTTTCCTGTGGAGTCTTTCACCTAATCCCTTAGGCCTTTGCTTGTGTCTTAGTCTTCATCCCCAATCAAAACAAAGCATAATTACATGAAACACCTTTGCTCGCATACCCTTGCTTCTCACCTTCCTCTATTGTCTTCCCTATATATCAAGTGTACATTGTAAACTGCCAGTGGGGTTGGGTGTGGGGGAGGTAAGGATTTCTCTTTTTCACTCTGTTACCATCAGTGATGCTGTACAATAATAAAACTTGAAACCATTACACTGCAGAATACAAAGCACAATAAAGAGGGGAAGGTCCTACTGAGATTGTGTTTTTGGATTCTGTATAGCTATGAATCCCATCCCAGTCTCTTTCTAAATCTCCTGCAGGTTGACCTCTCTCTTTTTCCCTGAGTGCATGTTTCAGTCCACGGTTGTAAAGAATTCTTCTCCCATATGAATCGACTCAACTGTCCAATGTAAACATTCTTAAACAGCCCATACTGCCATTGAGGTCAATGACAGCTGGCTTGTACAAATACTCTGGCGTATAGTATAAATTAAAGATATGAAAGCATAAACGAACATTCTTCTTCTTAGGGCTTGGAGATTATTCATTTTCGGAGCCATGGAAATGCTGTTGTCCTCTTCTTGTTGTGCAAACACATTTATTTATGCTCCCTCCCCACCCCCAATTGCACTTCCATCACTGGAAAACCAGGGTTGGGTTATTGTTGTTTTGGCATTTATATACCTCAAAAGATACCTCCTAAAAATCTAAAAAGAGTGCAACCAGCATATATCTGCCACAGTCATCTACTGGATAGTGCCTGTGACATCACTGATGATGAAATACAATCTCCCCAAGTCTGTACAGTTTAAGGGCTTTTGTACAAGTACAGTAAATGGCAGGCATCGAAGCACACGAGTACTTCTATAGCCCCTTTAAAAATAAAAAAGTGCAAAGTTATTCCTTTCCACACATTGCAACTCATTTTTAGACCTTTTTGCTTGGGGATGTGAGCTCCTGCCCTCCAACACTGGAGTGCACATTCCCTTTCTTAAAAATAAAATTAAAAATGCCTCCCTCCCTGGGAGCACTTGTGTAGAAAGTCCAGTATATAAATTTAAGAATAATGAAGAAGAGTTATTTCCAACTCTTCAAGGCTATCCTTGCTACAGCAAGGGGAACATTGGTAGCTCAGTAATAGTGCACTGGCTTTGCATACAGAAGGTCCCAGGTTCAAACCCCAGTATTTCCAGGTAAGACTCTGAAACCCTGCCTAGAGAACTGCTGCCAGACAGTGTCAACAATACTGAGCTGGATTAATTAATGTTCTCACTTGGTATATGGCAGCTTCTTTTGTTCTTAATTCCTCACCCCCATTACATCTATACAGCATTACACTACTGTTGCAGGATTAGGGCAAGCACCATCATATCACTAAGAGGGAATTTGTTCCCACTGCTCTCAGAAAATTATCTCATGGACTTGCAATATCTCTCTCCTACAAAAGAAAATATTACTTACTGACTTGTGAATTAACTTTTGGGATGCCTTATTTTAGCCCAAAAAGACTAGTGGAAGGATTGTGGGACTTGAAATTATTGCATCATGATCATCATGATCATGATCATGATAATACACATTAGTCTTGTTAATAGTGGGACTTCAAAAAGAGGACTATGAAGATGAATTATTGCCTTAGGGTGCAGTCTTATGCATGTTTTTTTCTGTCTAAACATGCATAGGATTGCACCCTTAATGGTTGTCCCATCTGTTGGTTGGGTACCACACTAGTTATTGTCAAATGCCACTTTCACATGATAAATGCCTAAGAGCAGACAATAGGGTCACTGGTCCAAAACTTGTAAACTTAAGCCAAATTCATAATGGACATGGACCAAATTGTAGGACCAGTAAATGTAAAGTCTTCTGGAACATGATGAAAGCTATTTTCCTGTGTGTGGACCTGGGAATCTAACTTTTACTGTATTAGCTATTGCTATTTTCCTTAGCTTCAGAAGGCATATCCAGTTAAATTCCAAACTGCTGAAAAAAATCTGAATCCAAAGTGTGTATCCTATATCAATACAGGGTTATAGAACAGTATATTTCAAGTTATATAAACCACCAATTATCTAGAATTATCAGACACAGACTCCCCAGGCCCTTTGGATAATTACAAATTAGTTATTTAAGTGAATGTACTAATGTTTGTAAAAGAACACTGGATAGGAAAGAAGATTTTAAAAGAGTATATTTCTCCTTGCTTTCCGCTCACAAAACTGGAAATACATTTAAAAGAGTTTTGCTTGTTAAAACAAAATAGAAATAAAAAAGGAATGTGAAGCCTAAGCAAAACATCTTTCCTTGAGGAGAACAAAGGAGGCAAGATAGGTATGCAGAACTATACAGTACAAACTACTGACTTAGCAATGATTAATTAAGCAAAACATTATAATGGCTATTGGCTGCAGTCCAACCATACGTATAACATGACAGGCTGAACGAACCAGATACATGATTTCTATCTCCTGCTCTTGCTTTTAAAAAAAATATCTCTAGAACTACTTAGCATTTCTTTAACACCACCAGTTTGCTAGGCGCTACATGTTTGGCTGCTGTTCAACAGAATGTCCAGGAACAGAAAACAAACAACGGGTGAGCTACTGTCAGTCACTGAGAATATTCTGGCATCGCCTCCTCGCTCTCCCTATGACCATATGCAGAACTTCACAGATCTGTGCGAACAGATGTGCAAAGCCAGCTTTCCAACCGCATGGCTTGCGTTATGGCCAGCAGCAGCCAAGTCGGTCAAAAGAACTGGATCAAACTGCCTGCCTTGCCGTTTCTGTTTTGTTTTGAGAGGGACGTTGACTGTTGGATGCCACCAGCCTCAAGCAAAGAGAAAGAATATAATTATGCTACTAAAATGTTTATTATGTGATAAATATTATGGGCACAATGTAGCCAAAGGTCAAGACTTCTAAGGGCCATTTATTTCATTGGGAAAGAGTTAAGCACCTGCTCAACTCTGCCATAGAAATAAATGGCCCTTGGAACCTTGGCTGGATTGGAACCTATGTTTCTCCCATTCATTCAAAAGCATTCAACAGAGAGCTAGACTTGCTCTTGAGATATGATTTTTAAAACCTGAGTAAGTTATCTGAAACACATTGAATTTACATAATGAACGGTTTTGTAATTCATCTGGGTGGATTTTTTAAATTTTCATTTGCTTTTTGTCAGGCACCATTGACTTAAAGCAGCCTTTCTGCTAGTTGGGATACCTCAAAGCAACCATTCATTGTTTGCTTAAACTTGTGCATCCCCTGACAAGCCCCCTCATGGCAGCCCCTGGTTGTTGTCACAGCAACTCACAACAGACTCCATAGCCACAGCAGAGGCAAAAAGCAGGCCAGTGAGCACTAGCATCGCACGGAGCCAAGCCCAGAAAAGGGGATGCTCCTAGTGGCTTAGCGCCTTAGGTTTTGCAGCACAGACAGATACTTCCAAGTTTTGCGCCCTCCTCCCCCACGCAAATAAGACATCGCGGGAGATAGGCGCAGTAAGCTTCTCTCCCGCGATGCACCTACTATTCACCGCTCACTGGGCAAAAGGGCGGTAGTTAGGGTAACCCCGCCGCCGCTGCCCCACCTGGCTTAGGGTCCTACCGCACAAACTTTTCTGCCATGTAACACTTTGGGAGAGGCTGCCTCGCGCATGTGACAGGCTAACGGGCACGCGACGCAAGCAAGCGGACCGGCTGGCAAGGGAGGTAGGGGGTGTGAGGCGGGGATTGCGCGCGCACGGCAGCTGAGCACGATCACGCGCGTCGGCGGCGGAATACGGCACCTTACCCGAGAGGGACTGATGCCTTGCAGCCTCCGCGGCTGAACGGCGGTGGCGGCCCCGGCGGCAACAGCAGCGGTAGCCGCCGCGGAGTCCCTACCGCTCCTTACACAGGGCGCGCAATGCAAAAGAGCCGCCCGCCAACTTTGCACAAAGGCAGCATGGCGCTGGAGCTGCCCTTCAGCCTGTTCCTGCAGCTACAGCCGATGCTCTCTCCAGCCAGACCCGCTCCTCCCTCCCTCGCTCCCTCCCTCGGGACTCAGGGTGAATCTGGAGTGCGATGCAAAAGAGCCCGGCTCCGAAGCTGCGGTACGAGCCCCTCTCATTCTGACGTCGACAGCCTTCGGATCTATTTATACTCGACCGATTGGTTTTCATTCATGAAAACAGGGACGGGTGGCCGTGCGTAAGGAGGCGGGGTCGGGTCGGCGCCCAATCCCCAATACAGACACAGCTAGCGCGTGCCAACACTATACACAGTCCGGGTCACTTTATGAACCCAGCCACCCCCATCTGCAGAGCTTGCAAGAGAGCCCTAAGTAAAAAGAGCTGCACCGCACAAGCACATTTTAAGGGGGCGGGGCGGCATCAGAATACACTTTAAGGGCTTTAAACGCTCATGGCATCATCGCAGTCTTGAACAGGGAGGAAACTCACCATCGTGAAGAGTCAGGGCCGTTTCACTTGATACTCAGGAAAAGTACTCTCAACAGGGAAGTACAGCCATCCCTGGCTCCCCAAGGCGTGTATCTGTATTATGGCCAGGCTTGCAAACACATCTGTCACATATACACTTCACATTTTAGAGGTACACCTAAAAATATATAGTATGTGAAAATGCCCTCAGACTGCAAGCTGCTCAAGGCTGCCAATTCCAAACCTAAAATTACTGGAAGGGAAACAACAACAAAAAACCTCAAAAAAGCATGGGGCTGGGAAGAGAAGAGCTGAAAGTTGCTGGCATTAGTTTTGAGGGAAGTGCTAAACCTTTGGAAGCAAGTCCCTTTAAGGGCTGAAGTAGATTTTACACAAGACAACTGTGTAATAGGCACCTAAAGGTTTTGTAAATTATTATGTATTATTATTTGAGAAAAAGGAGGAGGAGGAGGCAGAGACAGCTGACACTTTAATGGGAGGAATGGCAGGAGAGAGGCTGCTTAACCCCTTCAGCTCCAGCCATTTTCCCATTCAATATTCCCCCTCGGCTCCAGCTGCTTTCCCCATCCATAGGGGAAAGTACCTACCTATATCTTTTCTCATACAGAAGGAAAGAAAACCCACCAGACCGTGGGTGGGTTAAGCAAAAAAAAAAAAAAAAAAAGGATGGAGGGGAAAGGGTTAAGTCCCATCCCCACACCACCAATCTTTTGAGTCTAGTCAAACTAGAAACCTCCAGCGGCTGCTTTTCATTAAACAAACAAACAAACAAACAAAGCCAGGAGACTATTCTACACAAATCTGTTACATGTCCTATGTAACATCCAATTTAGCTCTGAGGTAGAGAGGTAGTAAAATGCCCAAACAAAACCATTCCTTCAGTTCTACAGCAGAGGGTAATTCATATCTTACCTTTGAAGTACAAAGCAAACATTTTATTCATACAGAAGACCAGGTATTTCCTCCCAAATTGTGAAAAGCCAGAATATAAATCAAACTTAAATAATCACACAAACTTTGTTTGTGATGTTATCTCTCTTGTTATTCATTATTGGCTTATATTCCACTTATTGTACCACACTGCACATGATGCCCTCACAGACACTGATGGAAGACATCGCAGTTTATTTTAAAAGGCACGGAATACATTTCCCAAACTCTCAAAGTTACTCAAATCAAGGGCACTATTGGGGAGGAGGGGGTTGTGGAAAGCTAAGCAGGGTCAGGCCTGGTTATTACTTGGATGGGAGACCCCTCCTCTAGTTTCCTGCATTGAGCAGGGGGTTGGACTCGATGGCCTTGTAGGCCCCCTCCAACTCTATGATCTATGAAATCTGTAATTATTCCTGAGGAGCACCTATATTCTTTGGCGAACTCATTAGTTCCACAGTGAGTGTCTACTTTGATAGGCTATTAAGACAGACCTGTGTACCAAATCTGTATGCCAAAACGTAAATCCATTTGATATTTTTTAGAAAGTGTGTGTACACACAACAGAGAGATACTGTTTAAACTTTGTTGACAACATAACTACAATAACTATGGAGTGTGTGTGTGTGTGTGTGTGTTATGCGCACTTCTAAGAGTGTGCCACTTTTTTCTGTTCAGATTCTTGTGCCTTTAACAAATGCCTAGCGGAAATTCAGCAGGTGAATGTTTACCTCATCACTGCACCTCTATGCTGAGAAAACCCTGACATATAGCTGTTAAAATGTGACACATACTCATAAGTGATCACCCCAAAATCAACATAAAACAACTCATGGAAATATTAAAGGAACAACAACAAAAAATACAATATCTGTAAACTGCCATATCATACATCAGTAAAAATAGGTGCAGGGATCCAAAATAAAGCCACCACCTCAACCCCACTGTTCAGAGAAGAATATGAAGGTTTGTATAGACCTTCTAAAGTCTCTCTCACTAGCCTGTTGGACTTTTCTAAGAGAGTTCTGAAGGAAAGGCACCACTAAGAAGACAACCCTGTTCCTTGTTGATGAGCCATCTATTACAAAGTTTCAAGGGCAAGAATCTTTGCTTCTAAGAGCTGAAAGAACAACTACATCCTCTTTCTTATTATTAGCTTTTATGAACAACTAGATACAGTTGAGTCAAGAGAGTATCCTGAAAATCCTAAGGATTTTTTTTAAATTCTGAGATTAGTTATCCATCTTTCCCAACCATTTTCTGTTTTAACTACTATCCTAGAGATGTGTTTGTTTCAGGCAGATGTTCACAATGCAGATAGAGTAGAGTAGATGTGCTGCTTCTGCAGATTCCCAGGGCCCTAACAGTGTGTAAACATATTTTGACAGTGCTAAGAGCAGGGCTCTCCAACCTTGGGTCCCCAGATGTTGCTGGCCTACAGCTCCCAGCAGACCCAGTCAGCATGGCTAATGGCAAGGGATTCTGGGAGCTGTAGTCCAGCAGCATCTGAGGACCCAAGGTTGGAAAGCCCTGGCTTAGAGTGACTGTATTCTGTCTAGACAGCTCTTGAGACCCCTTTCATTAACCAACCCTTAGAATTCTAGTTTTTTCCTAGATGCCTTCAAAAAATTAAAATAAAAAAAAATAAAAAGCTCTATGATATGCAATTTAACTGAAACTCATTGGCACTGAATCTTGAACATGGGGTATTTCTAAAAATGACTGACAAGGGGAAGTGGAAGGAAGGAATCTAGCAAATTGCTATACAGTAGTGGCAGAGAGTGGGTCTAGTGGCCAATGGAAATTTTGGGCACAACTGACCAAACAAACAACAACGGATGACTCCTACTTCCTCTTTCTGCACTTCATATATAATGTTGAAACAAGAACTTGCACATCTTCCCAAAGTGAGATGCATGAGTGTGAAAATCATGTGAGAATCATGCATCTCATTATAACGGGAGATGAAAAGGTTTCTTCATGTAAGGTTAAATAATGTTCCCAAATGGAGATGTACCCAGCATGTGTTGTGCTTGACCATTTCCACCCCCACCACTCTCTCCCTCCCTCCCCTCCCCCCTCTCTCTCACATGTGCGCTGAGACATATGTCTAGCAAGTTCAATTACTTAAAAGGCTTGGAGGCTTTGAGAAATGATAGGCAACAAAAGTTTATCTTCTCTACCTGATTTAGCATATGTTCATAACCTTGCAAAGTCTTCCAGGAAAGCAATTGGTTACAGTATGAGACTTTCCAACATGATATTAGCTGCACTCTATCTTGTGTGTGGAATTCAGTTCTAAATAGACCTCTATTCCACACTCATCCTATCTTGAGAAACTTGCACTGGGCCAAGAGAGAAGGCTGGATGGAGATTCAGGATGTAGGTACAGATCATCCAATCCCAGTAATTGCCTAGTGCAGGGATAGGCAACCTGTTGTCCTCTAGGTATTTTGGGCTACAACTCCCATCATCACTAAACATTGGCTATGCTGGCTGGGGCTTATGGGAGTTGCAATCCAAAACATCTGGAGGGTATCATGTTGCCTACCCCTGGTCCAGGGAGGTCCAGCATGCCAAGGGGGAGGGGGCAAAATGAGGCCCCCTCTTGAGCCCTATGAATTCTATTTGAAATGCATTGTTTTTCCTAGGGTCCAAACATTTAAGTACTGGACAAGGTGCAAAGTAGCTGCCATTGTTTTTGCACACATCTTAGATATATCATGTTTGTATAATCATCTCAAATAAATCTTAACACTTACCATCCCAAAACACAACAACTAGATAAGTATTCCACATCAGTTTGAATGAATAGCACAAGCAAGTAAGCAATAAGCAGAAATCCTGGATGGCAAGAAAAGGGGACCCTGAAATCTCTAAGAGGATTAAATAAAAAGCTGGAGTGCTGTACGGTATTTATGTTGCTTGGAACATTTTCAAGAGTATATACAATACTGCCATTTCTGTTAAACATAAAGCTCCATTACACAGTAAAGACAGGAATGTGATGCCCTAAGCTACTGCTTCTCCTTTATTATTACCAGACATACCCACCACCCTGCCTGTGAGTATGCCACATATTTCCAGCCCTTATGGCTGCAAATATATGCTTGAAAGTGTGTGAGCCTTGTGAGAACTCAGAAGCCAGAGGGCTAGCTGAATAAGACTTCCAGGAGTTGGGGGTGGGCCCTTCATAGCTCCTTACCTTTCCCTATGACTAGCAAAAATAGAATATGTTCACAAAATAGTAATGTCTACGGAACTGTGCAAATAAGAGCAACTAAGTGCATTTGCAGGATCTGTATAATTTATACAGCTTGCAGAAAACAACTTTCCTTAACCCAGAATTATATATATTTTAGTATGATGAACAGCCCAGTTCATAGGCTTGGGGCTGTGTCCAAAATGCTTCCATGACCGTAGTGTAGGGTACTACTATCCAAAAGCCTTAAGTTGCATACATGGAGGTTCAGTACAGGATCCAGGTAGTTGACATGTGTTAAGACTGTGAATGTGTTTAAGAGAACAGGAAAAAGAGCTGATAGTTGTACCTATTATCTTGTTCCCTTCTTCAGTATACCAAAACAGCAGTGCTGGATTAAATGGGAAAATCAAGGACAGCTTAATCTAACCATCGCTGATCTGTGAGAAACAGCCTTGTCAAATACAATTTACTCTGCAAGCAACACAACACAGCAGAGGTATGTGGAAGTAAAAGACTCTCAGTTGTATTTTCAGTGCCATTTGAGTTTTACTCAATTCAGCACCTCTGCTGACTTCTGGAAGCTTTGGACCCATAATATTTAAACTTGAAACTGTGTCTGGAACATTTAAATACTGAAAAAAAAATGATGCTGTCTTCACTGACACATAGTGAAACAACCAGAGTATTTAACAAACAGTAATCCTGATCCACCAGGGGGGGGGGGTCCCTGCATGTTCTTAAACATTAAGAATTCTGCTTGTTTTGATGTAAATACTTTTGTATCTTTAAGAATACAACACACGTGCACAAGAGATATACAGTTGCAGTAGAACAAGAGCAATTTTGTAACACTGTTATGTCTAATTATTAATGTTCACCAAGGGCACAGGGATTCTGAGACAACTATTGACCTCATCATATTTAATTAAAGGCATTCACAAAAGCATAATTTCATGATTACTTCATGTGAATATGCCATGTAGCAGTGGAAACTAAAGCTAAGTTCAAACAGAGCTGTCCCATTGTGAATAGTGCTTGCATTAGGCAATTTGGGGAAGGGAGAAACAGAGAGGCTGATGCCAAGATAATTATGCAATCGGGATGTGGGGAACAGCTCCCCTTTTATATGGAACCAAGGACATCACACAACTCTCTTGTAAGGGAATATAGGGCTGCTCTTTGCTCATCTGTGTTAATGATACAAATCCTCTATGACAACCTTCCCAAACCGGGTGCCCTCCAGATGGTTTAGACTACAACTCCCATCAGCTCCAGCCAGGATTGGCAAGTCAGGGATGATGGGATTTGTAGTCCAAAACATCTAAAGGGCATCAGATTGGGGAAGGCTGCTTTATTAGCAAAGGCAACATTTGCAAACAAACTGTAATGGTGACTAAAGAGCACAAATATCATGAGAAAAGGCTTTTAAAAACCACTAGTCATGTATCCATATCACCTACACAAAAGATAAGAGGGCTGTCGCTAGAGAGTTAGAAGCAGATAACAGAAGCATCGTTGCTAGGAATGAGTGTTCTTCCCAACCCTATCTGCTGTGGAACTAATCCAAAGTTAATCTGATTAATTTACTAGATGTCCTCTGGTTGTCTGCAAAATTCAGGTTTTGAACTGGGTTTAGATCAGGCATCTAAGCCCTGGCATGTGACAATATCATCTCATTACCTATAGAGGCAGTGGCTGTGGGGAGGGCTTTATGTGCAGCTTGAAGGCCACAGCAGTGCCTTGGACTCCATGCCCAGACACAAGGCAACGAAGACTCTAAGGGGCCTGATCCTAATCCATTTTAGGATCCGGACTGGAGTCTGGGCAGTTTGGGATGTGATCCAAAATGGATCTGAAGGGTGGACACCTAAAATCCAGTGTCCAGCACTCCCCTCTTCATTCTGGAGTGTGCCACTATATGTATCTACTCATCCAACTCATCTCTATTCAAAAAGGGGTTCTCTCTATACCTCAAAAATCTGTGACTAGAGGCAACAATGGGACAGAAGAAAATTGGTACATGTACCATTGGCAACCATCTGTCATACTATCTTCAACTCTTAAAAAAACCCTACTGTCCAGCTCTAGCCCCAAGTTAAATACTGTATTAAGAACAAACTAATTAAAACAGCTGTTCAGCCAATTGGGCAAACTTTCCATTTGGGACCTCCCCTCCTGGGTTTTAAGGAAAAACTTGGACAGGTATCCATCAGGGATGTTTTCTCACTATGAGGCCGCCTATCTCAGGGAGTGAGATTATACTTGCTCATTCTTGATGCACCTTATAAGAACTTACTGATAATTAATGGCTTTTTTCTTATGCTAAAATCATGCTGAATTGCACTACAGAAAAAGGCTGCATATTAAAGATGGCATTATTATAATAGAACTACATGGACTATTTGTGTCATGACATTTCCTCTGACAGCTACCTCCTTCCACTTCTATATCCTCCTGTTCCCAACTGGTATTCCCTTTCTTTCTTGCTGCAAAAGGGGAAAAACGATTTTATCCAAGGAATTTTGATAAGATATGCAAATTTACTTAAGGCACAATCCTATGCATGTTTAGACAGAAAAAAGTCCTACAACTCCCAGCATTCCCCAGCCAGCAGTACTGGCTAAGGAATGCTGGGAGTTGTAGGACTTGTTCGGTCTAAACATTTATTTATTTATTTTATATTTATACCCCGCCTTTTTTCCTGCAAGGAACCCAAGGTGGCTTACATAATCCTCCTCTCCATTTTATCCTCACAACAACCCCATGAGGTAGGTTAGGCTGAGAGTCAGTGACTGGCCCAAAGTCACCCAGTGAGTTTCATGGCTGAGCGGGGACTAGAACATGCATAGGATTGTGCCCTTAACTTCAATAATTAATTTGGCATACAAAATATACGAGTTTCCTTGATTCAGAAAGGGGAGTATGCACAGAGTACATCCAGTACATGCTTGGAAAAGCATGGGCATCATTCCTATATATTCATTCCTATATATTTGTGCACACATGTACTTTCCCTTTTAGGAAAACACATAATATAACTGTTACTAGTGAATGTTCTTTCTTGGCAGAGAATAATTTTTCTTCATGCTGTTGTTGTTGTTGTTGTTGTTGTTGTTATTGTTGTTATTGTATTATTAAGTGAAAGCAATTCTGTTCACATGGGAAAGCAAAATTAATGGATCCTCCAGAAGTGTCCAAACAAAACAAAATGGTGACAGCATGGGAATCCTGCATAAAGTACTGCAGGAAGCCTGTACCGCATATGCATTTTAATTTTAATTTCATATACACACATCCATACTGAAGATATATTCCTTTCACTATTCTATTTTCAAGCACGTTATGTTAGGAACTTCTAAGTGCGGATGTTGGCATACAGTTGCATTTGCTAATTGGGTCGACACTATTTATCCAATCCAATCTAAGAAAAAATAGGAAAGATTGCCAGCATAGTTCAGAGAGTCCTTACACTTCAGCTACCAAGTGTTCCTACGGTGGTGGCTGCATATATTCCTAGGTACCATTACATTAATACTGACAACCATTCCATGAGGTTCCACCCTCATGGGTGGAACCTGACGGGTACTACCCAGAGGACCTTTTCTTCTGCTGCTCCCAGATTATGGAATGGCCTGCCGGAGGAGATTCGTCAGCTCACCAGTCTTTTGGAATTTAAAAAAGCCATAAAGACTGATCTCTTCCAGCAGGCCTATCCGGCGGAATTTTAGGTTGCCTTTAAGATGTTTTTACGATATTTTAATGATGTTTTAATGATGTTTTAATGATGTTGTTTATGATGTTTTTAATATGTTTTAAGATGTTTTAATAGTATGTATTGTGTATTTTATATTTTTGTTGTTCCCCGCCTCGATCTAGACGGAGAGGCGGGTAAGAAATAAAATTTATTATTATTATTATTGTGCCATCAAGTTCCTGTATCAGCAGACATTACACACAGAATGAGTTTTGCACCAAATCCTACAACCCTGGGAAGGGCTAATATAGGCACAAACAATTGCCAGCCACAAGGAGGGTTACTACAGCTCCCTGTCCCCAACTGCAAGCTGTAAAATGGGGGGGGGGGACACCTCAGGGCCAGTGGCCAAATCCGGCCCTCCTGCGGTTCCAGTATGGCCCTCTGGGGTTCCTCAATGGCCACACCCCTTCTTGTGACCCCACCCCTTTCTCCCAACCCCCTGCTTGTTGGGCTGTTTGCCAGCTTTTGTGCACTTTTTCCCACCATTCTTACTGAAATGCCTCTCCTAAGGCTTAATTACTGGCAGCAAGAGCTTTAAGCTACCCCCACAAAAATAGCCCAATGAGGACTGAGCATACTCAGTGATCACCAGGAGCTACAGAATGTTGAGTGTCAGCTGGAAAAGAAATAACAGAAAACTTGAGGAGGGGAGAGGAGTGAACTGGCCTGCCTAAAGGCCTCAGAGAGTATAGCATTCGGGGCAAGGGTGTGGCTGGCTGGCACTCTCTTTTATCATAGGTGGCATGTCCTGAAGCAGCTAGATGAGGAATGCCTATTCTAAAGTGATTTACAGTGCAATTCTGTACATGTCTAGTCAGAATATAGGCCTGTGGCTTATGCTGGCTCAGCTTGTCTAAGCTAAGCAGGGTCAAGCCTGGTTATTACTTGGATGAGAGACCCCTCCTCTAGTTTCCTGCATTGAGAAGGGGGCTGGACTCTATAGCCTTGTAGGCTCCTTCCAACTCTATGATCCTATGAAATCTATGAAATTTATAAGTAAGCTGCACTAAGTTCAATGGGACTTACTCCCAGGTAGGTGTGCATAGGATTGCAGCCTTAATCTTTCATTGCATTTGTGACAAACATTTTTTCCTAGGAATAAATTTCTACTCACCACAGAGGAGAAAAGAGTGTTCACAGCCATTGTAAAAGCTTGTTCTGAGAGGGATCTCTCTGAGAGACGACCTTTCACAAGTTTACTTATTGTTCTTCCCTGGGGGAGAAAAATGTAGTGTTTACCACAATGAAAGTAAATTTGTTTTCATTCAAGACTGCCATGTTGTCCCAACACTACAAGCAGCTTGAAAACTCAACCAACCATTAAGGAATCAAATATTTGCAGTAGAAACAACTCCAAAGATTCTGACCACCTGCTCCCTACAATTATCTAGTACTGCTCACCAATTATTCACTAGCCTCCTACTTGCCACCATCACATACCACTGCCGGCAGGACTGGTTCGCATGACCACCACAGCTCACCATGGCTTATTTAAGCCATGGTGGGTTGTGGTGCATGCTGGTGGCCATTGTGAATATTCAAATCATGGTGGGTTGGTGCCGTGGTTTATCATGATACCTGAACCTGACGAGGGTGGATTGTTAACGAATCACCCATATCCCATGGGCTGTTTTTTGGTTGGGGGTGGTTTGTTAACCATGGCAACAACCCAACCTGTGCCAGATTCAGATGTGACGATAAGCCGTGGTGCCCACCTGCTGCGGTTTGAATATTCACAATGGCCACTAGCAAATGCTGCAACCCACCGTGGCTTAAATAAGCCATGGTGGGCTGCAGCAATCATGCAACGAGGCTAATACCTGCCCTCCCCCAACCTTTCATTAATGGTTAGCTTTGGACTTCTTTTTTTCTTTCTTTTTTGAGGCTCTATCATATTTCAGTTAATAAAACAAGCCTGGCTATTCTTGTTAGAAACAACAGTCTTTCAAAATGTGTCATGCAAGCTGACCAAATAGGGGAACGGTCTTCATATACTTGGTCTGTTGCTTTTCTGTGCTTCCAACACACATTGGCAACACTGTAAAAGCACTATATAAATACTAGGGATTACGGGCTGCACTGCTCCCTTTTCCATACTTTCCCTAGAACACATAGTATGGGAATCTCATCCCATGAACGGTGCCCTGGCAGAATAACTGTTCTGGGGGAATGAGGCCTTCACTTCCCTTTTCCAACATTACCAGCTCAAGTAACCATATCTAACACTTCCCATTATTCAAGGGATTTCCCCAGAAACTGTTGCCGGTGATTCAGCCCTGATCCCCAATACTGAATCATTGTGTCCATAATTCCTCCTAAAGCATTGTTTCTTCCCCCGTCCTCGCTTTTTGTACCACCTAGCCTGATAAAGAGTGCTGGAGAACTCAAAAGCTTGTACACTTTGGTGGAATTTTGGCTGGTCCTATTAAATGTATTGCCCAACTGTGGATTTTGGACTTCTTTTCTTCATGGACCAGCATGGCCACCTTTGCCTGCCTCCCCTGCTTACTCTCATTTTTCTCTCAGCTTGTTTCCATTTACTTTCAAGAGATCAAATCACATGCTTTAGGACACCTTATTTTCAGGAAGTATAATACAACTCACCCACCCCACCCAGGTGCTTTCCTGTAAGTAATCAGTCATTAACTAAACTACTTGTTTTCCTAAGGCTGTGTCCAGACCATTTCCCTTTATTTAGCACCATTAATAACTGAGGGTTTGTGGTCCATTCCCCCTTTCATCTGCACAGCTGCACCTCCATGAGTTTTCATACTGTACAAATACTTCTGTATAGTTGTAGCTATGCGTGGATATGGTCAGGTATGAAATACCAACGTAAGCTTGACTGGTGGTACAATTGTATCGTATTGTAGGCTACAGACTTGAAACGTTTCAGCTTTTTAAAAAAACTGTGTTCTCAGAACGTTCAAGGAATGCTTAATTTAAAACAATAACAAAGCAAGGTGTCTGGGCTGATAGCATTATGATATATAGATATAGATATTGTCCCTGCCTCATTGGCTGCCACTGCTACTTTTAGAAGAGGGTTGGACTCCAGCAAGAGATATTTTCTACTTACAGCAGGGCTTCTTATGTGTTGCACCATCTCCAGGATCAAGTGGGTTACTTTTTACTATTTGTGAGCAGGCTTCAACCCACCTCCAGGTATAAACAAAATCTGCAAGATACCTTGCAAGTTGCTGTTTTCAAACTATTGTGCAAATACTCTTTTTACGTACTGGCCCTAGTTGTGGGTGAGATGTCACTCGGGCTCTGCTTCAAGCAGCAAAATGTCTTTGTCCAGCACTATATTATAGCTTACTTACCAGCTCACAATTCTCTCCAAGGAGAGAGTCTCCCACTCTTTACACCACTTAGTTTCCTTTTGGATGAGAGAGCACATTAGCGACTACTGATATCATTGCAATATCTGTTTTATTTACAAACAAGCAAATGAACCTAGGCTTCACACAGGTAGAAAACGCAGCTGTCAGAATTGGCCACATTGTGCCCACTCTCTGAGTGAAGCCATGCCTCTTGGCACCCCAAGGCACAGTGCCTGCCATGGTGCACCCTGAGCACTGGTTTCAGACCCCACCCTGCAGGCAGATTCATCTCAAGTCCTATCCATTAATTTCCACTGAGGCTGTATCAGCCAACCATTCCTATTAGCAAGAGGTCAGCTTAATAAAGGATGAATACCTATGGCACAGAACAAATATGGGCAACCCATGACCCACATGCAGTTCAGGCCCACATTTTACGTGGCCTGCAGAGCTCCAAGGTGCCCCATCTGTTTCCCTTGCCACCCAGCTGATCAGTCTCCAGCTGGAGGGGAGAAGAGGCTTTAACCTTACCCTCTCTCAGCAATCCTGGATGCAAAGGGAGGGAGAGGGTTTAATCTTACTCTCCTGCCAGTGATTCTGATGCAGAGATAGTTGTTAGCTCAGGGTTACTGGGATGGGGTGGCGGGGAAGAGGCTTTAAACTCCCCCTCCCCAGGAGTCTCATCCCCTGATCCAAGCAGGCAGGAATGCAGAGATGTAACCCTCCCCATCACAGCATGCAAAGACATGGGTGGGTAGAAGTGCGTGTGTACAAGCGCAGCCCCTGACCCACCCCCCAGCACTGCATATGGCCCCCAGGGCCAAAAACGTTGCCCACCCCGACACAGGATGTTGTTAACTCCATGCCATAGAGAACGTAGTACCCACAGCACCATGGAGCAACCCTGTCGAGGAGGGTGGAGGAGCAGCTATGTGGAGGAGACTGGCAGGAAAGCAGCGGTAGCATTTGGGGGCAGGGAGGTTCAAAGCAGCAAGAGACAATGCAGCCTCCCCTCCTCCTTTCCCACCAGTACTTTCAAAATCATCCTGCTTTCTATAAAAGATAGGATGATGGAGGGTTGAGAAATGGTCTGGTGGAATAGTGGGTTGGAGAGAGAGCACGTGCCTCTTGCTTCATCATAACTTTTAGAAGGTACATGCATAGTCTCAGGGTTAGCAACTGGAAAGCCTCAGTAGAAATCACACACTCCAAAATCCCTGAAGTACATATGCTAGTACACAACAGAATTCAAAGACCATCTAATAAAGAATAAAGCCCAAACAATGAACAGATGAAAATAACCTTTTTTTAAAAAAAAACAACAACACCCGTTTCTATTTGCAGAGACATTGTACTACTCCTTTTATAAGTTCTGTAAAATTAGCCAACCTGAGGCAAATTCAAGATTTGCCCTTGACTCAAAAATGTTGCTCAAGTATTATGCTATATTCAAAATGTGGTCAAGGCAATAAGTTTTAAGTAGGAAGGTTTTAAAAATATAACTATAAAGTCATTAGACACTTCTGTTTAAACAAGAAAACAAACAGTTTGTGTGAGCTGTGGGAATCTACTTCACTAGCATATTTAAAGAGAGGAAAGCTCTGCTAAGATGGCTCCAGTCTTCTCTTGAGTCAGGTGGGTTGGAAAAACCAGGGCTCTTTCCCATTTCTATGGATTTATGTTCTCCTATAATATAGGCATTTGATAAGTGCCTGGTGAGCAAAGGATGTGGTGTATCAGATTTCCATTATGAGTGCTCTAAATGATTAATGAAAGTGGGGGGAAAGGCAAGGTTGTATCTTGCTTCTTCTATTTCAATTTATATTAGCTACAAAATACCATGAGAAGTATTAAGACAATGGCTCCATTCACACAACATACTAAGCCACCCTGCAAATAAGCTATGTGGTGTGGGATGTTCGTGGATCAAGCCATGGCATGCCTGACAGACGATCAGTCTCATCATGGCTTATTCTCCCCCTCCTTCCCCCTCGGTCCTCCAGCTGGTGCCCCAGTGTCCTTCATGGCAGCACCCATCTTGTCTCCCCTGCCCTGCTCCAATCGCTACCCCTTGTCATTCACTGTCATTTTTTTGGAACCTCAAAAATGCACAATTGGGGTTGTATTTTTTTTTTTGCCCCAGAAAATTGCACAACTGTGTTTGTATCATCATCATCATCATCATCATCATCATCATCATCTGGTCTAGTCTTTCCCGGTCAATTTCCTTGTATGTTTCAGCTGTCAAAGGGATCAGCAAAGTGGAGTAGGTATGATATATGGAAATTGATAAGGAAAGACTGCATATAGGCAAATTTGTACACAGTTGCCTAGCTGTCAATTGCCTAGGTGTCAACTGAAAAGCACCTTTTCAACACTTCCCCGAGTCTCCAGCCACTCCATAAAGGGGAGATATTAATTCTCCCTCATTTTCATGGCTCCTTTTCAGAGTACTTGCTGCTGTGGTTCCATGACAGTTCTAACCCCGACCCCGAAATATATGCAAATTTAATGGCTGGGAAGTAAATGGAGTGGAAATTTGTGCACCTGCAGTAACCAAGCAGTTACTGCAGGCACACAAATTTCCCCTCCATTTACTTCCCAGCCCTTAAATTTGCAAATATTTCCCAGTTCAAAAAAATGTGTAAATATTCCTGACAGTTTAAAAAACAACAAAACAACAACAACCCTGACAGGGTGACAGAATGGGATGGAGCAAATGGGGCACCAACACCAGCAGTACTTACATGCCCCCTCTTGGGGCCCCATTCAGCTGCCTTCTCACGGTTTGGTTTTATAGAACTGGCAGGGAACCGCAGTAACTGCTCCAAAAAGGAGCTGCGAAAAGTGGAGAGGAGTTAACGTTTCTCCTTTCTGGACTAGCTGCAGACTCAAATAAGTGTTGAAAAGGTGGAGGACACTGAGAAGTGTCAGTTCAACACTTAAAATTGAGAGGATTACATTGCTAGGGAGGAGATATTATTCCCCCATCCCTTTGGTGCACCTTCTTTTGCTGCTTTTCTCCCACTTTACGGGTGCTTTTCAATTGACAGCTAGGTAATTGGTCCCTGGCAACCTGTGAGCAAATTTGCCTATACGCAGTCTCAGTTTGTCAATCTGTTACCTACTCCATTTCACCACTGCCTTTGACAGCTGAAATAGGCAAGGTAATTGACCAGGCAAGACTACACATATCCAACAGGCGCAAGTGTATTCCTGCGCGCTTGTGAAAAGACCAACAAACCCACCCACCCCCAATTATGAAAACAATTGTGCAATTTTCTGGGGCTGAAAAATCATTTTTAAAAGGGTGGCAAACCAGTGACAGTCGCTCCAAAGTGCTGCTTGGGCATCAGTAAAGGGGCTGTCACTGGCGGGGGCAAGGGCAGGGTCACAAAGGGTGGCAGGAGGGTTTGCTGCTCTTGCTGAGCAGCTTGCTAGCTGATCCCTGCAACCCATGATGAAATTGGTCTGCCTGGTTTCGGACAACACAACAACCCCTCATGGGTCGAACAACCCCTAGAACAAGCCATGGGTTGTCAGGGTAGCTTGTTGCTAAAAAAAAATAAGCCACCCTGCAGGAAGCGGACTGCATTTGGATGATATGACAACCCATCGTGGCTAGTTACCCATGACGGGTTGTCATGTTATGCGAACCCAGTCACCGAATACCATCCTTTGTATTGTAACAAGAGATGTAACAAAGGACTTTTACTTAAATTATTAACAATACATGAATAATTAACAATTATTAACAACAAAACATGGGTTTAGCGTGCAGTGTTCTAGAAAGAATATCACGTAAGTAGAAAGCGGCAGTTCTGCTAGATGTAATGGAATTATGGGGAAGAGCCTTGATAATAACCCGCTATCTCAGAGTAAAGATCATTTTATATGCTATCATTACAGTAATACTTTGGATTGCAAGTAACTTGGTTTGAGAGCATTCTGCAAGACAAGCAAAAAAATTTAAATTTTTTTGACTTGATAAACGAGCAAGGTCTTGCAAGACAACGTAGGGATGTAACCGCTCGCCTCGAGCGGGCGTAGCAGGCCGAAATCAGCCCCGCTCACGCCCGCCAGAGACTCGCTTTGATATAAGAGTGTTTTGGATTACAAGCACGGTTCCGGAACGAATTATGCTCTCAATCCAAGGTATTACTGTACATTTCTATGTTCTTTTTTAAAAGCTTATTTACAGAACTCAGTTTTTGTGTTTAGTATCTACAGTCAACCTAACAATGCAATCTGCAAATCACTGAATCTGGTGGTGGTGGTGGGTGTTTTTTTTTCCCCCCCCCAACTGCTTTCTAGTAAGGAGTGGACCACACAGCTCAGTTCTGACTGTAGTTCTGACCATACTCATTAGAAATATTTCCAAACAGACATGCTTAGGATCAGACTATCAGCCTGTAAACACAAGCTAATTTAGGGAATGTTCTAGTCAAAGTTAAGCACACGTCCAAGGAAAAAAAGAGGACTCTTCAAGAACACTTAACTTTGGCAGAAATATGCCCTTCTATAGGTTTCATTGACTCAATGGAACCTACTTCTATGTAAGTGTCTTTAGGACTGAGGCTGCCTGTCATATGTAACACAGGATGAGCTATTCATTTACAAAACCCATTACAATGAGGTATTTTTATATGGCCTCTTCTGGATCAGGTAGTACTTAAGTAGAGAGGTTTGGGTCTTCTTAAGTCCCAGTTTTCAGATCAGCTATGCTTCATACATTATCCCAGCCTTCCCCAACCTGGTGTCCTCCAGATGTGTTGGACTGCAACTTCCATCATTCCCAACCAGGATACAAGGCTGCATTATCTACTTAGTTGCACTGTTGGTCCTTTCAGCATGTTCATTATTCAGTTCTCTGTACCCATTTTAGGCCAATCAGTCTGCAATCCTATACGCACTTACCTGGCTGGGAGTAAGCCCCAGTGAACTCAACAGGACTTAGCTGTCCATTAATTAGGCTGCCTCTGCACACTTGCAATATGATCCTGTGTACACTTACTCAGATATCAATGTAATTTAATCCCTAGAAGTATGGTTTAAGATTTCAGTGTCACTTGAGAGAAAACCCCACTGAACCTAGTGGGTCTTACATGCAAGTAAATATACCCAAAGACAGGCTATAAAACTCCTATCAGTGTATATTAACTTGTAGTTAAGGTTTTATTTTGTATTGTAAACATCCCTTGAGTGAACTATTGGTGAGGTGAGATAGAAAAAACTATTCATTACACTTTAATTTGTTTTCTCCCAATGCACTTTGGAAATAGCAGGCACAATCTAACCAGAGTTAAAACACTTTTAAGTCCCATTCAATGGAAGAGAATTGAGCACAAGCAAATCAGCAGAGCTTAAACTGCTTTACTTTGGCTCCATCATTTGTCTGCATTGTAAAGATGGCACATTCTCCTGAATGACTGGAAGCTGAAGGTAGATGGAATAAATTATGTCAACCCGCTGAAGGAGGGAATACTGAAGCTGACTACCGGTATGTAGAATAACTTAGATCTGAAAAGTAAAATAAAAGAATTGGAACAACGCTTAGTTTGTGCAAGAGCTCACAAGGCCTTAGGTTGCAATTTTATACCCACTTACCTGGAAGTAAGCTCTATTGAACTCAATGGGAGTTACTTGTGAGTAGATATGAATAGGATTGTACTGTTAGTTCTCAACACCAGGGCTGGGTCTTGGAATATATGCAGCATTTATTTATTTATTTTTTGTCTTGTGCAGACAGAGTGCCTTTTCTTCACCACTGCCTTCACTCACCTAAGGACAGGACTTCCATGGGCAAATGACAGGACTTCCAGACAGGTTTGAGCCCCTCCCCTTCTTTAAAAATCAATCTGTTTTATGGGAAATAGTGTTAACACCTAACTAACTACCGGTACATAACAGCTGACTTCTCTGAATGCTTTTAAGCAGGCACTGAAGACTTTACTATTCCAGCAGGCCTTCCTTTTATAGTATTTTATTACACTTTTATGGAACTTTAACCATTTTTTATGGAGTCTTATGGAATTTTTATTTTGTTTTTATGCTTAATTGTATTAGTCAGTTTTAATTGTATATTATTGTATATTTGTTTTGTTTAAATTGATTATGATCTTGTATGTCACCAAGGGTATTTGTGTATAGGCGGGATATAAATTGAATAAATAAATAAATGTAGCTGTGGGAAGACAGAAATTTAATGAGCATTGTTACTGCTATTGTATATTGTTATACAAGAAGATTATTATTACAGCTGCTTGGTGAACATCCTTGGTTAAGCAGATTGCTTGTTAACAGCCAGGGATGATGGAGGAAGTTTCCTTCAATGGGAGCTAATTGTTCAGACTCAGAAGTTTGCTTGTTCTGAATGGGCCATTTATCTGCAGGGTGGAGTGTCCTGAGACTAATGCTCTGCAAGCAGGTGTGAGAAAAGAACTGCAAGTTTAACTAGACTAGAAAGGGGGCTACAGGGGTTCACAATGTTGCTCACTAAGAATCTGATGCAGGCTCATTGGTTTTGCGGTCCACTGCAGGAACCTAGGATGCCTCCAGATGGACAGTTCCTAGCATTAGCAATCAAAACTCAGGAGATCCGGGTTCCAGTCCCCACTCAGCCATGAAACTCACTGGGTGACTTTGGGCCAGTCACTGACTCTCAGCCTAACCTACCTCACAGGGTTGTTGTGAGGATAAAATTGAGAGGAGGAGGAGGAGGATTCTGTAAGCCGCCTTGGGTTCCTTGCAGGAAAAAAGGCGGGGTATAAATGAAATAAATAAATAAATAAATAATAAAAACATATTATGCATCTATTCCATATTTTCCGCCTCGATTGTGTGTGTGTTTGTGTGTGTGTAAAAAACAACAACAATAAAGAAAGCAGTGGAGAAACACAGGAGGGTTACAAGTGAAAGATGACATCATGGTCTAGATCCCCGGTAAAATTCTGTGAATGGGGCAGAGCAACTGCATAATAGAAGCCTCATCTAGAAGCACCCCTATTGTATCCACTATGCTGTGCCTTTATTTACAGCA
Organism: Shinisaurus crocodilurus; assembly: GCA_021292165.1. Taxonomy (NCBI): domain Eukaryota; kingdom Metazoa; phylum Chordata; class Lepidosauria; order Squamata; family Shinisauridae; genus Shinisaurus; species Shinisaurus crocodilurus. The sequence goes on along the minus strand of CM037878.1, from coordinate 115,713,570 downwards.
TAAAACAGATGTTACAGAGGCACCACAAGTCTCCAGGGTGCTCCCAAGAAAACTAAGGCTGCAATCCTAAAGCTGCAATTACCTGGGAGTAAGTCCCATTGAACTCAGAGGGGTTTACTTCTCAGTAGACATGTATAGGAGTGGACTGTAAATGTGGTAGTGCTACCCACAGACTTCTCACCTCTCAGGGTAAGTGGGGTATATATTACAATATTAATTAAGATACACTAAGGGTGCAGTCCTATGCATGTTTAGACAGAAAAATGTCGTAGGACTCCCAGAATTCCCCAGTCAGCCATGTCTAAACATTGCACCCGAAGAGTGGGAAATCCCCTTTCTGTGTTAGGTTCCATGGTCCTTTTTATTGTGATATATTGGATAAAAGACACTAAGTAGTTCAGCAGGTACTAATTGTATAGATACATTATACATTGTATAGAATGAATAAAAGCGGTACTTAATATCATGCATATGCTTTCAGCCTGCTTATAATGTTTAACTTATGTATCGCAAGTCTGAAAATCATCATCGTTAGTAGTAGTATTTAAATCGAACTTTTATGGCTAGAGAAATTTTTAAGCCCCCAAATTGCAACTGCAAGTTTTGAAAAAGGGATGCAAGCAGGCAGGCTGGCTGGCTGGCTGGTTGGTTTGAAAGAAGAGTTTCTAAATTCAACCCCTTGTTTGCTCCACAGACGCGCCAGCATCATCTCTCTCTCTCTGGGCGCCCAGAGCCGCCTTGCCCCTCCCTCCCTCTCAGGTGCCCTCGTTTCGAGCTTGCCGTCGCCCTTCGCTCGGCGCCCCACGCCCGCTCGCAGCCTCAGCGGGGCTCCCCGCGCGCCTCACCTGACAGGAGGGGGCTTCGCCGAGAGGGGAGCCGCGCGCTCAGAGGGACGCACCAGAACTTGTCTGCGGCGCCTTCGGGACCTGCGCGAGCTGCTGTCGCGCTCCTGCACCGCCTCTCCGCATTGGAGCTTCTTTTCTTTCTCGACTCGCTCTCTCCCTCGGGCGCGGGCATGGGCGCGGGCGCGCGCACCCCCCGCCCAGCCTTCCTTCCCCCTGGCTGGGGCAAGCCGCACAGGAGCCACCAGGTCACATGACCAACTCCGGCCGCCCGGGAGGGAGGAGGGAAGCGAAGATGCTCTTCCCGAGAGAGAAAGGATGGTGGTGGGGCTGTGTCCTGCGCGGCGCCTGAAGTGAGCAGACTTCCTCTCGAATCGATCACCTCCTCCTCGCCCTCGCCCCCGCGCCCGCCCTCAGCTATGGTGCCCTCTTGGCCACGCCTGCAACTTTATATATAAACGATATATGTGTATATGACGATGTGGCTCACGCTGGCTCAGCTTGTCTGAGCGTGGAAAGCTAAGCAGGGTCAGGCCTGGTTATTACTTGGATGGGAGACCCCTCCTCTAGACTTTCCTGCATTGAGCAGGGGGTTGGACTCGATAGCCTTGTATTACCCCTGTGCCTTTAATAGCAGCCAACCGCAGATATTGAGGCTGCGTTACTTGCGCGCAAGCTCCGGTTAATTCTGTGGGCCCCAGGACCTGCCCTACCGTTTGGAAAAATGAGGCAGTGGCCTCAGGCGGCTGATTTTGAATGTTGTGAATGGGCAGCACCTTCACTGTGATTTAATCTATATTATTATTATTATTATTATTATTATTATTTATATATTACAATGATGGGGAAAGCATTGATATGGATATATTACCGGTAAATCCCACTGAGAGTTCAATAGAACTTACTCGTGGGATCAGAGAACTGCAGTGGAGGCTGGGGTCTCCAGTGTCAGTGGGGCTGTGTAACCACTCTGGGTTTCAGTCTGAACTTTTAAGGAGCTATCCATGGTTTGGTACCCCAACCCCCAAATAGGTTGAGCACCATGGATAGCTTCTTTAAAGTTCAGACTGAAACCTGGAGTGGATACACTGCCCCACAGACATTGGAACCACCAGCCACCACTAGATAGTTGGAAGGGGTTTTGCAGACCATCTAGTCCAGTGGTGGGGAACCTCAGGCCTGGTGGCCAAATTTGATCCTCCTGGAGTCCCAATACAGCCCTCCAGTGTTCCCTAGATGGATAAAGCATCTTTTAGAAGGGGAGGGGGACCACTGATCATTTGGTGGTTTCCTGGCTTTTGTGCAGTCTCCCACCCCCCACCCCCCAGGGATGTTGAAGAGTCCTTGGTCTCGAGTCACAAGTCTTTGGACTCGAGTCCGAGTCTGAGTCCTTGGTCCAAAATGGTGAGTCACGAGTCACTCCCAAAGCTGACTCCACGAGTCCCTATTAAAATCAATGGGGGGTTTTCCCAACAAAATAAGGCTATTTCAGATGTGTGGCTTAAAGAAATTCTAGGCACAAGTGTGCCTTTTTATTTCAAACTCTGCAACGATTTTGGCAAGAACCACCGGACAGACAAAACCCAAAATAACCGCGCGAGAGGCAGGGAACCCCAAAACAGGCAGGCAGGTCTTTGTCTTGGACAATTCAAACTGTGGAAATGTTAAGAAGAACCATCATGCAGAGGAGGGCAGGGGAACCCCAAACAGGCAGGCAGAGGCAGCCAAACCCAAAAATGTCTGAAAGGTTGCATTTTAGGAAAAATGATTTTTAAAAATAGGAAAGGTCCAGCAGTGCCTACGATAGAAGAATGGTTGGTCAAGATGCTGGAGCTGGCAGAGATGGCCAAACTTACATCACTAATTAAGAGAAAAGGACAACATCTGCGTTTATTTATTGAGTGGAAACCTCTAATTGACTTTTTGCAGAGGACTGGAAAATAATGATTGGTTTGTTTGTGGATTTATGTGAATAATAAGTGAATTTGGGACAATGGGAAGAAAGAGATTTCTCATTTGGATTATCGAGTAAGAAAAATTATTGTTACTTGTATTTGCTGTAGAAGAAAATCGGAGGTCTATTTTGTTTTGTTAATTGTTATATGTTTGATATTATGTGTTTGTTTTATATAGAAATAAAAATTGGACAACAATGGGGGGAAAAAAGAAAATGATTTTAAAAAATAAACTTGCTGTACTTCCTAAAACCTATCCATGTTGCATTTGAGGAACACGATTTTGGAACACGAGTCCTTGGTCTCGAGTCCCGAGTTGAGTCTCGAGTCCCATTAAGAATATTGGGACTTGAGTCTGACTCGAGTCACAGGGGGGACTCAGTCCGACTCACGAGTCGAGTCCTGGAGTCCGAGTCCCCATCCCTGCCACCCCCCATTCTAAAAAGTTGAACTGCCTCTCCTCAGGGCCGGTGCTACCATTAGGCCAACTAGGCGGCTGCCTAGGGCGCTGGGCTAAAGGGGGCGCCAGGAGCATAGGGCTGGAGGGAGGGAGGGCTCAAGTGGGAAGAGGGGGGCGCTAAATATCTGATCTTGCCTAGGGCACCAAACTGCCTTGCACCGACCCTGCCTCTCCTAAGGCTTAGTTACTGGCAGTAAGAGCTTTAAGCTAAATTATGCTGGTATTTTTGGCCCCATCCCTTTTTGCATTTGGCCCTGTCCACCACTGGGCTGCAGCCCCCGAGAGCTGATCCGAAATTGAATTTGGCCATCAGGCTGAAAGAGGTTCCCAACCCCTTATCTAGTCTAACAGTGCTGCGCTCAATGCCTAAATGTGCATAGAATTGCGGCCTGCAGAGCTGTCACAGACCTTTCCCCCCCTCACAAGTTGCCTTTCCTTTAGCAATTTAATACAAATTCAGCAGATGATGCTTTATCCAGGATGGAGGTGCAGTGAGTGACTGGAAATCATCATCTACTGGATTTCTGTTTGCCATGGCAGCTGTTAACAGCACAGAAGCAGAAATTAATACAACTTTATAGGAGAGTTTATACAAACTGCCATCCTAAAACACAATTTAACAGGAAGTATTTCCAACTAACTTCCAAGTTAATGTGTTTCAGACTCAGGTACTAGTTATTTAGGAGCCTGATGTTCCTGCAAAGATTGGAGCATGCTTTATTGCTGTGGCTAATCCCCATTAAAACCAGCAGGAATGCAAGGTTATCGGACGTGCAATGTGCCACCTTTACAGGACTTCCTGGACCTCTGACATCACAAGGTTGTCACGAGAAATGCCATCTTGCCTATTTAAAAGCAGCTTAAAGATAAGCTCAAAGCAAACAAAGAAGGTTGGTGTGCACTTTAATGAGGGAGCATGCAACAGGGTTATCTGCTCACAGAGGCATCATGAGAGTTATTCTTTTTGGACAATCTATAAAGTACAGAATGCCAAGAATCTATCAAATGTAGACAATGGTGGAATGGGCACCATCAGAAAAAGCCAACTTACTGCCTGATTCTAACCATTGACTCAGAACTGTCCCATTGATTTCAACGAAGAGTCTTGTGGCACTTGAAAGATTAAAAGCACAACCCTGTGCATGTCTACTCAGAAGTAAATCCCATTGAGTTCAATGAAACTTATTCCCAGGTAAGTGGATATAGGATTTGCAGTCTAATAAATATATTTAGTGGCATAAGCTTTCATGGGCCAGAGCCCATTTTGTAATTTATTTCAATGATACTTATTTCCAACTAAATTTGTTTTAGACTAAAGCATGCTCACCACTTTGTGACATTTTAATTGGTGCTAATAAAAGGTATTAATTTTCGGTATTGCTTTTGGATGCTTAGACTGCAGCCCGAGCCTATGCAAGTTTATTCCAAAGTCCCTCTTAGTTCAATGTTCATAGGGTTTTAATATTATTTATTAATATTTTAATTATACACTGACTTTCCATCACAAGGCAATAACAATAATCATAATGCAATTAAAATCAGAAAAATAAAATAAACAAAAAATAAACTAAGGAACACAGCCAAAGCAAGCATAGCAAAACACATTAGGATAGCCCTACAGAAAATGAATATCCACAGAAGGCTTCTTCAGAACCTTTGTTTTGACAATTCTATAGAAGGCAATGATAGATCCAGTTAGAAGGCAATGACAGAACCAGGTGGGTCCCCCTAGGATAAGAAGGGCATTCCACAGCTGTGCTACAATGACCAAAAAGCCCCTGTCTCTCACATACTCATCAGCCAAACTTCAGATGGTGGGGAGGGGGACACAAAAAGCAGGGCCCCTGATGTTAATTTGAGTGTAAGGATAGGTACTAAAGGTAGGAGACAAAGATTGTCTCCTTGCAGCTCATTAAGCTGCACCTACTTAATAGTGTGTGGATCACATAGATATTTGTTCACCCCAAAGTTAAGTATGCTTTCTTACAATGGTCTGAACTGACTTGGTTAGGATCTCAATTTAAAAACCCAACCCCAGGCTTTTCTACATGAGGCATTTATTGTGCACTTGTCATTCCCTACTCATGGTTGTTTTTGAGTTGTTTAGATTTCATAGATCATAGAGTTGGAAGGAGCCTACAAGGCTATTGAGTCCAACCCCCTGCTCAATACAGGAAACTAGAGGAGGGGTCTCCCATCCAAGTAATAACCAGGCCTGACCCTGCTTAGTTTTCCACGCTCAGACAAGCTGAGCCAGCATAAGCCACAGGCCTTTCTTGACAATGTTACCCTTTAGTTTCATTTCTGTGTCTTTCAGCGAATTTTTTTTTTTAGAGCAGGGAAAATGAGGTATTTAATTGTGAAAGTGAAAGAAAGCGCCATTTCCTCTTGTGTATTTGTGCTGTTCAGCTATACCACAGTTCCACCTAGAGGTTATGTAGTGGAAAAGCAGGAAAGGAAATGCTCATGTAGTGCTCGAATCTCAATTCTGCTATGAACATGAAAGTAGATACAGCCAATCAACAGCCAATTAACAGCCTTGCACAGAAAGCTCCCCATCCTCTGTCAAGGAACATAGAAGTCTGGATGGTGTCCATCTGAGAGTTCTTAAAGAACTCTAATGTGAAATTCCTGCTTCTAACACAAATCTGTAACATGTCCCTAAGTTTGGCCTCTGTACCAGAGGACAGAAAAGTGAGCAATGTAAAACCTTTTTTTTTTTTAAGTGATCTAGGAAATTACAAGCTGGTTAGGTTGTCTGTTCTGGGTAAATTAGTGGAAAGCATTGTTAAAGATAAAATTATCAAGCATATAGAAGGACAAGTCTTGCTGAAGGAGAATCAACCTGGCTTCTGCAAAGCTAAGTCCTATCTCACTAACTTTTTTGAGTTCTTTGAGACTGTCAGCAAACATGTGGATAGGGATGATCCAGAAGACATTATTTACTTGGACTTTCTAAGCCCCTCACCAAAGACTCCTAAGAAGATGATTATGGATCAGTCCTCTTATGGATCAATAACTGCTTAAAGAACAGGAAGCAGAGAGTAAGAATAAATTGATAGGTCTTGCAATGGAGAGTTGTAAACAGTGGGGTTTTCCTAGGATCTGTATTGGGACCAGTGCTTTTTAACTAGTTCGTAAATGATCTCAAGTGAGGGGTGAGCAATGAAGTGGCCAAGTCTGCTAACAACATAAAATTATTTAGGATAGTTAAAACAAAAAGGGATTATGAAGTGCTCCAAAAGGATCTCTCTAAATCAGGGGAATGGACATTAAAATGGCAAATGCAGTTCAGTGTAAGCAAATATAAAGTCATGCACATTGGGGCAAAAAATAAAATAAAATCCCAACTTCTCACAGTGACTAATCAGGAAAGGGATCTTGGGGTTGTGGTGGATAATTCAATGAAAATGTTGACTCAGTGTGCAGCTGCTGTACAAAAAGGCAAATTCTATATTGGGGATCATTGGGAAAGGAAAGGAATAAAAAAAAAAACACAACTGCCAATATCATAATGCCTTTATACAAATCTACAGTGCAACCACACTTGGAATACCATGCATACTTCTGGTCAACGCACAAGAACGTATTGTAGAGCTGGAAAAGGTGAAGAAAGGGGGAACTCTCCTATGAAGAAAGTTATAGCATTTGAGGCTTTTTAGCTTAGAAAGATGGGTAAGGGGGACAAGATAGAACTGTATAAAATGATATAGTGTGGAGAGAGTGGACAGGGAGATTTTCTCCCCACCCCTCTCATAATACTAGAATGTGGGGGCATCCAATGAAGCTAAATGGTGGGAGATTCGGGACAGACAAAGTACTTCTTCACAGAGTGTGTAGTTAAACTATGGATTTTGCTTCCACAACATGTAGACATGGCTGCCAATTTGAACAGCTTTAAAAAGGGATTAGAGAAATTCATGGAGGATGTGGCTATTAATGGCTACTAGTCCAGATGGCTACATATTACTTCCAGTATCAGAGGCAATATGCCTCTGTATACAGGTTGCTAGGGAACATGAGTGGGAGGGTGCTATTGCATTCATGTCCGATTTGTGGGCTTCCCATTGGGGCATCTGGTTGGACACTGGAACAGAATGCTGGACTAAGTAGGTCTTTGGTCTGTTCCAGTATGGCTCTGCTTATGTTCTTGAATTGGATAGGATTGTACTTAGGCCAGTATTTACTAAATACAATTACACATTCCTTGTCAAGTACCCAACACTATAATACAAGTCAGCCAACACATGCTACTAAATACTGAACACTTTTGCAGATGAGCTGTCAAATACTGAACACAACTCTATGTCAGCAGTTGTCAGCTACCTAATACTGTGATTTAAAAAAATAAATTAAAATATCAAAACTTCCTGTTATAGCAAATATTGTCAGATGTCAAATATTGTCAGATGTTTGGTTATATTTGAATATTCACAGTTAATCTCTGATGTTAAACAAAAAATCAAAGCAGAATTTTGGGAGCAAAATTGTTTCCACTCTATGTGAATGTGTAGTTGCTTTATAAAGTAAAAGGCCTGGATTCTAAACCCACTATCTATTACATTGATCGGTACCCACTCATTTCCCCATGAGTAAAAACATTTACTCATTACTGTAAATGTACAGTAATTTATTTAAAGCTGACAGAAACCATAAATGTAAATTTTCGGTTGTTCCGATCTTCTAGGAGCAGGATTTGAACTAAGATTTTCTACTTCATCTTGCAGCATACCAAACCACAGGGAGCCCTTGACTTATGAAAGTGGGCTGGATTCAGGAACACAGACAAGTAGGGAGCAAAACTTGTCTCCCCAACACTGTGGTCATCAACATCTTGTGCCATGGGGTGTATATTCTCTCCCCCCTCCATGGTATCCTGATTGTGTCATGTTTATTTTGTTCCATAGAACTGAATTGCATCCATTGACAACCAAACCCCACTCGTATTCATATACTAGCATCCTGAATTCAGTTTCTTGGTCATGGTGGTGTGTGACAAGGAGGAGACAAAGAAGTCCCAGAATTAACTTGTATTTCTATCCCGCCCTATTCCAAAGGTGATTATAGTAATGTTATTAGCTTCATAGCTGAATAGGGATTTCAACCTGGGCTTCACATATCACCAGTAGCCAACTCTAGTCACTGTACAACACTGCCTCTTGTTATATCTCATTATATTGTAATGATTATGATTATTGTATTTAAATTGCCTATTCTGTGAACCTCTTAGAGCACAATATATTCATGGGAAATGTAGTATATAAATAAATTGTCTATGACTATATCTGGTTACCTTTTTTGTGTAGGTAGGATGCTTCTACCAGCAAGGCAGATACAGATAGACATTATGAAAGACAGTTTAACTCTCAGTTTGGCAAAGTTTGAATAAAGGGCCTTCCATATTTGCAGGCTCCCAATACTGAGCAGTTTCAATCAACCCTAGCACCTCCTACAAACCTACTAGGAAGCCTACATTCATAGTCCTATTGACTTCATTGGGATCACAGGAATATGTTTGCATGACGGGTGGCACTAAGTTGAAATAAACTCTCCTATGTTTGCTATAACATGTTGCTAGTTTTCATAATCAATTGGGCAACTCCAAGCAGACCGCTAACAACATAGGGTTATCTTTGGGGTCAACTTAGATGACATAAATAAGACCATGCATTGGTCTCAGTGTTTTAGGGTTGCTGGTTTTTTTAATTTTAAAGTAAACTAGCAGGAGATAACAACTAGGACCAGCTAAGTAGGTTGCACTCTGGACTTTAAACCACAGGCCTGTATTAATGTTTAATTACTCTCCCCATCCACCTTTATTTTTTCGATAACTGTGTACTTTATGTCTTATGCATCACTGACGTAATTAAAAACAATACTCTTATTTATATTTTCCCAATGACTTCAGGGCAGAACGATCTTAGGAAAGGTATCCCATTTTATGTTCACAACAATCCTGTGAGGCAGATTGGGAGACAGACAATGATTTTTGTGAGTGTCAAGGTTCCGCTACTGCGGGGACCCCTTAACCTTCCTTTGGGAGATCTATGCCTCTCCTCAAAGGAAGGTTAAGGGGTCCCTGCAGTAGCGGAACCTTGACAGATGGTGGCAGCGGTGGGATCCTGAACAGCGAGATTAAGCACTCCAAACAGTAATCGAGGGTTTTACTAATAGAGCTGGCAAAAGCAGTGTATGTGTTAACTTCAGGACTGCGGAATAGGGACCCAGTGAGGCTAGTAAAATGAGCCAGTATCTTTCCATGAATAAAACTGCCCTGATAGAGCAGTGTAAAAAGGACAATTTGCCATGGGAGGAGAAAACAGCAGAGGAACTGAAAGTTATGCTGATCTCCCAGGTGGCAATAGAAGGAGCTGCACCCTCTAGCCCAAGTGTAGCAGGACCCCAAACAAAAGAATGGGAGCTCCGGGAACAGGAACTGCGGCTAGTGGCAAAGCAGAAGGAAGAAGAGACCAGGCTAGAGTGGGAAAGGCTTCGTCTGCAGCAGGAACAGCTTAAGGCCCAGGAAGAGCAACGCAGACATGAGGAAAAGCTGCACCAGGAGCAACTGCAAGCCCAGAAGGAGCAACTGCAAGCCCAGAAGGAGCAACTGCAAGCCCAGAAGGAGCAACTGCAAGCCCAAGAGGAACAACGCAGACACGAGGAAAGGATGATGAAATTGAAAGAGGAGCAGCCTGTCAGAGTTACCCCGAAGGACTTCACAGCATACACCCCAGGAGAAGACCCACAAGTGTTCCTGACCACTTTTGAAAGGGCAACACAGAAGTGGGGATTGCAGGAGGGTGATTACATGAAGTTTGTGCCTAATTTAATCAAAGGGGAGCTGGCAGAGATTTATAATAGCATGCCAGAGGGGGAGGCTGTTTCCTATGCTCAATTCAAAGAAACGGTGTATAAAAGGTTCAGGTTAGGCCCTGAGCACTTTAGGAAAAAGTTCAGAGGGTTAACACCTCAACCAGGTAAATCTATGGTAGAGTTTGCAACAAAATTAAAAAACCTGCTATTAAAATGGGTGGATGAAGCAAAAGCTGACAACAGGGAAAAGGTGTTAGAGCTTATGGCCCTGGATCAGTTTTATTTTCGGTTGCCCAGAGAAATAAAACTGAAGGTTAAGGATAAAGATCCTGAAACTGTAAACCCAGCTGCAGAAATGGCTGACAAATTGATTGAAAACCGGGAAGGGTTAGGCCCCAGGATTGAGTCTGAGAAGAAGGGGGGGAAATGGGAAGCCCCAAGTAAAAAGGAGTTCAAAAAACCTCCTTTTGATCCTTCTCACCCCAGAGACCGAGCCTGTTATTCGTGTGGTCAGACAGGCCACATCAGGAGTAGCTGTCCTAAGTTACAAGCGGTAACACCAGCTAACCCAGGTAGTCCTAAACCCGAACAAACCAAGCCACAAGGTGTAGCAAGCGTAAAAAAACCTTATAATTGTGGATTTGTGATCACCAACAGGGAAGAGGTTAATAATCAGTTTAAAGAACCTGTTTATGTAAAGGATAAGACCATTATGGCAATGTTGGATTCTGGAGCTAATGTTTCTCTGATCCGAGCAGATTTGGTGACACCTGAAGATTTGGTACCAGGAATGTCTATTGAGATCCAGGGAGTGAATGGTCCCTCCTTTGAAGTCCCAGTAGCAAGGTTATCCGTAGAATGGAGGGGATGGAGGGGTCTGTATGAAGTTGGGGTGATGGAACCTCCAACTCAATTTGCCCCTATCATTGTGGGAAGGGATATAATGGGACCAGAAGCTCAAATATGTGTGGTAACCCGCAAGCAAAAGGAAAGGGAGGAACTTTCAAGACAGGACCAGGTAAAAGAAAAGGTACTAGAGGTACAACCCACAGTGATTCCGGAAGGTCCAAAACCAACCCCAGACCCTCCCCAAACCGAAACAACAGAACAAGCCTCCATGCAACCTGTAGACCTGAAAGCCAGTGAAACAACCGAGGCAGGTGGTTCTGTAGAGGAAAAGGCGCTAGAGACCCCTTTTCCTGATTTAAGAGGAGTAGAGGAATTCAAGCAGGGAGTCCTCAGTGATCCTAGTTTGGAGCCTCTGAAAAGAGTTGCTCTCCTCAAGAGAAGCCCTTCTCTGAGGAAAGAAGGGAGCAGATTATTTGGGAGAAAGGATTGCTGTATAGGCTGTGGTTACCAAAAACCCAAGAGTTAACCTGGGAACCACTAAAGCAACTGGTGGTACCTAACCAATTCCGGCTAAGGTTGCTAGAACTAGCCCATGATGTGCCTTGTGCAGGACACTTGGGGAAAAACAAGACTAAACAAAGGCTCATGGCAAACTTCTTTTGGCCTGGAATTGCTAAGCAAGTAGCAGAGTACTGCAGGTCTTGTGAAACTTGTCAGCGTGTGGGGAAGGCAGGGCATCACAGTAAAGCCCCTTTGCAGCCTCTGCCTATTATAGGAGAAGCTTTCTTCAGGGTGGGCATGGATATTGTAGGGCCTTTCACTAAACCCACCCGCAAGGGGAAAAAGTACATCCTCACAGTGGTGGATTTTGCCACAAGATACCCGGAAGCTGTAGCACTAGCCTCTATAGATGCTCCATCTGTAGCTGAGACATTGCTAACCATATTTTGCAGAACTGGATTTCCCTCTGAAATCTTGACAGATTGTGGGTCAAATTTCCTCTCCGAGATAATGGAATGCCTGTGGAAGTGTTGTGGGGTAAAACACTTGAAAACCACTCCTTATCACCCTCAATGCAATGGAATGGTGGAAAGATTTAACGCCACACTCAAAGGAATGATTAGAACTTATGTAAACACACACCCAAATGACTGGGATGACAAACTGCAACACCTACTTTTTGCCTACAGGGAAGTTCCACAGGAATCAACTGGATTCTCACCTTTTGAGCTGTTGTATGGCAGAAGAGTGAGAGGCCCTCTTGATCTCCTGAGGGAAAACTGGGAAGGTAAACTCGTAGAAAACAAAACCTCAGTGGTGGATTATGTGTTAAAACTTAGACAAACCCTAGATACACTATGTAAACTAGTTCAAGCCAATGTAACCAAAGCCCAAGAGGTGCAAAAGTTCTGGTATGATCAAAAGGCACGCTCTAGAGTATTTGAGGTAGGGGATCAGGTAATGATATTTCTTCCTCTGCGCAAAGACAAGCTTAAGGCTGCTTGGGAAGGCCCCTACACAGTCAGAGAGAAAATGGATGATTTAACCTATGTGGTGGTTAAAGAAAAATCTGAGAAAAGACCCAGGGTAGTACATGTAAATATGATGAAGCCACACTATGAGAGGAGTGGAGTAGTTTTACAGGTGCAGAAGGTGCCAGAGGTAGTATACTTAGGGCACAGGGTTGGAAATGGCCATATCACACCCTTATGGGACAAGGTTGAAGCTATCAGAACCTGGGACATACCTACAACCAAGAAACAGGTCAGGTCATTCTTGGGATTTGCTGGGTATTACAGGAGATTTGTTCCCCATTTTGGTGAAATTGCTGGACCTTTGACTGATTTAATCAAGAAATGTAAACCTGATAAAATTGTGTGGACTGATGAATGCAGGGATGTTGAAGAGTCCTTGGTCTCGAGTCACGAGTCGAGTCATGAGTCTTTGGACCCGAGTCTCGAGTCCGAGTCCGAGTCCTTGGTCCAAAATGGTGACTCACGAGTCACGAGTCCTGAGTCACTCCCAAAACTGACTCCACGAGTCCCTATTAAAATCAATGGGGTTTCCCCCCAACAAAATAAGTCTACTTCAGATGTGTGGCTTAAATAAATTCTAGGCACAAGTGTGCCTTTTTATTTCAAAACTCTGCAACTGATTTTGGCAAGAACAGACCAGGCAGACAAACCCAAAATAACCAGGCAGGCAGAGGAGGCAGGGAACCCCAAAGCAGGCAGGCAGAGGCCTTTGTCTTGGACAATTCAACTGTTGAACAGGTCAAGAAGAGACCAGGCAGGCAGAGGAGGCTGGGAACCCCAAACAGGCAGGCAGAGGCAGCCAAACCCAAAATGTCTGACCCTAACCCAAACCCCCCACAACAACACATCAATCAAAATAAATCTCAACACATCGTTGGGGCTGCGCTCCTGGTAGCTGTCCATAGTGGCCGAGCAGCGGCGCGCCTTGCTTCCATGCGCTCTTCACCAGTGATCGTGCTCCTTCTGGCACAGCCAGAAGACTTGTCAACAGCCCAGGGATGTTGACGAGTCCTTGGTCTCGAGTCCCGAGTCGAGTCTCGAGTCCCATTAAAAATATTGGGACTCGAGTCCGAGTCGAGTCAGAGGGGGGACTCAGTCCGACTCACGAGTCGAGTCCTCGAGTCCGAGTCCCCATCCCTGGATGAATGTCAGGGAGCTTTTGATAGACTAAAGGACATTTTAAGCTCAAAGCCTGTGTTAAGAGCACCTGACTTTGAAAAAACCTTTATTGTAGCTACTGATGCCTCTGAGACTGGCATAGGTGCTGTATTGTTACAAGACTATGACTCTGTTAAACACCCAGTAGCCTACCTGAGTAGGAAGCTTCTACCCAGGGAGAGAAACTTGTCTACGATCCAAAAAGAATGTCTGGCAGTAGTGTGGGCTCTGGACAAGCTCAAGCCTTATGTTTTTGGACAAGAATTTACTTTATGGACTGATCATCATGCCTTGCAATGGATACAAACAATGCAAAATACCAACTCCAAGCTTCAGAGATGGTCTTGGAAATTGCAGGAATTTCAAATGAACATTGAACATGTGCCTGGGAAGGAGAATGTGATAGCTGATGCTTTGTCTAGGAAATAACCAAAAAACAGTTGCCTTTTTGTGTAGGTTAACGTTTCACAATTCTCTTCTGTAAAAGGAAAATTGTTCCACTTGAGAAGAAGGGGGGGAAGATGTGAGGGACTGAGGCCTACACAGGCTTCAGTTTGTTGAAGCCTGAAGGCCCAAACACTTCCCTCGAGTAGTTGAAGCCTGAAGGCCCAAACACTTGGATGGGAGGGGGAGTTTGAGAGTTTTAAGTTACCCAATAGAAGTTAAGAATTAGATCAATACAAGGTCACATGATTATAACCTTCCATTCCTGGGAAGGCTATATATGTGGGGTGTGGTCAGCTAGCAGTCAGTGTGTGCTGGGAGAGAGGCTAGAAGCAGCAGCACAGAAACAGCAGAGAGAAGCAGAGAGAGAGAAAGAGAAACTGGCTGCATAGGAAATAGGTAGTCTGAAGTAACTAGAGAACATTGGATTGTTTGTTTGTTTTATTTTATCATACTTGCTTTTGGATTATAACCACTCTATTAAGTAAAAACCCTAATATTAATAGTAAAGTGTTGTTGTTTACCCCGGAGTTTGGAGTGACTTATTCACCACGTCTACAGCCTACACCCATGCTATTAGAAGCTGTAAAAGGACTTGATCTCCTGGAATGGGAGGGGCTTTGAGGAGAGGCATAGATCTCCCAAAGGAAGGTTAAGGGGTCCCTGCAGTAGCGGAACCTTGACAGTGAGGCCTCTCAGTATGGCCCATGGAATTTGAACCCATCTGCAACATCACAACAATTACATTTTCTCCAAGAAGCAAGTTCAGCACTAGCAATATTGGAGTAAAGATCTCTTCACTATTTCATCAAGGCAGGCCATATCTGGAAAATTAACAGCCATCTGAGGGAAGAGCCTGGGAGTGGGCCAAGTCTCACTTTGCACCAGGCACTGGAGACACTCTGAAGCAGCAAGTATCTTTCTTGCTACTTCTGTATGTATCCAACGTTTGGCACAAAATGAAAGACTGACCCACATCCACCCCATCAGTCAGGTTTTCCTCACTGCTCTCCTTGGCCTCTTGCTGCTCTGTTTACCCCTGCCAGACAGAAGTGACAAGAAACCCTTTTTTCCCTCCCCCCTTCTTTTTCATGGTGGTTGCAGAGGAAAGCATTGGCCAGCAGCCACCAGTCATCTTCCATTTCCCAAGAAGGCCTCTGAGCCCAAGTGTGGGCTAGAGGCATTCATGAGAAATAAAGATGGTAGTGGCTGGAGAAATAAAGGCCCTCACTTTCCTTGAAGCAATCCCAGCAGCCAGTAAAATTTGTTATTTATTTATTTTTAACTGGGAGGAATAGGGCACCTCAGGCACCACATTGCCTACCCTTGATCTAATGTTTGGGCCAGAGCCACTCCAATATAGTAGCCCAGATGCAATGAACTATCTGAAGTAGTGGTTTTCAAACATTCTGCTTTCAGGGAACCTTTCTGCATGAACACGTTTGCCAAGGAGCCCCTGCGCATCAGCCAAGGACTCTTGGGTGTTGCAAAGTGTTTTGGAGAGTGTTCTAGGCTGCACTCTCAGTTCACATAGGGTGCTGGCCGGGCCTGTTGAGTCTCAGCATTGCTTCAGATGAATTGACCCTGCACTCCAAATAACATCAGAGACTGCTGATAGTGCGCAAGCTGACTTCCAGGACAGCTTGTCCGTCAAGACTCGTTACTGCTCTTGTCACTATCAGCCTCTGAAAAGCTTCCAAAGAAACGGAGGCTTTCCCAAACCACAGTTCAAAAACTGTTGCTCTTGAAAATCAGCCCTGACAATCTTAAGGCTTAGGGACAAACTATTTTTAATTTTTAAAAAAGTATTATTTTTTACTACCTTCATTTTTATGATCAGTGTGCTACAATGCGTGCTGCCTTCCCTGGATGAGAACTCATCCATACATTACAGATGAGATGTGGCAGCTGCCCCCCACCCCATGGCTGCTGGATTTCGGGTCATGTTTGGATGACATAGCCATAGAGCAGGGCTCTCCAACTTTGGGTCCCCAGATGTTGCTGGCCTACAGCTCCCAGCATACCCAACCGGCATGGCGAATGGCAAGGGATTCTGGGAGCTGTAGTCCAGCAACATCTGGGGACCCAAGGTTGGAGAGCCATGTCATAGAGGAATGGTGGATTGTATGGGACATTCCCATGACAGAGCTGCTGAGGAGAGTGATACTGGTGTGGGTACTTCCCACACGATCCTCTCACCCCATATGATTCTGTCATCTGGTGTGGGATGCAGCCATGGTAAATCAGCAAAGATATTACACCAGTAATATAAGAATTGGATCCAAATGGTGAAGGTCCATGCATTTTTTGGGCACTACTGTAGGACATATATTGGAAAGCATGAAAGAAAACTCCTGAAATTAGCAAATGGTTCTGCCCTGCCCTTGTCAAGAAGCCCACAGAGCACAATGAGGCAAGCCAGCACCACGGAAAGCTCCAAGTGAGCAACCTTCTCTAACAAACCCTAACACTGGACTGAAGCCTTTTATGCTTTCAGAGCCAGATTACCCCTCCCAGGCTCCGCCCCTTACTTGATAAATGTAAGATCTTAAAGGCACAGCCTCTGACTTGAAGTCTAGCACTTCTCTTTCTCTCTGATAATTCCCTTCAGGTGCATTGCCTGTGCTGATGGGCCAATATGGGGATGCAGGTCCTTGGGATGAAAGGATCAGTTCCTCGGAGGTGGAGTAAATAAGTGCAGAAGTCCCAATTCAGGAGTTCCTAGTTCTGGTTCAGGCCTTGCCATGATGCTGGGGCCTGGGTCAGTTTCCAGGACCTCTGTCTCTGGGGCTGCTGGTTTGATGGATCTGGACAGCCTCTCCTAGTCCAGAGTTCTGCTCAAAGTGGGAATCCAGCCACAAAAGTTCCATATGTGAAGAGCCATTCGCCCTTCAAACTCAGTGGGATCAATTACAGTGATGGCTTCCTTCACCTGTTCAGCCTACTTTTTACTGCATTAGAATCTGTGGTCTTCCCTTGTCCATCCTGGTATCAAGCAAGATGAGCAGGTCTGTTTTATATGGTGTGAGCACGGCATGAATGCTCCTCTACAAAGTGAATAGGCCTACCCCTGCCCTCCTGACCCTGCCTACCTCACCAGTTAGAAGTGGCATCCAGTAGCTGCAAATACCTCCTCCTCTCTACTACTACTCAGCTGTGGTAGCTGGAAATAGAAGTGTCTACAGCCACACATCACTGCTGATCACAGCAATTCCTGTGAGATAGGTTACTATACTTCCTGTTTATAGCTGGGGAACTGAGTAAGGACTGAAATCAGGACTGATGAAAGAAAGTAAGAACACTTAATGCTCTGGTATTGAGTTTGGCCCATTCATATGTCATCATACAGCAGGGGTGGGCACCGTCTAGGGGTTGGGGGGGCATTTGTCCCTTGGGACACATGGGGGCCTCTTATACCCCCCCACCACCACTGAGACTTCCAGGAGCACATTTTTGCTTTAAAGGGAAAATGTGTGTGGGGGGTGGGTTGCTGCCACTCTGCCAAATTTTAGAGGCAGATTTAGTGTCATGGCAGAGGTGGCAGTGGCGGGGTGGCAAAGAAGGATGGGGGTGCATGTTGCCCACCCTGTGATAGAGGAATGGTATAAGCTTCCCTGTAGCTCAGGGATGGGCAACTTGTGGCCCTCCAGACATTTTGACCTATAATTCCCATCAGCCCTACATAGCCAGTGGTGAGGGATGATGGGAGATGTAGGCCAAAACATCTGGAGGGCCACAAGCTGCCCATTCCTGCTGTAGCTTTTCCCAAACCTCCCCAGTAAGTCTAAAGCAGGGCTATGTGCAGGTTACAATTCCACAGAAGCACAGAAAAAGCAGAGAATGGAGCACTGACCATAGATTCCAACTTTCTGAGAATTTCAGCTTTCAACTAATAATAATAAAAAAGTTTCTAACCCTTATGGCTTTGAATAAATACTAGAAACCATGTGGGAAATGCCTGCTGAAAGCTCAGAAAGAGTTGCAGCTGAATAAGCTTTCCAGGGCTTAGGCGTGTGTCTTCCATGCGCTGCATAAATCCTTAACAGTGCAATCCTTTGTATGCCTACTCAGAAGTAAGCTCCTTTGAGCTCAATGGGGTTTACTCCCAGGTAAGTGTGTATAGGATTGAAGCCCAATATTCTATTTGCTGATATGCAAATTATGACCCCATTGTAATTTGCTCACTGAGGGTTGGATCCAGTCTCAATCATACTTTGAATAGACACATTGAAATTAATGGGACTTAAGTTAGTCATGACTAAATTCGGTCTTATTTATTTCAGTGAGTCTAAGCTAAGCATGACTAAATCTGGATCCAACCCCAAGTCATGAATCCAATGTTTCACGTTCAGTTGGAAAACCCCTGTTATTACAAGATTTTGAAGTAATAACAAATTTAATCATACAGTAAAATGAGGTGATCTGAGGGCTTTTAAGCCATTTTCTCCTTCATTTTCTTTAACTGGTTTAAAGGTGAAAGCCTCTCCGAAAGGCTGGGAAGTGTGGCTGTGCCACACATTTTCAAAATGGCAAGAATTGTCCCTGGAAGTGACACTACAATGGCACTGCAATGTAACAATTGCAGGATCATGTAACAATGTTCCCAGGAACTGCATGGAAAACAGGATGGCAGTCTCCTTAGGTCCATTTCCAGGGGCAATTCTGGTCCCAGTTTGAAAGAATGTGGCAGGAGCTGTGGTTGAGAGAGAGACTTTGAGAGAGACTCTCGCCTTTCAATAGGAACATAAAAATAACGGGGGGGGGGGGAATGGTTTAAAATCTCTCAGACCAGCTCATATTACTGTAAGTTTACTAAGAACCCTCCTTTCAACCATGCAGACCACACAGGGCAGGTTTGGAAAATATACCGGTAAATTAACTTGGTTTGAAATATGACCATTTTAAATGTTCATTTGATCTAAGGCAAGGCTCATTATACACCTGAGAATTACAGACATACCAGTTTCAATTTACGGATTGACTAATTTCGAGAAATAACACATCTTTAAAGATCATAGAAATAGAATCATAGAATAGTAGAGTTGGAAGGGGCCTATATAAGGCCATCGAGTCCAACCCGCTGCTCAATGCAGGAATCCAAGTTAAAGCATCCCTGATAGATAGATGGCTGTCCAACCACATAGATTTCATAGATCATAGAATGCCTCCAGTGTGGGAGAGCCCACTACCTTCCTAGGTAGTTGGTTCCATTGTCGTATTGCTCTAACAGTCAGGAATTTTTTCCTGATGTCCAGGTGGAATCTGGCTTCCTGTAACTTGAGCCCGTTATTCCGTGTCCCGCAATCTGAGATGATTGAGAAGAGATCCTGGCCCTCCTCTGTATGACAACCTTTCAAGTACTTGAAGAGCGCTATCATATCTCCCCTCAGTCTTCACTTCTGAAGGCTAAACATGCCCAGTTCTTTCAGTCTCTCCTCATAGGGCCTTGTTTCCTGTCCCCTGATCATCTTTGTTGCCCTCCTCTGAACCCTTTCCAGTTTGTCTACATCCTTCTTAAAGTGTGGTTCCCAGAACTGGACACAGTACTCAAGATGGGGCCTAGCCAGTGCTGAGTAGAGGGGAACCAGTACTTCCCATGATTTGGAAGCTATACTTCTATTAATGCAACCCAAAATAGCATTTGCCTCCTTTGCAGCCACATCGCATTGCTGGCTCATATTCAGTTTGTGATCTACAACAATTCCAAGATCCTTCTCACTTGTAGTATTGTTGAGCCAAGTGTCCCCCATTCTGTAACTCTGCATTTGGTTTCCTTTCCCTAGGTGCAGCACTTGCCATTTATCCCTATTAAATTTCATTCTGTTGTTTTCGGCCCAGCACTCCAGCCTATCGACATCACTTTGAATTTTGTTTCTGTCTTCCAGAGTATTAGCTGTTCCACCCAATTTTGTGTCATCTGCAAATCTGATAAGCATTCCATGCACCTCCTCATTCAAGTCATTAATAAAAATGTTGAAAAGCACTGGGCCCAGGACTGAGCCCTGCGGTACCCCGCTCGTTACCTCTCCCCAGTTTGAGAAGGTACCATTGATAAGCACTCTTTGAGTCCGATTCTGTAGCTAACTGTGGATCTATATTGAAATTAGTTATTTAGTTGCGAGATATTGTGCCGCTATGATTGACATATGCCAGAGGTTGGTATGCTCCTCATAATAGGTTTGGAATTGTTTTTATTTAGAAACCTCAACAATTGTTTTATTTAGAAACTTAGTATATCTCAATGTACCTTTTTGCTGTATAATAGTTTTAAATTTAGCTGGATTAACTGTTATATGTGCCTTGTGCTTCTACTCTATGTGGATGAGCACGAGTACATTTATTTGTATTATTGTACTTCGCATACTGTTTACCCGGTGGGTTTCTTGTATGCAGAGAATGTTTTATTTTGTGCTGGTCTATGACTGTAATAAAGAATATTTATTGGTGGGTTTTACTGTTATTAGCCTTCCAGCATTGTATATTTGGATTTTTTTTCCATGTATGATACATATGAATACACTTTGTAATAAAATGTACATAAGACTTTTGTATGCATATTGAAGTTCAGTGGTTTAATTACAGTAGTTGTGTTCTCTTTAGCACAACTTGTTTTTATTGGCAACAATTGTCCGCATTTTATTTTGTTACTGTTGAGTTTCAGAAGCATCACTAAGAGAGCAATCTTATGGCCCCCTAGATGGCGTCTAGGATAACTCGGCATCCCAGATCCGAGGTCGGCAACAGAGCGCTGACCTTGGAGCTGGGGGATCCATGCTCGGATCCCCCTTCCCCCTGTCATAGCTGGTACAGAAAGAACCACAGCAGCTGCTTCTCCGAGGCTGGAAAATCTACCTTGGAGAGGGGGGTAAAGGGGGCGTTTTGCGGGGTGGGGAGGGGAGGAGACTGGGGCTGCCAGGATGGCTGAAACTGGCCCATGTCCACTGAGCATGCTCAGTCCTCACTGGGCTGTTCAAGGGTATTTTTCATCCTTCGAGTCCACCCCCCCCCAAATATCTTTTCCTTCTGCAAGTCTTGGGATTCCTCCGAGCCTGCTGATATACCTGTCCCTCTTATGTAGGGCGATGCCATTTTAGTGACATAATGATCCACACTCAGGGTGGCTCTGGTACCACTCTGGTAATGTATCATGATGAGAATTAAGGATGGGGGAGAAATTCGGCTGGTTTGCATTTTAATGCAAATTTGCCTATTTTCGCACCTTTGCACCGCTACGCGAATTCAAAGTTATCCTTTGAAATGTGCACGTCTCTGAATTTTGCAGTGGAGTTCTCCCATTAAAAAAATGCATATATTCAGGAAAATAATGATAAAATATATATTATATTAGGAAAATTGCTTACCAAAAAATGTTTATATTAGGCAAAACTGCATACAGTGCATGTATTCGGACAAGTGTGCATAAAAATGCCGATGAATTTGCATGCAATTTTTTTAAAAGTCTCAACAGTTCAGGACAAACTGAGGTTAAGACTGGCGAAATTCTCAGAGTTTGAGTCAAACCGAAGACTGGAAAAAAGGAGAAAGTGAGTGAAACCAAAATTGACAGATTTGCTCATCCCTCATGAAAATGCTACTGCGTGGTGTCAAGCGAGCAGGTGAGCTGCTCTGTAGACTTTTGTTTAGCTAATAGCTTGAGGATGTTTCTAAATAGTCTCTGATGTTTTGGCAGGTAATGTCAGCAAAGACACATCTATCTATGGTGCGGGAGCTTAGATTAGTGTTCTGCCAGTGTGTGCGTGTCAGAGAAAGAAAGCAGGTTGGAGCTGGAATGTAGCCAGGGAGACAGGTCTGATTTTTTTGCAGTTTGTTTGCAAGCAGCCATGACACTGAGGGGCTCCAAAGGCATGCTATTAGCTGTGGTGGAACTGACACTGCTTTAGAGAGACTACTACCAGGGTGCCAGTCTGCTCCTCCATGTCTGTAAAGTGTATGGCTGTCAATAAAAGGGTGTTACAAATGGCATAGTTAAATCTCCAAGGATCTATTTATTTATTTATTACATTTGTTAATCACCCATCTGGCCACCCTGGGCGATGTACAATTAAAACAATGCAATAAAACATGACAATTAAAACAGTATTAAAAAATTCTTTTAAAATCCTAACCCACCCCATATTCCCACCTGAAATACCATGTTTTTAATGCGAAAAGGAAACTTGCATCTCTCACTGAAAAGGAAACTTACAGTGCAATCCTATTCATGTTTACTCAGAAGTAAGTCCCAATATGCTCAGTGGGACTCCCAGGTAGGAGTGTATAGGACTGCAATCACAACAATATAATGCTGTCCCTGAACTTCAGAAAAAGGTGGGAGCATTTAAAAGTTTATGTTGGTTCTTAGGGGTGTGTGTGTCTGTGTGTGTCTGTGTCTTAGAAAAAAACCCACCCTCATCTTTACGTTCTGCACACATCTTATTTCAAACCCTCTTCGCTGCTGAGAACGTCTTTAAATTATTTCAGCCCTGTTGTATATCCAGGCACTCAGCCCGTTTATGACTTGGAACAAACAGTAAAAGGATATTGAATGTGACATTGTTCTTAGCCTGGCAAGCTGAGCTCCCCATGCCTAAGGCAACTGGCCAGAACAAGCCAGCCTGTGTAATTATGGATGAAACAACATCTTCCCCCGTTTCTCTTGTTGTTGTTTCTTCTCACACACTAAGCCTAACCAGTATTAAGGCATCTGCCTTTCTTGAAACCCTTCCTCAGAAATGGGAAATGGTATTCAGTTCATAGCTGTCGTCTGCCAAGTCTGTGTACATCCCTTCCCAGACTTGATAATAGGTAAGTCTCCTTGAAGGAAGCAGACTATATAAATAGGATTCCTTGATGCTGTATAATCTTCTTACCGGCTGTTTTCACTTCTTCATTCATTCTGTCTTTGTTTGCTGGGTGGAGTAAAATTAGAGTTTCAAGGAAATAAACAAAGAAGAAGACTAAAACTAAAAAAAAAAAAAAAAAACATTTTTGGCAAGCTTGTGCCATGAGAATAAAGGTAGCAAAGATGCTGAGGAATGCAGATGTCCCTAACTTTGACACTGCTTAAGAAGTGCAGTGGCTAAGAGAGCAATCCTATGGCCCCTAGACAGTGTTTGGGGCACCATAGGATGCTGCGGATCTCCTCTTCCATGCCCAAAGACAGAGCTGTTTACGAGAGAAAAGGGAGCATGTTGGTGAGTGGCGAGGGGAGGGGAGGTCATGATGGTACACAATGATTGGGTTCCCACATCATGATAAGCCCGGTGACTGATGATAAGCCACGTTTGTTTCAGAGTGGCTTGTCATGTTGTCTGAACCCAGCCAGAGTGGCTTGCGCATGGTTAACAAACCACGCTGCTGGGTTCAGACAACACAACAATCCACTCTGAAACAAACATGGCTCAGAACCCACTGTGGTTTGTTGTGTTGTGCGAACCCAGTCAATATCTTATGTGCTCTCCAGTCCCCACCCCACCTACCAAAAGGTAACTCAGATAAAGGTAACCCATCTAGCTGCTTTTTGTATTTTAAATGGAGGAACAGAGGCGAAATTGCCTCCATCGTCCTCTCGCCCTGCCTGGCTCTTGATGCCAGGGCATAGGCTAGGCAGAGGGTTCCAAACTCGGAGCTGTCTGCCTATCTGGAGCACAACCCATAGAACTGAACCCTAAGTGGATGAGCTATGAGCCAGCAAGACCCAAATTCAGATGCAATTTCTGCCAGGCCCTCAGAAGGCTGCCTTAGTGTGAAGACAGATGTAATCAGTTTAGAGAAGTGGGGCCAATATAGAAGTGCCCTCACTGCATTTGACACAAATGTACCTTTTGAAGTTTTGCAAGTTTGCAGCAGAAGCTAGCTGTGGACGGTGCTGCATTTGATGGTGCTCCGGAAAATCCTGCGAATCCGGATGGTGCTCCGGAAAATCCTGCGAATTACTTGGGAAGATAGGCGAACAAATGTCAGTGTACTGGAAGAAGCAAAGACTACTAGCGTTGAAAAAATGATCCTCCAACGCCAACTTCAATGGACTGGTCATGTTGCTCGAATGTCTGACTGCCGTCTCCCAAAGCAGTTACTTTATTCCCAAATCCCAACTCAAGGATGGAAAGCGGAATATTGGTGGCCAGTAAAACAGGTTTAAAGATGTTCTTAAGGCTAATCTAAAAAAATGCAACATAAACATCGAGAACTGGGAAGCTCTGGCCCATGAACGATCTAACTGGAGGTTGGCCTTTCACAAAGGTTCTATGGACTTTGAAGAAGCCCGAGTGCAAGGTGAAAGGGAGAAACGTGCTAAGCGAAAAGCACGTCAAATGAATCCTTCACAGGACCATCTTCCATCCGGTAACCTGTGTCCTCACTGTGGGAAGCTGTGTGGATCTAGAATTGGCCTCCACAGTCACTTACGGACCCATCGCTAGAGTCTACACAATTTTTTTTAGAATTTCCTCTTTTTATAATTTTATTTTGTAATTTTATCCTGGAAGACAATCTTACTCGGTCACGAGTGATCGCCTACTAGGATGGTGCTGACTGGCAAGCACTGGTGATGTCACCAATCAATCTCTTCTTCCGCCTCCCTCCCCAGAATAGTTTTGCATTTTAAAGAAAGGGCCCTTATTTTATTAATAAGGTGAAAGATGAATGCATAAAGTGGTAAATGTGCATGTGATGCTTAAAATGGGGGGGGGGGCACAGAGGAAGGTGCAAGAAGGGACAGTTGTTGTCAACTGCACAGAGAGCTTTGGCTATTGGGCAGTGTAGAAATGTAATAAATAAATAAAGATAGATAGATAGATAGATAGATAGATAAGACTGAACTGATCAGCAGTCAGTTTACTGACATGTACATCCATCATTCAAATTGTGAAGCTGGCAAGAAACCAAAGCATCTATTCCAAGTTCTCTTCTTATACCACATCTATCTTCAACCTTACCATATGGGGCAGTGGTCAGGATTTGTAAGATAGTGACCTGGTTCGTACCATGGTGGGTTGCGACGCTCACGGATGCCAGGCTGGCAATCAAGCCCCCACCTCTGCGGCTTCTCGTTACGTGCGAACCCGGCGAGGATGGGTTGTTGAGGTGGTTGACCAGCCATCCAGAACCCATGGGCTGTTTTAGGGTTATGGGTGGCTCGTCAACCATCCCCTCTCCAGGTCCGCACATAATAAGAAGCTATGGTACACCCCTGCTGCACCCTGAATATTCAAATGGCAGCCGCCACCACAACGAGAAGCCCCACGGGGAAGTTCGCCCACGGTGGCTTCTCATTACGTGCGAACCGGGCCAATGTACGTGAAGCACTTTAAACATTCAAATGCATTGTATACCTGCTGAGTATTACTTTATTATGCAGGGAGTAACATTTTTGCAGGGAGTAACATTTTGAGCATCGCCGTTATTTCAGATGAATTTGCAACCAAGATATAGGGTGTGTGGGGATAGTTTATAAACTACTGAGTGATCCCTGAACTTTCCATTCCATCAGGCTGCAGCAGATAGAGGGAAGCGGAGCCACTCCATCAGCTCTGCTGAGGTCACTTGCTTTTTGCTCCTCCACCCCCTAAATTGTTTCCATCCCAGATGGTCATTATTCATAACTAAGAATTGGTGCCTCACAAAGAAGCCTCCGATCCCAGAGGCTTCCGAGTATCCAATGCCCTGCCGGGCTGTTGCCGGCAGAGCAGGAGAAATGCTGGCGGCAATTTACATCTCTCTGTCCTCCTTTTAAATGTTTTCCCCCTAGACGGGCCTTTGAGCCTTTCTAGAGGAGTCGTGCTGGAAGGGACTGTGCCAGGACTGGAGAGGCCATGAGATTTCTTGTATCCTTGCCTCTCCTCTTTTCTCCTCTTCCCTCCCTGCTCACCGGAATGATCCCTTTTGCCTTTTCCTCCCTCCAAGGCCGCATTTGCAACCTTGGGAAGCAGCCAGAGTGGTTCTTTCCATGGCAGCTGCGAGGGGGTGGGGAAGCAGAATCCCCCACCCAAGGTCGTAGCAGTGTCTACGGCCTCAGCCGGAGGACACCAAACAATCCTATGGTCCCTGGGATGCTCTCTGAGTTTACTTATTTTCCTCTTCCCTCCCCATCCCTTTTCCCTTTTCTGTCATGTCTTTTAGATTGTAAGCCTAAAGCACAGGGGCTGCCTTTTCTCCTCCTCCCCCCTTTGTATTTATCTGTAAATTGTCCTGGGAGCCTTTTCAGCTGAAGACTTGAGTAAAAACAAACAATTGAGGCTCAAACATATTTACAAACAACCTTATATTTGATACCACGGTTCTGATTAGGGAACATTCTTGGGTGTCCTTTGCTATAAAATAATAGATACACACTTTTAGATTTTCAGAAATGAAAAGAGGAGCAATGGCTCATGGCAATTTATGGTAATTCTTAATCTAAAGGGCCAGTGCTCTGGGTTTGTAAACCTATTACATTTTTTTAGTATTTTTTTCCTCAGTTTGAATGATGCCATCTCTTCCTACATGACTAAATGATGGTTGCAGTTACTGTTTCATGGGGGTGGGGGTAGAATCCAAAATCCATGGTCAAAATCCTTTATTAGGACTTAGCGAAATGTCACAGAATAGTGAGCAAGCTTTAGGTTCTCCAACATTCTTCTTCACCCAGATGGATGTTAAGCAAAGCAGAGGCTGGTGGGGAGAGAAAAAGGCTGGCTTGATGTTTAAACCACAATGTCTACACTTAATCACAGCCTTAGACTGGAGTGTGGGAGGAGATAGCAGACTAAGGCTGCAATCCTATACCCACTTACCTGGGAGTAAGCACATTGAACTCAATGGGACTTTCTTCTGAGTAGACATGTAAAGGATTGTGTTGTTAATCGGCTTAAGCCAGCCTCCCCCCAACCTGGCGCTCTCCAGATGATTTGGACTACAACTTCCATCAGCCCCAGCCTGCATGTCCAATGAACAGGGGTGATGGGAGTTGTAGTCTGACAACATTTCCAGGACACCTGTTTGGAGAAGGCTGGGTTAAGTTCCACTAGGTGTTATATATATTTCAGGTTACACCTGAAACTGAAGAATTCTTGAATACGTGAAAACTTGCTCACTGTTTCTTGTGACATTTTGGGTTTTGTCTTAATAAAAGGTATTGCCTGATTGGATTTTTTCATTTTTTTTTAAATTTATTTTTTTGGAACAACACTGCTTCCTTTGCATTTCATGGAAATCTCTCTAAACCTTTGCTTAGAGGTAGCTTTATTAAAATGTAGGCATTGCTTCTTGTTAAAGCAGCCAATAGATAAAACAAGGCCACAGCTGAAAATCTTTTCATGTCTACTTTGTTGCACAGTCTCTGCCAGCTCAGACACTATTTCATGCTGCTGTCTGAAAATGATCCCCACAATCAACATTTAAAGGCAACAACGTGATATCTAGTTCACATCTAATAGACAATGGAGGTAGCCTTGATGTTTTTCCTGCCCCGCTTTCCTGCCAATATGCATTCTTCTTCTGGCATACAAGGTGGACAGTGCAGGCGAGTACAAAGGAGACTTCCAGGCATCTGGTTGGCCAGGTTTTGCTCATAAGTTTTCAAGTTATTCCAGAGCATTTCTGATAATGCAACACCATAGAGCAGTGTTCTCCCACCTTGGGTCCCCAGATGTTTTTGGCCTACAACTCCCAGCATGCCCCAGCCAGCGTAGCTAGCTGGGGCATGCTGGGAGTTGTAGGCCAAAAACACCTGGGGGCCCAAGGTAGGAGAACACTGCCATAGAGTTCAGAGGTAGGGCACCTGCTTTGCATGCAGGAGGCCCCAGGTTCAATCCCCAGCATCTCCAGGGCTGGAAAAGCTCCTGCCTGAACCCTGGACAGCCCCTGCCTGTCAGTGTTGACAGTACTGGGCTAGATGGACCAAGGGTCTGGCTCGGTATAAGGCAGCTTCCTATGTTCCTAAGGATGTAGAGCAGACCCCAAATCATGACCACTGTCTAGGTATTTTCCCCCCCCAGTATATTTTTCCCTACAGTGCAGATTCTATAACATGAAACCACGCACACAATTTTCGTAAAACATATTTGTAGCAAATTACATTGTGAGTTATAAATGCAGAAGTCTCGATTCTAGTCCTAGTTCCCCGACCCCCCTCCCCATCCCCACAACTTACCTGAGAGTGCTGTTTACAAAAAAAAATTGTATCTAAATCAGGTCACAGTTGAGAGAGACTATCTGCAAGTTGTTGTTTATGGGAGAGACTATAATCACATTGCTAACTAAATTACAAGGATTCTACTTACAGATCTTTTCTTTTTGAAGTGATGTGCCTGCACTATCAAGCGCTCTGGTGAAGTTATTTTCTGTTAATTGATTCTGCTGGGAATTAAATGGGGGGAAAGAGTTGGCACTAGCATTGCATATTTGCATCTAATATTTTTTTTAGCTCAAAAATGAGCAAGTGAAAGAGAAAATGCTCACAGGATGTGACATACCATATTTAAATAGTGCAACTTTGAAGCATGGCTATTTGGCACGGCCTGACTGCTAGGTACGTCCACATAAGGATTCCATCAGGCCTCCGGCATGCTGACTGAATGGATTACAAATTTTAGGGTGGCTGTGTGTCCTCTTGTATAGAGGACAGTCCTCTGTTTGAAGGGCTGCCAGAGGACTATCCTTTATTTTGAAGGCATCCTCTATTTGGAGGGCTGTCTAGTCCAAGTCTGGTTTAAAAATAACCATCAGAAGGAAGAGCTGGGCCTTGAAGTTTCCCATCAACAGCACCTGGACAGCAGACTGAGCAAGGCACACCACAGGTCACCTGGTCACAGTCTTCCACGCTCTGCTGAGATATACCGTATTTCTATTTAAATCATAAAAAGTATTTATTTTCTTCTCTTTTTACTAAATTTTAAGTTTTCTAAAACATAAAAACAAACAAACATACACCAACATTTCAAACAACAACAACAAAACAAAACAAAAATGGAATTCCACTTTTCGGCACAGCAAATATAAGTAACAATAGGTTCTCGTACTATAAATACAAACAAGTTTCCCTTGTTACCCATACACCAAAATTTCTTCTAACTCCACAGACCCTCAGAAAAACACAAATCGCCTCCAATTTCTACAAAGAAAGCTATTAGAGGTTTCTATTCAACCCTTAATATTAATTATTCTGTAAATGTTAACGAGAATGTCAAGAGCTTTACTAAGCATTTCTATAAAAAAATGATATATTTTCCCATCCTTTTTTATTCATTCTCGAACTTTCATAAGTAACCCATAAGACCCCTCTAATCTCCATCTGATGCAATATTCATAAATTTATTGTATCTCTCCATCTAAATGAAAGCTTTTTGCCACACAGTTTCCCAGTATTTCTTTTCCATAATTAAAAACAAAACAAAACAAAAAAAAATCCCTCTTTACGCATATACCAAAATTTCTTCTAACTCCACAAACCCACAGAAAAACACAGATCACCTTCAATTTCTACAAAGAAAACTATTAGAGGTTTCTATTCAACCCTTAATATTAATATTAATATGCAAATTGCTGTCCTCTTTTCCTGTAACCCTAATCCCCGAACAAGCAAGAAATGTCCCAAAGCCATTACTGATCCTTGCTAGGCCACGCCCACATCATGGCAGATGAGGAGAATACTTAAATCAGAGCCACGGTGGTGAGGTTGGGCAAATAGATCCTGGGGCTCACGCTGGCTCAGCTTGTCTGAGCGTGGAAAAGCTAAGCAGGGTCAAGCCTGGTTATTACTTGGATGGGAGACCCCTCCTCTAGTTTCCTGTATTGAGCAGGGGGTTGGACTCGATGGCCTTGTAGGCCCCTTCCAACTCTATGATCCTATGAAATCTATGAAATTTCATTTGCCAGAGCCCCAAGAGCAGCAAAAGGCCCAACCCACCATTCCCACCATCCCCACTTTGCAGGAAGCACCAACAGCCCAGAGGCAGCGCGAGAGCCTGAGGATTCTTCATTTGCCTGCTCTGCCTTTTTCAGGTTATGGGTACTCACTGAGGGTGCCTCCCCCAAGGCCACCCCCCCCCCAAATCCTGGACCTAATACTGGTGAGTGCAGATGGCAGAAAAATACCCCTTCAGCATTTTCACAGATCAGAACAGGAACATGCCAGTACTGCTTTCTATTCTCATACGGCTTCCTTTGATTCCCCCCTGTGCCTCCTCAGTAGCCCGCCACACATTGCTGATGCCGATGGCTCTGCTGCAACTACTGAATGCAGTATAGATTTACTCTGCAATAGCATCTCCTGCTCTGCTTTAAAAAATAACAACAAGGGGGCTGTTCTCCATACTGAAAAGACATGTAAGAAAAATGAAAGTTGTCCCGCAGTCTATGATCAGCAGTTCCAAGATTAGCCCCACCAGCAGAGGAAATGGCAGACAGTGCCCTTACCAGGCACCTGAGTGATGCGTACACATTTACAAGGATGCACCCCAGAAACAGGAGGTATCTGCTGCCAACTCAGACACATCACTTCTAGAGACCCCATCCTGAAGGATGGGGGTGCTAACAACTCAGAGCCTAACGACACATCATGTTCAAATTCGATGCGCCTCTTGCACTGATGTCAGAGATGATGATGATGATGATGATGATGATGATGATGATGATAAGCATAGGATGTGTGTTTTTTATTGGGACTGCAGAATGCAGCATGTGGGGAGGGGAGGTTTAGCTATTCCCTCACCTGCTGCAATATTAGGAGGGGCTATAGCTTAGTGGTAGAGCACATGTTTTGCATGCAGAAAGTCCCAGGTTCAATCCCTGGTATCTCCAGGTAGGGCTGGAAAAACGCCTGCCTGAAACCCTAGAAAACTGCTGCCGGTCAGTGTTGAGAATACTGGGCTACCAAGGGTCTCACTCGGTCTAAGGCAGCTTCCTATGTTCCTATGACACTGACCAAATATCACACACACACACACACACACACTGCAAACAGCAACAGAAAAAACATATGCTGTATGCTAAATTGGCACCAGTGGGAGGGGCATGCTGGGAGTTGTAGGCCAAAAACATCTGGGGTTTTTCCTATCAAGATTTGTAGTGTGTTGTTTTGTTTGTTTGTTTGTTTGTTCTGGTCAATATCAAGGCAGGGAAGGGAAGGCTTAAACCTCCCCTCCCCTTGCGTTGCAGACCCAGTAAAAACTGGGAGGGGGCACACTTAGGTGGGCTTTCTAACCTTGATGTCCTTGCACACATCTAATGCAATGTGCAATTATGCCCTCACATTCACAACATTTTAACAAGGCATCCTCGAATGGTAATAACAGGGACAGTCATTTTCTAGGCTCAGGGACCATCAAAAAGGGCAAGTTGGAGCATCCGTAGAGAGCGCACAGAGGAATGTTGCTCTAAACATTGTACACTATTGTAGCTCACTTGTGTGGGTACAACAGCTTCTTCCACCCAGTGTTCTAAGTGGAAAAGCAAATTATGTTGGGTATATTGTTTGTCTTGGTCTTTGCAGGGGGTTGCAAAGGGGTCCCTTTGCAGGGGGTCCTTCTTTAATCACATCCATTTGACACAGCTGCCTCCAACCTTTAGCCTTATTCGCCCTTCTTTAAGACACGCACACACAGGCAACTGAACCCCAATTTAGTATAATTGGTATTGTGTTTACCACTCTAGACCAGTGTTCTCTAACCTTGGGTCCCCAGATGTTTTTGGCCTACAACTCCCAGCATGCCCCAGATCTGGGGACCCAAGGTTGGAGAGCCCTGCTCTAGACCCAGCAAGATAGCATCAAAGGCAAAACTGAAATGAAATTGTGTTGCATTTGAGATTATAAACCGGTTCTAGGAAATATTTTGCCAAGTGAGGAGGTCAAAAATATCAGGTCCTTGAAGGTACACGCGATAGGGTCATAAACAAGGACTTTGTTGTTGAACTGCTGGTGAAGTGAGTCTACTGACCGCTACACCTCCCACCGTCCCAAGCTCATGTGTGTTTAGTGGTGCAGCTAGGCCATTTTAGACCCTGGACTTCATGATCTTTATGAGTGGGGGTGGGACTTTAGAAGGCCGTGTACATTATTACTTCAGTCGTGAAGCACACGACTCCTCTTCTCTCCTCCTCATTGCCATTCCATGCTTCATAACTGGTTCTATATCCCTGACACGTTAGAGCAAACAAAACCATGACGGTAAGGTATAAAATGGAGTTTGCTTCTGCTGCCCTGAACCTAAATACATTTACTTGGGAAAAGCACCATTTTGTTGTAGAAAAGGATCATACATATTTAAAGGAAAAATAATAAAAACGAATACCTGTAACCATGTACACGCCCAGTCAGCTGCTCCCTAACTCCTTAATGTTTAAAAATGGGAAGGGTGCTGCGGTGAGCAGTGTGAGCCCGGTGGGCCAGGTGCTGACACAGGGCACGTTTGCCACCGTTCCATCACCTGCCACTCTCTGGATGGTCATGGGGGGGGGCTGTGGGGGCCCTGGGGCCTGGGCCTCAGCCCCAAAGTCCAGCCTCAGCTGCCCCACAGTGTGTGTTTCACTTGTTAGGCTTTCGCTCTGACTCTTGGATACCTGCAACTGGAGAACAGGAGAGGGAGGGTGCTGTTGCGCTCATGTCCAGCTTGTGGGTTTCCTGTGGGCAGCTGGATGGCCACCGTATGAACAGAATGCTGTATTAGATGGACCCTTGGTCTGATCCAGCAGGGCTCTTTTTGCGTTCTTATGATCTCGGTCCTTTCCACGAATGGAAGGAGCCCCTCTGTTCATGGAAGGGCAAGTCTAGATCCTACCCAAGAACACTTTCCTTGCTAGCTATGTTCTCTCTTGCTAAGGATGCCACTTTTCCTCATTGGCTTCCTCCCTGTGCCTTTAGCAGTGTAGCCCAAAGAAATCAAGCTGGCAAAATTCTTCCTCGTCTAGAGATGCAGTGATGGGGGAAGCATCACCTGCTTAACTTCTAAATCAGGAGTCCCCAACCCCCGGTCCGCGGACCGGTCCCGGTCCGTGGCCTGTTAAGAACTGGGCCGCACGGTGCCCGGCCACTGCACCACCCAGCCACTGCGCTGCCCGGCCACCGCGCTGCCGAGTTTTACAAAAATGATTGTCAGGGAGGCGAGCAGAGGGATGAGCGGCGGGGGGGGGGTGCTCGCTGGAGCTCGCAAGCACCCCAAGAACCAGGATGGGGTGCTTGTTGCGTGGTGCAGTGGCGTGCCGCCTGCCGGGACATGCCGCAAGCACCCCATCCTGGCTCTCGGGGTGCTCAGGAGCTCTGGCGAGCACCCCCCCCACCGCTCGTCCCTCTGCTTGCCTCTCCTATGAGAATTTTAGTAAAGCCGGAAGTGACGCGACGGGTCTCCCGTCGTGTAACTTCCTGGTTCTGTGGCACTGCTGCCCGGGCCACACAGCAGGTGAGCGGTGGGTGACACCCCCCCCAGTCCGTGGAAAAATTTATTCCACGGGACCCGGTCCCTGGTCCCAAAAAGATTGGGGACTGCTGTTCTAAATGACAAAGCTGTCATTAAAGGCATAAGAGCAGTGCGGGGGGCGGGGGGGAGATTGGCAACTTTATCCCCTGCACACACCTTATAGCCAGGAATAGACTTCTGATGATATCTAAGGAGAAAAGGGGGCATCAACCCAGCTCTGTTAAATAATTACCATTATTGTTCCGTGTGATAGATGGCTGCCACTAAAAGCTTAGGCAATCTCTCTGTGCCTGTGACTTTTGCAAACCTGAGACCATAAAGGCTTACTTGCTGAACAGACCGCTACCAAGGAGATAACATTTAAGAGACCTGAAACATGTAATCAAAACTTCTCTTAAAAACAGATTAACAGGGCGGGCCTCACACCCACCAGGCAGTCTCGTGGTCCCTGGCCTTCACTCATTGTCAAGAAACTACGAGCACACAATCCTGATGTGGAAACGAAGGTGTAGTCATTAAATGGCATGTTAACAACTCAGATTCTTGGAAAAGAGACTCGAGGGGTGCAAAATCATCTTTTGTGACAGATGATTATGCAGGCAAATCGTGTCGTATGGTGAAATTCTGATGTGAATTATTCACAGGTAATATGATCGACGCAAGGTATGCCAGCTGTAGAAATAGGGGCCTCATTAGGAACAATGCTCTGCTCACCATCTTTCCATT
This sequence comes from Shinisaurus crocodilurus, assembly GCA_021292165.1. Lineage (NCBI taxonomy): Eukaryota > Metazoa > Chordata > Lepidosauria > Squamata > Shinisauridae > Shinisaurus > Shinisaurus crocodilurus. The sequence continues at coordinate 115,679,397 of CM037878.1, read as the reverse complement.
TCATTCTTATGAGCCTGTAATGTCACTAGGGCTGCACTGAATATTTTCTAACTTAGATGTTTTTGCTTCCAAGGCTGTGCATTTGATGTGGCCAAACAAATGACTGGAAAAATACCCACAACACAAATATTTGTGTTGTTCAGAGCCCTTTATCCCCTGGCTGTCATTTTCCCCAAGATCCATTTTCTTCCTCTTCCTCCTCCTCCTTTCCTTCCTCTTACTGTCCCCAGCCTCCACTTCCCATGTGGCTATTTAATTGTATTGTCTGTGGCCAACCGTGTGATTTAGTTTATGAGCATCTGTGATGGCATCACAGCACCTGTGACTGCATCAGCATGACTTCATCAATAAAGTCATGTGGGTTGCCGCATGATGGAAGATTAAAAAGCAATGTTGGCAAATGAGGCTGAGGACAGTGAGGGCAAAACAGAGGGAGGCAAATGGTACCAAGAAGAACAGCATTGCAACAACCCTGGTGAAGACATTTGTGGTGTACAGGACGTAACAGTTTTGTTTTTGTTTCCTTTGGATGCTTAGTTTTCCATAAATTTAGTTTTCATTCTGAATACGGTTTTAGCTTTCCATTGTTCTCTGTGGCAATATAGACCTTTTCAAGTTGGCTCTTGATGTTTCTCATTCCCAAACAGTGGCTGTTAACTCTTCAATAGTTCCCTTGAGAGAAATGACTGGACAGCAGCAGATGAAAACGACACAGAGAGACAAAGCAGGAATGCTCTTGTGTCCTAAAAAAAGCATTGGTGGTCACAGTGTTGCCCGTCTACTAGGTCTGAACCCCAATGACCCTCAAATTTTGTGGCCCTCTTTGCACATAGTGAATTGGAGGCGGCAGTTTTCTGAAGGGATTTTATTGGGGGGGGGGGACACAAGAAATTCAGTGCCAGGAATTAGGGTGGCCATGTGTCCTCATTTACACAGGACCATCCTATATTTGAAGGTGACCTCTATTTGGAGGGCTGCCCAGTCCAAGTCTGGTTTAAAGATGAAGAACCATAAGAACTGTTGCACGTCATTAATTAGCTCCTGGCAGGCACACAGGTCACCTGGACACAGTCTTAACCACTATGGTGAGATGTACTGCATTTCTGTTTAAATTATAATAATTATTTCTAAATTAGCACCTATACCTATAAATTAGAATATGCAGGTGTTGTGCAAATTGGCATCCTTTTTTTGTCCTTTTCTGGTTTCTCTTTTTTGGCGATTCATAAGTGGCCACCCTAGTCAGGATCAGTGTAGCAGGTCACCATTAGCAGTGCTGGCAGGTGTCTCCCTCCCCGCCCCATTTTTTTTTGTTTTCCTCTGGTGTGGCCACAAGTGGTGAAGGCAACACAAACACTCTTTTTTCAACAGCCCAGCAGCCATTTTCTTTCCCTTATGTAGTCTTGTTCCAACAAGGCATTGTGTGCATGTGTGTGTGCGCGCGCGCGGGGGGGGGATTCAGCCCTCCATGGTGGCTGCCTTTTTGTGTGTGTGATGGTCGCCATTCTGCCTCAGAATGACATTTATGTCTGGGGCATTACAGAGGAGACAAAGCGGTTGCCAGGCGGCCATGAGAAAAGTTGCTGACCTGCATTGGCAGCAAAAAAAAAGGGGGGGGGGATATTTGCTTGACTCTGATGGCAAATTTCACAGCCCCCCATTCCCCCCAAACTCAGAGAAGGGTGATAGAACAGACTGTGGAAACTATCGGGGCATTTCTCTCTTAGCAACCGCAGGTAAAATATTTGCTAGGATTCTCGCAAACCGTCTTCTATCTATTTCAGAAGAGATCCTCCCTGAAACTCAATATGGTTTCCGCCCCTCTAGAGGGACAGTAGACATGATTTTTACTGCATGTCAGCTCCAAGAAAAATGGCGGGAGCAAAATCAACCCCTTTATATGGCATTTATCGATTTGGCTAAGGCCTTTGATACTGTAGACCGTACAGCTCTCTGGACTATCCTTATGAAAATTGGATGCCCCAATAAATTTGTGAATATCTTGCGACTTCTCCATGACAACATGACGGCAACGGTTTTGGACAACAACGGCTCTCATGGTGCTCCATTTAAAGTGGGATCAGGTGTTAAACAGGGATGTGTTATCGCCCCAACATTATTTGCCATTTTCATCGCCATGGTTTTACATCTTGTCAAGGGGAAACTTCCCACTGGTGTGGGAATTATATATCGAACAGATGGAAAGCTTTTTAATCTCAGCAGGCTGAAAGCAAAAAGTAAGGTAATTACAACCTCCGTTGTGGAACTTCAGTATGCTGATGATAATGTGGTCTCCGCACATTCAGAGGATGATCTCCAAACTATCCTAAATGCTTTTGCAGAAGCATACGAAAAACTTGGTCTCTCACTTAACATCAAAAAGACCAAAGTGCTTCATCAGCAAGTGCAAGCTAACCCTTTGGTGATGCCATCTATCCAGCTTGGCGGGACAATACTGGAAAATGTCGATCATTTTCTCTATCTTGGCAGCTATCTTTCTGTTACAGCTAACATCGACAGTGAAATCCAGCATCGTTTGAGCTCCGCAAGTGCCGCATTTTCTCGAATGAAACATAGGGTGTTCGAGGATCGGGATATTTGTAAGAAGACCAAAACACTGGTTTATGAAGCCATTGTATTACCAACTCTATTGTATGCCTGCGAAACATGGACTATCTATAAACGTCACTTCCACCTCCTTGAAAGGTTTCATCAACGTTGCCTCCGGAAAATCCTGCGAATTACTTGGGAAGATAGACGAACAAATGTCAGTGTACTGGAAGAAGCAAAGACTACTAGCATTGAAAAAATGATCCTTCAACGCCAACTTCAGTGGACCGGTCATGTTGTTCGAATGCCTGACTGCCGTCTCCCAAAGCAGTTACTTTACTCCCAACTCAAGAATGGAAAGCGGAATATCGGTGGTCAATATAAGAGGTTTAAAGATGTTCATAAGGCTAATCTAAAAAAATGCAATATAAACATCGAAAACTGGGAAGCTCTGGCCCATGAACGATCTAAATGGAGGTTGGCCTTTCACAAAGGTTCCATGGACTTTGAAGAAGCCCGAGTGCAAGGTGAAAGGGAGAAACGTGCTAAGCGAAAAGCACGTCAAATGAATCCTTTACAGGACCATCTCCTATCTGGTAACCTGTGTCCTCACTGTGGGAAGCTGTGTGGATCTAGAATTGGCCTCCACAGTCACTTACGGACCCATCGCTAGAGTCTACACAATCTTCTTTAGAATTTCCTCCTTTTATCCCGGAAGACAATCTTACTCGGTCACGAGTGATCGCCTGATGATGATGACACCCTATTTCAGGGGACGAATTTTGCCGACCCACACCAGATTCAGCCAAAAGTACTCACAGGAGAGGTTTTGGCCCCAGCTCCAATGTCTGCCTGCAGAGAGGCAAATGTATTCGTGGAGACAGAAGAATAAGAAAGCTCTTTCTGGTCCACAGTGCAAGTGGTTTGCGATGTGCGACCACAGGGGGCGGTGGCTCTCCCTCCTTCAGGTAAGGAGTGGCAAGGTGGCACATTGACCAGCTTTGATGCAGGCAGGCAGGCAGGCAGGCAGGCAGGCAGGCAGGCATCAGCACAAGGACACCATGGCCAATCGACCTCCTTCAGACAGGGAGGCATCAAGCAGGAGGACACAATGGCTTGTCTCTCCCCTTCAAGCAAGCAGCATCAGCATGAAGTCACAATGGCCAGCCTCCCTCCTTCAGGCAGGCATCAACACTAGATCACGATGGCCAGGCTCCCCCCCCCCCGCCCCGCCAGGCAGGCAGCATCAACATGGGAGCACATTGGTCAGCCCCTCCCACCGAAGCAGGCAGCAGCATCGTTGTCTGGGCACAGCACAGCAGCCACCAGTGTCTCTCTCACTGTAATGGGCAGCAGTGTGTGGGCAGGGAAGCAGCAGGCAAGGAGAGGAAGAGAGTTGGCAGGCGGGATCCCCAGCTATTGCAGAATTTCTGTTTACAGTGGGTACCCCAGGGTGGCCTGGTACCCAGAGGGGGTAGAGAGAACGGAGGCAGCACCTGAAATATTACAGGATGAAAGCCTGAAAAGTCTTCCAAAGTTGCCCATGATTGGAGAGACAAACTCGCAGCCTGCAGGTAAGCGGAAGAATAACAGGCTCTGGCACGACACCCTGCGGCGGGGTGTGTGTGTGTGTGTGTGTGTGTGTGGAAGTGTGGCCCTCCAGATGTTGTTGGACTGCAACTCCCATCAGCCCTATCCAGCATAATTAATGGTGAGGAATGATGGGAGTTGCAGTGCAACAACATCCGGAGGCAGTGACTAGGTTTTGGAGGGCCCTTGGTCAAGGCACCCTCTGTGCCCCCCCTCCCTAAGTGAGTCTACCTTCTCACCCTTGTTGTCACCAGCTGCTCTGGCTCCTCATTCTCTTTCTCATGATCGGTAGCACTTGCTTGCTTGCTTGACAGGCAGGGAGCCAGTGAGCAAGGACACTGCTCCTCCTTCTCACCACCACCACCGTTGTCTGGGCCAGAGCAAAGAGGCGGGAGAACAAGCAGGTTGCCATGGGGAAGAGGAGGAGGAGCAACTCCAGGGGACTCCTGTCAGCGGGCCCCTGCTGGGGTGCGGACCCTCGTCAGGTGTCTGACCATGCCTACCTTTGACACTGGCCCTGCTTGGAAGGCCACACATTCCCCATTCCTGCCCCACTGACATCAGCCAGTGGCAGGTTCTCACTGGCAGGGGCATTAGCAGGTGGAGACGGCCTCAAGTGTCCGCAGCGCCTTTCTTTCCCCCTCCCCTCCAGTGTCACCGCAAGCAGAAGGATGGGGCTCCTCTCCACCTAGAGTCACAGCAAAAGTTGCTGACCTGCATTGGCAGCACAAAAAAAAAAGGGGGGGGATATTTGCTTGACTCTGATGGCAAATTTCACAGCCCCCCATTGTGACTCCACCTAGAGTCACAGCAAGAACATCCTCCTCCTGCACGCTTGGCTTGTAGAGGGCTCTTCTAGATCATTGCCCACTACAGGCAGGGCAGGAGGAGAGTGGGGAGCTTTTTGTTCCTCCCTCTCATTTACTACAATGGGAGGGATGAAGAAAAAGCTGCCGTTGTCCTCCCGCCCTGCCCACAGTGAAACTGCAGTGATGAATGCTCCAGCAGCCAATCTTTCTCCCAGTCCTCCCTGCTGTAGATGAGTGGCAGGACTGCTCTGTTGTTGCTGTCATCACATGAGGATAGACTAGCAGTGGTTGACTAAGTGCCGGGCAAAGGGAGCTGTATATAGCTTCCCTCTCTGCTGTGTGGCTTCCCACCCTGAATTCTCTAAATGGCTCAGTACTTATTGATATTGGTCAATGCTTATTGTTACTGCTTATGCATAGACAGTCAAATACATCTTAGATGGTGATGCTCTTAATTGCCACTCCTAACTTTGGCAAAAACTCACATATTCTGCTATCTTGGATAGAATATACTGTATGCTGTTTTCTGAAAATGAAAGATCAGAGCAGATATATATTGAGGAGAGCATTATCATGTCATATATTTCCATAAAATGTACAACTGAGGCCATTAGGGCCTTTTTGGTGGTGGCCCTTTGACTGTAGAATGCTCTCCCCAGGCCTGACTAGCATCTACTGATAGCATTTCAGTGCCAACCAAAGACCTTTTAATCGTCCCAAGGTTCTTTACCTGACTCCAGGGATGTTGAAGAGTCCTTGGTCTCGAGTCACGAGTCGAGTCACGAGTCTTTGGACCAGAGTCTCGAGTCCGAGTCCGAGTCCTTGGTCCAAGATGATGACTCACGAGTCACGAGTCACAAGTCACTCCCAAAGCTGACTTCCACGAGTCCCTATTAAAATCAATGGGGGTTTTCCCAACAAAATAAGGCTACTTCAGATATGTGGTTTAAATAAATTCTAGGCACAAGTGTGCCTTTTTATTTCAAAACTCTGCAACTGATTTTGGCAAGAACAGACCAGGCAGACAAACCCAAAATAACCAGGCAGGCAGAGGAGGCAGGGAACCCCAAAGCAGGCAGGCAGAGGCCTTTGTCTTGGACAATTCAACTGTTGAACTGGTCAAGAAGAGACCAGGCAGGCAGAGGAGGCTGGGAACCCCAGACAGGCAGGCAGAGGCAGCCAAACCCAAAATGTCTGAAAGGTTGCATTTTAGAAAAATGATTTTAAAAAATAAACTTGCTGTACTTCCTAAAACTTATCCATGTTGCATTTGAGGAACATGATTTTTTCTAAATGTTTGGCCCCCATTCTGGAACGGTGAGATCTCATCACAATTCCACCCTCACTGAACACCCGCTCCACTGGTGATGAACTTGCTGGAACCAGAAACACACTCAGAGCAGCCACACAGAGTAATCTCAGGTCCTTCTTCTGCCTCTCCCAAGTACGCAACACATCAATCAAAATAAATCTTGACACACTGTTGGGGCTGCACTCCTGGTAGCCGTCCATAGTGGCCGAGCAGCAGCACACCTCGCTTCCATGCGCTCTTCGCCGGCAATCACGCTCCTCTCCACTCCTCTGGCACAGCCCAGGGATGTTGAAGAGTCCTTGAAGAGTCCACTAAAAATATTGGGACTCGAGTCCGAGTCGAGTCAGAGGGGGGACTCAGTCCGACTCACGAGTCGAGTCCTCGAGTCCGAGTCCCCATCCCTGCCTGACTCTGCTGATTGCTTTTTTTTTTTTTGCTGTTTTGTATTTGGTTTCCTTTCGGCTGACTGCTTTTTTTTTTCTGCTTTAAAAAAATGCATTGCTCAAATGTTTTTGTTTTAAATTGCTTTTATTATAATTTCAATTATAATTTCCATTCACCTGGGAACTTATTGAAAAGTAGGGTATGAATCCCTAAAAGAAATAATTAATAAATGAATAAATAAAAATGTTATTCACTGAGGCTGCAGGCACTTTATCCATTAGCAGAAATACCAAAGATTAATACTTGGGCATTAGCAAACTGATCACTGCTGTAAAAGCTATCCACATTATTCTGATGCTTGTGGTTTGGCCCATGTACATCCCTTCCCATTCACAAATAGCTGGTGAATTCGTAAATTATGTACGAAGATTGCACAATGCATCTCTCCTGTGATATAGTTTACATTAAATTGTTAATCATGAACACAGACCTTCTCAGCATGTAATTGAATACCGAGCCAAGAGAGAAGCATTTAAATGAAACCTCGCACAAAGCTTCAGAAATCTCTTGGAGTTCAAAAGAAGAAAAATCATACCATTAAAACTGAGGCATTGGAGACAAAAGCCTGTGCAAATTATAGCTGCAATTAGTTTGCTTTCCAAAAATTCTCCTCTGCAAATGTTGATGTTGAGTATTCTCAGCTATTTGCCAAATATTCATGGAATATCTGATATCTGTATTGGATAGCCTATGAGATTTGATTTCAGCGTTTGCTTTTTGACCATTTGATAGTTGACATGCAATGGTATTTAATATTTGACTGTACTGGGAAGCTGACATGAGTAGGGAAAGATGAGAGCACAATAAATGCCTTGTACAGAAAAGCTCTCAGAAGTAAACCCAACTGGGTTGAATGAGGCTTACTCCCAGGTAAGTGGGTATAGGATTGCAGCCTTAGTTGGTTAAAGGCAGATAATTAATTGACTAGAAGTACTTTAATCAACGGGTAGCCCTAAGTAGGACGTAGTAGGAAGCAAAGATGAAGATCTGGAATTTCCTTGTTAAAAAATGTGTGCATTTTTAGGAGGGGTTTGCAAAGGTCTTGCAAAAACATGCTTGATTTTGAAAATGTGCTGCTTGTCATGTCTTGCCAATCCCTCCTTCCCCCTTTATTAGGCTGTTTGTTTTAACATTTCTCTCTCAAGGACTGGCGCTCAAGCCTTGCCCTGCTGCCCCTTTCATCAGCCACTGAGCATTTTCTTTATACCCAGCGAGTTGTGCCTGATCTCCACCACTATGGGATCAGTGCGTTTTCAAACCATGAAGTCACTCTTCCGGCTCATTGCACAGCACATGCTTCTTGGCACCACAGCCCTGCTTTTACTTTCCCTTTTAAATTATTTAAGGCCCTCAAAGAGCTTGGCCTGCTTCCTTTCGAGAGGCCTGTTTAGAACGCCATTCTTGATCTGCTTTGTTCCAGTCATGTGGATTTCTCGTTCTACCGCATTCAGGGCATCACGAGCATGCTGAGCTCTACAATGTTTTGTTGTCGTCATCCCTGAATTTAGTATGTTTACTTTAAGATGCCTCTCCAAACCTAATTTAATATCCTACATTTTATAATGTCAGCTCCCACCCTCTTTTTTTTGTTTGTTTTTTTTGTCCTGCATGCTGTTAGTTTCCTTTGCTCTACTAGCTCCAGCTTCTTTCAGTTTTTGTTTAGATCAGGGGTGTTGAACGTCTTTTAGCCGAAGGGCTGAATTCAATTTCAGAGAGGCTCTCGTGAACTGCATTCCAGTTGTGGGTGGGGCTGAAGTCAAAAGGGAGCGGGCCACAAATGCCACCATATTTTAGCTTAAAGCTCTCACTGCCAGTGACTAAGCCTTGGGGGAGGCATTTCAACTTTTTAGAATGGGCAAAAAAAAGAAAAAACCCATACAAAAGCCAGGAAACCACCAAACGATCAGCAATCGGGGGAAAGAGGCATGGCCATCCGGTGAATCCTAGAGGGCTGAATTTGGCCTATGGGACTGAGGTTGTTCAGCACCCCTGGTTTGGATGTATGGCCCCCATTCCTACACTACATAGAGTGCATTGCAATGGTCTCATTGTAAGGTGGGAAAGGCATCCCTGGCCAAGCCGCCAAACTCACACCTGGACTTCCAAGCAGAGCTGTAGATTCAGAAGCAACTCAAGGCTGCAAAACTGAAAGCGAAAGAAAGGCTCCAACTTATTTGAGAAAGAAGAGTCATGCAAATCTCGTCACCATGTGTACACATCGCCAGCCACATGAAGCACCCATGCCACACAGTTCATTATCTCCATTGTGGAAGGGGCACACCTACCTGTTCCATGGAAAGAGGATTGTTGGAGCCTCAGCTCCTAATGTGTAATGCAAGATAAATTTCTTTCTGATTAGAAAACCCCATGAATGCAGCTGAGCAGCCTGTGCAACATTTGGGGGCAAAGCCTTGGAAATGAAGGAGATCCTCTTTAAAAAAAAAAAGAAAGGAAAAAGAAAAAAAAAGTGGGCTGCAGACTGATAATAAGTATTTTTCAGTTCTCCCACCCCCCCCACCCCCCCACCCCTATTTGTACTGGTTTGGTATCTCCTCTGAAATTGCTCCAGTGCTGGGGATTGTGTGGAAAGTCATGCAGTCCAGCTGAAACTGCTCCAACAGTAGCACTGTAACTGCAGCATCGTCACAGATCCAAACATGAAGACTAAGGAGAGGCCTTCACACACCAGCAAGCAGTGGTGCCGTCAGGACAGGACTTTGGGGCAGAGGTCCAGGGCCCCACTCAGCACGATGAGCAGAAGGGCCCCCAAACAGAGCAGGGCTGGTTTCTCATATTTTGAAGTAAGTGAAGCGATACATCTTATCATCTATATCAGTGGTTCTCAATCTTTTTTGCCCCATGCACCCTCTTCACCATATGTCAGAATGTCATTCCCCCCTTTCCAAGATTGTCTGACTTAATCTGTGCCATACAGTAAGGTGTGACGTCCTGTAGATTATGTACAATCTGTAGAAATGTAATTTGTAGAAAGATCAGTATTCCAACAGTTTGAATCTGTGGTCCCAACTCCCCCCCTGAAACCCTAAAATCCCCCCCTGGGGGGAATTCCCCCCTGGTTGAGAACCCCTGATCTAAAGAGTCCCCTCTCATAAGTCCAGAGTCTAAAATTACCTAACGGCACTACTGCCGCTACCGGTAAGATACTGCAGTGTGGCCACTTGCCCGGCCGTTGGGGTTTGCTTTCTGACTTCCTATGACTGGTGTGCCATTCACACAGCAATTTGGGGAAGACATTTCAGTGAACGTTTTTGGGCCGAATTCTAGATTTTGTACTATCTTCTCAGAGAAGAAGCAGGTGTGTGGTTTTTCAGAAGGAGCTATAATTCCCAAGCCTCCAAAAATCTGTGCTACTGTAATAAATAAAAACATACACTCCGGAAGTGATGTTTTTACATAGCTGATTGAATAAGCCTTATTCTACAGGACACAGTATAACCCCTCTCTGCTCCACATTCATTATACTGGCAAATGCAGATTCCGTAATGAGCACAGCTCATCAGTGAAGAATCGTTTAGTTTTCCACTAACACAAACTGAGCATATTCGGTTAAAATAATTTTATGCCCATCCACAGTGAGCCCCTGGGCAGCAGACGGAGCAGGCAGGTACAGCACACAGGTCACCCGGACACAGCTTTCTACAGTATGATTAGATGTACTATATTTCTATTTATAGTTTTCTGTTATATGCATCCATACTTATCAATTAGCATATGCAAGTGTTATGCAAAGCAGTGCTCTCTTTTGTGAAGCTGATGCGTTTCCTCTTTTGGGGGGAATCCATAAGTGGCCACCCTAGTTCCCAGTTGTGTGGAGCAGTGTAAGTGTGTGTTCAGCTGAACGTGCTGTACACGCCCCTTGCAGACCTTTCCTGTCAACATGGGGAGGCCAAGGGTGGAGGGGGCAGGGGCGGAGCACGCATCCCCGGCTTCCTCCACACTTACGACACGGCCCTCTTCGGGAAACGTGTGGAGAGGGCTCTGTTGCGCCTCCATTTGGGGTGGAGGAGGAAGACATAGTGCGACCGAGCCCGAGTGTGTTTGGGGAGGGGCCAGGCACATGTCATCTGCAGCCTGGCCCAGCTGTGCTGACTGTGCTGACTTCAGCCCTTGCTTAAAAGACAGGCCCCAAACACACTTCAGACGCTGGAAGCAATTGCTGTTGCAGATCAGCCATAGCAAAGACGCTCCTGCCAGCTCCTGGACCTAGATCCGTGTATTTTGACCCCAGATCGACTCTGACTACTCTTCGGCGTGCTCGTCTACTGGTTTGTGTTTTCTTTGATTTCGGATGGAACCTTGGACTGTGCCAACAACTACTGCTTATCTCTTGACCGGAGTAATTCACGACAGGCTCTTTTCTCGCCTGTAATGTATAGCATCACTGACTCCATGTCGTCAGTGCCAGCCAAAGGCATTTTGGTGCCTAGTGTGGAGCCCAGATGGTGCCCCTGCCCTACGAGGGCCAACACTATAAAAAGCCTTGCTCCACCATTCAAGCACCAGTTCCTGCCTTCATGTATCCTGCCCCCGCCCCATGGTGCCACACTGCCACCTGAAGCAGGTCAATTCACCTTGCCGCATGGCAGGGCCGGCCCTGCCTGTTGTTGTGTCATGAAACTGAACATTTCTTTGCATCTGCCAGCAGCAGCCATCACAACACATGGTATGTGATGCTACACGTTACAGGGGAGAAACGTGCTTGTCTTGGGTGGCATCCCTGTGCAATACGCCATTCTGTGCCTGCAACAGAAGTGAACCTTCTCACTTCCGGCCACTGTCCTTGAATTGGGGAGCTGTTATTAATCCTTGTACCCCCCCACCTTCCTCACTTTTGCTCTTGCTGCTGGGCAGTGAAAAGGTTAACTTCATTCAACAGTTTTTCGGCCCATCAGATTTAAGACACGGGGTGTGGTGTCCAGTGGAGGCTGGTGGATCCAGTTCAATGGGGCAGTGTATCCACTCCGGGTTGTAGTCTGAACTTTAAAGGAGCTATCCATGGTGCTGAACCCTATCCTCATAATAGGTTTGGCACCATGGATAACTCCTTAAAAGTTCAGACTACAGCCCGGAGTGGATACACTGCCCCACTGGCATTGCAGCCACCAGCCTCCACTGGTGGTATCTTCATGACACCATAACACCTGAAATGTAATGTGCTGAACATTATGACACCCAGTGCTGTCCATTTTCTGGTTCGCAGAAACACCAACATTATGGTCATAGTTTGAGGTCAGTTCCAAGGTGGCCGGGTGTGGGTGGGGAGAAGGCAAAAATACATCAGATTTACACAAGACCTTTTGATGCAGCACCCAAAATAGAAATGCAGACACTGTCGGCAGCCTGAAAGAGCATTCTGTCCTCATTCACTAAAGTTGTGGGTGTTCCATTCTGTTGTCGCAGATGCCACTGCTACACACAATACAAATGAGATGTGGAAGAGCAACAAAGCCCCATCATCAAAGCAGAGAAGAAAAAGAGAAAAAACATCCCCTCACAGTCACGACAAATAAAATCACAAAACGGCTAGCAGAGCCCATGAGTCATCATACCCACCCATCTGCTATCTTTTCTGAGATAAGCCATGAATAATATGTACTCTTAGGGAATGGTCAGTAAAGGAGCACAAAGCGGTGCCTTTAACGACTTAATCACCACTGCCCATTTGTTCACACCATGAGAAAATGGGAACAATGTGTGAGCTACTGTGGCATAGTGGTCAGAGTGTTGGCCTGGGACTTGGGAGATCCGGGTTTTAGTCCCCACTTCACCATGAAGCTTACTGGGTTACTCTGGGCCAGTCACTGACTCTCAGCCTAACCTACCTCACAGGGTTGTTGTGAGGATAAAATGGAGAGGAGGAGGAGGATTATGTAAGCCACCTTGGGTTCTTTGCAGGGGAAAAAATGGGATATAAATATATCTATATCATCATCATCATCATCATCATCATCATCATCCCTGGATGAGGTAATCCCCCCGCCCCACTTCAGATGTTAATATGAATGCATGGAGGGTCATAGCGGGGTTCTGCATTTCCAGCCTCCATAAGTCCATTATAATGAAGTCTCCCCAAATTCCTTATGAGGCTCTTTCTGTGCAATCAGGAAACTTAAAAGAGCAAGTTTCTTGATCACACTGAGAAGTCCTCCATGTGGACTGTTGTATATGTGAGGGCTCTTTCCAGACCTTATAGTGACTCCTCTCCATGATTTCATATAACTTTGGAAAGGCATCATGGATGTATGGTGGGGCTCCCTTTTGATTTTTGTAAAGAATACACTTTTCACCGCCTACCACAGGCTGGCCAGTTTCTGATACAGAGGGTCAACATTTGTGCCTACACAACTCCTTTCGGGAGTCATGGCATGCTGAGTGAAAGTACCGTTTCATTAGCAACCAAAATGGTGCAGTCCTAATACAGAACTCAATGCTTTACATCCTATTTAATGTCAAGAGCAGCAAGGCAGCTCCTGCAGCCAGCTGCTTGGTTAGAAATCATTCTAGCCACCCCTTGAAAAATGGTGCTGTAGGCCCTCATCTGTCTTCAGATTATCAGCAGGTGATGTAGCACTAGCAAAGTGTAACAAGGATGCTCATGATGCTGCACTGCAAGATCTAACACTGCAGGAAGGCTGCCCACCATCTTGTGCAATAAGGTTAGCTTAGAGTAGAATTGTCACCTCCTGCAGTACAAGTTTTGGGGAGTCAGGCAATTCAGTGCCTTCCATATTGTTTGAACCTGGTGCCTTCCATATTGTTTGAACTACAACTCCCATAATTCCTGACCATGGGTCATGTTGGCTGAGGCTAATGGGAGTTGTAGCCCATAACATTTGGAGGGCACAAAGTTGAGGAAGGCTAGGTTAGAAAGTGCTGAGCTATTGGCAATACTTAACACTAAAGAGGCAGAGAGGTTATCATACCTGCAGACAGGTGTTTCCACCAGTCATGGATATAGAAACATTAAATTGAGTGCATGGGACTGTTTTGTTTGAATTTTCATCTGGCTGTATGAAATGTTTGATCTTGAAGGTACATTTTGAAATGGATCAGCAGACTGTCCTCCCGTTGGTTGGAGGCAAGACTGCTCACTTCTGCCTACACATTGAATTTGTAGCCATGAAAGACTTTCTTGTTTGAATTAATGCATTCCGGTAGAAGTGATCAGAATTCTGAAAGCCAGAGTAAATATTTTGCAAACATTCAGCTGTAAAATATTTTAGCAGCAATTTGTCGTGTTAAAATACACTACTGTATTTGATTTGATTCCTCTTTTCCAAAATGTAGGAGTCAAGCTTTTAGCAGCTTGAATGAAAAGTATTTGTTTATGTCAGGGATGCAAAAAGTGTGGCCCATGGGTTGCAGGCAGCCCCCAAGCCCTGTCTGGCAGCCCCCAACACTCCCATCATCCACTGCCAATGAAAAAAGAAAAAGGGAAAAAAGAGGGGGAACTCTCTAGGAACAGACTCAATGGTTCCTGCCATGGAAGCCTCATTCCTAGAGTGACCTAGGAAGCAGTGCTCAAAGGTTCATACCTGCTTCCTCAGATGCTCTGGGGGTGCTCTAGGAACAAGGCTTCTATGGTGGAACTATAGAGCCCATTGCTAGAGTGTTTTTCTCTCCTCCCTTTTTTTTGGTGCTGGCGGGGGAACAGAACAGTTAAAGCTGTAGGTGTGTGTATGCGTGAGCGAGTGGGGGGAAGTGCCTGTGTGAGTGCGTGCAAGTGGAGAAGCGAGTGGACGTGGATGTGAGTGGGGGTAGTTTGTGTGTGTGAGGGTGGCATGCCCCCCCCGGCCCCTGACAGATTATCCTCAACAGAATGCAGCAGAAGTTGCCCACCCAACTTCTATTTACGTCTAATACGTCTAATATTTAAACGTTTAAATATTAGAATGTGTACAAGGCAAGCACAGTGTGAGTGAGTGTGAAGAAAAGCAGACAGAGTCTGGGTGTCCTTCTCCACCTCATGCAAATGTACATAGTTCCTCTGATGGCTCTGGGGCCTGGCCACCTCAGAATCTCCTGCAAATGTTCATAGTTTTCTTTGATGGCTCTGTGCAGACTCAGAGTCTCCCATGTATTTGCATGCAAATGTTCCCCAAGCACTCTAGTCATGGTCAGGAGTTCACCTCTCTGACACCTAGGAGCCACCCCTCCCCTGCCTAGCCCAGATGAAATTCATCTTGATTGGCCAAGGACAGCAGGGCTACTGAAAGGAGGGGAGGGGGGGGAAATCAATACTGGGTTTGCTTGTTGTTGTTCTGGATGCAAAGGAGCACGGAGTAGGGCTTTTGCTGAGGCAGGCCCTAAGAAGTCCAACCCCCCAGGCAAAGAGTAAGTGTCTGGGTGTTTATATAGTAAAGGAACTACCGTAGCTTTGTTGTTTTGTAGCTCTACTTGTGTATACCAAAGTGTCACCCCACCTTTCCCCCTTCCCTCATTCCCCACCTTTTATTGTAATCGGTTTACCTTAAATAAACTTTCCTGGTTCTACCCCACACGGTGTGTGTAGTTCCTCTGTGGTTCAGTGCTCAAATCCAGTGTATAGACCAAGGGCAAAGCCCTGAGAGAATCAGTGTCAAGACAGCAGAGCTAAGCCTGGCAGTTTTGCACCTTTTATCTCTCGTCTAAAGGACCGGACCAGTTGCAGTCCTTCATAGTGAGCAAGTGGTGTGTATTATGAGAATGTGGGGGGGATGTGTATATGCACATGTGCAGCCCCCACCACCCCAGCAGACACCCAATGCAGTTCTTGGGGCCAAAAAAGTTGTGTACCTATAATTTACTTGGAAGTTAGTCCCACTGAAATCAGTGGGGCTGATTCCCACGTGAGTGTGCGTATGACTCCAGCCTACCTCTGTTTGTGTTACTTGCCAATGAGACAAAAATTAATATAATTTTTAAAAGACCAGAAGCAGCATGGGAGTGCTGTGACACCGCCTGCATGCTGGGGCACCATGAACACATAGGCAAAAGCAAACATGGGTGATGCTCTGTTGATTTATTGATTTTGGAATGAATGCAGCTAATTCATAAGCCGCCTTGCAAGAGAATATACCCTGAAAGGCAGGAAGAAATAATAATAATAATAATAATAATAATAATAATAATAATAATAATAATAATAAATTGTCAAGTGTGGTTGAACCACAGATTTGTATAAAAGTATCACTTTTACAGTTTTACTTACAATTTCTTTCCCAATGATCCCCAACATGGAATTTGCCATTTTCACAGCAGCTATACACTGGGTTGATGTTTTCATCAAGCTATCCACTACAACATAGGATCCCTTTCCTGATCAGTCACCAGGAGTGAGGCAGATTACAGAAGGGTGTAGTCCACATGAAACAGGGTCTATTTGTTACACATTTTTTAAACTTTCGAAGACACAAAGAATTACAGTTTTTTAAAAAATCACATGTACATTTTGGATGTGTGATTTTCAAACCAGGAATGGTGCCCAAAACCATGGATTACTTTATTTAGTAGTCACATGATGTTGGTGGAAGACAGTATGGCACTCTCATTTACATGTTCATTTCAAACAACCCTCATCAGTTTGATGAGAGTAAGGAGATTATGCACCTAGACAAAAACACCTTGTGTGCCATGTAACCAAAGTAATTGCCTTTGGGCATATGGCCTGCTGAACATGGATTGCACATGCACAAGAGCTGACAACCATTTTGGATTGCAGAAGAATTGGGGGAGGGGAGCACTTGATTCAATTATTTTTTATTTATTTTATTATATTTATACCCCGCCTTTTTTCCTACAAGGAACCCAAGGCGGCTTACATAATCCTCCTCCTCCTCTTCATTTTATCCTCACAACAACCCTGTGAGGTAGGTCATGGCTCACTAGCAGTTCTCTTCTGGCCCACTACTGAGTTTTGGCATACAGTTTAGGAATTACTGGCTGGCTTAATTACAGTTGTAATTGAAGAACACTTCATTGTTATTTTTTTAAGATACAGTTTTCCTTACATTATAGCCATGTTTCCCGCAACTGACTGAGTTTATGGCTAAACAAATCCAGTGCTAGTCTGTCAAGGGGGAGCATTAATCTTGGAGCCCCTGAGGCAAATCTGCTTCTGCATTCATAATATTTCCTTGGGTTTGCACTCTGAACGGTAGCTGAGCAAGGTACCGTAATTTTATTGGTTTATGGAAATGTAGAATTTGTTAAGAGCATTGTTGAGCTGAGCACACTTGAGAGAGTTACTACCTCTGTGAGATTCAGCATTATATTAACCCACAGTTTGAAATTGATTTTCAGGAATTGTAACATTAATTTTATCCTGCTTCATCATTTTTCGTGTGAGTGGCCAGAAATACATTTTTTCCTCCTTTAGTTCCTTCATAAATGTCCTTCCATGATGTTACCAAATAATCATGCAAGCAAGTCTCTTAATATATTCTACACTGTTGCTGCTTAATACCATTTTCCTTCCTGTGATATCCAGCTTTGTAAATTCATAGTTAATTCCTGTAAGCTTGGCCTTCCTTGCAGCAGTAATATCATTAAGTGTACATTCTTTGCTAATTGGCCGGAAGTCCTCATTGTATTTTGTATGGTTAAATGGAGTATTACAATATAAACCACAGCAGCATTTGAAATGCTAAAGGAAACCATAACTTCAATAAAACATTTCAAACGTTATATATGCCAGAAATAAAGAGCTTAATTGTTTAGTTCTCTGTTATGGATGTGGAAAACAGTGATTAGATCCTGCCCCCCTTGCTACAGGAATGCCACCAGACCTAAATAGAGGTGGGAAATGGGCTAAGCCTAAATAGTAGAAAAAGAACTTTTCTACACAAGACTGTTAATAGCTGTATCTACTTTCGGTTTCGTTGCAGAACTGAGATCCGAGCTCTACACAAAGAGCTCCTTTCCTGCTTTTCCATTACATAACCTCTAGCCTAGGTGAGAAGGTGCTATGGTGGAATATTACAATTACATAAGTAGGAAAATACGATTTCTTTCACTTTCAGAAATAATACCCCATTTTCCCGGTGCTAAACCCCCCCAGGAAAGTGCTCTTAAAAACTAGAAAAACCCATAAACAACTGTGAGTAAGGAATCATGAGCGCACAATAAATGCCTCATGTAGAAAAGCTCAAAGATATAAAGAAAGAGAAAATATTTACTATATTAGCCAAGCACAGTATTATAGAATAAAAATTGTGTTGGTCTTTTGTCTTCAATGTATTTGATCACATCAAATGTAGCTTCAGTGTACATCTGCTTCTTTGTATTTGGTAATCACTCAATATAAGCACTTCCAGCGCAATTCTATACATGTCTGTTTTGAAGAAAGTCCCATCAAGATCAATGGGGCCTACTCCCAGGTAATTGGGTATAGGATTACAGCTTTAACAAGTAGCTGAGAAATAGACTGCATGTTCTGCATGCTGGAGGTCCCAAGTTCAATCTGTGGCATCTCTCGGTAGAGCTGGGACATACATGTCCTGCCTGAAAACCTGGAGAGCCATGGATAGGCAATGGAGACAAGACTGAGCTAGATGGACCAATGGTTTGACTTGGTATAAGGCAACTTCCAATGTTCCGTACAAACTGTTTTACAAGCAAACCACTTTATTCAAAACCACACTGTTTGAAAACCAGTGTTTTGGACTTCAACTACCATCAGTCCCAGCCAGCAGGGCCAATGGTCAGGAATGCTGGGAATTGTGGTCCAAAACATCTGGAGGGCACCAGGTTGGGGAAAGCTGATGCATACAATAAAAACAATCTTTCAATAAATGTATATGTTAGTAACAAAAAAAACGCCCAACACCTCCTACGTAGCAAGATAAAATGAAAACCATCAGTAAGAAACTTTAAGAACAGAGATCAATCTGAAATGATCAGTAAAGCATTTTGAGAATGAAAACATTTTTAAGCTGAACATGAAATCCATACAGAGTGGGAGGTCAACAGGACGCAGCACTGGCCCAAGACATTTTGCTGCCTGAGGCGAAGAACAAGATGGCGCCCCCTCCCATTCCATTTACAAAAGCCAACTGGATGGGCAGTTGATTATTTCTTCAACTCTGGCAATGGGACAGCATCCTCCGCTCCACCACACCTGACTGAAAGGCAGCAGGCTAGCATAGGGGACATAGGGCAGACTGCAAGGCACATAACTCTCTCCTCCAGCACCTGGCTGTTGCCTCCTGACATCTGCCACCTGAGGTGACTGCTTCACTCTCTGCCTAATGGTAGAGCCAGCCCTGATGGGTTAAGGACAAAGAATTCCAGAGGGAAGGCTCTAGAGTTGAAAATGTTCTTGCACTGTGAAAGACCAGACCCAGAGCTGGGCTTCATTTACTGAACTCAGGGAGGGAGGAGCAGGGCCGGATTAACATAGGGGCGATTGGAGCGGCCGCTCCAGGCCCATAACAGACAATAGGCCCACAATATAGGGACACGCGGCACGATTTGAGTTAGCTCTGATCGTTATCATTCAGCATAATTAATGATTTTTTCAAGATTAGAAAGGTGTTCTAAGCACATCTGCATTACAGGCTTGAGGCAAGACCTAGCAAGAACTGTTGTTCTCAAATTAGCATTTCGGTAGGTTTTTGCATTTCAATCACTGTTACTACATTTCTTTGAAGCACATGGGGGCTTGCTAGGGTCTGTAATATTCAGATTTAGAAGGGACCTCTCTCTCCAGCCTCGAGCAAAAGATCTTTCTGATTCGCAGCTCAATTGTTCAAATGCTAGTTTAACAAAAAAACGAAAACAAAACAAAGCAACAAGAACAACACAATTATTCTTGGTCAAGCAAAGCTTCCTGGCTTTTTGTTGTGGCTGCTTTTTCTTTTTTAATAAATAAATTTGGGGGAAATTGGGAAGACTGATGAGCTGCAGGAGTTTTTGAGTTTTGGCACTTTAATGGTAATTAAAATATTTAATTTGTTTTAATATAAAATTGCGTCTTCATTTTATTTATTTCCATAAAAAGGCCCACCAAAATCCTCAGCACCAGGCCCATAATGCTCTTAATCCGGCCCTGGGGAGGAGGTACCTATGGGAGTGAGCACTCACGCAAAGATATCCCAAAGATATGGAGGACCCAGGCCATTACAGTTTTTAAAGATCAAGACTAGCACTTGGGCCAAAGAGCAAACTGGAAGCCAGTGCAGATGGACCAACATCAGTTTCCTCATTAAAACAACTCAGATTTCTGTTGTTATAACAAGCTCTAGTCACTGATGGTATGAAGTGGGTTCAAACAAGAAGAAAAAGGGTTCATAGCACATAGTTGTCCTGAAAGGCTCCTGTCCTGACACTCTTAGGAATCCAGTTCAGGCAGCATACGGTCCCATTTGGATCCAGGACCAGGAGACAATTTCAGTACGGGAATCTGTCATGGTGACTAGCCATCGCTGGAATCACTGGCTGATCTTAACTTTGCTAGTCTTTATATCAACAGCTCACCTGCCAGTTCATTTTTGAAGCTTTTATTGAGAGAAGGCATGTGAGCGATTTAAGGCATTTTGTGAAGAAGAATAAAGTGAGGCCCTCCAGCATTTAATTTCATTTGCTTTGAAAAAATATTGATGCCAAAGCTTTCCCTACGATTGAACTATCAATCTGTTTTCTCAAACTTTAAGGCATTAGGACTTTGACATCTCAGTAGGGCTGCAAAGTTTCTGGAACAGGAAAAAAAATGAGGTTGTTGAAAATGGATGAATATGGGGCTATACACACAATGGAATTCACATTTTGTAAAAAAGAGATCATAGTAAAATGGGGTGGAAAGGGTGTTAGGCAGTGGCCTAAAAGAAAGGTGCAGTAGAATGTTCATCCAAACAAACTGAATTAGTTTTACGGGATGTCTTCATAAGGTTGGAACTTGGTACCTAATGTCTGAGGTGCTGATTTCCCTGCTAAAGTATCCATTGATTGATTGGCTTAATGAAGCTGGGGGGGAAATTGCGACAATGAGGAAAATAACAGGAATTTACATGTTGTCGCCCTCTATTAAGTTTCCTTGTTTTTGAGACTTCATATCTTTCTGGAGGGAGCTGAAGGCGATCAGGCAAAAATAAGCCCCAATTTGGTGCAGATATTGCTTTTCAATAAATGGACGCAAAAGAGGCCTCATTAGCTCTTGGTGCAAAGAACAGTAGAGTAGATAATGAGGAAGAAGTGGAGAAGTGATCAGCAATTAAATGCAAATTGCACGAGCTACCCCAGCATGTAGCAGAACAAATCCCATGAAAATTAGCTATTGCATACTCATCATTTTCCAACATTCTGGCACACTCTGGTCACCAAAGTCCAGTGTGACCAAGAAACAGAACCCAAGATAGGGCTATGCAGATAGGATGGCGGAGGCTTGGTTTTCAGCAGTTAGGGCACCAGTGACCGAGACAAAAGGGTTGTATTTGGAGATATCATTTGAGTGCAGACTTTCATTGGCTGCTACAGGGTGTGATAGGGAAATGTGATATGACAATATCAGTATCACATCACATATTTCATTACTGTACTTCACAGGGGACAGGAGAGGGAACTAGGCTGAGGACAGCCGTTTTCAGTGGCAACTCCGTGTTTCTGGTAACAACAAGCAGCTTTGTTCTTAAACCCAATGTAAGAATGGGTCTCCTCAGCACTTCAGTATGCAAGAACCACACACCGTGGCCTCTTGCAATAATTCTCATTTATCAGGTGATAAGGGAGGCAAGATAAAGGGATATCCATATATGACACGCAAGACAAACAGCACTGTTTGTCCAGAAGACACGGAGTGAAGAAAACAACAGGAAAAACACAGCCTTGAAAAGGGATTTTCTGCAACAGTACATGAAAGCTTGCATGTCTGGCTTTTTCCCGTTTACGATTTTTGTGCAAAGACCTAAACTAGGGATGTTAGAGAAATTCACAATGGATTAAAATGAGTTTGGATTACTATGAATCTGACCCACGGATTCCACAGTGGAGCAACTTTTCCCCAAGTTGTGCGGATTCTGCGGACTTACAGGCTGGTTCTTTACTTTCCAGAATTGTATGTAAATTTAGTCATACAAAAATATGAAAAATAAAAGAAACACCAACCAAAACACACATTTCTCCCCATAGGCTAAAGCATGAAAATGAGCATTGGGGGGGGGGGTTGCGCAGTTTGGGGGGATTAGTGCAAATGCATATTTTCAGAAGTGTACATTTGCACAAGTGCACACTTTCCAATCTTCGGGAAATTGAGAAAAATCCAATTCTGTCAATGAGTGTGCAACGGAATGAAAGACGCTTGACAATCTGTGAAACACACATGGAACGGATTTAACAAAGTCCGTACATCTCCAACCTAAACCATTCCTTTCTGTGTTGGTTTTCCTGGAGGAATGTTAAAATCTGCAAGGACCTTTCTTCCCAGTTACACTCTATGTAGTGTCCTGCCTTCAAACTGTTGAATGTATTGCCCATATGTGACCCCTTGTATGTATGATTGTATATGTTGTAGCAATAGTGTCCTAACCTTGAATAGTTACACAGATACATTTATTTCCCCATTTACACTTGGAAAGTGTGTGTGTGTGTGTGTGTGAGAGAGAGAGAGAGAGAGAGAGAGAGGGACGGACGGACAGACGGACGGACGGACAGACGGACGGACGGACAGACAGACACAGACACAGACAGAGAGGGAAAGTGGAGTTATCTGGAGTTTTGGAGTGTGTTGCCATCAGTATGTACAAAGTCCGTACATCTCCAACCTAAACCATTCCTTTCTGTGTTGGTTTTCCTGGAGGAATGTTAAAATCTGATGACACACACTTCTATTTCTCCTTTTCATCTTCATCAGGTGAGGCTGTGGATGTGCTAGATCAGTGCCTGGCTGCGACAATGGGCTGGATGAGGGCTAATGAAATGAAGCCCAATCGAGATAAGACTGAGATGCTGTTAGTGGGTGGCTCTTCAGACCGGATGGAGGGTGTTCAACCTGTTCTGGATGAGACTGTACTCCCCCTGAAGGAGCAGGTTCATAGCTTGGGGTTTCTCCTGGAGTCATCATTGCCCCTTGAGGCTCAGGTGTCCTCAGTGGCTTGGAGTGCCTTATACCAGCTTCGGCTGGTGGCCCAGCTACACGTCTATCTGGACAGGGATAACCTGGAGTCAGTAGTCTACTATGCTCTGGTAACCTCAAAGTTAGATTACTACAATGCCTTCTATGTGTGATCAATAGACAAGGAAGTGTCAAATTAGAAGAATTCCATACGCCAAACGCAGGGAAGGTCTTTGTGTAATTGATTGATCTTGCTACATTTAGGTATAATAACCAGTTACCAAACAGCAGATTATTCCCAACGTTTGCCTCTTTAAACAGCCCTCTCATAGTAATTGCTTTATTTTTGGTTGGTAAATCTGTCATGCCTCTGACAAGCTCTTGTTAAGTAGGACTACTGCTGCATGGCACTCAGTTCTGGGGAGAAATCTTATCAGCTTTAAGAAAGCAGATAATCGTGGGATGTGTTTTAAGAAGAAGGCTATCAAAGTGCCATCTTCCTGTAGGCTTTCAGAACATGGGAACAGGAGGTTGTAGCTCACCAGAACTGGACTGATATAGCTCTAATTGTTCTTCTGAAGGATTTTTCCACCCAGTACAAAAAGGTGTTTAAAAAGCTGATCTCTCTATCCATTATCAGCCTCGCTTCATTCCAGGGATGGGGACTCGGACTCCAGGACTCAACTCGTGAGTCGGACTGAGTTCCCCGCTCTGACTCGAGTCCCATTCGAGTCCCAATATTTTTAATGGGTCTCGAGACTCGACTCGGAACTCGAGACCAAGGACTCTTAAACATCCCTGGGCTGTGCCAGAAGGAGTGGAAAGAAGTGCGATCACCGGCAAAGATTTTATTTTTTAAAAGCATTTTCCTAAAATGCAACCTTTCAGACATTTTGGGTTTGGCTGCCTGGTCTGTTCTTGTCAAAATCAGTTGCAGAGTTTTGAAATAAAAAGGCACACTTGTGCCTAGAATTTATTTAAGCCACACATCTGAAGTAGTCTTATTTTGTTGGGAAACCCCCCCCCCCCTGATTTTAATAGGGACTCATGGAGTCAGCTTTGGGAGTGACTCGGGATTCATGAATCACCATTTTGGACCAAGGACTCGGACTCAAGACTCAGGTCCAAAGACTCGTGACTCAACTCGTGACTCGAGACCAAGGACTCTTCAACATCCCTGCTTCGTTCATGCATATCCACACTACATATTTAAACTGGTAAACACTATCAATGCTACTAGTCATGATAGCTATATATTACCTCCAGTATCAGTGGCACTATGCCTCTCAATACTATTTTATGGGGAACATGCGCTGGAAGGGGCTATTGCGATAGTGTCCTGCCTGTGGGCTTCCTTTAGGCAGCTGCCTTCAATCATCTGCGGGCAGAACACCACATAGAGCAGTGATGACGAACCTATGGCACGGGTGCCACAGCTGGCACACAGGGACCTCTCTGTGGGCACTCAAGCCATTGGTCACCAGATCGCAAAAAGACTGCCCCCTTCTGCAAAACACTAATGATTTTGTTCTTTCTCACAGTGTGGAACAGAATGATTTTATTCTAGAATTCCTGTTACAGAATTCTCTTCTACATTGTTATCACATTTAAAAGATTTTGAAGAATGATGCACAGAGCATGGCTTGGATGTAAAGCCCTAACAGTTGACCTGAGTGCTGCATGTGTTGCTCTCAAACTAACGGAGTATGAGCCAAGGTTTGACAAATTATCAGCATGCATGCAATAGCAAAAATCACATTAATTGTGCAAAAGCATGCCCAATGCAAACGTTTACCTAATGCAGTGTTTGCAGTCCAAGACATAAAGTGTTTAAAATGTGTTAAGCACGTTTAGTTTTCTTGTTTATCTTGCTCATCCTAGTACAGGTTGACTTTTACTTTTACTAATCCGACACCTGTAGAAGCAGGGAAAGGACCCGGGGGAAAGCTTGCCCCATACAATTTCAGTCTGGCATATAATCATATTACAAGTTGAGAATCCCTTATCCAAAAATACATGTGCCTAATTATTTAAAAAGTTTGTATAAATTCCCTTCAGGCTATGTGTACAATGTAGTACTATAATAATTTTTTGAGTTGATTTTTTTTCCAACAAAAAACTGTTTGTATCATTGAAAGCTCTGTTATTGTGTTTTTCTTTTAAGACAAAAGATGTTAATTATTTCAGAAACTATATGAGTTGTTTTTCTAAAACTAAAACCTCGGTATTCAGGTTTAATTGCAGTGTTGGCACTTTGAAATAAATAAGTTGGTTTTGTGTTGCAGTTTGGGCACTCGGGCTCAAAAAGGTTCGCCATCACTGACATAGAGTGTAACAGGGAATAAGATTTCTTGCAGATTTTAACATACTTCCAGCAAAACTAGCACAGAAAAAAAAATGGTTTAGGTCTAGTTGGCCACTGTGGAAACACAGTGCTGGTGTAGATGGGCCTGTAGCCAAGCAGGAGGGGCTAGGGGGTTGCACCCCCTAAATTTTCTCTGCCCCCCTAAACTTTTAAGAAACTAATAATTAAAAAACAGTTTACAATTTTGTCTTTAAAAGGCCTGCAAACTAGATGAACTGCCTCCCTACTTTTGGGGTGCCCCCCCAAACATTTAGACTGACTACGCTGACTCAACTTGACATATCTCATAATAACTATGACAATGAGCCCCTTTCCCCATATAGCAAAGGAACTTGTGCTTTTGTCATGCATGCATACCTAACAGACAGGCCTTTTTGACTGTATTATAATAGTCTGATGTGGAACAAGTACATTTACTGGGAATGTAGGTGCTCCTGAAGAATAAACACATGCGATCCAAAACCTCACAGCATCCCCGAGGTACAAACAGTCACTCCACCTGCCCTTATTATTTTAAAAGATGAATCCATTAACTTAGTGGGGGGACTGTAACAGTGCAAAGTTTAGGACAGTCCCTCATACTAATTTCTACTATTTGTCGATAAGACATGTGGTTCAAAACAAGTTGATATGCTAAGAAAACAAATAAAACCTGCAGAGTTATCATACTGTGCTCCCCGCCCCCCAACCCAGGTTTAGAAACCCGGAGCTACCATTTCAAAGAGAACTTCCCATTGTTGACTTTGAGGGTTTCATCGATGAAGGGAAGCATGAGTGAGATGCAGGGCTGGATTATCCATTACACCAAATACAATATTGAGAGTAGGCCTCTATCCTGTTTCAGCCAGACCATAAACCCACAGGAAGGAGTCTGACCTTCAGCAGGAGGAATCCATCATAGGATGGGATAATACCATGTATGCTCACCAAAGTTCCACTGAGGAAAGATAGGATTCAAAATGTGATGAATAAGTCAATAAATTAAGCTTACAGGACACCCAAGTCTTAAGAACAGGACCAACAGCACCCACGGTGCTTTGAACATTGGAACCTGTGTCATTCTGCAGTGCAAACCATTCAGGTAGGAGTGGCACATGGTGGCATTTCCCTCTTCAATTCAGCCACCCACAAAGAGCATCATTTAGCCGAAGCATAAACTTCAAAGAGAAAGCTGTGATGATGCCGCTCCAGCTCAGTTAACTACCTGCTCCACTACTTCAGAAGTAGAAAGCCATCTTTCATGTTTTATTTTTTCACTTGAAACCACCAAACTGGGAACAAGTCCCAATTTAGCTTTGTAAAGCGAAAATAAGACTTCAGAGGGCTGTTTGCCTCTGAAACACTGTCTAATGTGGGGGGGGGGGTAGGATGGAGCCCACAGTGAGGAAAAAAACATACCCAGCCAGCAGAGTCTTTGAGCGCTCTTTGTTGCTATATTCTACAGTGGGCTGTTAGAGGTGGTTTGGGGCACTTCATTTCTATAATATGGACAGCGCAAGAAAGATTTCTTTATGAAACAATGCATTGTTCCAGTCTGAATGACCAAACGTTCTAAAAAGATGGGTAAAAACATCCAAGTGTCTCTAGTGCTATAATCCTTAAGGCTGTTAATCAGGAGCCCCCAAATAACTTTCTCATAGAGCAGCCCCATGGATTTCGGTGGGGACAGGGGATTTGTGGACACTCTGTCCCAGCCTTCCTTAGCCTCGCACCCGCCAGATATGTTGGACTACAAGCCCCAGCCAGTCATGTTATCTCATCATAACTATGACAACGTTATCAACGCAGGATGAAAAGGCACCCCTCTCACCCCCAAGCAAAGGAATTTGTAGTCTGATGCAGAATGAGTTCTATTCTATTCTATTCTATTCTATTCTATTAATATCCCACCTTTTTTCCTGCAAGGAACCCAAGGCAGCTTACATAATCCTCCTCCTCTTCTCCATTTTATCCTCACAACATTTTATCCTCCTCTTCTCCATTTTATCCTGTGAGGTAGGTTAGTCTGAGAATCAGTGACTGGTCCAAAGTCACCCAGTGAGCTTCGTGGCCAAGTACTGGGAACGTAGGAGCTCCTGAAGAATAACCACAGGTGATCCAAAACCACACAGCACCCCCGGGGTACAAACAGTCACTCCACCTGCCCTTATTATTTTTAAAGACGAATCCATTAACTTAGTGGGGAGACTGTAACAGCGCAAAGTTTAGGACAGTCCCTCATACTAATTTCTATTATTTGTCGACAAAACATGGGGTTCGGAACCAGTTGGTATGCTGAGAAAACTAATAAAACCTGCGGAGAGTTATCATACTGTGTTTCCTCCTCGGGTTTAGAAACTTTAGATTTGTGGATGCTCTATTCCAGCCTTCCCCAACCCGATTGCCCTCCAGATGTGTTGGACTACAACTCCCAGCACCCCCAGCCAGCCATGCTATCTGGAAGATGCTGGGAGTTGTAGTCAATCACATCTGGAGGGCCATAGATTGGGAAAAGCTGCACTATTCATTATACCACACTGGCAAATACAAACCACTGTCTATGCCTATGTCATACGCAGAATGGAATAAAAGGCCAGGCTCACAATGGTTTGTGCTTTCTTACTGCAGCGTGAAATTAGTCTTCCAAACCTCCCCAGAAATAAAATACTTATTGCCTCTTCTCAAGCTTCTCCCCCCCCCAGCTTTTTACATGCCTGCTCACTTCCAGCGCTGGTTCCAGGGTGGGTTTTTGGGGGGGGGTGTAGGCAAGATGCTCTCGGTGGGCTCCATTCTCTAAGTGGGCCTGCCTCCTCCTCACTATTGGTGGTGCTACGTATTCACTTGGCCCTGCCTCTGGGCCCAACAGGCACCTCTCACCCAGAAAGTGAGAGGACAAGACATACAGAGTTCACTGCTCCTTCTTTCTCCTTTCACTGCTCGCTTGGAGAAGGCCAGTGAACAGGCAACAGAGGCCAGGAGGCCCCGGAGAGGAGCAGCAGCAGGCCTCCTGGTGGCTTGTGGGCCAGTCCTGCTTGCCTGGATATACAGTGCACTTCTGCATCAGAAGAACTTCATGTAGTCTGGCACTGGATGTCTTCTCTTAAAAAAGATGAGGGATTTTCTTGACCCCTGACATCAGTACGGACAAAACATCTGCTCATCTCCCAAAAGCTTCTGCACTCCCCTCCCCTCCTCCACCCTATATCTTCTGCAAAAATTAGCCCCCCTCTGCTCCATGGTTTGCTACAACCATGGTGTAGCATTATGATGTGTGGCATGATGCTGATCATGATTAGCTTTTTATCAGTGTTTGGAGGTGGTTTGCAAACAGGGTGGCCACCTATGAATCACCCCATCATCAAAAAGAAAAGAGGACACTGTTTTTTTACATAAAATTTCATAAGCTAATTTATATGTACAGATGCATGTTTAGAAATAATTATTACTCATTTAGGGTGCAATGCTATGGCCGTCTAGACAGTCTAGACGGCCATAGGAGAAGTCGGAGTCCCAGCTCCAACCTCGGAAACACGCTCTGAGGTCAGAGCTGGGACTCCGACTTCAGAGCGCCCTCCCTCTGCCCTTGCAGCCAGTGTGGGAAGAACTGTGCCAGCTGCAGTTCCGAGGTCGTAAGACCAACCTCGGAGACACCATTCTGTGGGCGTTCCAGGGGGCAGGAAGGGGAGGAGTAAGGCTCTGCCAGTATGTGATATATACTGGCGGCACCTCTGCCTCCCCTCCTCACGTGCCGGGGCAAAAGACTTAGATGGCCGAAATGGGCCATCTGAGTCTTTTCCAGGGTGGGAGGAGCTCAGAGATGACCTTTGCCTCTGCACTCCTTCCGCCCTCCGTTGGATGCACATAATCCTCCGGGTTCGGCGGAGTGTTACAGGCAGCCACATTTGATGGCACTGTTAATTTATTATTTTTGTATTTTTATTACCAGGAACGGGGGAGAGGTGCTTGTGAAATTTTCTGCCTCAGATGCCAAAATAACGTGACCATCCTAGGGTACTATACACTTTGAGTTTAGGAGGTGGGTGCCATTTGCTGCTCTGTCTCAGGCAGCAAAATGTCTTGGGCTGGCCCTGGTAGGCCTGTCAGTGTGGTTTGATTTTGCTACATTATCAGGCGGAAGGATGCTTAGATATAAAAAGCATTTATTCTTCTTTTCTTTTCTTTTTGTAATGATATCTTAAATATTCCTATGTGTAAATACTTACTCATATCCTAGATGTATAACTAATGTAATCCTTCTAGGTATGTGTACCATACCCAAAATGTACTTGGTTGGAACTTTTTCCAGTAGATGGATTTTCTGGGAACGGTGCAGTCTAAGTTGGCATTCTTCCCACAAACCTAGGGGCTTGTTTGCTAGTATCCTGAGGGACAAAATTGTTGTATGGTAATCCTAAATTCCTTTCCAATCTAAGCTCCTCGTCTGTAATGTAACTATTAATTCTGGGGATGCAGGGATGGAGGAAGAGGCAGAAAAAGTGGTGTTAATTTTCCTAGTGCATGAATGGCCTTTTCATCACCGAGGGAGGTTGCTGGCATTTTACATCCTTTCCAGGAAAAGAAGCTAAGTAATGAATTCATTATAAGTGACAGTCACTTGAAAGGAGATGCGGTGGGAGCAGTTGCAAGGGGTCTGCAGGAGGAGGGAAGAGTAAGATTCAGTGAAAATGCTCGTCTCTCATTGGGAAAGGGAGGTATTTAGTAGAAAACAGGCCGTGACAAAGGGCAGGGTCACACATGTATGCAATTGTGTGATGACTGCATGATCAAGTGGTCTGTGTGCCTGCTGAACGTTGTTGTTATTTTCTTTTTTAAAGAACGAAGGCTCAACACATGAGCTGGTTAAAACTAATTGTCATCATTTAGACCAGGGGTGGGGAACCTCTTTCAGCTCGAGGGCTGAATTCAAGTTTGGAAAAGCCCTCGGGGGCCACATTCCAGTGGGGGCAGGGCGTAAGGCAAACAGGGTGGAGCCAAAGGAAAAAGGGGTGGGGCCAAAATACCAGCATATTGTACAGTCATGCCTTGGATTGAGAGCATAATTCGTTCTGGAAACGTGTTTGTAATCCAAAACACTCTTATATCAAAACGAAATCCCCCCAAAAAAATTTGTACAGAGATTTTTAATTTAAGCCATACTACAGTACTTGTATTGCAAGACGTCGCTTGTATATCAAGTAAATTTTTTTAAATAAATATTTAAAAATTTGCTTGTCTTGCAAAATGCTCTCAAACCAAGTTACTTGCAATCCAAGGTATTACTGTATCTTAAAGCTCTTACTGCCAGTAACTACGCCTTGGGAGAGGCATTTCAACCTTTTAAAATGCTGAGAAAACTGTACAAAAGCCAGGAAACCACCAGACAATTGGTTGTCTGGGGGGAAAGGGGAAGAGGGTGTGGACATCTGGGAACCCCAGTGGGCAGATTAGGACCACAGGAGGGGCGAATTTGGCCTCTAGGCCTGAGAATCTCCACTGTGGTTTACATAATTGTGATTCTGAGGAGACATATTAGTGTAATACTTTTATTAGGCCAACCAAAAGAATACAAAAAATGTGCAAGCTTTTTAGATTTCCAGATCTATCTCACTGATATAGATTTTGGATTTTTCTTTCTTTCTTATGGTATCTACATTACCAGTTTTAGGCCACTTTGTCTGTCTGTCATGTCTTCCTCCAATGAATATTGAGAACTGTAGTTTGCTGAGGGGAGCTGAGAATAATTCTCTGTTAGAAATATCTAACTCCACCCACAGAATTAACATTCCCAGAGTTCCCTGAGAAGAAGAAGGGATGAGTGTAAAACTGATTTGTGGTGTAGATAAATCAGTGTAGTTACTAACACCCTAATATGATTTACTCTGAAGCCCAGTTCGCCTGCTCACGTATATGGCTAAAGTGTGAAGGGGGATATGGGTGCACACATAAGACCCATCCACAGTGTCCCTGCGCACCCCCGGCCGTCAGTTAGACCTTTGAGTGCTGAGTGCGAAGGTCTGAAGAGGGCTCTGTAAGCTCATCAGCTGAACGCGCTTACAGAGTTCCTGTGATCGGAAACCCGGAATTATGTAGCAAACGGCTGTGTGTGAACTTGATATCCTGCTGAGGATGGAGTGGGCGATAGGGTTAGGATACTGCATACTGTTTAAATTTCTCTATTTACGGAGGTCAGTCTTTGTTTTCTGAAGCCAGTCTCTATTTTTCCTTTTGGGAACAACCTCAGAGATGTTTGTGAGTGTGTTGTGAGCACACAACAAGTGTGAGTTACTAGAGTTGCCATTCTTTGGGTTTTTGTACACCGGGCTCCCCCCAGTCTCTAGATGTGGTGTCTGTGGGCACCAATGTACTCATGGGCACCACTCTTGATGCCCACCAGACTCCTTGCCTCTCCTGATTTTTATGTTATTTCTTAAGAGAGGGAGAATAACTGGGAGGCTGGTGTGCTGCAAAGCAAAGTGCTATCTTTGAGTTCAAGAGAGTTTTGTGTTTTGGAGCTCAGATCCCACCTCTTCCTTGTACTTAGGTTCCTGGGAAAGTTACTCTTCTTTTAGTCACAGCAGTTTGCCTTCTGGGAAATGACTGTTTTGTGACCAGCCATGCCCACCATGGTAGCCATTTTATGAATGGACCCCCCACCCCCACCCCATGGTAGACATTTGGCGAGAATGCCCAAGACACTCTCTCAATATTCCAAGTGTGCCCACTGCCCCAAAGAGGTTGGGGCCCCTTGCTATAGTTGGTAATACTTGTGGTGGGGGTGTCATCTTGTGTTTAGTATACATGCGTATTTATGAACATGTGCAGTGAACATTGTGCCAAGGCCAGCCCTGGACCAAATGGCCCCACAGGCAAAGAACATATTTGGCATCCCCTCGATTTCTTCAGTTGTTGAAGACCTGATGTTTTGCTGCACATGTAGACCATCTGATGACTTGGATGATTTGTATACATGATGTATCCCTGTCATACAGGGTGGCTGTTTCTACACTGCCAAAAATAGGAAATGCATCACTAAAAGAAGAGGACACAGATTTGTACAAAAATTGAATATGGTAATTTAAATATATAGATGCAAAATTAGAAAAAATGCTATAATTTAAATTGAAATACAGTTCATCTCACCATTGCATGGTAGACCATGAGCACATAGCGTGGAACACTGTGAGATCACTGAAATCTGCACAGCTGATAATAGTGAAGACTGCAAACATAGAGGCAACAAATACTAAAATAATATTTAAAAAATAATCACCTGTGTTCTAATCATCTCCCAGTCTGTTTTGTTTCCTTCAGCTCAGATATATACCTAGGAGCCAACTGGCCCCCACAACATTGGGGAGGACTTTCAGGAGTGATAGTGTCAACTACCTGAGTAATCTCCATGTTCCACAGAGTGACCTGGGCTTTGACAGGAGGGGACATCACACTAGCCAGGAAATCCCCCAGAGCCCTCTGCAATCCATAGGAAGCTTCCTAAAAGGTCCCCCGCTGCTGCCAAGGGGAAGAGCTACTGCAAGCTAAATCTAAACAAGAAGTGAGCTGGCCATGACAAGGGAGTAGATATAAGTAACTCCATACACACCTTTAGACCATAAAGGGCTAAAGCTTTTCCTGCCCAGCAGAGAAAACCAAAGGTAGAATGTAACTTGTTACATGTGCCAGGCCGATGACATGTCTGGACAGTCCCATGGCTGTCCAGGTGACCGTGACGTTCTGAGCTGCTCCAAGCAGGGCTGTTGAGGTTCTCCAGAGCCACCATTCTGGGAGTCCTCAACGTCAAACCCCAGACCACCTCCATCAGCTCAGGCAGGGAGACTGATGTGCAGCAACTCTGCATCAAGGTGGTGGGATCATTCACAGCACAACCCCATGCAGGTTTACTCAGAACCAGCATGGGTTCAACAGGACTAACTCTCAGGTAAGTGTGCATTCGAATTGCTGCCTCAGCAGCCACTCAACTGCCTGTTGCATTCCCACAAAAGTCACTGCTCTGGGCTTGTCTGCATCCAGTCAGGAGGCATGACGTCCTGCATTTCCTCTGAAGTGGGTAGGCACTTCTTATATCTACACACTCTAAAATCAATCTTCTGGGGTGTAAGGGTGAAAGAAGCCTCCAGGTTTCTGCTATCAGAGGTCTGGGGAACACTGACCTGTCCAGTGTGGAAATTCGCTGCAGCGGTACACCTCGCGATTGGTATTCCTTTCCTTTATGCAGAGCAAGCTGCCTAGCCTACAGATGCACCTGTGCAAGCACCCTGGCGTAGGCTGACCTAGGCATTATTGCTGATCCTGATTAATCCCGTCGTAGGAATCTTTGCGCTGTTAACTATCATCCTTTATACTTCCGGTGGATATATTAGAACAGTCTATAGTGAGGAGACTTTGGGGGCATTAATGAACTCCATCTCAGTTGGTAATAGTTCCCAAAAGAAAGGATCATAAAGCACCAGTGCTAACTCAGGCAGAGTTCAGTACAGTTTACGTTGTCAATGGCTTTCTGCCAGCCAGCATAATACAGTAGCAGGCACTGCAGTTATTAACCTAGAAATCTTTCCTTCAGAGTCTAAAATATCACCCAATCAGGAACCGCAGGGGAATGCCATGCGGTGTTATAAATGGCAAAGCTGCTTTCCAACTTAAAGGATAGCAGGGAAACATTGCTTTAGCTTTGATATTTACCAGTGTGGAAGGGAACATGGTTCTGGACACGTAGCATCCCCTTAAGCAAGTGATTTCCCCCCCTCCAGATTAGATGCTTCTTAGCTTGTGTTAGTTTAGTTAGAGAAAATCCTAACATTGTTTGCATTTAACTCCAAAGGAGGTTATTTCCCCCCCCCCCAACCCCTCTCAGTTTTAGGACAATATGAGGGTTTTAAAGATTATCAAGCAACATGGGCTTTTCTTCCCCCACCCCCCATTCATGGATATTAATCTGTGAAATGAATGTGCACCGACGAATTGCTGGCTTTGGAATCAGTCGCTGGTTGCTGTGTGTAAAGAATTGTATAAATAGGCCATGGGAGGGGAAGGATTTGTTTTTGGGTAGGATTTATTAAAAACAACGACCAGATAGCACTTTCAGATTGGGAAAGACAAGCACAGCACTAAATATGTGCTGCATCAGGGGGTTGATTTGTATATCTGCGTGTTTCTCTATCACCTGCTGTAAGCATGTACAGGCAGTCCCTGGGTTACAAACGTCCGACTTAAGGACAACTCGTACTTACGAATGAACCGCTGAGCCTCTGGCGAGCGCCAGCTGAGGCACTCGCCAGACTTCCTGGTTCCCCGGCTCTATGTTGTTTACGTAGAGTATAGCACAGTATACGTAAAGACGGCTGCAATTTGCATAAATGCCATTTTTAATGTATACTACGCTATACTCTACGTAAACAGCGTATCTTATGCCATTTCCTATGTAAACAATGTAGAGCCGGGGAGGTGTATGTACCTGTTCTGACTTACGTACAAATTCGACTTAAAGACAGACTTACGAACGGATCTCATTCGTAACCCGGGGACTGCCTGTATTTGTATTTTTTCACAGATCGTCCATGGACAGAGGAAAAATACAGGAAGCTCCACCCACCACCACTCTTCTGCCCTGTCAGCTCTTAGGATATCTCTAAGATGGTTATGTATGAACTGGGCCATTGATTGGGGGGAAGTGGAGAAGCACTGCAGGTTTCTTGCCCAGAGCCCACAAGTACCTGGAGTTGGCCCTGTGGGTACCTGCCCTTTTTGGTTATGAAACTCTGTGGAAACACCATGGACACTGACAGTGTCGTATGAATCAAGTCATGAACAGGGAGGGGGTGATAACAAAATTGACTATTCTTTCTACATTCTTTTTTTTAAATTTACTGAATTTATATATGAGATTTTCAGCAATACAATATAGCACAAATAACATAAAAAACAAAAGACCATATTCAAAGCAAAATATTTCTAGCATCTTTAAGAGCTTACTAAACTCACTTAACTTTTCTCAAGTGAAACTACACCAATTATCCCTGTTTCAGGAAAAACCTCACCTGCTGAGGTTCTGTCTGTCAGGCATTTGTTAAAGACACTATGGCCCTGAAAGAAAATGTGGGCAAAACCACATCCAATAAAATCAGTAAAAGACTTAAGGAATACTAAAATTATATAATTCAGTTTTTACCACAGCATGGCTGCCAATAACACTTTTAAAAAATGAAAGGACAATGATTTAGCTTTGACTTTACTGCAAATCTTTTACATTTCCTCTGAATGAGCACAGATAAACATGGTCAAACTGAGTACTATGTGTATTATTAACAGCCCAGTCCTATGCCTTACTCAAAAGTCCTTCTGTCTTCCATGGGATTTACTTCCAGGTATGTGTGTCTGAGGCTTACTTACATGCTTAGTCCAGAATATGCCACATTGATTACTTCTGAGTAAATGTGCACATTGGATCAGGTTACATGATGCATACATTTAGACTGAACCAGGGGTACTTTTGAAAACTCCTCCTCTGTATTTCCCACTGAAATTCTTTCCAACATTATAGTGTTATAGGATTACCTGGTCAAATCTGAAAAATAAGGAGCACTGGAATTCCATGTTTCAAATAAGGAACATCTATTACTCTGTAGAAATGTGACATTCAGAAACAAGGTGTATCCACTGCATCTTGTTTAAAGGACAACAATTTGCAAAAAGTGTCATATTTCTCTACAATATCTCATAACCTTAGGTCAATAAATATCAAGCCAGAAGGAAGAGTGCCACCTACTGTCTTACTAGCTTGTCTTCCTTTCAAAATTCTGACTTGCTCGTGATAAGTTTCTAAGGCTGAAGTCCTACTACACACAATTATCCGGGAGTAAGCCCCATTGAACTCAGTGTGGACTGCTTGTGAGTAGACATGCATAAGATTGTGCTGCAAGTGACGTTTCCAGGAAACTGAGGTCCAAACTGAAGGTGATGCTGGGAGATCTACGATTCACCACACAGTGGTGGAAAAGAAGCAGGGGGTGGGATGGGAGGATTTCGATCACAAAATGACCTGCAGGGGAAGGGATAAGCGAAGCACACCCAGACTGAGAGCCATCACTGTGATAAATCTGCAGCCTCTGAAGTCTGCATTTCTCTTAAAAACAAAACATCAGCACTGCGGGATTGATCACAGATCTCCTGTGCCTCATAATTTGGCCTTTAATTAAGTAATGTTTCAATGTTCTTTTACAAGTCCTGTGCTTTTAACAGCAGGCTGACAGACAGAAATTGAACAGGTGAAGCTTTTCTTGGCATGGAGATAAGTTAAATGGGGGAAAGCTCCAGTCACTCAATCTCTCCAAGTCTAGGAGCAGGGGGCAGTATCCAACTGGACATTAGCGCTCACGTAAATTATGTTGTGCTAGCCTAGCGTAAGAGACCTCTAGCACAGTACCAATAGCTTTAGGTGGCACGACAGGTTTTCTAGGGAATCCCGTTGTGCCAGCGAATGCTACTGGCATTGTGCCAGAGATCCCTTGTGCTAGTGCAGGGCTCTCCAACCTTGGGTCCCCAGATGTTGCTGGCCTACAGCTCCCAGCATACCCAGCCAGCATGGCTAATGGCAAGGGATTCTGGGAGCTGTAGTCCAGCAACACCTGGGGACCCAAGGTTGGAGAGCCCTGTGCTAGTGCAATGCAATTTACATTAGCACTAGCATCCGATTGGATACTGCCCATGGCCAGTAAATAGCTTGGAATATGATATTTAAAAGAAGCTTATCAAAGAAGCTATATTCTTCTACA
Organism: Shinisaurus crocodilurus; assembly: GCA_021292165.1. Taxonomy (NCBI): domain Eukaryota; kingdom Metazoa; phylum Chordata; class Lepidosauria; order Squamata; family Shinisauridae; genus Shinisaurus; species Shinisaurus crocodilurus. Next base: position 115,642,517 of record CM037878.1, on the reverse strand, counting down.
CAGCTCTGGAAAGAGAATCTTTTGTCATGTGAAAAGAATGGAAGTTGTCAGGAATCTATTTCAGATAGACGGTATGCCACTGGTAGTGACTGGTGCTTGAACAAGAACATACTGAATCAGTGAAATTCAGTATGAATTTCATATGCAAAGATTCAATGAAATTGCATTGTGTCCTATACGCAGATGAGGCTAGCCGTTATACGAATGCCCACATTTAACGTACTGCTATCATTTGAAGCTCTAGGAAACCCCTGTGCTGTTTCAGGCCTCCATGTGCATCCATAGTGATGCCTCTTTTATCAACAGGCAGGATTCCCAAATACAGTAATACCTTGGATTGCAAGCATAATTCCTTCCGGAACCGTGCTTGTAATCCAAAACACTCTTATGTCAAAGCGAGTCTCTGGCGGGCGTGAGCGGGGCCGATTTCGGCCCGCTACACCTGCTTGAGGCGAGCGGTTACATCCCTACGACTACTTGTATTGCAAGACGTCACTTGTTTATCAAGTCAAAATTAATTTTAAAAAATTTGCTTGTCTTGGCAAAACGCTCTCAGACCAAGTTACTTGCAATCCAAAGTACTACTGTATATGAGACTCGTCTGCCCTAATCCAGCAGGGGAGATGTTATGCAGAACCTGCTTCCGCACAGGAGCCACGCAGGCAGACTGGATGTGTTCACGCATCTCCGTGCAAAGCCCTTCCAAAGTGAAGCACAGCATCCAGTATGCTCCCCCCACACCATTTGTAGTACAAATCAGTGTGCTCATTTTCATCCATCCACAGCACCAGCTACCATCTTGGCCTGCATGTATGTTGTTGCCAGGACTAGCTCTGGGCTTGAGGGGGGTCTCAGCAAAAGTCTCCTCCAGTGGGCCCCCTCTGGTTTATCTGGTGGCAGCAGCGGCAGGCAGCTGGTCCCTGGAGCTGCCATATTGATTTCCCACAATGCCTCTGATGTAGCATTGCTCCTCCAGGGCAGTGTTCTCCAACCTTGGGTCCCCAGATGTTTTTGGCCTACAACTCCCAGCGTGCCCCAGCCAGCGTTGCTGGCTGGGGCACGCTGGGAGTTGTAGGCCAAAAACATCTGGGGACCCAAGGTTGGAGAACACTGCTCCAGGGCACCATGGGAAATTTAAATGATGTCTTCTGGACCCTCTGGGGCCTTGGCAGTTACCCAAAGGTGCTATGCATTGATGCCAGGCCTGGTTGTTGCACACAATTCTATCTGGGCGGCTGTCCTTAAAACATTCATGCTGAACAGTTGCCTTGAATTGCCCACAGAAAAATCCAAGTGTCTGTACTAAGAATCCTCTGCAGTGAAAAGATTTCTAGGATGCCGATTAAAAATTCCTGGCCAAACCTAGAGTCATTCAATCTGTGCAAAGATTAATATATTTCAGGTTGCTGCTCTGCGTCTTCCACAAAAATGCTCCCCGTATTGCTTTCAATGTTGTTTGGAGTTTCTTGCCTGTTTTCTTTTGCTACTAAGGTCAATTCCCACTATAATTGATGTATGTGTTTACTTAGCTCCCTCCGGTGACTTGAACAGCAAACAGAGCCAGCAAAATGCTGTAGTTTCAGATACTGCCATAGAAGTTACCACAAAAAACACTGTAGATGGGGGGGGGGGATTGCTCTGCAAGGTGCTGACTAAGGAGGACGTCACAGCAGCAAACAAAAATAACAGATGCCCATGCGTCTCCACTACTATTTTTATGCTGTTTCTTGAATCAGTTCCTTCTGGAGCTGAAGCCCAGTCTTTCAGATATCCATGAGTCATACAAGCCAGGATTTCAACTGCTGGACTTAGAACATGCATAATAACAAAGCAAGGCCTGCCTTTGGGTATGTACAAAATGTTTCCCCCTAAATCAGGGGTGGGCAACTTGTGCCTCCCCCAGATGTCTTGGGTGGGCACAACTAACATCCTTCACATTGGCAGATGGGAGTTGTAGGCCAAAGATATCTGGAGGGCCAGAAGTTGCTCATCCCTGCTTTAAATGCGGAATAATGGTACCCACATGTAGATTTGGTGGCAGGGCCAGCCGAAGACATTTTTGCATGTGTGCATGCTCACACACATATCAAAGAGTATAGTACCCAAGGCTAGGTAAGTTATTTTGGCACCTGAGGCAGAAAATCCCACAAGCATCTCTCCCTGGAAGTAAAATTCCAATGATAATCAATTAAATAACCAACAACTGGCTGCCCTTTAATGACAATCAAAATCAGCTGCCTCAGGTGGCCGCCTAACTCTGCCTAAAGATAGAGGCCCTGACCAAACTGTTCTGCAGAGGATATGGGGTGAGTGGATCAGTAAGGTTTGGAATTTACTACCATAATCATTGTGATTCGTGAATGCTTCACTAGACTTCCGCCTTGCTATTCAGCCAACATTGCATACGTTACAACTTAGCTCACTTTCAGAAGCTTGCTTTGAGTTTGTGGCAACACAGTGAATGTGGGTTCTGTTGTGAATGGCACATGTGGTCAAGCATTCATGTGGCTACTTCAAGATCAGGACCCTGGCTAGCAGAAAAAGGGCAGTGCGGGGCAGAATGGGGAAGTAAGCTGCAGCTGCGGGGGAGAGTTCTGCACCCTTCACAGTTCTGTCAATTTTTGCTCTTAAACCTGGATGCCCCACCTGCGATTGCAGCAGGTCTGGAGCCATGCACATGGCTCTTGATCTGTTGCCATCACATCTAGTTAGGTCCCAAGAGCAGATGGCAAATCAGCTGATTTGAGAATACAGCCTATATATGCCATGCTGTCAACAAATACCTATTGGCTTGTTTGGGGGAGGAAATAACTATCCTTGCTTGCCTTTGTTAGCTCTCTGAAAATATCTTTAGCTCTAGCGGCCTAATGAATTATTTATTCATTTGGGGTGGGGGAAGGGGGGGTGTTCATGGCAGTTTTAATTTGAAATGATCAGTAGTTTTATTTGGATATTTATTCAAGATGTTAAATGTAAATGCAACACCTTTGCATCCAGTGATAACAATTTACATCAGAGTTAATCAATCTCAAGGATTTTGTTTGGTGTGTGTGTGTGTGGTGTGTGTGTGTGTGCATGCCCCCCCCCGAAACACGCATTAAAGAAATAGAACACACTGATATGAAGAGTTATCTAAATCAAGGTTTCCACCATTTTTATGCAGAAAGGCTCTGTGGCTTGTACAGCTAAGTTATAGGAATGGCTCAGCATTTCCCTTTGCTGTGTCACCACGTTTTGGGGTGCCCTCTCTTGCCACACATCCTCATTCACACACACACGTGAACTTGCATGTGTATGCATGTAATGACGAACATGGGCCTAAAAGTATCTGTGGAGAAAGCCAACCTAAGCCCCCTTTCTGACACACACACACTCACCAAGGTGGGGGGAAGGAGACCCAGGGGGGGGAGACAGCCAGTCTCCACAGAGACCAAAGGGGACAAACAACATCTGCATAGAATCACCCCAGGGGGGAAGACAGGAAGCATCGCCAGGTTCGTCAATGCTCTCGTATATCAGCCCCATCTACATAAGACTTGAATACCTCGCCAGAGCAGACACTTCGGCACCCATAAGAAAGGACCATTCAACACCACAGGATGGGACCATTAAGCAAGTGGCTTCAAAGGGACCCCACCCCACAGGGGGAAGGCGTCACCCCACCTGACCCAAAAGGCCGCCCCTCAGGGAGGGTGTCAACCCACCTGATTGGCAACCCACCTGATTACGGAGGGAGGGGCTACCTGAAACACCAAGGTATAAAACACCCTGCGCAAGGGAACTGAGTTGTTGGACCTGATCAGCAATCTTGCCCCATGCTTGGGGTAAGGGATCGGCAACCCCGGGTAGCAGCACCCGGCGTGCTCCAGCTAGCTGAAATCACTGGCCACTTGGGTTGACCGGACCCCCGGGAAACCAAGCTGAAATCACTGGCCGCTTGGGTTGACCGGACCCCCCCGGAAACCAAGCTGAAATCACTCACAAGCCGCTTGGGTAGACCGGATCTCCGCCGGGAACCCAGCTAACCGCCGGGAACCCAGCTAGCAGCATGCGGTTGACCGGGCCTCTGCTGGAGCCCGAGCTGAACTAACTAGCTGAGAGCCCTGAAATCACGGTGTCCTTGAGACTTCTTGCTTGCTACTTTGTACCGTACTGATAAGCTGTATTGCTGGCGTGTGTCTGGGTTTGTGAAGGTGATTTTGTAAATAAACTTGTTTTATAAAAGATAGTTTTGTGGCTATAAGTTATCCCTTTGTTCTGGGCTAAGGGTGATAGTCTCTGGGGACCTCGGAGAAGGCCCGCCCTAGGACTCGCTACCCCCTTAGCATTGAACCCGTGCAGAAGACCAGGTTGTCGGTCTTCCACTGTATCTTTACCAGAGGTGTAGTGTGCACACAGCAGATTTATGTGCTATACTCCAAGAAAGTGGGGAATCACTACTGCTAACATGAGGAAAGCTCAAACACTCATTAAAGCCCCGAAGCATAGATTTTATTTTTACAGATTTTGTTCTCTCTCTCTCTCTCTCTCACACACACACACACCCATTACAAAAGAGAAAAATGGCTTGGTTAGTATACCAACCCAGTATACTACCCCTTGCACATGGACTTATGTACTAGTTCTGAACCTACCCAGACGCTACACAGTCAGTATCTGAGGCCTTCCTCTGAGTGCCTCCTCTGAGGGAGGCTCGGAAGGTGGCAGCAAGGGAATGGGCCTTCTCAGTGGTGGCCCCCTGATTCTGGAACGATCTCCCCACTGAGGTCCACCTGGCTGGCACCAACACTGTCATCTGTTTGGCACCAGGTTAAGAATGTCCTCTACTCCCAGGCATTTGATGGCATATGATGGGGCATTTATATCAGTTGTTCCTCTCAGGCCCAGTACCTTATTGTAAATGTTTTAGCTGTTTAAATTGTTTTAAATTTTGTGAACTGCCCAGAGAGCTTCTGCTTTTAGGTGGTATAGAAATGAAAATACTGATACTGATAATGATAGGCCTAACAGAGATTGGGGAAATTAGTGTCTGCCACATAAGGGGTTGAATCCACTGATGCAAGTGGACTTCCCCACCCCCTCTTCCCCACAGCAGCCCCTCCATCCCCCTAAAAATGCTACACAGAGAATCGGGAGACCCTGCTGAGTGGGGTGCACTGTGGCTTGGAGTGAGGGGGATATCCACAAAAAGCAGGTGAGCAGAGCCCTTCCTCTTGTGGAAGGTCACTCCCACTCGTGGAAGGCACATCCTGGATCCAACCCAAGGAGTGGAAGGTAGCAGTGGAGGCTGGTGGCTCTGATGGCAGCGGGGCTGTGTATCCACTCTGGATTTCACTCTGAACTTCTAAGAAGCTATCCATGGCGCTGAACCTATTTTGGAGCCAGGGTTCAGCACCGTGGATAGTTCCTTAAAAGTGCAGAGTGAAATCCGGAGTGGATACACAGCCCCACTGACATCGGAGCCAGCAGCCTCCACTGTGAGGTTGCACGATGGAAATGGCAAGGCAGGGACTGGGAGGCTATGCCACCAGGAGAGGAGTTTGGGTGTTGGCTTCGGGGGTGGAAATGGATAGATTTAGGGAGAAAGGAGAAGAAATACAGCATAAGCGGTTCTAATTCCCTGGCTTCGGAATAAGGGGAACCCAAAGACTTCACCTTCTCCTTTGGTTGCAGATAGTTAGCAAAATGCTATGGGCATTATATAATTTGGCTTGAGGCTTTCACCCCATTTTTTAAATTTGGAACTAAAGTTGAGAAAGCTGAGAGTAGCCTCTGTGCCGGAAGGCCCTGCCAACACTGGCTGGCCGATAGGGTTGTCGGTGTTAGAACAGGCCTGCCCCCGTCACTCTCAACAACACTTGTTTGATCTGCAGCATTAAGCAGGTGATCACGTTTAGGTCCCAGCCATGCGAAGGTGTGCATAGGAACAAGCAGGGCCAGCCCAAGATGCCTTGCTACTCGAAGCAGAGCAGCAAATGGTGCCACCCCCCAAACACACACACACACACACACACACACTCAGTCAAGTCAAGGTGCATAGTACCCACGGCTGTTCAAGTTATATTGGCACCTGAGGCAGAAATGCCAACACACTCTTCTCTCCCTCCCTGACAGTAAAAATTCAACGATAATAAATTAAATAACAATTTGCTACCCCTTCATGACACCGAAAATCAGCTGCAAATGGTATGGCCAGCCTAACCTCTGTGAATATGCAGAGCTTTTCATGGCTTGGACTTAAACCAGTTCCCCACATTCCTCTGGACAGTTGACTGGCGACTCCTATGTCAGCGGGGCTCCTTATCCAATCTTCTCCCCCCCCCCCTTTTTTTTTAAAAGAAAGCTTTATAGGAGCTATCCAAGGTGCTGAACTCCAAACCCAAACTAGGTTCAGCACCATGGATAGCGCCTATAAAGCTCAACGCTCAAACAAAAAGATGGACTGGATAAAGAGTCCCACTGACACAGGAGTCACCAGCCCCTCCCCCCCCCCGGTTGACAGCCCTCCATGCTTACGTTCATTGAAATCACTCTTTCCTCAATGAGTGACATTTAGGTTCTTTTGCTCTTCATGGAAGCAAAGTCCTTACAAACACACATACACACACACACGTGCTCTGCTTCTGACAAAGTAGGCATTTCAGTACTAAATGCCCAAGGGTGGGGGGGGGAAGGGATACTTGGTGAGATCTCTCTTATTGGGAGAAACATTCAAAAGGAGACCGAAGAACCTTTCAAGATAAGAAAGGCCAGATTAAAAATAGACAAAACACTTCCGCAGACCAATTGAGAGAAAGCAGGAGGGGTGTGCAATCTTTATTTCTTTGCTTTTCAACATTGTGTTGCTTGGAATGAGAAGAACCAAGAATGGGAACCTTAACTACATGACAGCTAGAAGCCAAGCTGAGAGCCATCAACAACTTGAGCCCTTGCTACCTGGGGGTGGGGGTGTTATTTTTAAAACTGAGAGTTTTGCAGTGGCATCCTAGGTGCAATCAGAGATCCTGTCATTACCTGCCCTCCAGACACCCATGCTCCACACTATGAATACTGAGAGCTATGTAGTTAGTGGGTTACATACACAGAAGTTGATGATAACACTCAACTTTATTTCTCTTTTCTGAGGCAGGTGAGGCTGTGGAAGCCCTGAACTGCGGCACTGGCTGGACTCAGTAATGGGCTAGATGAGAGCTAATAAACTGAAGCTCAATGCTGACAAGACAGAGGCACTGTGGGTAACTGGTTCCTGAGTCCAGGGATCCGGTGCATTATCTGTTCTGGAAGAAGTTGCTCTCCCCCTGAAAGACCAACTGCACAGTATGGGGGTGCTCCTTGATCCAACATTGTCACGAGGGGCTGAAGAGGCTCAGAACACCTTTTACTGGCTTTGGTTGATTCCTCAGCTTTCCTAGATAGGGGTAGCTTGGCCATGGTGATCCAGGCTCTGGCAACCTCCAGGCTGGAGTACTACAATGTGTTATATGTGTGGCTGTCCCTGGAAACAGTTCAGAAGCTTTAACAAGTACAGAATTTGGCTGCTAGAATTTAGTCTGGGTTATCTAGGTGGAGCCATATTACATCAGTTCTGAAGGAACTATACTGGCTGCCTGTTTCCTACCGAGCCCAATTCAAGGGGCTGGTGCTTACTGCAAATCCCAAAATGGCTTGCAGCGCAAATATCTGAAGGAGCACCTCCTCCCATATCACCCTGCACATGCATTAAGATCATCAGAGGAGGCCCTTCTCTGCCTGACATCTATAAGAGAAGTATGCATGTAGAAAAGAGAAGGCCTTCTCTGTGGTGGCACCCTGACTCTCTGGAACGCCCTACCAAGGGCAATATGTCTGGTGCTGACACTATTCCATTCAGCACCAGGTTAAAAACTTTCTGTTCACTCAGGTATTTTAAATGTATTGCATTTTTAGCTGGTTGAATAAGTTATTCCTCTCAATTTTCTAGTCTTGTTGTTTTAATGTTGTATTGAAGATTTGAATTTTTATGTATCCCTGGGATCTATTTCTGGATGAACTTTTTATAAAAGTTACCCAACCAGAAGAAAACCCATTTCACACATTCTGGAAACTAACCCCAGCTTGCCACAGAGGTTGCACTAAAGACATGATGGAGAGGCAGGGCGGGGAAGCCTTTCCTACCCCATTTCTGACTGTTTCACATCCGTTATAGGAACCGTACCAGAAAAAAAAGTGGCTACTAGCCAATCCCCGTTCTCTGACCATTCAAAATGTGCATTTTCCCAATCGAACAAACTGAAAAACATGCTGCAAACAAAAATGTGAGCGAGCCAAAATGAACTTTGAAGTGAACTTCGGAGAACTTCGGTGAGCTTGAACATTCCTGGTTCTCCCATTCCAAGTTTATGAAATGGCATGGGTGCTATTTGTTATGACGCAGCCATGTATAACATTAGCCTAACAGTGTCTCCACTGCAAAGAATCCACAGGAGGGGGCAATGGAGAATCACCAGGGGAGAGGTTGTGTTTAACCCTCTTGCTGCTACTTGCTGTTTTGCCCTGAAACTCCTACCCCTATGAGGTTCTGGAGCTGTGTTTGTGAAAGCCATGTAATTTCCCACTTAGGTGCTCACCCAGAGCCAATTGCTACTTGTTCCAAATTGTGTATGTGTGCGTGTGTGTGTTTCCAATGAACTACAGCTGCCTTATGGGTACTGCCAATTCGCACTTCCATATAGGTGTCAAGTTCTCCAGTGTGTCACACTTCCATATAGGTGTCAAGTTCTCCAGAGTGTAAAAGCTGTAATTGCCAGAACAGAAGTCCCATGGGGGAGATATAATTCATACAGAACAGCATTTTAGTGTGTGTGTCTTTCTATTATCATTGGAGGAAGAGAACGGGGAAAGCAGGAGGAATACATCACAACTGCCAACTTTCCCTGGAGAATTTAGACCAATATTTACGTTGATGTTATATTTCATTTGACAGGAAATATTTTCACCCCCACCCAGGAAATCACAGCCATTTGTGGCTTCTCCGTAAACTGTCTTCCAAGAACTCATTTGTTCTATATGGTTGCTTGTTGGTAGACATGAAAGAGCAACACAATAAGCAAGAGCACTCAGTGAAAATGCTGGGAATAGGTTTTAAGAAAAAATAAGAATCCTTACCGAGTTCCTTGAGTTTGAATGTTGCTCTGCTTGCTTTTTAATGGATCAAAGGTAGATAAATAACAGCTATTAGATCTGATGGCTCCACTTATTTTGGTGAGTGGCTTATAAAAGTCCTCTGTGAGAATATAAGCTGGTCTCAGTTCTATACACACTCAACACACCCGCTTTCATTCCCCCAGTTTAAGAAGAGTATCTGATGATTTATACCAGGAAGAACAGACGTAGGGCCTATGAAACTGTCCTAAGAATGCTAATTTCCAGGGCTGACCCCTTCTTCTGATCATATAGGATAATATGGGGAAATACATCTGCATTTTGATATGTGTCCAAGCTCTAGGAAGCTGTTGATTGGCCACATCTCCCTTGCATATGCACACCTTGCGTACATGCAGCAAACAGACGCATTTGGAATTGTAGCATGTAAGAATTGACATGTGGGTTGTGCACAGTTACCTATAAGGAAGTATCATGTTTGAAATGGCTCTTAGAATTATAAAGCCATTCAGGAGGACAATATTAAAAGGTCATCAAGTCCAACCCACCTCCTGCAATCTGAATTCTCCATATGTTTTGGCTCCCACCAATCATCCAAGCACCATGCACATGGATTCTGACTGAAGCAAAAGAACCAAGCTGTATGTGTCAAGGTTCCACCTGTACCAGGACACCTTGATCAGCTCCCTAAAGATATTTTGCCTCTTTAAGAGACCCTCCTGTATCAGGATGCCAATTCTCTGCCTTTTACCTTCCCTTCCCAGTAACGTGGGATTATTAGGCTTTAGGCATGGTGCAAAAGACACTCCAACCAACTTGATGTTAACAATAACTGTTTACTTTAGTAGTAAATTTTGGTATAGTAGATTCACAGTAACTTAAGGTAATTACACAAATAGAGCTGTATACTTTCAAAAAGCAGGTATAATAGAAATAAAAGAAATAATAACGCAGTTCTCTCTATCCTAGCTACTCTTTCACCTGTAACCTTAATAGAGATTCCTTCCCAGCCTAGCCCTGGCTGTTCGGCATTCTTTCAGTGATATTCAGTCTCTGCTTCTCTGTCTCTCTCTGCTTCTTGGTGCCTGCAGTTTCTCTGCTTCACTCTCCAATTTCGCTCTCTCCCTTTATATACCCTCCCACAGAACTAGGAGGTTACAATCATGTGACCTAAAACTGGGGAAATGAAACTTAACTCCATTAGGGGGAAAAGGAAACTTCTCTCAATGAAAAGGAAACTTTAACTCCATGAGGGGAAAATGAAGCTCACGAATGCCCCCTTCCCATCAGGAGATGTTTGGGCCTACAGGCTTCAGCCTAACTCAAGCCTGTGTAGGCCTCAATCCTTCACAGCATGTTATGGAGAGACTTCCTCCTCACCCCAGTCACAAGCCAATCTCTCTTACAGGCAGTGGGGCGGTGGAGGAGAGAGATTTCCTGAATTCAAATAAGGCAGGTATCCACTAAGCCACATGCAATCCACCAGCCATGTATTGTGGCCTGCCAGGTGTTTTGACCACCCCCCTTATGTTTGCAGTCCTAGAAAGCATGAACAGGAAGTTTATCAAGCACCTGTGAGTGGCCATACATGGCTAGTAAGCTGCAGTTGACTTGATGGATCATAAATTGTACAGGAAAGCTACTGCCTAGGTAGTCATATCAGAAACTGATATTGGAATAGCCCATAAGTAAACCCAATGCTGCTTCCACTGCCTTGTGGGTCAAGTTCAAGAGGGTTTAGGGCCAAGAAGATTCATATCCGCCCCCCTCCCTTCTCACTCTTCCCTGCAATGAAGGTAGCTTGAGATGTATTGGTGGCTACCCTTCCTCTAGATCAGGGGTGTTGAGCTTCAGGCCCACAGGCAAAATCTGGCCTGTCTGGGGGCAAAATCTGGCCTGCCTGGGGGCAAAATCTGGCCCTCCAGGGGTTCCCCAGATGGCCACGCCTCCTTCCCCTGGCCCCACCCCTTTCCCCCAACCACCAATCATTTGGTGATTTCCCGGCTTTTGTGCAGTGTTTGCCCCATTCTAAAAGGTTGAAATGCCTCTCCCAAGGCTTTGTTAATGGCAGTCAAAGAAGCTTTAAGCTAAAAGATGCAGGTAGTTTTGGCATTTTGGCCCCACCCCTTTTGCATTTGGTCTTGCCCCATTTTGCCTTTGGCCCCACCCACCACTGGAATGAGGTCCCCAAGAGCTTTTCCAAAATTGAATTTGGACCTCCAGCTGAAGAAGGTTTGGTACACCTGTTCTCAATTCAGTCTGAAGAGACTTTGATGCTGGGCATGAATGAGACCCAAACTCCAGCTGAAGTTCAATGCATGGTTTGCACGTGTGTCTTTAAAACAAACAAACAAAAACAGGATTGATGAGGGAAGGGAATCCAGATCAGGGTAACGGTGGGAGTGGAAGGGAGTTTAACCATTTCTCTTGCAGTGCAATTCAGACAAACTCCCAGCCCAGCCCAGCCCAGCTTAACTTCTAGATGTCCCAAGCTCCTAGTGGAGCTTCCCTCCCAGGGCAAATAGCGGCTTAGTGGGTGGGGTTTTCCCATCAGGACCAAGGGATGGCTAGGCGCGGGCCGGATTAACTACAAACAGAGGATCAATAACAGCCACAGAAAAATCTGAGAACAAAAAAGACAGCTGCACAAATAGATATGGTTTCCTACATGTTTCGGGGAAACTCTATGAAGGGAAGCATTTTATGCTTCTGCTCAGGTGAGCTGTAGTAGAAAACGTCCCAAATACTAAGTATTAATATGAAACATTTTATCTCTTGATAAAGTGTTTCCTCAAAACGCATTGGAAACCATATCTATGTATACATGTATGTCCTGGTCCATTATGATTTCCATCGCTGAGGAGAAGAAGAAATGGGCCAAGTGGGATGGAAAAAGGCAAGCCCAGGGTTCCAGGGTCAACCTGGTTCTGAGGCAAGGACAAGACCCTGGACAGAGACAGAGGTGCTGAGGCAGAGTCCAATGGCAAGAGTTCAGGACCAGAGGCAGCAATCCTGCTGCAGCTAAGGCAGAAGAAACAAGTTACCTCAGCACTGTCCCGGAACAACAGCCCAGAGCCTTCTAGTCAGTTCTAGAGAGTTAATACTGAAGCTGCATCCTGGGAGTGCTGCGTCTGGGCCATTAAAGGACCAGTTCCTTCCTCTGCAGTCACTGGCTTCATCTGGGCAGTGGGGTTTTTAATTGGGGACTTATTTGAGGGATGCTCCTCAGGACTTTTCTGATTCTCCGATGAGTCCGAGACCCATTCATTAGAATCTGGTGGGAAAGGGACCTCCTCCGGGTTCAAGGGACACGGTGCAGAATCTGGTACTGGAAGTTCAACTTGGGAAGGGCGAGCAGGAATGGATCCATCTCCTCCTCCGAGCTACTAGTGTTTGAGACATCTGCATCTGAAAAAACCTTTTTTGGAACCATGGCAGATCATTCCCTCCTTCACCCCCACCACAGTCCCAATTCAGATTACCCGCCCCCTAGCTCTTTAAAATTTTTTTTAAATGGACTTGCAACAGTGTGGAGTGCTGTTGTTCAGGATTCCAGCCACTCTGTCCTCCCCACACTCAGTTTTCTGTTTTTTCCCCAACAGTCAGCCAGCATATGATGCACACAGAACATGCTCAATCCTCATTGAGCTGTTTGAGGCTGTTTCCTCCCTTAAGACTCCCCCCCCCTGTATATATTACTTCTGCAAACCTAAGCCCACTGGTTTAGGTATTTAGGGTTTAGGGAGCTCCCTTTGGGGCATGGGTGGTACTGTTAGGGCTACATAAACAACGGCACTCACAGCTGGAACGCTGGAAATAGAAGGAATGATAAGCAAGTGCAAATTATACATTGAATTCATATTATACATTTATATTATACAGATTGAATTTAATGGGTATGACCTTGTGTCCCCATATTACTGCCTAGGCTTTTGCATCATGCCCCAGATCAGATATATGACTTTCCGTCCTTCAGAGGAATGTTGCAATGATAACGATGAGCAAACATGCAATGTTTGAGTTTGTTGAGGTTCTCAAGATGTCCATAAAAAAAAAAAAATCAGGGAAAATGCACATTTTTAGAAATGTGCATTTCCCCCCCCCACACACACACACAAAATGCACATTTTCCCCAATAGGTTAAAGCATGGAAACACTAATTTGGGGGGGATTTGCACAAATGGTTATTTTGAGAAGTGTGCATTTTGTGCAAGTGTACACTTCTGAGTGTGAATGCAAGTTTGGGAAATTGTGGGAAATTTCCTGAGAATTGCATTCCTCCTTGTATTCAGGGTTGCGAACAGGATGTGTTTGCATGATCTGTGAACAGGAACAAAATGCTTATACATCCCTAGCTGTTAATAGGGATGTCTTGTGAACCCATTGTCTTATGAAGACAGGTATTTAGTGGCACAATGACCAACTCACTCAACTCATCTTGAGCTGCATCCATCTCTGATACTGATATGGTTTTAAGGTTGCTTTTAATGTTTTACTATGTCATTATTTGTTAATGTTGTTAGTTTTCTGAAGTTTTGTAAACTGGCTGGATTGGGTCCAGAAAGGCAGTATAGAAATGCAATAAAGCAATCCATCAGTCTCAAGAGGAAGGAAGAAATCCAAAAAAATTAGGGGTGGTACAGGCAGTCCCCAAGTTAAGAACATCCGACTTTCAGACAGAACGGACTTAAGAACGGACTTCCAGGTTCCCCGGCGCTACGTCGTTTACGTAGAGTACATAGCGTAGTATACTACGCAATTTGAGCAGTTCACACAATTTGCGTAAATGCTGTTTTTAACGTATAGAGCACTATGCTGTTCCGACTTACATTCAAATTAGACTTAAAGACATTCTTAAGAATGGAACTCGTTCGTAACCTGGGGACTGCCTGTAATAGAGGGAATCCTAGCGGACGCTTCTCCCAGGGGCATCCAACTATGGCCATGATTGGAAACAGATGCCAAGGGGTTTCTTCTTATATCCCTATGTCTACGACTGACTGACACACCAAAATAGATACCTCTGACTGTCTTAAAACCAGTTATGTTCTTTGTCCCCACCACTGGGAGAATATTCTGGAAATGCAGATCTCAAACTAATTAGAAACCTAATTTATTAATAGTGAATGTCATCTTTAATCTGAGCAATCCTTTCTCTTCCACTGTGAATGAAACTGGCATGAAATGGATTGCTGTGATCTCTACTTAAGTCATACAGAGTAAAGCACTGAATTTGATAGCTATATATATATTGCAGTGCTGTCACGCCTGCTTATGCACTCTGTAAGTAACCAAGAGGTATAACACTGTGTGAAGATGTGTTTCCTTTTATGAGTTCTGCATTTGCAGCCATTAATTCCAAATGAACTCTTGTTGGCAGATGTAAAAATGGGACAAAATGGATAACACAAAACAGTAACCTTGCAGCAGTCCAATGATAATGCATTCCCCAGTATAGATGTCATTTCCCACTCTTCACAGAAAGGGGAGAAAATGTCTGCAGTTGAATGAAGTTTGCTGTTGTGGACTCTCTGCTGCAAATTGTATCTGATGCCACATTGGCCTGGCATTAGCAGGCAGCTTCTTTGGGCAGCAGCCAGGGTCCCAGTGCCCCAGCAGGACCTCCAGCTGTTGCTTGCCACGGGCTGGGACTGAGAGCCACCCATTTAATTTCCCACAATGCCCCTGATATAGTGTTGCTCTGGGGCATTGTGAGAAATTAGAAGGGTGGCTCTTGGCTGCCCAGTCTTGCCTGCTGCTGCACCAGGTAAACTACAGGGGCTGCTCTGACATAAGGGGGTCACCCTACACTTTGGAGCCAGCCCACATTGTTGCAGTTGGAGCATCTTTACATAGTAATCTAAAACATTTGGAGGACACCAGGCAGAGCAAAGCTGGCGGAGAGTAGGGTAGGAGTGTCTGCCCAAGCCAGTTCCCAACATTCTATCACATGATTACAACTGCAAGAATTGCAAAAGTTGCATTCCAATTAATATGCATATAATATTGAAAATCTTTTATTTTTTCTATATTGGTACATATACATTTACTTGGATTATTTTTATAGTGGAGTTTTACAAATGCAACAGCAATGTTGATGGATTTTAAAACGTGAAGAAAACTAGTTTTTTACATTCATAACTAATTACTTAGCAGACTAAACTGAAGCATACTTCAATAAACAAAAAGTTCAATGGAATGCCAGGGTATTGTAATTCAGTTTATTTAGATGAAGATTACAATCAATGAGAATTTCTCATTGATTGTAATCTTCATCTGAATAAAACCTGTGATTGTTTTTTCTTCGCCAATTCTTGGATACGCGGAGGAGTGCTTGAAAGGGCACAACGCAGGTCATTTTTAACCTCCAGTCTACTTCGTTGCTTTGTTTTCACTTGCAACAGAGTTGAAAAGCCTGACTCACAAAGATATGTCGACACAAATGGAAGCAATGCATGGATAGCTCTTTCTGCCACTTTTGGGTAGGAATCGCACATCAAGGGCCAAAATTCTGTGACTGATTTCTCATCCAACATATCTCTTGCTCCCGAATCAGTGTTCAGCTCCAGAAATTCATATTGACAATCATCAGGAACTTTTTCAACTGGCAATTTGAATGGATTTTGCACTAAATCCAACTCATCACTGAGTTCAGGAAAATATCAGCTGAATTCATTTTCCAGTGCTGTCAAATGCTGCAAAATTTCATTTTTTGCAAATTCTGGAAGCACTTGGTCATCACCACCAGCAACAAGAACTGATGACAGTTTCTCAAACATTGCAACATTTTTTATCTTGAATTTTCTCATTCAATTTTCCAGCTTGCTCATGAAAGCTTCCAAGGAACCAATGAATTTTATGATGTTTGTATTCCTTCCTTGCATCTGAAGATTCCGTTTATTCAGCTGCTCAAAAATGTCAACCAGATAGGCAAGGCGCATGATCCATTCCTCATCATTCAACCAGGCAAAAAATTCCATCTTCCCCTAACTTAAAAAAATAATTTGAGCTCCTCTCTAAGCTCAAATACTCGATCAGTTACATTTCCTCTTGAAAGCCATCGAACATTTGTGTGGAAAAGAAGCAAATGATGGCCTGCATCCATGCCAATACATAACTGCTTGAAAAGTCATGAGTTGAGAGCTCCTCCTTTGACAAAATTCACAATTTTAATTGTTTGATCCAAAACCTTCCCTAGTGGAGCTGGAAGTGTTTTTGAGGCCAGTGCCTGACGATGGATCATACAATGAATGCCTTTCATTTTTGGAGCTCGCTTTTTCACACTAACTTGAAATCCAGATTTTGTCCCCAACATAGCTGGTGCTCCATCTGTACAGCACCCACAGACATTCTCCCACAAAAGATTTTCTGATTCAAAGAAAGATGAAACCTTTTCCAAAATATCTGAGGCCTTGGTAGTTGTTTCAAGAGGAGAACAAAAGAGAAACTCCTCTTTAAATGAACCTGAGTGAACATATCTTGCAAACCAGCAATTGGGAACACGATGCCACATCAGTCAATTCATCAAGTTGAATTGACAATAAGCCAAATGCTGCAGACTTGATCTCCTGCACAACTTGATCCTTGATGTCAATGGCCATGTCGCTGATTCTCCTTTGAACAGTACTGTTTGATAGTGAAACCGCTGCAAGTTTTTTCTCCAATCCATTGCCCAACACAATTTCCACCATTTTGAGAGCACAAGATTTGATCAAAGTTTCCCCAATTGTATGTGTTTTTTTCTGCTTTGCTATCTCCAGTGCTACGACATAAGAAGCTTCAGTAACCTTGTGGTTCATTTCTTGGAATGCCCCTGTTGAATCCAGCTTCATCTTTTTTTGAGAGCATTCCCATGACATTCAAAAAAGCATTTGTCCTCGTCCTTGTGTTGAGGATGAACATTCTGCAAATGTTGCTTCAACTTCGTTGGTTTCATAGAATCATTTGACAAAGCTTTGCTACAAATAACACATTGAGGCCTTTCTTCTCCATTGATGATGATGGATGTGAATCCATGTTGAATATATGAATCATCGTATCCTCTCTTTTTGACACTCATGATGGGCTCCAAAATCTGTGACTAAAACCCAAGAAAAAGTCAAATATAACTATAAATGGAATATTTCCACAGATAACAAGTGAAATATTTATCTTTATTTTTAATTTTATCTGTGTCATAAAATAAGGTGTGATGTCCTGTAGACTATGTTCAATCTGTAGAATTGTAATTTGTAGAAAGATCAGTATTCCAACAGTTTGAGTCTGTAGTCCCAATTCCCCCCCCCAAACCCTAAAATCCCCCCCCCCAGTTGAGACCCCCTGTCATAGAGTTCCTTGTAACATGAGTGTTTTGCTAGTATTAGTAGAATCAGGACAGAAAACATGGATGAGGCTTCACTCTAACTTAGGTGGCTGCCATGGAAACAATGAAGCTTTGGTCTGGCGTTCATTCTCTCTCTCTCTCTCTCTCTCACACACACACACACACAGGCCTGGCACATACATACTCTAAATGCAGTGGGCCAAAAGGATGCATCTCTGGCTCACCTCTCCCTAACTATATGCAAAATGTGCTGTGTGATTAGTCATATATACACATGTACACTCCCATCCATAATAGATGTCCATCCCTTGTTTATGTTCAACAGATCCTGTGGGGAGGGATGTATGTGCATATATGACCAATCACACAGCATGATCTATGTGCTGCTGCAGCAGCAGCAGCAGTGTGTGTGTGTGTGTGTGTGTGTAAGAGTGTGAGATCAAGATTCACCCCCACACCTCACTGTGCATAGAGATAAGATGTGTCAGGGCCAGGATCAGGATGTGAGTGGCCATATTTTTAACTGGGGTGGGAAGTTTCCAACCCAGGGTACCTGTCTGTTATTGGAATGCAAGGCCTGAAATGGAAGCCAAATTGCAGTAGGCAGAAATTACTGCTCTCCTGACCAGGCAAGGGCAGATGATCAGCCAGATTCTTGGCGTTTATATCAGGGTTGGCCAATCCAGAAGCTTCATACTGCCTGCCAATCACAGGGACTGATGTTGCACATCCCTATAATCCCTTCCAGGTCTGATGAGTACTCTGAAATCTAACCTACAGCCCTGAATAATGGGGGGTAAACTACACATAATATTAATTACTAGTGACCATCACTAGGCTAATATGGTTCCTAGTTCACAGCCCAGAGTCCCTGACAAGGTGCCAGTGTGAACTTGCCGTGGCAGCATTTGTAGACCTTCTGTGTCGTAGTGCTCAGATATGCATCATAGTATATGTAGAAAGGATCCAAAAATAAATGCAACCAGAATCATAGAATCATAGAAAAGTAGAGTTGGAAGGGGCCTACAAGGCCATCGAGTCCAACCCCCTGCTCAATGCAGGAATCCAAGTCAAAGCATCTCTGACAGATGTCTGTCCAGCCGCACCTTGAATGCCTCCAGACTGGGAGAGCCCACCACCTCCCTAGGTAGTTGATTCCATTGTCTTATTGCTCTGACAGTCAGGAAATTTTTCCTGATGTTTAGGTGGAATCTAGGTTCCTGTAACTTGAGCCCATTATTCCGTGTCCTGCAAACTGGGATGAACGAGAAGAGATCTTTGCCCTCCTCTGTGTGACATCCCTTCAAATACTGGAGAGTGCGATCATATCTCCCCTCAGTCTCCTCTTCTGAAGGCTAAACATGCCCAGTTCTTTCAGTCTCTCCTCATAGGGCCTTGTTTCCAGTCCCTTTATCATCCTTGTTGCCCTCCTCTGAACCCTCTCCAGTTTGTCTATGTCCTTCTTAAAGTGAGGTGCCCAGAACTGGACGCAGTACTCAAGATGAGGCCTAACCAGTGCCGAGTAAAGGGGAATTATCACTTCCCGCGATTTGGAAGCTATACTTCTATTAATACAGCCCAAAATTGCATTTGCCTTCTTTGCAGCCACGTCGCATTGCTGGCTCATATTCAGTTTGTGATCTACCACAATTCCAAGATCCTTCTCACTTGTAGTATTGTTGAGCCAAGTGTCCCCCATTCTGTAACTCTGCATTTGGTTTCCTCTCCCTAGGTGCAGCACTTGGCATTTATCCCTGTTAAATTTCATTCTGTTGTTTTCGGCCCAGCGCTCCAGCCTATCGAGGTCACTTTGAATTTTGTTTCTGTCTTCCAGAGTATTAGCTGTTCCACCCAACTTTGTGTCATCTGCAAATTTGATAAGCATTCCCTGTACCTCCTCATCCAAGTCATTAATAAAAATGTTGAAGAGCACCGGGCCCAGGACCGAGCCCTGTGGTACCCCGCTCGTTACCTCTCCCCAGCTTGAGAAGGAACCATTGATAAGCACTCTTTGAGTCCGATTCTTTAGCCAATTGTGGATCCACCTGATAGTTGTTCCATCTAGCCCACTCTTAGCTAGCTTACTAATCAGGATATCATGAGGCACTTTGTCGAAGGCTTTGCTGAAGTCCAGGTATATAATGTCCACAGCATTCCCACAGTCCACAAGGGAGGTTACCCGATCAAAAAATGAGATCAGATTAGTCTGACAGGATTTGTTCTTGACAAATCCATGCTGGCTTCTAGTAATCACTGCATTGTTTTCAAGGTGCTTGCAGACTGACTTCTTTATAATCTGCTCCAAAATCTTCCCGGGGATTGATGTCAGACTGACTGGCCTATAGTTCCCAGGTTCCTCCTTCTTGCCCTTTTTGAAGATGGGAACAACATTTGCCCTCCTCCAGTCGTCTGGCACTTCACCTGTCCTCCATGATTTCTCAAAGATAATAGACAGTGGTTCTGAGAGTTCTTCTGCCAGTTCCTTTATTACTCTAGGATGCAGCTCATCAGGCCCTGGAGATTTAAACTCGTTCAGAGTAATCAGGTGCTCCTTGACCATTTGCCTATCAATCTCAAGCTGCAATTCTGCCCCTTCAGTCTGCACTTCAGGTTTGCCAGGGAGGTCATAGACCCTCTTTTGGGAGAAGACCGAGCCGAAGTAGGAATTGAACACTTCTGCCTTTTCTTTGTCTTCTGTTATCAATTTGCCATCCTCATTGCGTAGTTGAACCACCAGTTCTTTCTTCTGTCTTTTACTGTGCATGTATCTGAAGAAAGCTTTTTTGTTGCTTTTAGCATTCCTCGCTAACCTTAGCTCATTCTCAGCTTTAGCCTTCCTGACACTATTCCTGCAGTTCTGTGCTACCTGCCTGTACTCTTCCCCTGTAGCCTGTCCTTCCTTCCACTTCCTATACGTGTCCTTTTTTGTTTTCAGGTCATCTTTGAGTTTATTGTGAAGCCACATTGGCTGCTTCTGTTGCCCTCTGCCTTTTTTCCTTGTGGGAATTGTTTGCAATTGTGCCTTTAAAATTTCCTTTTTTAAAAACTCCCACCCCTCCTGGGCTCCCTTTCTCGTGAGAGTCACTTGCCATGGGATCTTACTAATCATTGTTCTGAGTTTGTTAAAATTGGCTTTCCTAAAATCCAGGGTACGTGTTTGGCTACACTCAGCTTTTGCTTCCGTTAGAATCAAGAACTCAAGTATAACATGGTCACTTTCCCCCAGAGTTCCCGAAACTGCCACTTTATCCACTAACTCGTCTCTGTTGGTTAGAATCAGGTCAAGGATAGCCGATCCTCTAGTTCCTTCCTCCACTTTCTGTAGGAGGAAGTTATCAGCAGCACAGCTCAGGAATTTCTTGGAGGGGCCATGTTTGGCTGAATAAGTCTCCCAACAGATATCAGGGAAATTGAAGTCTCCCATTACTACCACATCGTGCCTCCTTGAAACACTGGCAATTTGCTTTTCAAAAGTTCCATCCTCGTCTTCTCCTTGATTGGGTGGTCGGTAGTAGACTCCAACCGACCATCTGTACAATCCCTGAGATGTTTGCCTTCCTTCCATCTGTACCTTGTTTAATCCTGGCAGCAACTGTTTATTTTATTTCCCCCTCTAAGCCAATCCTTTAATGATATGGGTCTTTGTTTTCTTTGGACTGTAATCAGACAGTTTCTGTAAACATCTGCTCCTGCTTTAAATGGTTTTAGGAGCATCACATACTGTATACAGGCTATTAGGAGATATTATGGGAAGGTTTCATTGTTCCCCCAACTCTTAGCAGTGAATACCTTGAACATTATCTCAAGACTGGAGAGCTGGGCTGGTAAAAAGAAAAATGAAATCTAACAAGGACAAATATCGTTCCCAAGACCCACAAGAATAAAATGGAGGGAAGATCCAAGATCCAAGTACAGGTTTGGCAATGAGGCTTCTTTGATTCGTGGTTGAATTTGTGTACCCCGTATTTGGTAATGGTAAGCATTCATATAGGGTGGCCTTCCTCAACCTGCATCCCTCCAGATGTTTTGGCCTACAACTCCCATCGCCAATGGTCAGCCATTATGGCTGACCATTGGCCACGCTGGCTGGGGTGGCCCACTGATCGCTAACAGTACTCTCAGCACCCTCATCAAACTACAGTTCCCAGGATTCTTGGAAGCTGTTGTTTAAAATAGCATAAATCCAATAGAGTTTTTGGGCACAGTCCTATGCATGTTTAGACAGAAAAACATCCTACAGCTCCCATGCTGGCTGGGGCATGCTGGGAGTTGTAGGATGTTTTTCTGTCTAATTGCACCCGAAAACAGAAAAACAGATGTATGCAGGGCCAGCATCAAAGGTAGGCATAGTTGGGCTCCAGCCAAAGGCCCACAGCCTGGCAGGGGCCCACTGGCAAAGGCCCCCTAAAGTTGTCCCTCCTCTTCATCTACAAACTGCTTATTCCCCTGCCTCTCACTCTGGCCCAGACAACTGTGGTGTAGAGAAGGAGGAGGAGCAATCGATGCTCTGGCCCGGACAACATTAGTGGCCCAGGCAACGGTAGTAGTGAAAAGGCAGAGCAGCAGATGCTACTGCCTGCTTGCTCACTGGCTCTGTGCCCGTCAAGCAAGCAAGCGGTAGCAATCATGAGAAAGAGGATGAGGAGCCAGAGCAGCTGGTGACAACGAGGGTGAGAAGGTAGATTCGCTGAGGGAGGGGCCCCATTGAGGGTGTCTTGCCCAAGGGCCCTCCAACCAAAACCTGGAGTCAGCACTGTCCCTGCACACAGGAAACTAGTATGTCAGGGTGAAGGGTCCTGTGCTAGTCCCCTTCACGATATGCTAGCTTTCTGTGTGCAGGGAGGTTTTTTTCTGGTGGCATTCAAACACATGAACCTCTACATACATTCTGATATGACACAGTCCAGGAAAAGCTGTATCCCATAATTCTGTTGCATATGTAGGCTAATTGTGATTCAACAGTCACGGGATTGTATCCAGTGTTAGCCTTACTCTGAGCAGACCCACTGAAATGAATGGGATTTAAGTTGGATTACCATTGGATACAACTCACGGTGTTTAGCTTATTATACACATTTTTCCATTTGACACATCTGTGACTTATTTCTTAGTGGTTTCAACACAGAGTGATATATATTGAGAGATGGTATTTTTATCTAATAAACTGCCGTATATTATGACCACAGTCTACCAAATATAAAGAAAGGAGAAAGTAAGCAGGGCCCCTGTAATCTCACCCGGAAAACTGCACAAAGGCAAGAGAGGCCCAGTTAGAAATTAGATTCTTTCCAGTCATCTCAATTTGTAGTGACAGATGAATCTTACTGCAGAATGAATGCAGGTGAAACAATGATGTCATTCACTCATTTTCACAACACTACACTGCCAAAAATAACTGCCTAAACTGTAAGAACACCAAGGCCTTCCTGCTGTGATAAAAATAACAGAACAGGGCCATCTGTACTTTGCTCTTGGGGGGGAAAGGGAATAAAATCGCTCTTCCTCCCCCTCCCTTTCTTTCATATCATGAAATGATGTATTTGTTTTTCCTCAAAAAAACTCACTTTAGAGTTTTCCGATTTCATTGCAGGAGTCAAATAATTCATTGCAAGCAAGCAATCATGCATTTTTACTTGCTGCTTAGACAAATAATTTAAGTAACACAATAGCTTGTTATGCCTTCACAGATAGGGGAAGAACGAAAAGGATGGGGAATATGTGGGAGGAAACCAACTCAGTGAAAATTATTTTTGATGAGCTTTGATGTTCCAAATGTTTCTTGATGTGGTGTGGGTTCCAAGGTGCACCCTGCAGGTGGCTCTGCTGAGATTGTAAGCTCCGCCTGAGATCATGCCTCCACGTCCTACCTGCAGTTCCTCTTTTTCTAGAGTTATGTGAAAGTGTAGAGCAGCCTCCCCCAATTTGGAGCCCTCCAAATGTGTTGGACCATAACTCCCACAATCCCTTAGGAGTCATAGTCCAGCACATCTGGAGGGCGCCATGTTGGGGAAGGCAACAGCTTGCAGTGTCAGAGAATTCTATTAATTTATTTATTATTCAACAATATTTATGGATCGCTTACGTTAAATAAATTTCTTATTACATTCTTCACTCTCTGTGACAGATGGGTGAGAAGCACAGGGAAGAGATCTGGGGACCGTCCACAACAGTAATTCTTCTTTAAGAATCCAGGGCTTGAACCTGAAACATTATAATAACATAAGAGGAGCCCTACTGGATCAAGCCAAAGGCCTACTTCATCCAGCATTCTATTTCCCACTGTGGCCAAGCAGATGCTTGTGCCTATGGTAGGGTCGCCAGTTGTGAATCACCAAAAAGAGGATGTACATCGCCAAAAAAGAGCTCAAAAGAGGACATCCATTTGCTTAAAATCAGCATATACTAATTTATATTTATAGATGCACATTTGGAAATAATTATTATGCTTTAAATAGAAATACAGTAGTACACCTCATCATGGTGTGGTAGACTGTTACCTGTGTGCCTTGCTCAGTCTGCTATCCAGGTGCTGTTGCTGGGCAACTTCAAGGCCCAGTGATTCCTCCTGATGGTTCTTGATCTTTACACTAGCGTGGGACTGGACAGCACTCCGAATAGGAGACAGTCCTATGGCAGCCTTTCAAACAGAGGATTACCCTTTATAAAAGAGAACACATGGCTTCCGCTGGCTCAGCTTGTCTGAGCGTGGAAAGCTAAGCAGAGTCAGGCCTGGTTATTACTTGGATGGGAGACCCCTCCTCTAGTTCCCTGCATTGAGCAGGGGGTTGGACTCGATAGCCTTGTAGGCTCCTTCCAACTCTATGATCTATGAAATCTATGGCTACCTTAAGCAGGATCTGAGTGCAATGGCAGCCTCCTACTGGAGCTCCCAGCAACTGGTATTCAGAGGCACACAGTAGCAACCATATTAAAATCCCCCTCTATATTGCTCACCAGCAAACACTTTCCTGCCTTTGATCTTTTCTCCTCCTGCTGTAGGACTAATCCCTTTTATAGGGTTTAGGCTCCTCCCACTAATCCCTTTGATAAGATTTAGGCTACTTCCTTCATAGAAGTAGGACTACATCCCCTTCCTAAACCATATCAAACTGATTTTGCAGCTAGCCAGTTCATTGAGGGACTTCCCTCCCTGCATTACAACATGTTTTCATGTGAGTTTATACAGTCTCCATAACAGCATAAAACTGAGTTTGGCTTGTCTACTGTCCTGCATAAAATATCTAAGGATTAGATAGGCCTTTGGTCTGATTCAGCAGAGCTTTCCCCATGTTTGCGTTTGTTAATAAGCCTAACTTTTGGTTAATTTGACTAAGCCATCATTTTCTCAGCCATCATTTATGCATAGGGCATGGGTCCCAACCTGTTTGGATGTGTGGGCAC
The DNA here is from genome assembly GCA_021292165.1 of Shinisaurus crocodilurus. Taxonomy (NCBI): domain Eukaryota; kingdom Metazoa; phylum Chordata; class Lepidosauria; order Squamata; family Shinisauridae; genus Shinisaurus; species Shinisaurus crocodilurus. The sequence goes on along the minus strand of CM037878.1, from coordinate 115,617,652 downwards.
ATTTGGGAATCTGAGAAACTGCTGTGAGCACTACCACAAAATGGCTCCCACAGAGGATGTGGCTAGTCACATAATGGCTGCTGTGTGGGCCTGGCTAGTCAAAAGACAAATAACTCACACAAGAAACTGAGTACAAGCAGAGAAAGTCTGAACTCCAAAGCAAATCTATATATTTGACCCCACAGAGGCACAACAAAATAGCCATTTAAGATTGTAATCTATGCATGCTTATATGGAACTCAATGGGAATTACTTCTGAGAAGGCCTACGTAGGGTTGCTCTGCTTATCCTGTCCACATACACAGACTTTTCCCCAGCCCCAAAGGAAAGGAAAATGCCCTCAGGCCCAAAAGGAAAGAAAAAGTTTTCCTTACCTCAATCCCAGGCTCAGCCACTCTGTTCCCCAACATAGTGAGATAAAGGGGCAAAAGAGAGAAAGAGGGCAAGACTAGGGACTGGGAGGGAAGGGGGAAAGCAAGAGAAAGAGCAAGGCTAAAGGCTAAAGGAGAGAAACAGGCAAGTTCAGGATCACAAAGCAGAACCTGGTGCTCTAATGTTTTCCAAGGTTTTTATTTTTTTTAAAAAAACCAACAACAATGTTTGAAGGGGCAGGGAGTGGAGAGCTTCACAGGTGCCATTGGAGGTCCCCACCAGCAGCACATTGCGGACCCTGGCTCCAGGGGAGGAGAGAGAACAGAGATTGAAAGCTTACAGAGTTGCAAGACAGTACCCCAGTTAGATCTCCCTCTCATAAGAGTCCTACTGCTCTTTAATCCAGTAGGTCACAGTAGCTATTAATTCACTGGGATAGTTTAGGGTAGCAGTAAACCTGGAGGAACCACACACCCATATAATTTGGTCTGTCTACTGATCCCTTGTGGTGCCTGGGTAAAGTTTCACACCCATGTCCCTGATCTTCTCTCTCACTTCTCCTCCCTGACCCGGAGGTCCATTGCCCAGTCTTTCCTTGCCTCTCTTTAGCATCAGGTTCTCTGACTATCTTTTATCCACCATGGTTCCTGAGCTGAGAGTGCACCATGGTGGTGCTGGGAAGTGACACTAATTTGTTCCTGCAGCAGAAGTGCTGCCACATAGGATGTGCTGCTCTAGCTTGTCACCTACAGTCACCTGGTGGTAAAACTTGCCCCAGTATGCAGAGTTGGTTTAATAGCATTAGAAACTTGTTTTTTGAAAAATACACTTGCAAAAACCATTCCTCATTTCCATGATTATTTAAGGGCCAATTCACATGAACCAAAATTGGTCCCAAGGCACACAAAGAACCAATGTCAATTATAGCTGGGTGTGTGATGAAGCAGGTGGCTGGATTCTTCCATCAGATCAATTTTCAGTGTGCAGCAAAGTGAATGGAATCCATTCGTCTCTGACATTTTTGGGGGGAGACACGATGGATCAAGCAGACAGCAACTTGATATAGCCAGTTGTAATGCACATTGGCTTTCATATGCACTTGGAACAAGGTTTTTTTTTGGGGGAGGGGCTTATTTGAATCAAACCCAGTACCTCTTTCTGTGTCCTTCATAGCACAGACTGTAGTTGACTATTATTGAAAGTCAGTTACGAGACAGGAACATCCGGACTTGTGATGACATATAAGCTAAATCATTTACTAAGCACCTAACTTTTATAACTTTCTTCAGGAGGGATGCTCATGCACACACACACACACACACACACACACACACACACAAGCAAAGGGGGTACAAAGCTCTTCCAAAATTGCAATGGTAGGATTGTATTCCACCCAGATAGACTATTGTAGGACCCTGTTAGCTTTGACTCTATCTCCTACACATTAAAAAAATGATTGAAAATCCTAGATTTGAGTCTCACAGGAAGTCAAGCCCTGGAGAACTGGGGCACTACCAATAGCCTAGAGGAGAGGAGACCCCTTACCTAGTTAGGGCACAATCCTATGCATGTTTAGACAGGAAAAAGTCCTACAACACACAGCATTCCCCAGCCAGCATGGAGGGATCCTATCATCCATTACAGGGAAGGAAGAGTGGCAGAAGTGATCTTTGCTTCCCCATCCTCCCACCATGCACATTTCTCTAGACAGGCTTTTTAGCCCATCTAGTGAGGGCACTTCAGAGGGGGTCAGGGGAGGAGGCTGAAGGAGGCTCAGGATAAATTGCCTCTCCAGTCTCCATTTCCCACTCACCAAAACGCCCCCTTTCCTTCTCCTCTGAGGTCATTTTTCTGACCTCGGAGGGCAGCCAGCATGGTTCTTTCCGCGCTGGCTGCGAGGAGGTCAGGGAGGAGGGTCAGATCTCCAACTCCCCCTCCAGAGCTTGGAGAGCTGTCTCTGACCTCAGAAGGGGGAATCTGAACAATCCAATGGTACCTGGGATGCTTGCCCAGGGACCATAGGATTGTTCTCTTTGTTAGTTGTAACTTGATCAAACTGGTGCCCAGGCATGCCATACCCTCCAACATTTCACAGATGAAAATAGGGACACACATGTGAATTTGTAAGATTTTGTATGGTTAAGCAACATGAAGGTGTGATCCAGAGGGTGTGGCCAGGCAACATGAGGGCGTGGCCAAGGGTATGGCCAGGCAACCAAAGGGCAGGGTCAAGTACAAAAGTTATTAGAAGAAACACACAAAACTGCAGTATTTTCTCCCTCTCAATTAGAACCTGCAGTTATCCACTAAAGCTAAATGGTGACAAACAAAATGAAGTATTTCTTTGCCTAGTGCATAGTTAAACTGTAGAATTCACTGTCACTAGATGTAGCGATGGCTGCCAACTTGGAGTCAACAGATTCATGGAGGTTAGTATCTAGTTTCCCTTCTCAAGGCATTATATTACGGATAAGGCTATCAATGGATTACTCATGATGGCTACATAGCACCTCCAGGACTGGAGACACCATGCCTCTGAATACCAGTTGCTGGGGAACATGAGTGGGAGTGTACTGTTACCCTCATGTCCTGCTTGAGAGCTTTCCAGAGCATCTGGTTGGTCACTGTGGGAAGCAGGATGCTGGCCAGATAGGCCTTTCCAGTAGGGCTCTTTTTATGGTCTTATGGTCTTAACCTAGCACAGAGAGGAAGGCATGAACACTTATGGGTTGAATAAGGAAACCTGGAGGTTAATTTTTGAAAGCCAAGTTCAGAGCACAAGCCTTTTAAGGGCACAAATTGTGTCAATCTTCAGAATAAATTCATGAGAAGCTGCCCATTATAAGTCTCTGACCATCAAGGGCCATTCCTGGAGCTCCGATAGGAGCAAAGTCTAGTTTTACAGCCTGATGCTATAAATGTTCATTCAAAAGCTACTTCCACTTCTTCCAATGGGGCTTTACTCTCAAGGAAGTGGCCAGAATACTGCCTTATAGCACAATCCTAGGCATGATAACTCAGAAGTATATCCCACGGAATTCAATAGGGCTTACTCCCAAGTAAGTGTACAGTTGAATCACACTATTAGATTTAGGTAAATTCAATAATAAGTTGTCAAGGAGGGCCACTGGTATTGACTATGCTTTGTTAAAAGACTCAGAAGGCCGAACAGTTGTTGTTGTTGTTGTTGTTGTTATTATTATTATTATTGAGAAAGGGTATGCCTTAAATATAAATATATTCTGGAACAAACTATTTCAACCTTTATTCTTTTTTTAAAATTCATGGTTAGAGGTTAATAAATATTTTTCCTTCCCACAATTCCTATATCTTGCATCTGAGCACATATATCCAGTATTAAACACTGAAGCTCCATGTTTTAAAGCAATCTACAACACTGACCATCACATCTTGTGGCAGCAAATTGATTATGCATTGTGTGAAGAAGTATTGTGTAATTGAGGGATAATTGTGAAATGCTGCTCCTTGCTAGAAGAAGAGGTAGCACCAGGCAGCAGCGCCAGCGCTAGGATAACTTTTCCAGAATTATATTGTTATATAATATCTTATATATTATACTGATTACATTATTATATTATATATTGTTTTATAATATTTTATAAGTGGCTTTTGTAATATTTTTTAAACCTTACTTAAACCCTTAATTGTTGATATCTGGTGTTTTTCATGGGGGGGGGGTGTTAAGTGCTTGCAGGGCAATCTCTTTCTTTTTGTTTTAACATTGTCAGGATCAGCACAAATTCAACAGGTGAAGCTTACCCACTCACCCCACACCCCCAAACATGGAGCTTCAGAGAGAAGGGGAAGTTTCTTGCATTTCCTTCTGACACTGTACCTCACCTGTTAGAGGCACAGTCAGCTCTGTTAGGAAATAAAATCTTTGGCAATATAAAGATAGGAATCATGTGATAAATTCCCTCATTCAACTCTCCCCTGGTCCAGGCCAGTGGGTGCAGCCTCCAGCTCCACCTCCTTTTCAGCAGGTGGAGCATGTGCGCACACACACTCATCTGGCCCTCTCAGCGTCTGTCTCTCCGTGGAGACCCTGTGGCTGTTCAAGCCTAAGCACTGAGCTACTCTTAAAGGGGCCATGCCATGGGCGACATTTTAGCTAAGCTAAAACTGCAAGCTTAGCTGCAATTTTGCCCATGGCATGGCCTCTTTAAGAGCAGCTTAAAGTAGCTCGCAGTTGCGGGAGCCAGGGGAATTCGGGACTCTGCATGACAAAGTGAGAAGCCGTGATGGCTTAAGGGTTTTTGTGATTGTCCCGTGGCAATTATAGACTATGGCATACTCACCTTCATTACTCTATCCATTTATTGGACCATCTGATGTTTGCATATATAAACCACCACTCTTTTAAAAATGGCTAATAGCCTCGAGTAGCTGAATGTGCATTTCAATTAGATGATCTCAATATCTGCAGGATAAACGGTGATAAAGGGAAGGGGAAAAGAAAGAACTGCATGTTGCAAACCTGGAAGCAATATGCTTATTTTAACTTAGTGGAGACTGCATGCAACCCTCGAAATGTCTAAGTGGCTCAGAAGCTTTTGTTTGAATCCTGAAGATTCTCAGTCACTTGGCCCCATTTGCCCTTTGTGACATCATCGACATCTGATTGGCATTTTTATTTTCTTTACCTCTGTCTAGTGACATCACCATATCAGACACATAGACTGGGTTCAGACAACACAATAAGCCACACTCAGGGGTTGAGTATGAGTTGAGTGTGGGTTGTCGTTGAACCACGGGTTGTTGTTGAAATGTTAACCACAAACAACCCATGAAGAGAACCCATGGTTTGTTGTTGGGTTGTGAACTGTGGGTTGTTCACCATGGTTTGTTCTCTTGGCTGGAACACGATAACCCATGTTCCAATGACAACCCATACTCCACCCTTGGGTGTGGGTTATCATGTTGTCTGAATCAAGTCACTGTGAAAGGGATGATGTCAGGATACTTATTGGATAGGATCACCCATGACTAATTCAGAGGAAGAAAAAGAAACTGCTGCAAGAGAGGGAATGGCACTCAAGAAGCAATAACCTGGAAAAACAATGGTGCCGAATGGGATTTTTAAAAGGAGATTATGTGAATATCCACACAGTGTCAACCCCACCTTTGACCCCCAAATGGAAATGGCCAAATAATATTTGATGCAACCATAATTTATTCCCACTATGATGCGTAGTTAGTAGATTTGCACACAAAAACAAATCCCATTCAATTCAGCCTGCCAAGGCCAAAAAAAGAAAAAGAAAAAGTCTTAGTGCTGAATAGGTTGGTCTGGTGTAGTTTGTTGAAATCTGGCTTGTCTTCTGGGATGCCCTGGAAGAAACAGGGATGGGATTCTAAGTAATGGTGGCAACGAGGACACTTCACTAGCCCCAGTAGACCACAGTGAGGCCATAGGATTATAAGTCATCCAATCATTTCTGAAGAGCCTGGGAAATGGGACTCACCACTTGGCAGGGTCAGAGAGCCTCCTGGCCAGAGCTTAGAAGATGTTTTTTATTTTAAAAAAAATAAAATTAAAAGCTTCAAGACTAGCTTAAATTGCTTAAAGCCCTTATTACAGTAATTGAAACATTATTCTGTTCTGGAAGCAACATCAAACACTTCCTTTTATCAGGCTGCCTATAGATATTAAGAAGGCTAAACCAAGCCAGTGTCGTCTCTGGGGTAAGGAACGGCAGAAGTCTGTTGGCTCTGAAGAGTACAAGTATGTGTGGGATTTTTTCCCCGCCCCGTTGATACAGGTCAGTGAATCCATTAATGTCACCTGATAAGAAAGTCAGGACCTTAATAAAAGAAAGAGCACATGTCCTGGGAAAATGAGTTCTTGTTTTAATTCAAAACAGCACGTTGTTCTTGTTTTTTTAAGGGGATAGAATTTACTCTTCATTTTAAAAGCAGCACACAGTGTATTGTACAGAATAGCAGCTCAGTTTCCAAATAAATTCTAGAAAAGATCAAAGATCTTTGAAAATCAGTCATTTCATTACAATGTACTGAGTAAGTATATAGTTCAGAAGATTCTCCCAAGGCTGATATTATGTAACACAGTGGGCGAGAGTCACCAAAATTAAGAACCTGAGGGCACAATCCTATGCATGTTTAGACAGAAAAAAAGTCCTACAACTCCCAGCGTGCCCCAGCCAACATAGCTGGCTGGGGCACACTGGGTGCTGTAGGACTTTTTTCTGTCTAAGCATGCATAGGATTGCACCCTAAGCTACAATCCTATATACCCTTACCTGTGAGTAAGCCCCATTGAACTTAATCAGACTTACTGCTAAGCAGACATATATAGGATTGTGCTGTAAATCTTCTTGATTTCAAAGGGAGTTCTGTGCTTAAATTGCCCTTAATGGGATTTTAAAATGGGCAACTTTGACTGGATTAGGTCCATATATTGGACTAAAAATCACAAAATGTCTGCACATTCTAAGCTGAACTTCCTAATGAAAATTAGTATGACTGCTTCTTTAACCTTCTGTTCTTATATGTGCACTTATATAGAAGTGTAATAATACCATAATTCCCATGATATTCCAATAAATACATAGTGCACTGAAAATCAAAAATTTGCTGAATGTTGACACTAGCTGACTGCAGGGCCAGCGCTACCACTAGGCCAACTAGGCGGTTGCCTAGGGCGCATAGCAGAAGAGGGCGCAGAACGCTGTGCTCCTCTTCGCTGCCGGCGCGCTCCTGGCCGCCCACCCTCCTCTCCGAGAAAGCCAGGTAAGTGCGCCCGGAGTAGTGGTGGGGCCGAGCCTGGGCGCCTCCCCCCTACTTTGCCTCGCCTCCACGCCGCCTCCCACCTCGCCTCGCTTTGCCTCTGCGCCGCCTCCCCCCTGCGCCGCCTCCCCCCACCTCGCCTCGCCTCGCCTCGCCTCTGCGCCGCCTCCCCCCCGCGCCACCTCCCCCCCACCTCGCCTCGCTTCGCTTCGCTTCAACTCTCCTCCGCGCCGCCTCCCCCCCCGACACCTACCTTCTCCGTGCTGTTTCCGGAGCCCCGCCCGCGCTCTGTTTTGGCGGGAAGTACCAGGGCAACAGGGCTTAAACAGCCCTGTTGCTCTGGTTTCCCCCGGCCAAAAACAGAGCGCGGGGGTCCCTTTTCGGAGGAGGCGTCGGACTGGGAAGGTAGGTGGGGGGGCGGCAGTGGCAGCGGCAGCGTGCGGGGGGGGGTCCGGTGGCGGCGGGGGGGCGGGAGGTTGCAGAGCAGGGCTGCTTTCCGGAGCCCCCCCCCACGGCACGAGGGGGGGCGCTAAATATAATTTAGCCTAGGGCGCCAAACTGCCCTGCACCGGTCCTGGCTGACTGTCATAGCCATGAAGCACACACACCCTCTACATGCTCCTGAGGCCAACTTGTGCCTAGGACAATCCTCTTGCTCCCCCCTCCCCGTCCCAGTGGCTGCATGTCTGGCATTAGTGAAAGAAGGCCATACCTGTGTGCAGCTGATTGGCTCAGGGTTCCAATCATGGAGGGAGAGCTACACATGCACAGTTGTATGAATATGGGGCTCTTTCTCATTAATGCTGAATGTACTGCTGCTGGGGGGGCATGCTCAGCAGTTGCAATCCTGCGCCCCCCCTCACATGTTCACTGAATGTCTATGTGGAGGGCCCATGTGCATACCTTATCAGGGGTATTGAACCTTAGAATAATAGAATAGTAGAGTTGGAAGGGGTCTATAAGGCCATCGAGTCCAGCCCCCTGCTCAATGCAGGAATCCAGGTCAAAGCATCCCTGACAGATGGCTGTCCAGCTGCACCTTGAATGCTTCCAGTGTGGGAGAGCCCATCACCTCCCTAGGTAGTTGGTTCCATTGTCATATTGCTCCAACAGTCAGGAAGTTGTTCCTGATGTCCAGGCAGAATCTGGCTTCCTGTAACTTGAGCCCGTTATTCCGTGTCCTGCACTCTGGGATGGTAGAGATGAGATCCTGGCCCTCCTCTGTATGGCAACCTTTCAAGTACTTGAAGAGTGCTATCATATCTCCCCATAGTCTTCTCTTCTGAAAGTTAAACATGCCCAGTTCCTTCAGCCTCTGCTCAGCCTGAGGTCCGAGTTCAGTTTTGGGGGGAGCATTCCAGTGGTCGGGGGGGGGGCTTAAGGCAAAAAGGGGGTGGGGCCTAAATTCCAAGAATACCCCAAATACCAGCATATTTTAGTTTAAAATATGGTTAGAGTGGTTAGAGTGGACTGGGACTTGGGAGATCCGGGTTCTAGTCCCCAGCTCAGCCATGAAGCTCACTGGGTGACTTTGGGCCAGCCACTGACTCTCAGCCTAACCTACCTCACAGGGTTGTTGTGAGGATAAAATGGAGGAGTGGAGGAGGAGGATTATGTAAGCCGCCTTGGGTTCCTTGCAGGAAAAAAGGTGGGTATAAATATAATAAATAAATAAATAAATAAATAAATAATAAAGCTCTTACTGCCAGTAAGGAAGACTTGGGGGAGGCATTTCAACCTTTTAGAATGGGGGTGGGTGCAGAAAAGATTTTTTTTTAAATAAATATTTTTAAATATGTTCAAAATATACTGTTTATGGGAGCCCTGTGTGTTACTATGCACTTATGAGACAACAGTTCCTTCAACATGACATATCAGTTGACCACAGGCATGAGCAGTTCATGCTATGTTTAATACATCCCTTGACAAACAGTAAAAAGGGCTTCTGTGCCTCACTGAAGCTGTGACTTGCCTGTGCTTTCAATGGTTTGAAAGACCTTTTGCTTTTTGGAGGCGCTCTTTATTTAAATTAATGAAAATGGGCTCAACTTACAAGAATAAAAAGGCTTTTAAATGCTGATTAAAAATTAAATCAGCTGTCTGTTATCCCCAGGGGGTCTTGTTTTAAGAGCTGTAATTCAGTTGAAAGTCAAACAAGTAATCTTTTTAACACAGATAATTCTTGTGCTGGAAAGAATTCATAAAAATTGTTTCTTAGCCCTGAAATGATTAAACTTCAAATGCAGAGGTGGCAGGGAATGTAGATTTCTTGTTTGTAGGGTCATAAGAATTTTTTTACAAATTTGCAGAGGCTATCACAGTATTTTGTCTACTCTTGAACAGAAACTTTTCATAGATAGAGTTGGAAGGGGCCTACAAGGCCATTGAATCCAACCCCCTGCTCAATGCAGGAAACTAGATGAGGGGTCTCCCATCCAAGTAATAACCAGGCTTGACCCTGCTTAGCTTTCCACGCTCAGACAAGCTGAGCCAGCGTGAGCCACAGGCCTGTATAACTTGGTTTTTTTTTTTTCATAAATGGGAAGAGGGGGATGAATGTGCTGTGCAATGACCCTGCCCTGCCCCCCCCCAATTGCATTGCACAATTTACTCCTGTTGAAGGACTGTATGATTGACTATTTTAGGACCAGGGAAGAGCATGTGTGTGTGTGTGTGGAAACTTGCAGTCATAGCAAGAGAGTATGACCAGAAAGGAGATGAGAAATATGACAGACACAAAACAAAATTTGCCCCAAGATGGATGTGCTGCAAGAGTCTCTTAGTTGTTTATACCGTCACAGTCAAGCGCATATGTCTTGTGACTCGGTAATAACGGTGCTTTTGGATTGGGCACATGACCCCAGGAAACAAATGTCAGTATCTGTGTGTCAACGTTAACGGGCAATCATCTTTAAACAAGACATGTGACTCGTTGGCTTGAAACTGGTTCCTCCTGTAGCCAATGAGCATATTTCCTTTTAAACTCAGAAATGCTTACTCCTGTTGTTTACAGAGGCAAGGAATTAAGAATAACCATTACACATTAGTATAAGATTCATCCCTCTCAGCCAAGTTCAAAGTACGCTTTCTCTCCCGGAGCAAGGACAAACTGTAACACCGTTCAACGTGTCAGCACTGCTAACGTAAACAGTCTGAGAATGGCACAAGCAAAAGAGCTGAATGGGATCATTCAGAAAGGGCAATACCACTTTCAGCCAGCCACATTAAATGCATTTAGTTATATTTATATTCCACCCTTGCTCACAAAGAACCCATTGTTTTGTGACTAACCAGCCGTATAAAAACAATACAACATGTGAACACCGTTAAAATCATAACTCTAAAATTACAAATACACAGTAAAATATAATAAAACCACCACTACAGAAACCGATAAACACTTGCCTATATGCCAAAAGTGTGGACAAATAAGTATGTCTTAAAGTGGTGCTTAAATGGCATCAGTGTTGAGGCACAGCAGGATCTCTCCTGGAAGGGAGTTCCATAGTCTGGGTGCCACCACCGAGAAGGTTCTATCACATATGGATATGGTAGCCCCACGGGCCACATTCCTCAAGGGCACCACAAGCAATGGCTCCCCAAACAATCTTAAATCCTGAGTGGGTCCTTCAAAATGGTAACAGTTTGCATCCTGAACCCAAACAGCAGATTTTGGTCCACAGCAAAGCAAAGGTGAACCCTGACACATTGCATATTATGATCCCAACAGGGAAATACTTTCTAGCCTCTTGCCTCCTACTAGTAGAATTGAACATTTTTATTTATGTGCCAAAATGGACATCATCATCATCATCATCATCATCATCATCATCATCATCATCTTAATTTCATTTCATTTCATTTCTATACTGCCCCACAGCCGAAGCTCTCAGCACCATGGCACACCTTGGTGCACCACAAGGGGCGCTACAGATGATCATGCCTCCCCCCGCGGGTGGGGAAAGTGAAGGGCGAGAGGGCAGGCAATTCCCCTCGTGCCTCCCCACGGCAGCCAAGAGGTTTGCCCCTTGGCCAGTGTGGAGAGGAGGAGTCCGCCCCTCCTAATGGTGCGGCGGCAGTGCCATTAACAAGAACAGACTGTGCCCCCCGGTGCTGCCCAAAAGATTTCCCTGCTGTGGTCGGGAACACGTCCCCAGCTACAGTGGGGAAGCCCCTCGGATGGCAGAGCAGGATGGTGGGAATCCCCCCCACCCTTTGCTTTCCTGGCTGGGGAAAGCAATAGGGCGGAGAGGGTGGGCTCTTCCCACACACACTGGGGCAGCCGCGCCAGTGACTGCGGGAGGCACCTCCATCCCTGCAGCTACTCAGCTCATGGAGCAGCCATGGGGACGTAGCAGACTGCCGCCTCCTCTTCCAGAGGTCAACCCTGGAGGAGGAGGCAGGGTAAGCCCGATCTGCTCCTTGGTGGGGGTGGAGACAGCTGCCTCCTAGTGCCGTTTCAGCGCTTTGGGGGCAGCTGTCAGCTGCACTCTATGGCCAGCCGCTTGGCAAGAGCGGCAATGTCCGCTCTTGCCAAGCAGCTCGCTGGTTTAAGGGCATGTGGCACGAGGGGTCGTGTTGTCTGAGTTCAGACGAGATGACAAACTATCGCGGTATGAGCAAGCCCTACCGCAAACTGTTGTTTCTTAGTGCGGTTCCAGCCGACAAAACAGACCATTGTGCTGTGCCGTGCCTGCGTTCACACCACACGACAAGCAAACCACGTTAACAGACAACCATTGCTTCTTGTGTCGTGTGAATCAGCACATAGAAAGAGCAGGCTGAGTTCTGGGTCTGTTTCTAATAGTCTACCTTCGCACCACCATTGCCACCAGCTGCTCGTGCTCCTTGTCCTCTTTCTCTTCATTGCTACCACGTGCTTGCTCGACAGTCAGGGAGCCAGGGAGCAAACAGGCAGTGGCATCTACTGCCCCTCCTTCTCCCCACCTCTATTGTCTGGGCCAGAGTGAGAGGCAGGAGAACAAGCAGGTTGCAATGGGGAAGAGAAGGAGCAACTCCAGGGGGCTTTTGTCAGTGGGACCCTGCTGGGCTGCAGGCCTTTGGCAGGGGCCCAACTATGCCTACCTTCGACACCAGCTCTGCATACGTCCCTTTTGCTGTTTAAGGGTGCAATCCTATGCATGTTTAGGCTGGAAAACATTCTACAATTCCCAGCATGGAATGCTGAGAATTGTAGGACTTTTTCTGTCTAAACATGCATAGGATTGTGGCCTACAACTATATCGGGTTTATGCTATTTTAAACACTAAGACGGCTCCCAAGGAATCCTGGGAATTGTAGTTTGATGAAGGCACTGAGAAGACTCTTAGAGATCCCTTGCCTCTCCCACCACCCCGAAACTGTAGCTTCCCGGGGAAAGAGAGTGGTTGCTAAACCATCTTAACTCTGCAGTGTATATCGACCCACACTTAATTTGGTTTTGATCGCTAAGGGAGCAATCCTATGGCCCCTAGACAGCATCTGACGGGCCATGGGATAGTTTGGATTCCCAGATCCGAAGTTGGAGAAAGCACTCTGACTTTGGAGCTGGGAATTGGAACTCTGCCCCCCACCCCCCGCCCTGCTCCCTCACAGCCTGCATGGAAAGAACCACGCGGACTGCTGTCCAAGGTTGGGAAAGTGACCTTGGAGAGGGGGGAAAGGGGATGTTTTTTGGGGGAGGGGAGGAGACTGGAGAGGCCAGGATATGAGCTATCCTGTTGCCTCTCAAGCCTCATTCCTTTCCCCCTCCAAGACGCTCCAGCTAGATGGGCAAAAAAGCCCAACTAGTGGAATATGCCAGGCAGGAGGACGGGGAGGTGGAGTGGAGATTGCCTCCGCCGCTCCTCCCACTCTACACTGGATGACTGTAAGCCTCTGAATTCAGAGGATTGCGCCCTAAGGTTCTGAAAATATTAAAACAAACAAAAATCAGCCTGGATCGCTTGTGATCCAAAGGGTTGTATAGAAAGCTTTGCCCATGGGCTTCTAAGGTTAGGTTATTTCCAAATCAGCCCCACTACTCTGCAAACGTTACATCTGCCTTCGCCCTTATCAGATCTTTGGACAAGGGAGTTATTTAACTGTGGAGTGATTGCTAAGAGCTTCCGCCCCTGTGCAAACTTTTAGCTTCCTGGTAAGGAGATAAATTTAGGAGGCATTTCAAACTGTGTTCCTTCATTCCCAGAAATGTTTCTGTGTTCCACCTCACAGTAACTTTCCAACTGGGACCGTTATTGTCAAGAGAAGCAGATTATGTTCATGATAAATTTAGTCTGCTGAAAAGCACGTGGCTACAAGAGTGGCATTTGAATGATTTTTTCTTCAAATTGGCAGAAGGCATTGTTTTGCACAAGATTACTCACCCGGCCTAGACAGACGAGATCTAAACAAATAAAATAAAATTGGAACAGGTTTTTGTTATGTACACTTGCTGAAGTATCTTTCCACAGACTGGGGGCACTGTTGTGCTTGCTACTTATCTTGAAAAGCTACAGTGCAGATTAAAAGAAAATGATTAAAGAGCAAAAAAGAAAAGAAAAGGATTTTAACTGTGAACAGTTGCAATCGTGCAGCAAAGAGACTGTGGTACAGCTACAACTGGGCCAAAGGTATGCTCTGAAGCAGAGAGGTTCCTTGGAAACTTGTCTCAGGTACGGATGCTTCATCATGCTTGAGGATTTTGTTTGGTTTGGTCCGCATTGAAGTGAACTAATTAGTCTTGGACTAATGCACAGATGGGAACACAGTAATCCTTCAGTTTTCGCACTTCTCTGAATTTTGCGATACAGTTCTCGGCTCAAAAATAGTACTAAAATGCATATACATATTCAAATTTTAGGTTAAAATCTGCACAAAACATGCATATTTTAAGATAAAGTGTGTACTTTAGGGTAAAATGAATGCAAATTATTTTGTGGAAATTCCCCCCCCCAAAAAAAAATAATGTGAATTTTTATACAGCTTTTTTTCTTTTTAATTCACAGATCAATGCAGAAATGGGACAGAACGGACTTATGAGTGAATACATGTGAAACGGACATAGACTGGAAATAGACTGATCTATCCATAATCAAAGGTTCCTCTGTGAAAAGATTGGCAATAGAGAACAAACGTCCTTGAAAGACAGTGTCTCTGCCCACTTCTGATCTTCCCTTGCTATGCACAGCTGCAGAAGGTTGTATTTTAGCACATATTGTCAATTCATCTGAGATGACAGTGATAGCTAATAGGCTTAGCTAGTGCCCCAGGTGAACCTCCCAGAATATGCCCCCAGAATCATTTGCAAGGTGTAGGGATTCTATGGCAGATGATCAAAGGTTCGTAAGCATAGGTGTTGCTGTGGAAAATATTCCTGAAGGTAGGAGGTTTGAAAACCACTGGTCTAAAGGCACCTGATGCCATTCTGCCCAGAATCAATGCAAGTTTAGGTCTGCTCAGTAGCTGGATAGGAAAGTGGTTAAGGAGTCCACATCTATCAGCACACTACTCCTTGGAGGAAGAACAGAGCTACAAGTGTAATGAATAGCTCTATATGTAGGAGTAAATGAAGAACTTTATACTTAATGTGCAACTCTGGAGCTCTGTTCAGAGGGCCAAAGCTTGTATAGTGAACATGCATTGGGCATGGGTTCATGGTGGTAGGTCCCATTCCTAACAGATATGCATTGACTGTACCATTCCTATGCATATACAAAGTATATGGGTATAAACTCTGTATGTGCAATTGGCAGGGCTGGCCCTACCATTAGGCAGAGTGAGGCAGCCGTCTCAGGCGGAAGATACTTGGGGGCAAGGAGTGGTGGTAAGTTGTTGGAAGACAGCGCTGTGTATGCCATGTGCAGCCTACCTTGCACCCTCTAAATTAGCCTGCTGCCCTCAGGTGCAGTGGACTATTGAAGTAAGATTCAACTGCCAGTCTGTTTGGCTTCTGTACATGGAATGTGGAAAGGTGCCATCTTGCCTGTGGCCTCAGGGAGTAAAATGTCTTGGGCCAGCCCTGCCGCTTGGAGACCCTGCAAAAAGCAGATAAGCCTATGTGTGTATATGTTTGTATGTGTGTATGGTCTAGTGAACACATAGGTGGGGTCTGCTGACATTTTATGACCATTTATTCCCAACAACTTTGTTGTTCAAGCAGTTGGAATGTTTGTAAACATTCTGTAACATCATGCCTTCAGCTCAACCCACTGGTGCTGGAAACTTCACTGCCACAAGCATAATGCAGTATAGTTCTCTTTTCCACGTATACTTTAACATTGCTTTTCTAAATTAAGAATAAACCAGAAATACTATATTTTCTTTCTAAGCATGCCCTTCCCTGAACTTTCAGTGTTCAGATATTAAGCTCTAAGAAAATTTCCTAGAATGAGATTAGAGCACCATGGAGGTGTACTTAGTTTGACACTATCAAAAAGCAGTTAACTCAGAATAGTCTCCTGATTAAAATGTCAAAATATAAAGGGTTTTAATTATTTGATGTGTATATGTGATGTGCCAGAGAAATGAGTGATCTGTTAGAAAGAATAAATCAAATATATTAATTCTATCTAGATGCTTGACATAGAGTGCTGATCTCTACCAGCCAACTCCAAACATCCTTGGATGAAATGGATTTTCTAGATCCATTTCAATCAGGCCTGGAATTGGAACAGAAACTGCCTTGGTCACCTTTGTTAAGAGAGGGACAGGGGGAGTGCAACCCTGTTGTTTCTCTCGGACCGCTCAACAGCTTCCAGTACCATGGACCATGGTATCCTTCTAGATAGGCTGCCCAGGTTGGCTGTTGGAGGTACTGTATTGCCATGATCCCACTCCTACTTGGATGGCCAATTCCAGAAGGCAGTGCTGGGGAATTATTGCTCTGTCCCTTGGCAGTTATGCTATGGGGTTCCACAGGGCTCTACTTTATATCCCATGCTGGTTAACATTTACATGGAAGTGCTGGGGGAGGTTACCTTTATATGTCTCCTGAGGTGTCATCAATGTGCATTTGAGACCCAACTCTATCTCTACTTTTCATGAAGTCCAGATGAGGCAGTGGGTGTTCTGAATCAGTGACTGGGTGTGTTTATGGACAAGATGAGGGTCAATTAACTGAGACTCAATCCAGACAAGATGGAGGTAATGTTAATGGGTGGTTTCGCTGCCTAGATGAGTGGTGTTGAACCTATTTTGGAGGGAGTGCATGTTCCCTAAAGCAAGAGCATTGGCTTGTTCTAGGGTTTAGAAAACCCTCCTTGTCTTAGTGTGTCATCTGAACCCGGATAACACACTAAGCCACGGTCAAGCCAAAATGCTTTAGAGCCCCTTGGCAAGGGTGGGAAAAAAGGGTCGCCACTCTGGCCAAGGGGCTCTGGCCAATGACAGCTGCCAAAGTGCCCAAGCAGCACTTTGGGCATCTGTCATCGGCTTCCCTGCTATGCTCCTGCTGATGCAGGGGGTGGGTGGGATTCCTCCAGTCCAGTGGGGGCATGACAGGTATGCTTTTTTAACTGGAGGCACTTGGGAATTGGACCTGGAATCATCTGCCTGCACAATTCTGGCCCTTCCCCAAATGTAAACATTTGCCTTCTACCCAGGGTTTGCATCATGGGTAGGCATGGTCAGGCACCCGCCCAGGGCCCACATCCAAGCAGGGGCCCGTTGACAAGAGACCCTTGGAGTTCTTCCTCCTCTTCATCATTGCAACCTACTTATTAGCCTGCCTCTCACTCTGGCCCATAGATTTCATAGATCATAGAGTTGGAAGGAGCCTACAAGTAACAAGGCTATCGAGTCCAACCCCCGGCTCAATGCAGGAAACTAGAGGAGGGGTCTCCCATCCAAGTAATAACCAGGCCTGACCCTGCTTAGCTTTCCACACTCAGACGAGCTGAGCCAGCATAAGCCACAGGCCTGATATGATGGTGGTGGTGATGAGGAGGAACAGTAGATGCCAATGCCTGTTTGTTCACTGGCTCTCTGCCTGTCAAGCAAGCAAGTGGTGGCAAATACCTGGAGCTGGCACTGCTTCTACCAAGTTGGATCCATGGTCTGTCTAGCCCAGTATTGTCTAGTCCATTGGTCCTGCTGGCTGGGGATGATGGGTGTTATAGTTCAACACATGTGCAAGGCACCAGGTTGGGGAAGGCTGGTCTGCTCTGATTGGTGGCTGGGTATGTGGGAATTAACAGTCTAATTGTATCTTGGCCTCTGTCTGCTGATATAGAAGTTGCCCCTTGCAAAATCCTTGAGCACCCTACCCTTACAGTGCAATCCTATACGTGTCTCTCCAGAAGTAAGTCCCAATGAATTAAATGGCACTTACTCCCAGGTAAACGTGCATAGAACTGCATCCTTAATATTTTATAGGTGCCTTCACCCTTGTGTTCAAATAAGCCAAATATATACATGTGTATGGAATCAAACAGTTTGGAAAACTGTATCAGTTTGAAAAACATTCTGGCAAAAACTAGATTGGACCACAGGATGGAACATAATCCTGGATTGTCATTTGTATGTATGTATGTATTCAATCAATCAATCATCAAGTCTTGGCCTCACTGGATAACCATCAGCAAAATACGACTCTCAGAGACTTTCAGGGGTTTGTTGTGAGAATGAATGACAAAGAAGCAAGTATTATCTACACAGAGCTTTATGGATATGTGGGGCAGTAAAATTAGATTTTAAAGCCTATCATGGAGAAATGAATATCTATTAACATTGTACAGAGAAAGCATTTTCCAGGGCACATGCTTCTGTAGTCAGGCCCCTCGAGAGTGACTATCATAAGGCAGAATGGAAGTTTATTTTAAGCGGCTACATGTAAAATGTCATAAAAAGGGATTCTAATTTTGCATTCTTTCCCCCCACTCATTGCTTTATAGGTCTTCAACCCTCTAGGGAGTGTGACAAATCCATATAATGTCTCAGAGTGCTGAAATTTGCATTTGCAACTCCAATATAGCTGAGAGATGTGTAAAGAAACCACACAGAAAAAACCACCCCAGTATAGGCAGGGAGTTACATGTTAACTACACATCTAAGAAGACTTCAGAGTATACATTATTCTCTCCAAAGTGGATTTTAAATTAGTTTCTCAGAATTGATTCCAGAGCAGCCATTTTTTTTTTTGCACAGTGCAACTCCAGGTGGAAAAAAGTGATCTGAGAAAAAGTCTCTGGGTCATTTGGTCCATTATCCTTGCTCCAGATTTCACTGCAACCCGCATGGATGGTGTAGGGTGGCCACTTAACACATCATCAAAAAAGAGGAAATGCAACACCAAAGAAGAGGACAAAAGAGGACACAGATTTGTGTATGCTAATTATTAAAGAGGCACTGGAGGGCCTCTCTAGTTAAGGTGAGTAGCAAAGAAAGAAGGTTCCACCATTATAAGTCTCAAAATTCCCTTACCCTCCATGCACCCAGATCTTTGGTCAACAAAGATGCCCCACATTGTCCTGGTCCTGTATAGCCTTATGAAGCATCTAGCCTCACTGTTTAACCCACCCATCCAGCCATCATGTAAGCGACAAACTGGCATGGGTCAACTCACAGGAAGATTCCTCTAGCCATACAGTAAGGCTTAGGTGCTTTATAACACAATGTGAGGCATCTTTGCTGGTCCCAGGAACACCATCCTTCCAATATGGATTTGGGTCTGAAAGAGAAAGAAAAAGTGTGGGTGCCTGGAGGGTAAGTTGTAAGCAAGCGCCATTTGTGACATTCCGCAACATTATCACTGATCATATTTTATTAGTAATATTTATTTAGTATATTTGTTCACCGCCCATCAGCCAAAAGGCTCCCTCATAGGGCACATCAGTTACGGCATTACCTTCCAGTTTCCTGACTTTGTGGAACTTGAGCCAACGTGAGGTAGCCTTAACCCTGGTTTTAAGCCAGCAGGTTTTTGATCATTAAATACACACACACACACACACACACACACATGCTAATTTGGAATTAATTACTGTAATCTCAGCAGAAATATAATATCACCGTAGTGGGGAAGACTGTGACTTGGTGATCTCTGTGCCTGCTCAGTCTGGGGTCCAGGTGCTCACTGCTGATGGGCAACTTCAAGGCCCAGCTCTTCTTTCTGATGCACCTTTATCTTTAAACCGGACTTGGACTGGACAGCCCTTCAGATAGAGGATGCCTTCAAACTAGAGGGCAGTCCTCTTCTAGCAGCTCCTCAAATAGAGGACTGTGCTCTGTAAAAGAGGACACAATGTCACCCTAGCTGGTGCCAGTTCAGCAGGGTTAGACAGCTGTCAAGGTCCAGCAACAGTAAAGCATCCACCTCAGAGCCAGACCCAAGGCATTTTGCTGCCTGGGGCAAAGAACAAAATGGTTGCCCCTCCCATTCCATGTACAAAAGCCAATTGGACTGGCAGATGAAACTTTCTTCAAAACTGGCAATGGAACAGTGCACTCGTCACCATACCTGAAGGCAGCAGGCTAGCTTAGGAAGTGCAGGGCAGGCCACGTGGCTCACAGCTCTCTCCTGCAACTCCTTGCTGCCGCCTCCCAGCATCTGCCACCTGAGGCAGGTGGCTGCCTCACTCTGTCTAATGGTAGGGCTGGCTCGATCCATCTGCAGAAGACCAGCCCTGCCATCTTGGTTCTCATTTGGTATGGGGTCTAGCCAAGCCATATTTAGATGGGCTCCAGGCCAAATGAGATCCCACCCTAGAAATCCTTGCAATCACACAAGGGGGCCTGGGGTGCAATCTTGGTTTTGACATCGCCCAACCAGGACAGGTCAGAGGAAGTACTCCCATCTTGCTGAGTGTCGCAGAAGGTGATAGTGTGTCTCAGAGCTACAGTTCGGGGCATTATGCAGGCATTCTCTTAGTTCACAAGCACCAACCATGCCTTTGCTACTCCTCCCCACAAGACAAATATGAGCCCCTCCTAGGCAGTGGAGGCTGGCGACTCCGGTGTCAGTGGGGCTCCTTATCCATTGCATCTTTTTGTTTGGGCTTTATAGGAGCTATCCATGGTGCTCCATGTTGGTGAACCAATTGTGGGGATGGAGTTCAGCACCATGGATAGTTCCTTTAAAGCTCAAACAAAAAGATGCAGTGGATAAGGAGCCCCACTGTCACCAGCCTCCCTGCTGCTCCTAGGTCAAGCTGGTGAAGGACCCCCCCCCCCAATTATTAGGAACTGTTAACTGACAGTGGAGCTTCCAATGCATTTTGAGGCAAAATGTGCCACCAAATTCCTCCTCAAGCCATGAAAAAGACTGAATTCCCCACCACCACTTCCTTCCCAACCAATCAAGCAATAATGAATGTTCAGTCATCCCCAGTATCAAAAAGCTGACTTATGTCAAAGCTTCAGGAGGGGGGGATAAGTCAGAGAATGACCTCTTTGTTGTAATCACATTTGCTACTCAGTCAACATCAATGTACGTTTCCAGCTTTGACTTGAAAGGATCCATAAACGTGATGCGAAGCTGGAAGAATGAATAGCTAAATGATAGCCTTTCAATCTGCAGGTGTCCACACGAAGATTTACTGCTGGTATCTTAGGGGGATCTGACAGGTTGTTATTTCCATGAGAAACCATTTGTCACATGCCAAACATAAAACTACAACATGTCAACCTGACAGTGATGTGGAGCATGGTTATGAGAGACTGACAAAGAAAAAAGAGAGGATCACAGAGACCCGAGTCATTTATCTTCTCAAGAATGGGCTTACTTCAGAACTCAGGCATCACAAACTAGATTTGCGAGGGTAAAGGGGGAAATGAAGAGACGAGACAACAAGTTATGGTATAAATCAGGGCCACATTTATTGAATTGAAGGTCTGCGAAGGGAGAAGTGCGGGATTAACTAAGGCCGGCCCGAAGGCCAGTGGAGCATGCATGGGCGAAAGCATCCCGAACTCGAGGGCGGCGCGGTGACTCGCCACCCTTGAATCCTGCACTCAGAGTGCTGGGGGATCTACCCAGGATCACCATCCCCTGGCGCCGCGGGACAACCTGAGGAGGGTGAGATGGGTAGACCCCAAAGGCGACCCTACCTCTCACAAATTGAGCCACAAGGCATCTACATTTGTGAGGCTCGGGTTCTCGCCAATCACCTTAAAAGGTGCCATGGGATGCACACCGAAACCCTAACCCCACTGCCTATACACCGCACTTACCGCCTAACCTAAGGCCAATGTGACCGAATTGGAAGATAACCCAAAACAATAAACCCACTGCCGAGTCCACAGTATGGAGTAGGCGAAACACGCACGCTGCCCCGAGCCAATTAGGACAACGAGCCAAAATTCCTACTCGGCCCCATAAAAGGCGACCAGAGGAGCCCACACTGCTTCATCGGGAGTGGAGGGAGGGAGCTGCAAGAAAGGAGGCATGGGGTGGGGTCTCCTGTGCTTAAATACTGCCTCAGGGCCCCACCCCTTCAGCCTCACCCCATCGGGCAAACAATTTGCCCGTGCCCTGATTGGAGGTGAAATCACCTCATTCCAGCTCTCGCTCTCCCCTCCCCCCCCTCGCAAAATCCTCCCCCCCCCACAGGAGCGTGGGGTGCGAAGGGAATTGCGAGGGTAAAGGGGGAAATGAAGAGACGAGACAACAAGTTATGGTATAAATCAGGGCCACATTTATTGAATTGAAGGTCTGCGAAGGGAGAAGTGCGGGATTAACTAAGGCCGGCCCGAAGGCCAGTGGAGCATGCATGGGCGAAAGCATCCCGAACTCGAGGGCGGCGCGGTGACTCGCCACCCTTGAATCCTGCACTCAGAGTGCTGGGGGATCTACCCAGGATCACCATCCCCTGGCGCCGCGGGACAACCTGAGGAGGGTGAGATGGGTAGACCCCAAAGGCGACCCTACCTCTCACAAATTGAGCCACAAGGCATCTACATTTGTGAGGCTCGGGTTCTCGCCAATCACCTTAAAAGGTGCCATGGGATGCACACCGAAACCCTAACCCCACTGCCTATACACCGCACTTACCGCCACAGAGAGAGACAAGCCTCTGCTTAGTCGACTCTCCCCCACCTGCCAGAGATAAGCTCGAGCAGGGCCCTTCGCAGATCCTCAATAAACAAATCATTACCAGCGTCGGACAAATGAACCCCGTCCGGCCGGTACAGCTCCCTCCGGGCCAAGGATATCCCGGCATGAGGTATATCGAACCCCATGCCTCCAATGGCCCTCCGAACCTCACCGTTGACCTTCCAAGCCGCCCTGTTCAGGCAAGCAGGGCGCTCGGAGTACCTCCAGCAAAAACGCGGCAATATATGTGACCACAATATGGACACGCCGGGCCAGCGGGAAGAAATGACGGAGAGGTCCTCTGTTGCTTGTAAGATCAAGGCCTTGCCTTTCAGCAAGCCGAGGTCGTTGCCGCCCAGGTGCAGCACCAAAATGTGCGGTTGTGCCTTGACGAGGCCAGAGTGGAAAAGTGTGTACAGCAGGTCGTGCCACTGCATGCCACGCCGGCCGAGCCACTGGATGTTGGCCACCTGCCCGATGCCCAGCTGGGCACCAACCCAGGATTTTGCAGCACGCCTCGCTGCCCAAAAGATCATGCTGTGGCCGCAGATTAACACACGAACAGGCCTTTCTCCACTCCAAGCTCCTGAAAAACAAAGAAACAAAGAAGCGGCAGCGCAGCTCACGGCAACTTCCGGACGTAAGAGCGGTAGGCCTGAGAACGCCACCTTCCGACGGCCTGAACTCTGCTGGCCGGGAAACCCAAGGCGGCAGCCGTGGAGGCCGCACCAATCCTGAATGAGTGAGTGCCGAATCGCATATGAGACAGGCCCAAGGCCCCTAATGCTTGTTTAGTGACTGCCCAGAACTGATACCTGGTCAACGGGGCACCATCGACATGCCGGAATAATGGGCCACTTTCTGTACCACGCCCAGTGATAAAAGCTCTCAGGGCCGCCACGGGGCAGAGTTCTGCAGAAGTGGCTGGGTACAAGGTGACCGTTGCGCCCCTTGCCAACTGATCAGACTTAGACCTGCGAAGTCGCAAAGTCACGCTGCTCCCAGCCAGCTGTAAGTCCGAAAACTGCAGAGCCACTTTGGAGGCATCGCGCTTGGAACTAACTACCAGCTCTGAGATTCTGAACGCCCCAAAGAATGCGGTCAGCGCAGCCGCATGAAATAGTAACGCCTCATAGCTGGAAGAACAAACAGAAGGCCACAGTGCCCGGAGACCCAAAAGAATGTCTGGGGACAAAGGGACCCTCGTGTCGGGCGCCATGGGGCATTCCCTGGACCAACCCAGCAACATCCTACGGACTCTGAAATCCCCGGAAGTGTCCTGAAAACCTCGAGCCTTGGCAAGAAATGCCAGACCCGCCAGCTTGCCCCTGATGGTTCTAACGGATGAACCACGTTCCTGCGACACCACGCAGAATTGAATGATGTGGTCGACCGGTATTGGCCAGACCAGAGGGAGATTGTGGTCCACCCGGAACTGGTGAAATTCCATACCTGCCCGTTCGTAAGCGGCCCTCGTGGTGGGTGCCAGCGACCGCATTATGGCGAGCTCGGAAACAGACCTCCAATCTGCCAAAGACAGTCTGGCATTATCACCGGGTGGTCGGCGGCCCAGGGGGCGAGAGCTCGGAACCTATGCATCTGGTTGCGAGACAACGCGTCCGCTATGCTGTTGTCTAAGCCCGGAACATGCCGTGCCCGAAACAGTATATTGAATTGCAAACAGCGCAGTGTGAAAGCGCGAACCAGATGCATAACGCGTGGGCTTCTGGAAGACAAGGTATTGATGACCTGCACCGTTGCCTGATTATCGCACCAAAAATGGACGACAGAATCTGCAAATTGTGTCGCCCACAGGTGCACCGCAACGTAGATGGGAAAAAATTCCAAAAAGGTTAGGTCTCGGCACACACCAGAATTTGTCCACTCATCTGGCCATGGTGCAGCGCACCACTGTGCCCTAAAAAATACCCCAAAACCGAAGGAACCGGAGGCGTCGGATTGGACTCTAAAGTCGGCATGCAGTATTTGCTCACACCGCCAGAAGGAAACTCCATTAAACCCTTCCAGAAATTGTAACCATACCCTCAAATCAGCCCTCATGGATGCATTTATACGGACCCTGTGAAAGGGCCGAGTCAGGCCACGCATGGCGGCGCAGAGGCGCCGCAAAAATGCTCTACCTGGCGCCACTACCCTGCATGCAAAATTCAAGTGGCCGACCAACTCTTGCAGTTCCCGGAGGGAAGCCTTGCGGGACTGTATCATACGGCAGACCCGCAGATGGAGGGCCTGGAGCTTATCGAGAGGGAGACGAGAGCACTGTCTGTCGGTATCCAATTCGATGCCCAGAAACACCAGAATGGAAGAGGGACCTTCTGTCTTTTCTGTCGCGAGGGGGACACCCAATTCTGTTGCCAACTCTTGAAATTGTGCCATCAAAAAGGCACATTGATTAGTGTCACGGATCCCAGCGAACAGAAAATCGTCTAGGTAATGGATGACCTGGCTCATCCCGGTACGATTACACAAGGCCCATTCGAGAAACGTACTAAAGCGCTCGAAGGCCGAGCAAGAGATAGAGCAGCCCATGGGCATAGCTCTATCGATATAGAATAGGCCCTGGAAATGGAAACCGAGCAAGTCGAAGTCATCCGGGTGAACGGGGAGCAGTCTGAAGGCCGACTTGATATCACATTTTCCCAGAAGTGCCCCGCGGCCACAGCGGCGGACCATTGCCACCGCTGAGTCGAACGAAGTATAACGTACGGAACATAAATGTTCTGGAATGGCGTCGTTGACCGAGGCCCCTCTGGGAAAGGACAGATTGTGTATCAAGCGGAACTCCCCTATGGCCTTCTTGGGCACTATCCCTAAAGGGGAGACCCGGAGATTTGGGAGTGGCAGGGAAGAGAACGGACCCAGAACCCTACCTGCTGAAACTTCTTTGACTATCTTTTGCGCCACAACAGACTCCATCCCGAGGATGGAACGCTGATTGCGGGACAAAATATGGACACGAGGGCCCTGAAATGGAATCCTAAAGCCAAACAGGAAACCATCCCTAAGGTATATAGCCGCCTCAGAGTCCGGGTAAAGTCTCAGCAGGCGAGCCAAAGGACCGGCCTTAACTGGGCTGGGGCCCTTTTGGAGGCTGCTGCTGACCAGGGCCCGGGGGGCGCCTGGCTGAGCCAAACTTGCCGCCTCCCCTTGGTCCCCGGACTCTTGAGCATGCGGCTGGGGCGTGCGACCCATTGCAGATGCTGCAGGCGTGCCTATAGGGACATTCAGTCCGGGAGCATGTACCCTTGGATGTGAATTCCCAACACAGCGGCCGGGGTTGAACCGACTTCCCCGGTTGTGCCCGGGGTGAAGTGTTGGTGGCTTGCCTGGATAGTATATGGCCGCTCTCGGATCGTTCCCCTACAACTGGCCTGGCTGGAATCATAAATTCCATCCACAGGTCATTGTCCTTCCTATCCCACCGAATAGAGTGGTCAAAGGCTGCCTTTTTGCGGAACCCCTCGTCATACGCTAGCCATGCTCCGCCCTCAAAGCCAGAATATGCCCGATATATTATATCGAGATATTTTGTCAGAATGGCAGCACGGTCAGGGAACTCCTGCTGAAGTGTACCCATGTAAATCAGAAACCCGGGCAGCCAGTTGGCCCACGTACGGGCTGGCTTTTTAGATTTAAATTTCTCTTGCTCGCGGTCCTTAAGTTTCTCTTTTTCAACGGGATCAGGCTCGCGGTTCAGCAAGGAGAAGACATCGATAAACTCACCCTTGATTATCTTCTCCTTGGTGGCAGGGGCGAGATGGTACCCTAAAGGGAAGGATGGGGCGCCTGGTGGCACAAAACCGGGTTTCGCGTGTGGAAAATGGTCCGAGAGATCCACTCTCGCGGCACCTTTTACCAGCGAAGCCACTTGCCCTGCTGGGCCAGACCACACCGACGCGCAGGCCTGCGCAGCCGGAGAAGGTGCAGCCCCAATGGTCGCCGCGTTTGACTGCGAGGTGCTACTTGAGGCAGAAGTTGACTGAGCCACGAGTGCTCCAGCCCCGTCTTGGCCAATATGGGTAGGAACCACCGGCGGCCCTGGAGGCGTGTTTGCAGAAGAAGCACCCACAGCACCTTCAGGGGGCTGAAATGAGTGTGAGGCAATTGGAGGGTAGCTTGGCAGCCAAGGTGTGAATTGGAACATGTGAGACATGGGATGCTGCCCCCATGGAAAACCCGGATACATGTATTGACTCCAGTTGTGCCAGCCACCTGCCCCCACAGGACCCGGGTACTCACCGGCTGCTGGCATGCCGCTGGAAGGGCCTGGTTCGGACCTCCAATGAGAAGATGACGTAGCCGACGACTCCGGTTCCTCCGTAGCAGGGTGTGCGGGAGACTCCACTCTATGCTCGCGAGGTGGAGTTGCTGAAGCGGATGCGGAAGAGGTATGGGGTACCCCAGCCGCCTGCATCGCGTCTAAGCGTTCTGAAATAGAAATCCAAAGGTCACGCTGTGACTTCTTGGATGACTGTGAACGACGCCCGGAGGACCCCCCCGTCGCCTTAGAGGGAGGAGGTTGGATACCCCTCTCCCTCTCCATGCTGGCTACACGAGCCAGGACCGCTGAGACATCAACGGCCTCCTCGTCGGAGGAAGAGGAGAGCCGCCGCGTAGGGGGGCGCTTTGCCGGTTGTCGAGGCGCACGGCCCTTCCCCTTCTTGCCCCCCTGACCCTTCTTGGGTGGCATCCTGAGGAACTAAAAGAAAGGCAAACAATGAAATATTGAACTAGAAGTAAAACTACAGTGAATCAGAAAGGTTACACACACACACACACACACACACACCCAGGCGTCGGGGGGGGGGGGAAGAGAAAGAGAAGGAAAAAAAAAAAAAAAAAAAAAAAAAAAAAAAAGGGGAAGAATTAACTAAAGGTCTGTAAATGCAAAATCCAAGCCTGTGCCGAAGAGCACTAATTGGTTCAAAATAAAGGAGGAATTAACTAGAACCTTATGAATATAAATTAACGAGTAATGAACCTAAGGAGCAACAAAATCACTGCACAGAATGACTGTTAATCCATGCACTTTAAAGAAATCCCCAAATAGCGTAAACAGAGCCTGTTATCTGTATGGAATGAACTAGATCAGATTTAAGTACACATGGATATCAATCAAATGAAATAAGCCTTGATTACAAAGTAGATGGAAAAGCTGTGAAATAAATTATAAAACTTAATTAAGCCCAGTAGGTAAAAAATTACTTGTAGGTGCAAATCAAGTAAAGGAATAACTAAAACTTGAACAGTTCCCTATGTAGGAACAAGAAGGAGACCTGCTATAGAAAAAATTCCCCAACTATCTTGGAACGTGAATAGGGAGGACCAGCAGGCAAAATTAGCCCCGCTGATGGCCCGTGGCCACGTGGCGGGCGTCCGCGTTCCAAGATGGCGGCCGCTGCACGAAGGACGCCCAGAAGACGCGGGAAAGCAGAACCCACTGGCTAAACACGTGGGGGACTGGGACCGCGCCTAAGGACGACGCTCCCACCCACCCCCGTCGTAGATTACACCTGCCTCCCCCACTGAAATCGAACACAGGGGACTCCAGTGAGAAGGGCTGCTGCCGAAGCAGCAACGCCCAGCAGGATTCGCCGCCGCGAAGGGGCTCGAGCGCGCACCCCTTGCAAAGGCGCCGGTGGCTGGGAGGGAGGCTGGCAAGCCCGCACCGCACGGGCGAACGCGCTGGCGATGGGTGGCTGGGCGGCTGGGAGACTAGACTCCAAAAGCACCCCAGCAGCCCGATAAGGAGATCCAGAGGCTGCAATCAGGAGGAAACTCGAGGCAAGGGGATTAAGCCCGATGCGAGCCTCGCACAGCACAACCCGCTGCCCTCCAATCGGGAGCAGCGTGAGACGCGCTCCGACGGAGCTGGAGCCCAGGGGAAGAGGGGGACGGCGTCGGCAGCTAAATCTACAGCCGCAGCCGCGGCTATACTCGGGCGCCGCCGAGCGCCGCCGCCGCTGCCCCGAGGGCAGAGACACCGGGCTGTTGGCTCTCCCTCCGGAATTAAAAGTTTAAAGGAGAACCTAAAAGGAATAAAAGAAAAGCAAGCCTCCCCAGACCACCAAACCGTGACGTTGGCAAGATCAGGAAGAGGATCCAGGAACGCAGACACAGTAGAGCAGAAGACACAGGTAGGATATCTGTGGCTTCTATAGTTCAGACCGCAGCTGCAAGAAAGGAGGCATGGGGTGGGGTCTCCTGTGCTTAAATACTGCCTCAGGGCCCCACCCCTTCAGCCTCACCCCATCGGGCAAACAATTTGCCCGTGCCCTGATTGGAGGTGAAATCACCTCATTCCAGCTCTCGCTCTCCCCTCCCCCCCCTCGCAAAATCCTCCCCCCCCCCACAGGAGCGTGGGGTGCGAAGGGAAAAGGGCAAAGAGGCTTCAGGATCAAAAAGGATTTGAAACCCATGAGAAAAGGCAAAGATGGTGCCAAAGGAAAATTGTCAAAGGGTGTCAAGAGCTAGTGTAATTGGATAAGGGTCAAAGCAAAGGACAGGAGAGGTACATGTTCAGGGAGAGTCAAAGCAGAACAAGACAAGGAGCAGCCATTTTTTTTAAAAAAATTGCAAACAAGGTAAATTTGACCCATTTAGCGCTCTGTAACCACTATGGAGCACGATGATGATGATGATGATGATGATGATGATGATGATGATGATTTATATTGCGCTCTACACCAGAGCACAGTACAATATACAAAATAACTCAAACAATAAACATTAGAATTTAAACTAAAAATACATCAAAATATTTAAAATGGGCTACAATCCAAGTAAATTTAAATTAACAACAAATAATTAAAACCATCAAGCAATAAAACCAAAATCACAGCAATTATCCAGTTCACACCAAGTCTAACACCTATGTCTCCGAGTTGAACAGATAGGTTTACTCAACTCCGATTCCATCCGAAGGTGTAAAGGGAGAGAGTTCCATAATCGTGGAGCGAAATGAGAAAATGCCCTGAGCCTAGAATTTGCCACCTTCGTCCAAGGCACTTCCAAAACCCCTGAGTCTGCAGATCAGGTTCTCCTAAGAGGTGTGTGCCATCATGTGACCAACTCAGCCAAATAATTGGGAAGGGAAGAGCGTAGTGCCTTAAATGTCAAGACAAGAATTTTAAAGTAAGTCCTTGCCCTGACCAGCAACCAGTGCAATGCTCTATGGTGATGGGAAACATGGGAATAATGAGCCTCATGAGGCAGGTCAAGAACTGCACATACAGCACTATTCTGCACCAAAATAAGGGGACGGAGCGAAGAAGGCAAACCCGCCAAAAGACTATTACAATAATCCGAGCGTGAAATTACCAAAGCATGGACAAGCAGCTTTGCAGTCTCCGGGGTCAAGAATCGATGGATCCATCAGATGTTAGCAAGGTGGAAGCCACATGTCTTTGCTGTCATATTCACAAATGGATGGACTGACAACTGATCATCCACAACCCCAAGATTCATGGCCCTCGAGACAGGGGTCACCTGGCAGTCCTGAAGAAGTAGGGGAGGACAATGGCCAGGACGATCAGGATGAAAAACCAAGACTTCAGTCTTGTCCATGTTCAATTTTAAATGATGAGAAGGACATCCATGACACAATGTTCAAAAGACAACTTGTCAGAGAGGACCAAACCTTATAATTGAGTTCAGGATGACTGGTATACCTGGGTGTCATCAGCGTAAATATGATATTGAAAACCCAAACTAGAGATAAGGATACCCATAGGAAGTGTATAAAGAGAAAAGAGAATGGGGCCGAATACCGAGCCCTGTGGGACACCAACAGTGAGGGGGAAAGAATGAGAGGGGGGAGGAGCCTTCGCCGGCTATGGAGCAGTAGCTTTTCTGCCGAGCTCCCGGAATGATTTGAAAACATCTGCAAAATACACAGGAGAGACAAATCGTGAGTTTAAATTCCTTTGCTGTTTGCTTTCTGGAAGGTATGCAGATGTAGAGCTAATAAAGAAATAAAAAGAATAGCTTTTCTTTGATGTGCTTTGCCCTGGATTGTTTATGAGCTCCAGACGGGTGAAAAAGTCCCTAAAAAAAAAAAAACGTTCTTTGGAAACGCGATCGGGCGCATCCCTCGGATAACAGTTTGAAAAGGCTAATTAGGATCCTTGACACGAAAGATACTGAATTGTCTTATCAATTTGAGCAACTGGGTCCTGATAAGAAGCTACGAGGTAGTGAAAGTTCCGAGACAGCGAGGGGGAAGGGCGGAAAAATGGCGGACTCAGCTGGCAAATTCCCTGCTGGTGCCAAGCCAAAAACAACATCTCCAGCTAAGCTTAAAGGGGTAGCACCAGATTGGGAGAAAATTTTATTACAGTTTCAAAGCTCTATGGAAGCAGGCCAGTAGAAACATACAGAAGCAATTGAGAAATTTCAAAAACTGCATCAAGATGATATGAAGCACATGAGAGAGACCATAGATCATTTGGGGGTTCAAGTTAAAGAGCTGCAAGTTAGAGTGGATAAGGTGGAAAAACTCCAGGTGAAGGATGAAAAAAGTTTTGAAAAGTATGAAATGAAATTTAATGAGATGGAAATACAGATGATCAACATGCAAGACAGGCAACGTCGTTCCAACATTCGGATCAGAGGCTTCCCTATGGAGATGGGGGAGACTGGATATAAGTTAAGAGGCAGTATTTTGGAATGGATGAATGAAGTTGTCTCTGGAGAAACAATTCTTTGGGATGATATGGACATTGAGATTGTGCATAGAGTGGGAGCATTAAGGCGTGGTATGACATCCAGAGATGTTGTACTGAAATTTGCAAATTTATACAAGAAGGATGTCTTCATGAAAGCGATCAGAAAGAAAGGTCAAGTAGCTTTTAAGGGGGCTATTTTGCAAATCTACAATGATCTTTGTCAGCAAACAATTAAGTGGAGGCGAAGTGTTAAACCGTGTACAGCAGTCTTGATCAGAAAGGGATTACAATACAATTGGGGTTATCCAGTTTTTCTTACTTTTGTGTGGAACAGTAAGAGATACAAGATCTCATCATGTGATCAAGGCATGGGCCTGCTGGGAGAGTTGGGGCTTCATGATGATGCGGAGGGTCCAGGATTGATGGGTCAACTGGAAGAAGAAGGAGCCAGCGGAGGAATTGTATAAGAGGTCGTTTCAACACGAGAAGAAAAAAAGAAATAGAAAATGTTTTATAAAGAAGTTATCCGGGAGGGAATGAGGGGCTGCTGTTCGGGTTGGTGATGGGTCCTTCCCCCCCCCCTGGGATAGGTGGGTAGGTTTAGGGTGGGGCAAGTTGCCCTGGCTTAGCAGGGGGGATAGTTTAGATGAATGTGGGGGTGGGTTAAGGGGTATGTTATTGTGTATTATTTTCACTTTTGGGGACCAAAAAAGAAAAAATGATGTTAATAGATGGATTATAAGTTAAGAATTTCAACTTTAAATGTTAAGGGGCTAGGTTCAGTTATTAAGAGGAGGCGAATAGAAGCACTTCTTAAGAAGGATAAGGCAGATATTATATTCTTGCAAGAAACGCACCAGGCAAGGAAAGGAGTCAATGAATTGAAATTGAGGTGGTCTAGAATATATGAGATAGCATGTGGATCATCTAAATCACGAGGAGTAGCAATTATAATTTCAAAGAATTGTGGTTTTAATGTTTTAAAGGTGAAAAAGGATGATACAGGTAGATATATTATAATGTATGGGACCTTGGGAGGGGAAGAATATGTTGTTGTTAATGTTTATGCTCCCAATCAAAATCAAGGAGAATTTTATCAACATGTGTTTAAAGAAATGGGTAATTTTCAAAATCAAAGGGTTATTATGGCTGGGGACTTTAACATGGTATTGGATAGAAGAAAAGACAAATCCAATCCGACGAGAGAAGATCAGAGAAATAATCTAACGATCTTGAATAAGTTAATTAGTAAGGAAGGGTTGCTAGATGTTTGGAGAGGGGTCAAGGGGAATGAGGAAAGATATACATTTTACTCATCAGCAAATAAGAATTATTCGAGGATAGATTTTATTTTTGTGTCCAGGACACTGTTTTCAAGGGTCCTGGGCACAGAGATAGGAGTGATAAAAGTTACAGATCATGCTTTGGTTAACATGGATTTGAAGATATATAAGGATTATAGAGAAGCGAAAAGATGGAGATTGAATTGTAATATTTTTCGTTTTAAACATTTAACAGAAAAAATAGAGAAGGAATTGAGGGAAATTTGGGAATTTAATCAAACAGAAGAATGTACTGAAGCGATAATATGGGATACAATGAAGAGTGTAATGAGAGGAATAGGATTGAGAGAGGCAATAAATTTGAGGAAACAACAAGAAGTTTTTTATCAAAAGCTAGAGGGGGAGATTAGGGATTTGGAAAAGAAGTATTTAGAGAAGAGGGATAAAAAGATTTTTGCAGAATTACAGGGTAAAAGGAAAGAATTGGAGAATAAAGAACTGGATAGGGTACAAAGGAATTTGATTTATACAAAAAGGGAGTATTTTGAGAATAGTAATAAAAATTCTAAAATGTTGGCTAGATTAGCACAAAAAAAAAAAGAAAAAAGCTTAGTGGGGGTGATTAAAGATAAGAGGGGTAAAGAATATAATCTAGTAAAGGATAAATTGAAAATTTTTCATGAATATTATACGGAGTTATATAAGGCAGGAAAATGGTCGGAAGCTGAGAGTAGAAAATATATCGAGAAAAATTTAAAAATAAAAATCCAGGATGAAGATAGAGAGAAAATGGAGCAACCATTCACAGAAATTGAAATAGAAAGTGCTATAAATAAATTAAAACAGGGGAAAACGCCAGGACTGGATGGTCTGGGGGCGGAATATTATAAAGTCTTTAAAAAAATGTTAGTTCCAAAGTTAAAACGGTTGTTTAATGATATTTTACAGGGGGGAGAGATCCCCCCGTCATGGAAACAGTCCTTGACTATTTTAATCCCGAAACCAAGGAAGGATTTAGCAGAACCAGGTTCTTATAGACCAATATCATTAATTAATCAAGATGCTAAACTATTGACAGCAATTTTAGCTAGAAGAATGAATAGTTTTCTAAATAAGTATATAGGGATAGATCAATGTGGTTTTATTCAAGGAAGACAAATGGCAGATTTAACAAGAAGGGTTCTGAATATAATTTATTTAATAAAGAAAAATAATTTGAAAGCGGGGGTTCTTGCATTGGATATTTTTAAAGCCTTTGATTGTGTGGAATGGCCTGCATTAAAGATGTTAATAAAAACTATGGGGTTTGGAGAAAAATTTATAGGTATTACTAACCAATTATATACTCATAATGTCACGTCGGTAATTGTAAATGATGGAATAACAGAAACTATTAGCCTAGGCCGGGGAACTAGACAGGGTTGTCCCTTTCCCCAGTATTATTTGTGTTAGTTATGGAATTGTTAGCGAATTCGATAAGACAGGAGAAGAAATTACTGGGGATAGGAATAGAGACCAAATGTAAGATAAACCTTTTTGCAGATGATATCTTGTTAACATTAGAAAGGCCTATAGAAAATTGGGATTGGATAGAGAAACATTTAGATGAATTTAGAGAAGTAACAGGGTTAAAAATTAATTGGGATAAATCGGAGATAATGACATTTAATTATAGTAAAGTGGAGGAAAGGGGATTTAAACAAAGGAAAGTGGATATAAAGATAAAAAACATAATTAAATATTTAGGTATTGATATATTAAAAGATATGGATAAAATAGGGGAATGTAATTTTAAAAAACTAAAAGATGAAGTTAAAAATCAAATAGAGGATTATAAAAAATTGGGATTATCGTGGTTTGGTAGGATAGCTTTGATTAAAATGAAGATTTTACCGAAGTTTAATTTTTTATTTAGAATGATACCATATAAGATATCAGAGAAAGAAATTAAAGAGTGGCAAGTAATGTTAAATAGCTATTGTAATGGGGGGAAAAAATCAAGGATTACTAAGAATAGATGGTATAAAGCTCAAAAAATAGGGGGACTTGGTCTCCCTAATTTAAAATGGTATTATATAGCTAATCAACTTAGATATATTATGGATATTATTGTTAGAAAAGATTTTATGTGGTGGGAAATAGAAGCATTTGAATTGGGTAATAGGGTGGATAAATTCTTATTTACAAAACAAGGACATATTATGACAAAAAGATTAGAAAATCCCTTTTAAAAAATATGTTAGAAATTTGGGGTAGAAATAAGGAAATATTTTTACCAGGTATATCCCCGCTTACTCCAGTGGTGGTTATGGAAGATTTTCCCGAGAATGTTAGACATTTAGAACGAATTTTTAGAGAGAAAAAGGTGATAACTTTAATGGATTGGCTGGAAAAAATGGAGACAAGACAGCAAATAATTGATAGGGTTGGGGCAGGAAGAATTTCTTGGTTAAATTTAATTCAATTAGTACAATGGGGTAAGAAATGGAAGAGGAGACATGAGCATGAAAGGGATTTCACTGCATTTGAGCAGGTGGTTATGTCTAGAGAACTCGTAGAAGGAAATGCATCAGCTAGGGGTCTTACAAAGATGTTATATAAAATGTTGCAGAAATCAGTAGAGCAAGCAGAAAATCTTAAAATAGTTTGGGATACAGAGTTTGAAGAGGAAATATCAAAGGATGAGTGGAATAAGATTTGGGATAGGCGAATATTGAAAAATATGTCTATAAGAATTAAAGAAAAATTTTATAAGCTAATTTGGAGATGGTATTTGACTCCAGTGAGATTAAATAGAATAGACAATAAATGTTCTCCAATGTGTTGGCGAGGATGTCAGGAATTGGGTACATATGCTCATATGTGGTGGAGTAGTAAAAATGTAATGGATTTTTGGAAAATGATTTTTGAGGAAATATCAGAAATTGTTGGAGCTGATTTAGAGGTATGCCCTAAACTAGCTTTGCTAACAATAACGGAAAAGGTGATCGGTTCTCAAAATGTTAAAGAATTAATCATAAATTTGTTAACGGCAGGTAGACTAATGATAGCAAGGAAATGGAAAATCCAGCAAGTTTTCACTATTACTGAATGGTATAAGGAAGTATGGGATATGGCTTTGAATGACATGTTGACTTGTAATATTAAATGCAAAAGGGGTCAATTAAAGAAAAATAATTTTAAGGATATTTGGGGTTTATTTTTGGAATATGTGTTTAAAAGGGGGAAAGGGAGTTTACCCTGTCAAGATATGTTGTATTTTTGGAATAATGAACAATTATAGAGTTATTGGATTGTTTGGTCCCATGGTGATGGGAGCACAATATTAGTTATGTGTGTGTGTTATTTTCTTTGTATTGTTTTAAAACTTAATAAAAAAAAAATTTTAAAAAAAAAGAAAAAAAAGAATGAGAGGTTCTAGTACCAAAGAAACTGAAAAAGAGGGATTTGCCAAATAAGAAGAAAACCAAGAAATAGCATTGCCGGAGACACCCAGAGATATCAGCCGTGACAAAAGAATATGGTGATCCAAAGTATCAAATGCTGCGAGAAGATCTAGCAGCACCAACACTGAAGAGTTTTGCTAGGTCTTAGCCAGTAGGATGTCATTTAAGACTCGAGAAAGTGCTGTCTCAGTTGAATATCCTGCCCGGAATCCAGATTGAAATGGGTCCGAGAAGTCATGGCAGGCTAAATAGGGAGCCAGTTGGGAGAGAGCAACTCTCTCCGACACTTTAGTTTAGACAAAAAAGGAAGGAGAGACACAGGTTGATAATTGGCACACACAAGAGGATCAACAGGAAGGCTTTTTCAACAGAGTACGAACAAAAGCGTGCTTGTAGGAATCTGGTAAATTGCCCATAATAAGCTAACAGTTCACCAGTCTGGTCACGAAGGGCAGGAGGGAAGAACCCAAACTGGAATAAAGAAAAGGGGCTGTAGTCAGAGGGGAAGCAGAGACTATTGCAAGGACCTGCCCTTCTGAAACCCAGAACTCAAATCGGTCCTCTGGGTGTTGAGTAGGAAAAGGGAGAGGAAGACTAAAGTCCGTTGGGAAGTCCAAGCTAATCTTTTGAATTATTTGGAAAAAATAAGTAGCTTACGCATCAACGGAGGGAACTGGTAAAGTGACTGAAACAGAGCTAGACAGCTCTGGAGCCAATAAGCTCTTAAAGATACTAAACAGTCACCTCGGATTGTGTGCCTGTGCTGAAATTTCTTTTTAATTTTTTTGTGGGGGGCAGGGGCTGTATGCAGCCCACAGGCCATCTGTTGCCCATCCTGGCTGTAGGAGGAGTGCAATCCCACCCAGGACAGGTAAATTACCCAATTCCCAGGCCCAGGAACCACCCACCCATAGAACCTCCATCTTACCAGGATATGGTCTATGCTTGGTAGTGGTAAGAAGCAAAAGCACATTTCAAAACCTTTCTGAGGCTCTTTAGGAGCATGTCTTTAAATCAAAAGGCTGGCCCAGCTGATCTTTCGGAGCTGTCCCAAATGAGACGTCAAGATGGGGTCAAGTGTTTTTGCCTTAAAATCTCTGAGCGCTGATCCTCACATTTATACTGTGAATATCCATGAACTTGCGAGTGATAAGTAACCTTAAAAGGGTCTTCAAATCATCCGTTCCTTAACAATGGATTGTTTATTAATCTTCCCATGCCTTATGGTCATCCATGGAAGCCCTTTTTCAAGTGTCCCACCATTCTGCGGCTTGGAGGGTGACAACAAGAGAAAGGGCTTTTTCGGAAGTGGCCCCTGGCTCTGGTATGCTCTCCCTAGGGAAGCTCACCTGTCACCCACATTGCTATCTTTTTGGCACCAGGCTAAGACTTTTCTGTTCTCTCAAGCATTTTAAGTATTTTAGTATTTTCAGTATTTAAGATCTACTATTTTAGTCCCTGCAGTGTGGCTTTAACACTTGTACATGATGGTAGTTAGTTTTTGTATTCATATCCATATTATATTTTATGCTGTGTTGGTATAAGCCTATTGGTTTTAGGCTGCACTGGATTTTATTGTCCTACTGTGATTTTGTATTCTTATTATGTTGTTATTATTATATTTTAAATTGAACTGTGCAATGACTAGAGAAATCTATTTTATGTGGTGTTTATGAGGTGTTTAATAAATATAACAAATAAATAAAGTTCAGGTTGTAACATACAAATACTTAATTACTTTTTTTTATTAACAGTCAACAGACCATTTATAACAACAATTAAAAACCCAGCTGATCAGCAGCTGTATAATACAATAAAAGGACAAAAGACCAATATATATACATAAACAAATAGCACACATGAATAGTGAGATTGACAAATCGATAGCCTAGCACACCAACATACGAGGTCTAGTAGCGATGGCCAGGTTCAGATATTTCACTACTTGCTTCGTAATTTGTTGGTTTATCATACAAATGATGTTTTACTTTACACTGAGAGCCAGTGTGGCATAGTGGTTAGAGTGTTGGCCTGGGTCTCAGGAGACCTGGGTTCTATTCCCCACTCAACCATGAAGCTCACTGGGGGCGCAATCCAATGGCCCTCTGACCTTGACTGGGGGGGCCATAGGATGAGGCATAGTCACAGCTGCGACCTGGGAAATCCTTTCCGAGGTTGCAGCGCCGCGGAGCGCCCGTCCCCTCCACCTCACAGCCGGCATGGTTCTTTCTGTGGCAGCTGGGAACCGAACATTTTCGGTTCCCCCATGGGGGGGCATTCCCGGGGACAGGGTGGGGAGGAGCAAGACACCACCAGCTTCCATAGAATCCAGGTGGTGCCTCAGCCTCTCCTCCACGTGAGGAGGTGTAAAACATCTAGACCAGGACTCTCCAACCTTTGGTCCCCAGATGTTGCCAGCCTACAGCTCCCAGCATACCCAGCCACTCAGCCAGCATGGCTAATGGCAAGGGATTCTGGGAGCTGTAGTCCAGCAACATCTGGGGACCCATGGTTGGAGAGCCCTGATCTAGACATCTAGATGTTTTTGAGGGTGAGGGGAGCACCGTGGCAATCCTATCTGCTGCGCTCCTCCCACCTTCAATTGGATGGCCATAATCCTCCAAGTTTGGGTGGGGCTGCCCGTGACTTTTGGGCCACTCACTTGACTCTCAGCCTAATATACTTTATTTTCTCTTTTGCGAGACAGGGAAATGGTGCAGGCGCAGACAAAGTCAGATTT
Source organism: Shinisaurus crocodilurus (assembly GCA_021292165.1). Classification (NCBI taxonomy): domain Eukaryota; kingdom Metazoa; phylum Chordata; class Lepidosauria; order Squamata; family Shinisauridae; genus Shinisaurus; species Shinisaurus crocodilurus. Next base: position 115,579,346 of record CM037878.1, on the reverse strand, counting down.
TGATTGTTACTGACATGAAAATACAGAACTGACCACACACACACACACACACACACTCACTGCTATCCATGAACAGGGGAAATAGAGTCCTCAATCAAGCTTAAAATGAGAGTGAGTCTAACTCATATGTTCACATTTTCTCTTAATATCCTCTGAGATATATAGGCAAGAATGAGCTTATATGGTATAATTGTACGGTGACAGTGGTTAAAATGGTAAGATATGATAAATATGGCTTATATAGTCATACGGTACAGTACAATCCCATACATGTCTCCTCGGACATGAGACCCATTGAGTTCAATAGGACTAACTCCCATGTAAGTGGATATAGGATTGCAGTCAGACAGTGCAATCCTATGGGGCTGCCCTTAAACCCTCCGAATTCGGAGGATTACGGGTGTCCTACTGAGGGAGGGAGGGGCGCGGCAGGTAGGATATCCGCTGTGCTCCCCTCGCCCTCAGAAACATGTTTTTCCTCTCCTCATGAGGAGGAGAGACTGAGACACTGCCTGGATTCCTCAGAAGCTTGCGGTGCCTCGCTCCTCCCCTCCCCACCCCCGGGAATGTCCGTCCCCCCCATGGGGGAACTGAACACAGACTTCTGTCTTCAGTTCCCTGCCAGTGTGGAAAGAACCACACCGGCTGCAAGGTGTGGGGGGCACTCCATGGCGCTGTGACATCAGAAGAGATTTCCAAGGTTGCAGGGGCTTCTATGCCCCATCCTATGGCCCCCCAGACAAGGTTGGAGGCCATAGGATTGTGTCCTAAGGCAAGTTGCTCACAGTGCCACTTGCTTACAAAATCCAAGAAAGCACAGTTTAAACTAAAGATACCATAATAAGAGCACATTAAGCAAGAAAGTAAAGTCTTCTGGGAAAAGAATCCCTCTATTTTTATTTTTATTTTTGGTACTGATGTATTGATGCTTTAATTCTTATTGTTGTTGTAATATTGTACATGATTTTGAATTTTATGTACACCACCCTATGGTTCTCAGTAGATGAAGCTGTGATTTAGACACTTTAAAAATATAAACAGATAAGTAAATACCAATGAATCTATAAATAAATACACATGAATCTATTTTTTCTCTAATATCCATGACACATGCATGTGTGAACCAGCCCCTAGAATTGCTTAGAAATTTTGGGTGACCCAGAAGATGGAGGGCTATGAACTCACCACTTTGAGGGCAATCCTATGGCCCCTGGCTTAGATGGTGTCCAAGGGGCCATAGAATGATGGTGATTGTCCCCACCCCATGAGGCCATGGACAGAGCTATGACCTGGGTGGGGGGTGAAATCCAAGTGGGGATTCTCTCTCTCTCTCTCTCTCTCTCTCTCTCTCTCTCTCTCTCTCACACACACACACACACACACACACACACACACACAAACACACACACACACACACACACACACACACACACTTCCCAGCTGCCATGGAAATGTCCAGGGTGGCTCCTCTCCCAAGGTCAGTGTCATGACCATGGAAGAGGATGAGGAGAGATGAAAGGGGATTTGCCAGTGGGTGGGGCGAGATGGAGCTGGGAGAGGATGTAGATCCACCAAATCCAGAAGCATCTCGGTGCCCAGCCCAGCCCAGCCCACAGCATGGTGAGTGAGCTAGACTGGCTCAGAGGCCCGTCTAGCTCAACATTCACAAACGGAAGATGCAGAAGCTGTTAAAGTCTCTGCTGCTCCTTCTGCCTTACCTGGCTGTTGCCGGGCGGTAGGGCTTCGGATAGACAGAGGACAACAAGGTTGGAGCCTTGCATCTAGTGGGTGTCAGTCCTGTAGGACTGCACCTGTAGTGGTGCTTTATCAGAACATTCGAACAGTGACTGCTGTAAGACGGAATTTGTCTGATGGTGATTTCACCACCATCTTGACTCAGTCTCCAGAATAGCACATGCCTGCCGGATGGCCAGGCTGCCCATTTCCCAGGAAGGAAGACAGCGCTGTACTCTCATCCAGACTTGAACTATTTCATTCCCTGATTAATATCTTCCCCACTCTTCAGTCCCAAAGGACTCTCCGAACAATTCGAAAAGAAATGAAATAGCAACCATCTGCTTTTAAACATATAAAATGGCAGAACAGAAAGTGTATGTGTGTGTGTGGGGGGGTGATATTGAATCCTTGGTGGGTTGGCATACATGGCTGCTGGGCTGTATTCATCTTGGTGGACCCTAAGTTGTGCTGTCGAAAATAATAGCTAAGGAAAGATTAGAGAAGAATGGAGAATGTGGTCATGATTACTCATGTGAGAAAACAAACCCACATCATTCCTGCCTTATGGGAACATTTTCCCCCCTCCATAGCTCGGGCTTATTACTAGAGCAGTTGATGGTGACCTTGCAGCCTTCAGTGGAAATACTTAGCCAAAATTCTTGTCTTCTTTCTCAGTCCTCTTTGCTGAGAGACACATTTTTTTAAAAAAAACAACCTCTGCTTACACTATAGTATCTCCTTCACAGCCTAGTGTAAGGGCATCTGTGTAGTTACAGAGGCCTCTAGTCAGAGTAGAAAAAACAGCTGGATTGGTTAATGATCACAGACCCTAGCATGGCATTTCCTAGAAGACCTATCAGTGATCTCAGCCAGAACTAGATTTCTCCATCCTCACTTTGAAATTTATTCTCCCACCTTTGCCTGTAGGGGCTGTAGCTCAGTGGAGAGGAGACATAGCTCAGTGGTACAGCCCATGCTTTGCATCCAGAAGGTCCCAGGTTCCATCTCTGGCATCTCCAGGTAGGTCTGGGAAGACTCCTGTCCAGTAGAGGCTGGTGGCTCCAAGGTCAGTGGGGCAGTTTATCCACTCTGAGTTTTAGTCTGAGATTTTAAGGAGCTATACATGGTGCCAGACTCTATCCCCAAAATAGGTTCAGCACCATGGAAATCTCCTTTAAAGTTCTGCCTGAAACCCGGAGTGGATACACCACCCCACTGACATTGGAGCCACCAGCCTCAGCCGCTTCTGTCTGGAACCTTGGAGAGTTGCTGCATACTGGGCTTGATGGACCAATGGTCTGACTCAGAATAAGGCAGCTTCCTATGTTCCTATGCCTTTGTTCTAATAAGTTTAAATGTCATTGAGGTTTTCTAGGGCTGCAGAGAGAAACATTTCCACCTGCTAGAACACAGGGTCACCCAGTGAAATTTATTGGTGGTAACACTCAGACAAAAGAAAAGACTTCTTTGCAAATGGCATAATGAACTTAAGGCAGGACCGGTGCAGGGCAGTTTGGCGCCCTAGGTGAACTTATATTTAGCGCCCCCCTCTCGTGCCATGGGGGGGGGGGGCTCCGGAGCAAAGCAGCCCTGCTCTGCAAACCCCCCCCCCCGCGCCACCACCACCTACCTACCTTCCCCCCGCCCTGGCTGCCGCCGCCTCCTCCTCCAAGGAGGAGGAAGTGACGCGACGGGACCCCCACACTCTGTTTTTTGCCAGGGAAACCAGGGCTGTTTAAGCCCTGTTGCCCTGGTTCCTCCCGCCAAAACAACGCGGGCGGGGCTCCGGAAGCGACGCGGAGAAGGTAGGTGGCGGGTGGGTGGGGGAGGCGCGGTGGCAGAGGCGGAGGCGGGTGGGTGGGGGGGAGGCGTGGAGGCGGGCGGGCGGGCGGGGGGAGGCATGGCGACGGCGGGCGGGGGGTGCGGCGGCGGCAGGCGGGGCGGCGGGGGGGAGGCCTGGTGGGGGCAGTGCGGCGGCGGCAGCGAAGAGGAGCGCAGCGTTTCTGCGCCCTCTTCAGCCACGTGTCCTAGGCAACCGCCTAGTTTGCCTAGCGGTAGCACCGGCCCTGACTTAAGGCACAATCCTATGCATGTCTAGGCAGGAAAAAAAACCTCCTACAACTCCCAGCATTCCCCAGCTGGCATGGCTGGCTAAGGAATGCTGGGAGTTGTAGTACTTTTTTCCTGCCTAAACATGCATAGGATTGCACCCTGAAGGAACTCACCGCCACAAGATATAGAGATGGCCTTAAAAGGGCTTTAAAAGGGGGCTAGACAAATTCATGGAGGAATATATGAAGCTGCCTTACAGTATACTGCTGAGTCAGTCCATCTAGCCCAGTATTGTCGACACTGACTGGCAGTGGCTCTCCGGGGTTTCAGGCAGGATTCCTTCCTAGCCCTACCTGGAGATGCCAGGAAATGAACCTGGGATCTTCTGCAGGCAAAGCAGGTGCTCTTACCGCTGAGCTATGGCCCCTCCCTTTTTCAAAGGTTAGAACTCTGAATGGCTATTGTCCATTGTAGCTAAGCAAAACCTCCAGTGGCAGTTGGCCTTTGAATAGTGGTTGCTGGGAGGCAACAATGGGGGGCGGGGAGGAATGTTGCCACCATGCCCTGGCTGTGAGCTTTGGCTCACAAGTATTGGAAATGCTAAGCCAGGATTCACTGGGGCCTAGCAGGTTTTCAATGGCTGGACAGATCCTGTGAAATCATAAAGGCCTGCCTTTTGGGTAGCTGCTTCATGTTTTTACCTATAGATCAGTGCCAGTAGGTAGGTAGGGTAGTGAGTGAGGTGTCCTCTTTCACAGAGGACCTCTGTTTGAAGGAGTCCTCTTATTGTAGGGCTTTCCTGCGCAGTTCCATTCTAAACATAAAGAATGTAAGAACTGTTGCTTATCAACAGCACCTGAACAGCAGACTGGACAGGCAGGTGCACAGGTTACCCGGTCACAGTCTTCCAGGCTATTTCATTTGTTTTTAATGGACATTGCTATAGTTGTTTTAAATTGTTTTTAAATTTTGTATATTGAAATTTTATGCTGCATTTCATTGCATCTGTATTTTATGCTGTATTTTTATTATTGTATCTGTGTTTTATGAATTGCTGTGAACTGCCCAGAGAGCTTCAGCTATTGGGCGGTATATAAATGAATTGAATAAATAATGGTGAGATTTACCACTTATATATTTAAATTATAATTATTATTTCTCAATTTGCATCTATACATATAAATCAGCATGTGAAAAGTTTATGCAAATCGGTATCCTCTTTCGTCCTCCCTTTTAGGTGATGCGTTTCCTCCTTTTGGGTGATGCATTTCCTCTTTTGGGGTGATTCATAAGTGGCAGACCTAGTCCACACAAAGATTTAGTGGCAGGGGTGGCTGAAGACACTTTGCTTCCTCAGGCAGAACAGCAAATGATGGAACTCACACACAAAGGGGCATAGTATCCAAGGCTAACTAAATTATTTTGGTGCCTGAGGCAGAGAATCCTACAGGTGCCTTTCCCTGGGAGTAAAAATCAGGGATGGGGACTCGGACTCAAGGACTCGACTCGTGAGTCGGACTGAGTCCCCCCTCTGACTCGACTCGGACTCAAGTCCCAATATTTTTAATGGGACTCGAGACTCGACTCGGGACTCGAGACCAAGGACTCGTCAACATCCCTGGGCTGTGCCAGAAGGAGTGGAGAGGAGCGTGATTGCCGGCGAAGAGCACATGGAAGCGAGGTGTGCCGCTGCTCGGCCACTATGGACGGCTACCAGGAGTGCAGCCCCAACAGTGTGTCAAGGTTTATTTTGATTGATGTGTTGCGTACTTGGGAGAGGCAGAAGAAGGACCTGAGATTACTCTGTGTGGCTGCTCTGAGTGTGAAGTAGCCTTATTTTGTTGGGAAAAACCCCATTGATTTTAATAGGGACTCGTGGAGTCAGCTTTGGGAGTGACTCTTGACTCGTGACTCACCATTTTGGACCAAGGACTCGGACTCGGAGTCGAGACTCGGTTCCAAAGACTCGTGACTCGACTCGTGACTCGAGACCAAGGACTCTTCAACATCCCTGGAATACAACAATAATAAGTCAAACAACTAACGATTTGCTGTCCTTTCATGATCCGCCAAATCGACTGCTTCTTGAGGTGGCCACCTCGTGTAACGGTAGGGCCGGCTTGACATTGCCTTCTCTGGCCTTCCTAAATAATGCTCCTGCGGAGAGTGCCAAAACACCGCTTGCGCTGTCTCCCCCTCCTCCCACGCTGTGATATACTTTGAATAGTCAAACCTTCCGGGAAGTGATGAGCCCTGCTAATGTTACAGATCTTAAACAGTGATTTCCAAAGCAGCATACCATGAATTAAATGCTCGAGTTGAGATTTACTGTGTGGGGCTTATGTCATTTTCTACATGATGTAGGAGTCAATGTCCTTTCAATTAGAGCGGCAAAGTGTTAATGTCTTGATATTAAAACCATCTGTACCTAAACTGTGGGGGAAATTGCATTAGTGGAATAACTTGGCCACAATGTTTTAGTAATCTGCGGAAAAGCTGGCTGTTCTCGGTTCCCTTTTTAATAACAATAATAATAATGAAGAAACTTTATTTAAACCTGCTTGTTCTATCAAAGGATTGTCCAGATGTGCCTTCACGGCTGTTTCCAGCGGACTCCTCTGTGCAAATTAAAGTAGTTTTACTATATTTGAACTGAGCATTTTCTCTCTGTCAAGAATCTGTTAGCCAGGTCTTTAGAATTAGGAGATTTCCTGTGGAGTCACCACTGTTTCCTTTCTCAGCTCGATCCCTGCCAGAGCAAAAGAGGAAACACATGTTTTTGCCCACATCTTTGTTTTTACCTACCTAGAAAGTGAACTTATATTAATGATGAAGTTTAAAAGTTGTAGGGGGGGGAAGGTGTCATGAGCTGGAATTTGTGGTGGATCATGGCAGGGTGGCCGTGTGTTCCCTTTCGCAAAGGACAGTTCTCTCTCTGAAGGGCTGCAAGAGGACTATCCTCTATTTTGAAAGTGTCCTCAATTTGAAGGGCTGTCCAGTCCAAGATAAAGAACCATCGGAGGGAAGAGCTGGGCCTTGAAGTTGCCCCTCAACAGCATCTGGACACCTGGTCACAGTCTTCCACACTCTGGTGAGATGTACTGTATTTCTAACCAGAATCATTTCTAAATTTGCATCTAGACATATAAATTAACATACGCAAATCAACATCCTCTTTTGTCCTCTTTTTTTTAGTGATGCATTTCCTCGAGTGGCAGGTGATTCATAAGTGCCACCCTAGGTCATCACCAGGGTTCAGCAGAGTCAGGAATTTACCAGGGGCCATCCACAATTTTTTTGGGGGGGCAGGCATCCACCAAGAGCCAGCCCCTCCATTTCAGTTCTCACTTGGTACAAGGCTTGGTCAGGCTGTAGGCAGTGGACATTACCAACCTGGCCAAGTGATATCACATCACAGAGTGCTGTGCATGACATTTCAGGCACTGCTGGGCCAGGTAAGATTGGATGCCCTGTCTCCACCCTTAAAAACTCCACACAGGCCCCAGGATTGGACAATATCACCCCCAGATCTGACCTATACACATGTTGGAGATTGAGACCACACTTGCTCTCTTTGCCCACCTGGCACAGGTGCCCCACCTCCAACCTGCCTGGACATCCATACTGGGCTCTAATATTTAAATGCAGCCTATACATGTAAAATTCAGTGGGTGTAGGCCCAGATTATGCAGACAATTACCAGATTTATTTGTATGCTTTGTCTGTGTTAGTTTTTATTTTATATTATTTATTGTGCTGGCTTTTAGATCTTGTTTTACTTTGCTTTGAGTACTTAGTAGCTGGAATGGCAATGGGCACAATCCTATGGAAGCTTAGACAGAAAAAAAAGGCCTACAGCTCCCAGCATGCCCCAGCCAGCTATTGCATAGGATTGCATCTTAAGACATTTTAGGAACCTAGGGAGCTGCCTTATACCAGGCCGGGCTATTAGTCCATCTACCCTGTTCTCATCTACTCTGATGGGCAGCTGCACTCTTGGGCAGATGGTTTTTCACATCACCCTTTACCCGACCCTTTGAGCAGGAGGTATCACAGACTGAACCTGGGACTTTCTAAATAGATAGCATGTGCTCTCCCACGCAGCTAGGGGCCCTCCTCTTTAGAAAAAGAAATATCCATATACTTATATGCACATTTGTTTATCAATCAATAAATTAACAATGGTTTTACCCAGCTTACTCTTCACTACATGGCTTCTTTTTTAATTATTATTCAGAGGGGAAAAAGACATATTTATTTCACCATCCCATTTTCATACAGGCCACTGAATCTGGAGAACGTAGGTGAAAGAATCATAATCCATGTAACCAATATAAAACACATTATTTCCCAAGTGAATCCAGGTAGACTCATCATTGCCTACAGTTCCTTAACGCCAATAAGGAGGGGAAGAAAAGCCCATTGTGACCATTTTCGCTTGCTTGAGCACTGGAAATGGATCTTCTTATCTCCTTTGTATTGCCCCAGCTGCTGACGTCCATGTAAAGGAGAATCGTTTTCAAAGGACTGACACTGAATCAAAGCAGGGAAGGTTGCATTACAGCCAAACCTTCTGTCAGTTCTTTTCTTTACGTGGAGTTTTATGTTCCAAAGGAGATTTCAAACAGTCTCTTAATACTAATGTATTTTGTTGCTATACTACCAATTGCTTTCACTCTTGGAAGTTTCAAGATGACTGAAATCTCGCCTAGCAGGATCACTGCCTGCTTGTGACCAGACGGTGTTCTCACTTCACCAGTCCAAGAAAAAGCATTTTCTTATCTCCCAAAATAGTTTGAGAAAAAAAACTACCTTTGTGCCTTTCAGAGGCTCAGATGAGGCTTTAAGACTAAGTGCTGTGTGATTCTGATTCCTCCTGCGGATAGTAAGGCTTGCCACCTTTTTTCCCTGACAGATCTCCAGTTCCTGTGCAAGGGGGGAAGGGGTGGGGAGAGGATGGAAAGGTGTGTTTGGGTTTTTTTTGGTTTTTTTTTAAAGGAAGCTAGACTCAGAAATTGGATTTGGGAAAGCCATGGTGGCATTGACAGCTCTCTCAGAGAGGCAGTAGCTACTGAAATAGCTACTGTTCCTTTGCATCTTCTCTCTCTCTCTCTCTCTCTCTCTCTCTCTCTCTCTCTCTCCCCCTCTCCCCCCCCTCTCTCTCTCTCACACAGAGAGAGAGAGAGAGAGAGAGAGAGAGAGAGAGAGAGATGCTGTTCCCTCACACATATGTAGTGCCTTTTAGGGCATATCCCTTACAAGGAGGCTTACGTACATAATCATATGGAAAATAAAATACAGTAGAAATAAGAACATTTAGGCTGCAATCCTATATACATTTACCTGGGAGTAAGTACCATCAAACTTGATGGGACTTACATTTTAGTAAATGCCTTTTTTTCATTTAAGCATCCCAATCTGAGAATTGGTCTGTACCTCATTAGTCTGTACCAGCAAAACCAAGAATGCACCTTAAAAGACTTCCCACTTTATTATGGCACAAGCTTTCATGGAATAGAGTCATCGTCACCAGATGAATCTGACTCCTAGTCCACAGAAGTTTATTCTGTAAGAGATTTCTTAATCTTTAAGGTGCTGCAAAACTCCTTGTTTTCATCTGAGAATGAGTAAAACCTTGACTCTGAAATGATGGTCTATAAGAAGATCAGAAATACTTCTACTATTGTTGAATAGATCCAGATGGACATCTTTGTAACTTTCTGTTGTAATGGTGGTTCAGTGGTGTTCTCTGGCTTCCAATAAGAACAGACACAGCTTTTTAGAAATTAATTTAGGCCAAACCACATTATATGAATCGCATAGTGTGTAGCTATGGCTATAGTTGTCTTTACTCTCATGTAGGTGTACACGGCTCCGATTCAGATCAAGACCATGCTGCTTGGGGAGGGGGGTTTAAACTTTACCCCCACATACACAAATGGTCAAGGTGGGGGGCGATTAAAAGAAATTCTCCATGGAGACTTTTTTCCCTTGGTTCTTTTTTTTTTTTTTTTTTTTAATCTATGGGGGATGGAATTTCAGGGGAGAAATGGGAGGAGGAAGCGGTTTAGCCCTCACTTCCCAAAGCAGCATTTACATGAGAGTAAAGAAAAGAGTAAAGAAAACTATCACGCATAGCTAGATGCGATGCAGTTAGCATAACATGTGGTTTGTCCCTCAAACTATTTTTTTTTTAGTATAAAACATAATTAAGGCCTAGATCATCTAACTACAACCAGCCATCTTAACAGTAACAACAAAAAACAAGGGGTTCTTCTTCCCAAGCTGCCTCTGGGGTGCAGATGGCTCCTCCAACAAATCGTAACACTTTAATAACCACAGTACTGTTGTATGCACAGTCTCCAACCATGGGCTTTATGAACAAGTCAAAAGGATCAAAGTGGCACATGGGTCAGCTCTCCCTAGTGTTATGTCCAGGTCATGGGCAGCAAGGGTCTCAAGCAGGAATGCTGGGGCCAGGGGGCAATGGAGGTGGGAGCAGGCCAGGGATGAGTGAAGTCCAGAAGCCAGGCCAAGGTTGAAGCATGTAGTAAGCGAGGGGGGGGCAGAAGCAGGAGGCAAGTCCAGTAGGCAGCTGAGTTCTGACAAGGGCCAGAGGCATGAGGCAAACCAGGAGACCAAACAGAGTCCATGTTGTGATATGTATCACTACACCAGCTGCAGCAGCACATTGTTTACACATGGAAGGGACAGAATGGCTGTAAACAGGTTTGTTGTGTCTTTCTGGATTCCCGTGTTTTTCGCATGGGAAACTAGACCGTGAGAGCAATATGAGCTGGTCACATGGTTTGTATGTTCTGATGACGTGCTAACTTGTTTTTCTGTCTGAAGCCATCTTAGAGAGAAGCTGGACTGCTTTCTCTCTTCTTCTTGTTCTTCTTGCTGGACTTTGTTACTGCAACAATGTAACGTCTTTGCTGAGGTGGAGTGAAGCTCAACTTACTCCACTGGATGTAATGCTTGCTATGCATTTATACTCTGCACATGGACTGTAACTAGGAAATGTATACTCTGTAGAACTTTACTTGCTAAGTGAATAAACAGGTAGAATTAGACCTGTGGTGTTCCAGAGTGTTTCCTGACTCCATGGATTAATCTGCAACGGGGAAGCTGGAAGCAGTCTGATAACAGGGCAGACTGAGCTGGTTAAACTGGCACAACATGCTGCACGCTGCGCGGGGGGAGGTGAGATCTGGAAGATCTGTGTGTGGAATTTCAGGCCTCTGATAGCACACAGACACAGGATTATAAATCTCCCAACTCTGCATAGTACATAAAAACCAACAGTCCAGACAAGGGCCAGAGGCAAGAGACGAGTCCAGAAGGCAAACAGAGGTCAGGCAAGGGCCAGAGGCAAGAGACAGGGTCCAGAGACAGGCTAAGGTCAGGCACACACCAGGCAGAGAAGGGCCAGTGACAATAAGCATTGGTCAGAAGCAGGCAAGGGTCAAGCATGGTCAAGGCAAGGCTAGCACTGGTCACAGCCAGTCAGGAACTGGCTACAGACAGCAAAAAGAATCATGTTGCTGTGGCAGAGACTGGAGGCAAGAGGAAGCCCTTACGTAGGCCTTCCTGCAGCTCTCAGCTGCTCTACAGTAACTGGCCTGAGAGTAGCTGGAGGTATGAGGCTGGATCCTGCGAAGAGAGGGGTGCTAGCCAGGCTGCTAGCTGGAGAGCAGCCACCAGGTGGAGCTGTGGCACTGCACTGGCTAGGCAGATCCTTACATCTAGTTACCAAGGACAGTCCCAATTTTCTAATACCTGTCCCTGGTTAAAGAATGGGTGGGATCCAGACTTAGTCATACTTAGAGTAGACCCATTGAAATCAATGGAACAATGAATATCCTCTAAGTATCACTAAGTTTGGATCCAACCCAGTGTCCCTATTTTACCTTTTTGAAAGATTTGTGGGAAGTCCTTTTAAAAACTGTTGTTAGTGTGAATTGCTGACTGCCGTTCTTAAGGTTTCTCCTGGAGGTCCAGCATTATTTTCTTGATAATGTGCTAAAACAGTTGTTTTCTTGCTTTACTCCAAATAGTACTATCACACATCTTTTCCCCTCTTTCTTTCTTTCTTTTTCTTTCTTTCATATATATGCATACACTCAAAACTGTATAGAAACAATGCTGAAGAAACAAGAGGAGCAATTCTTCTTTGCCATCATTACCTTATTTTTAAAATAATAATTGGAGATCACATCACAGTAAAAGATGCACACAGAACATTTTTTTTTAAAAAAAAGTTTAAACCAGTGTACTACTTCATTTAAGTAATGAAGTGATAGATTTGTTTTCCTTTTGCAGCAGCAAAATTAGCGCCACACAGCTTAAGTACAAGAGTTACAATGACTGGAGTCAACAGACATCAGTGCCATCTTGTGGCTGTTATTATTGGACATGAATGGGCCCAGGAAGTGCACAAGAGAGATTTTGCTTTCAATACAAAATAGTTATCATCAGTGTAGAGCAGTGTTCTCCAACACTGCTGCATGGCTGGGGCATGCTGGGGGTTGTAGGCCAAAAACATCTGCGGACCCAAGGTTGGAAAACACTGGTGTAGAGGCTGCACTGTTACTAATAAACCATAAATTGTAAGCTGAAATGGCATGAAGTGTGACAGTGAAAAGTGATTTCTAGTCCAGTCTACCCACCTGCTGCCACAGGCTAAGAGGTGTCCACTACCAGACTGATAGTGAAATTCAGTCTATTTTACTTATCCCAATATTTTAATAAAATCCCCTGCTCTAAGAACATTAACATTTCAGCATCTTGGTACTTCTCTGTCCACATTTTTTAGCATGACGGATCATTGTTTTTATAGATCCACCAAGGCACCAACACCCCGTTACTCAGGATATATTTATATTTTAGCGGGACGTTGGCCAGATTTCCTTGATGTTTTCCCTTGTATGAGAAAACTTTTATTGGATGTTTTTGACACATTTTGAATTTGGTCTTGCAGTGTCCTTTTAAAAACACTGCTTTACTGGTTGCCTGCTTTACTGCTTATCATGCCAATGCTTTGATTGACCATCAATGCTTTGATTGACTCTTGAACCACAAGAGTGATGCGCATATGGAAGAAGACTCCCGCCTGCACATATCCTGTTGGACTGGAGCAGTGTGCTGTATATGTGGCTCTCAGAGTTGGATCTCTCCATTTGGGGCTGTATGGACAGAACCTGACACCATGTTAGGAAACACGGACAGGTCCAGAGTCAGCACCCAGCACGGTCAATCATCTGCTGGGGCCCACATGCCCCAGAAGGGCCCCCTGGGGCCAACATCTTTCCCACTGGGCCCCCACCACCAGTGCTGCCACCGCCAGCTTCCCCTTCTTCTGGGGGGGGGGGCAGTGAGGCTGGCTAATTTACCTACTGCCATTGGAACTATATTACACTGGAAGGGACCCAAGTGGCTGCTTGGATCCAGTCAGATCTCAGTATCCACTGGTTTTTATTCCCCACATTGCAGTGCCTGATGCCACACATTGTCCAGTTCTATGGCAGAATCCATCGTCCCTACAAGGCACTCAGGCAAGGGGAGATGGGGATGGATGGTGGCTGAAGTGGTTGCAGAGCATAGCAGGTTCATAACCCCAGACAGAACTGCAAGTGCTGACACAGGGGCTGGGATTGCAGATTCAGGACCATAGACAGCAACTCTGCAGTTAGGTAAGCCGAGTTACCCCAACAGGCAGGGGTTTTTATAGCTAGGAGAGTCCTTCTGGGAGCCCCACCTCCTCAAATGCTGCGTCTGGTTTCTAAAAGGGCAAGTGTCCTTTCCCACACTTGCTGGCTTCTTCTGGGTGGTGAAGGTCTGCAGGGTGAGGAGCTAGTTGGGAAATGCTCCCCAGGGCATCCCTCACTCAGCCAGCTTCTGCTCACTGGAGTAGCCCAAGGTCCACTCCTTAGAGTCACAGGCCTGTGGCTTACGCTGGCTCAGCTTGTCTGAGTGTGGAAAGCTAAGCAGGGTCAGGCCTGGTTATTACTTGGATGGGAGACCCCTCCTCTAGTTTCCTGCATTGAGCAGGGGGTTGGACTCGATAGCCTTGTAGGCTCCTTCCAACTCTATGATCTATGAAATCTATGAAATAGGGGAGTGAAACCTCCTGGGGATCAGGTGCAAGATCCAAGATGGAGGGCTCCACAGATGAAGGTCCAGGAACTGGTTCTGACTCCTGGTCAGAGCTGCTGCCACTAAAAACCTCTGTTTCAAGAGGGCTCTTGGTCCTGGGCCACAGCAGCTATTGCGTTGTGCAATATATATATATATAAAAAGGCTCCCACCCAACCAATTAGTGCTGGCACTGCCATCAGGTAAGCCAACCAGGCAGCCCAGAGAGAGGAGTATGAGTAGGTTGGCAGTGGTGGCAGCAGCTGGATTGCTGCTGCCACCCAGGCAGCTCAATTGGTGGCAGGAGGGTTGATAGCGGGGGGGGGGGGAGCAGTTGATGGGGGCTGAAGGATTGTAGGCATGGTAATTGGTGGGATGGCAGAGGCAGGTGGCAGAGGGGCCCATCGGCATTAGTAGGCCAAGGGCCAACCCGAGCCTGGCACCAGCCCAGATTATAGAATGGCGATGAGCAGCGGTGTTGATCTTGGTAGCAGCTATCATGCTTTTATGGGAGAAGGGAGAAGAATGGTGAGAGTTCAGGCTTCCCACTTCTCCACTGAAGTGACTGGGGCTATCAAAGCAGATGGCATCATCCATCTGGGCTCCTGCAGATATGAGCATCTCACTGCTGCTTGCATGTACTTCTGAAGCAGAGCCCATTTGTATGGCATTGTCTTCAACTTAGATGCACAAAAGGATGCCTATTCCACTCTAGAAGCTTCTCGTTTAATGTGTTATTAGACTGCTGTGTACTGCTATCTAATTAGACAGAGTAGATCTCTTCATCATTAGCTCTATTGTATATGTTGCTTTCTGCAGTGGAAATGAATTTCTGAGAATTGTGTTGCCAGATATTGACCAGACATTTTCTGATCATACAAATATTTACTGGATGCATGTACTAGATGCATTTACTGGGTCCAGTAAATGCATATTTACTGGATCCCATGAAGCCGAGTCCAATACTGGATATTTGACAGTTCATATTTAACAAAATTTTGTAATTGACATATAATGGTATTCACTCTATATTTGACAGTTTGATGCAACACAATGCTATTCAATATCTGACAGCATTTGATAAACATGCCATTGTATTTACTATTTGATAGCATATGAGATTTCACATTTGATTCCTGCCAAGAAGAGATGCCAAGAAGTCTACAGCACTTCAGTTTTGAGGGAACATTTTACATTCAAAATTAGAATTCCAAATTTTACATTCAAAATGGGGGGGGGATTAGAAACATTGGTGAATTTCAAAAACATGGTATATTTAAAACATGGTATATTTAGAATTTAAATATACCACTTTAAACATGGTATATTTAGAATTCTCTCCGGCCTTCCAGAATTAGGCATGCAAGCTATGCTGCCCCATTTCTGCAAATAAAACTTGTGCAGTGACAGGCATCAAAAAGGAATATGAAGTTTACAATGCTGCCATTTTTAAGAGGCACATAGATAAGGGCATCAGGGCCATCCCCAGGACATTTTGCTGCTTGAGGCAGAACAGCAACTGGTGCATAGTACCAAAGGCCAGCCACAGTATTTTGGGACCTAAGGCAGAAAATCCCATGAGTACTTCTCCGCCCAGGCACTACAACAACAATTGATTAAATAACCATACATTGGCTGCCTTTTCATGACATCCAAACTCAGCTGCCTAAGGTAGCTGCCACATTCTGCCTAATGGTAGGGCCGGCCCTGCACCATGGAATTCAAGTTACACGGACCACAAAAATCTGATTCTACAAACCAGGAGAGGCATTCCCATGAGTTCCAATTTGCAGGGACTTCTAGGAATTTTTCCGGTGTAGATAAAGGGAAGGAGTCATTCTCTCTTTAAAGAAAACCAGCCTTTCCTTCAACTCCTGGATTCACAAGTAAGCATCACACTTTTCATCAGTCATTCTGTTGAGTTATATCGATTCCTGTCTCCCTGGGAATGTCACATTTTGGAAGGGAGAAGCATTGGGCTGACAGGAGGCATCTCAGTGACAATTGTCTTTAGAGTTCCCACAACATCTCCCCAAAGATGATTGTGCCACACCCTGGAAGACATAGCAGTGCAATTTAATATGGCCTGGGGTTATTTATCTTCCACTGTGTGCTCCCGAAAGCAAAACAGGTTTGTGCATGGGTGCACCATAGGGTGGGGGACAAAATGTAAGCACATAAAATCGCATATTTCCTGTGGCTTCCCAGAAGTGTCTCCCCTTTGTAAAAGCAGAAAGGGAGCTAGAACATCAGAGGTCTCGCTCGGTGCATCTCTCACAACGCAGCAATTGCTGTCTATGAATATAGATAATGAACGGTACTGTAAACGAAGATTGCCAGCTTCCATTTTCCCTGGAAATATATCAAACCTCTGCAGGAATTAATACACGGTCAGGTTATAAAATTGCTCGTACGTGGAGGGACCGAAATGGAATGGAACAATACAAGTAACGCTTCTCAATGCAGCCACGATTTTTCAATCACGTTAATACAAAGCTCTATAAGTGCATAATGGCAAGGGCAGTGGGGGGTTGCCATAATAAATAAAGGAAGAAATAAATAATGATTCGTGCTGCCCATAAGATTCTGCATGGGAGAAGAATCAGGAGATTACACATTAGGGGTTCTACACCAGCATCACTATTGGGGATGGGGTGGATCCTGCTCAGCCAGTTCAAACATTGTTTACTAGACGGATGTGGGCTGGTCACTTTCCCTTGGCCTGACCTACCTCAGACAGTAGTGGTGAGGACAACATGTACACTACCCCAAGCTCCTTGGAGGAGGAAGGGGGCAAATTACGTTCCCACAAGGATCTGCTGTCTTCTTCCTAGCTCCACTGCTGGGCCCATGCCTCAGGTCCAGCCCTGCCATTAGGCAGAGTGAGGTAGCTGCTTTAGACAGCTGATTTAGGGTTTCATGGAAGGACAGCAAATGGTTAATTACTTACAGAGCAATTCTATGGCCCCTAGACAGCATCTGAGGCACCAGAGAGAGGATGCTGTGGATCCCCTCCCTGAGGCCACAGGCGAGGCTCCGGCCTTGGAGGAGGAGATCTGATCGTGGATCTCACTCCTCCCGCCACATCCCCTCCTAGCCACTACAGAAAACTCCATGGCAGCACCTCATGCGAGGTTGGAGCTCCAACCTCGGGAAGAGGATGGAGAGGGAGAGAGGAGGTGTGCCGGTAGGTGGGATGGGGAGAGGAGAGGTTGAGGATCTGCTGGGCTCAGAAGCCAGTCTAGTGGAAAATACTGTAAAGGAGGACAGAGAGGTGAAAATTACCTCTGTCGCTCCTCCCACTGTGCTAGTAGCAGCCTGACAGGGTGTAGGATTCTCAGAAATATATTAAGGGTGCAATCCTACACATGGATTGCACTGGCTACACATGGAGCCAGTGTGGCATAGTGGTGAGAGTGTTGGACTGGGACTCGGGAGATCCGGGTTCTAGTCCCCGCTCAGCCATGAAACTCACTGGGTGACTTTGGGCCAGTCACTGACTCTCAGCCTAACCTAGCTCACAGGGTTGTCGTGAGAATAAAACGGAGAGGAGGATGAGGATTGTGTAAGCCGCCTTGGGTTCCTTGCAGGAAAAAAGGCGGGGTATAAATATAATAAATAAATAAATAAATAAATAAAATGTTTAGACAAGAATAGGTCCTACAACTCCCAGCTCCCAGTATACTGTCTGGGAAATGCTCGGAAGTGTAGGACTCATTTCTGTCTAAACATGCATAGGAAAGCACCCTTAATATATTGTTGCTGTCAAGGAATTGGAGAAATGCTTGCGGGCTGCTCTGCCTCAGGTACCGAAATGCCTTGGCTTACCTTGGGTATTATGCATCTTGATTTGGGTGGGGGGGCTGGGGTGCCATTTGCTGCTCTGTCTCAGGCAGCAAAATGTCTTGTGCCAGCTTTGGTCCTGTCCCATCTACCTCTACTGGAGAAATGAGAATCTATGGTGGCCGTTCTGGCCTTAGTTGTCAATAAATGGCTTGAAATTCAGAATGAAATGTCCCAATTTGTCACAAGCAGATGTGATAAACACAGTAATTTTCTGTAAATACATGCCTCAGTCTAATTGAAAGTTCATTATAATGCTTATTCCATTCTCCTAGAATGCTTTTCATCGTGCACCCAGTAAATGTGTAAATTAAAAACCCAGAGGTAATTTTTGTGCTTTATCTGGATGTTAAGAAGATTGCAAAATTATCATCTCTTTCATAGTTAAATAACTTTAACCTGCAAACCGACCTCTTAATATGCAAATAGCTCAGCTTTGTGGGAGGAAATGCATTTGGCTAATTGTGAAAATGATAAGTGGAGGAAATCTGAAGGAAACAGGAATTCACTTTGAAGTAACCCCAGTTGAAAGTTGATGTGATAAGGAACAAGGAATATATATATATATATATATATATATATAGAGAGAGAGAGAGAGAGAGAGAGAGAGAGGCAGGCTCTGCAGAGCAATTGTCTACTGCTGTTCAAATTGGAGAAGCTGCAGCTGTAATGAAAACCAGCAGGAGAGTTTCGAACTTACAACACCGGCAGCAAATTTGGTGAATGCATAATGCATGCCCAAAAGAGTTGGAGAATTTCAATAGGTCCTTTGGGAACCATTTTTATTCCTTGCTTTTAAGAAGTGTTGAAAGGACTAAACACTATGACACCCGGAAGACTCTAACTGAATATTCTCTTAAAAGTCCAAACTATAGTTTTGTGTGTGCAAATGGGACTGTGAGTGTAATAAATACGCAGGAAAAAATAGCTTGTTTTTGAGATGGTGCCCTGCCCTCAACTTGAATGTATGTTGTAATTAGGCTTATACTCTACTTATTTAAGAACATTTATATACCACTTCTCATTTTAAATATCCCAAACTGGTTCACAACATATTACAAAATAATACATTATTAAGGGCGCAATCCTGGGGTCCCTAGACAGCATCTTAGGGGCCATCGGATAGTTCGGATTCCCAGATCTGTGTTTGGAGACAGCGCTCTAACCTCAGAGGGCGGAATCGGAGCTCCAACCCAGCTCCCAGCCAGCATGGAAAGAACCACGCTGGCTGCTCACCGAGGTCAGGAACGCAACTTTGGAGAGGGGGAAAGGGGGCATTCCGGTGGGTGGGGGATGGAGGAGACTGGAGAGGCCAGGATACAAGCTATCCTGACACCTCTCTAGCTCCCCTGTCTCCCCTTCCAAGATGCTCCAGCTGGATGGGCAAAAAATCTCGTCTAGCAAAAATGCAGGGCTGGAGGACGAGGAGGTGGAGATTGCCTCCCCCACTTCTCCCATCCTGCATAGAATAAGCATAAGCCTCCGAGTTTGGAGGCTTACGATCATCACGATAGGATTGTGACCAAAAAGCCTAACAGCATTTAGATAAATTAATGGTTGGGAAAAGCCAGGATAAACAAGTAGGTTTTTAGTAACGGTCAAAATCACATGATCATTGTTGCCTGACATATCATATCATATACTCTATTTCAGCCTTCCCCAACACGGTGCCTTCCAGATGTGTTGCACTGCAACTCCCATCATCCCCAGCCAGCATGTGGAGCACCTCTGGCCAGGTCACTGGTTTTACCTAATAAGGAACAGTCTAGATGAGACACTAGAGATATGTGACTCTAACATTTGCTTTAAAAACAGCTGCCATGGTGGGGAATTGGATCAGGACCAATGCACAGGGGGCAGTTTCTTTAACCCTTTCCCCATATAATTTTCCTGATCTAAATCCCATCCCTGTAGGAAAAACATGTGTAGCTGTATGTTTTCTTTAATGGGCAGGTAGCAGCTTTCCTGATTTAGCTCAAGAAAATGGCATTGGGGAAAGGGCTAACCCCGTTCCCACAACACTATGTCTCTTACCACACCACACTCACATGGCTGCTTTTAAAAGAAATGCAATCCTAGGCACGTTTAGACAGAAATAAGTCCCACAACTCCCAACATACCCCAGTCGGAAGAGGGATGCTGGGAGTTGTAGGACTTATTTCTGTCTAAACACGCCTAGGATTGTGCCCTAAAATATACAAGAGAGATGGTTGATTGCAGATCTCCAGACTCTCTCAGGTACTTTGCTCCTTAACGTAGGCCAGAGATGCCAAACCTCCAGCTCCTGGGCCTAATCCAGCCCGCAGAGGTTCCCCATCTGGCCTGCAGAGCCTCCTTGGATTCCTCCAAGGGGACATGACTTGGCTGCTAAGCTCTGCCCCCTAGAGCAAAGGAGGGCAACCCAAACTGGGGGGCGGAGTAGATAGTGATGTATCAGTGGGCATGGCCACACTCTCCGACATCATTTGGTCCCCAACAGGCTTTTTGATAAAGTCCTCAGAGCACTTTAAAAAAAGAAATCTGAAATTTCACATCCATTAAAATTAAAACAATACAGATTAAGTTACAAAATTAACTAAACGGCAAAGTATTTTATCATTTAAATTTTATTTATTTAAAATTATTTTTAGGCTGCCTTTAAGGGTAAATACGAAAAAAGATAATCCAAGTCTCAGCAGCAAAAGGAACCTGGTCGCCCAAAATCAAAAGCATGGCGGAACCAAAAAGGTCTTCAACTGTTGTTTAAAAAAACCCCGAAGGAGGTTACTGGTGAACTTTACAAGTGAGAATAGTTTGGTGCTGGGAAATCAGATTCATCAGGATCCAGGTGATCAAAGATAATTTTGTTCTAAGCATTGCAGGCATTGGGTTAGATCCAGATTTAACCATGCTTAGAGTAAACCCATTGAAATCAATGGGACTTCAGTTAGTCAAGAATAAATTGGGTCTCATTGATTTCAGTGGATCTACTCTAAGCATGACTAACCTGGATCCAACCCATTATGCACACAAAGCTTTATTACACCCCATTATTCAATCCTCCTAGTGTTCTTAACATAGGCCGACATGTTACGTAGCATTAAAAGGTCAATTGGAATTTAATTCAGCGTCGTAGCCAAAAGCCTTGAGCCACTCTAGTGCTCCCTGTTTGGCCCTTTGATAGCTTTGTCTCAGAATACTGGCTGCATCAGAAAAAGAGAGTTAAGATCACAGTTATGCCGGTACCGCTGATTAAATGTCGGTGTTTGTGAGAAAAGGTGCACAAGCATTTCATGCATTCAAAATAGCATGTGTGACCTTAGAAAGCCACATTTATCAATAATATTTGTACCATGCCCTGGGACACCTGTTCTAATATTCAATGACAAGACTGATTGCATAATGTTTTTGTTTTGCCGGCAAAATCTAGATGTCACCTCTGATTCTGGCAAGTTATGGAGTCCAGTCAGTCACTCACTCACTCATTCACTGCTTTAGAGGGGCCAACTGTGTAAGATAGCGAGGGGCAGTTTATTGCAGCTGTGTGTAACCACGGGTATATAGTAACCCTGTTTTTACTAAATTACTAAATAAAGAATTGGAAAACAAGTCACTAGTACCTTATGGCCACTGTTTGCATCCTAATGTAATTATTTATAACCTAATGCAATATAATGGCTCATATAATTATTTGGTACTCTGTACGGCAATTTCTGCTTTCAGAGTGAAGGTGACAAATAAAATAATAACACTACTGTATTGTATTTCTGCAAAACAAACAGCTTACTGTTAGTAGTTCTTTAAAGGGGGTACACTTCCTTTCGGTGCCTGCAGAAGCTCTTCTCCATAAACACATATTTTTGAAACTAACAGCAGGGCTGGCTGGGGTTTGCTCAGGCACAACACTCTGTCCATAATAAGTTTTCTTCCTTTAAAAAAATAATTTTATGTATTTTCAGCAACAAACACCACAAGAAAAAACACAAAGCAAAACTAAAATGGACTTCCAATTTTTCTCTTAAACAAATATAAGTAACAATACTAGTTTCACCTACTCTAAAAGAAAAACAAAGACAGTTCCCTTTTTTTCTATTGTCAAAAAAGTCTTCCCCTTATTCATCAAGCCCACAGATAGACAGAACCTTTTCTACACACATAGGGCCCCCCGCGGTTCCCGTGTCGTGCGAACGCCAGCCGGGGGCGCCCCTGTGGGATGGGCATGCACGCGAAGCACGCAAAGTGACCATGGGCGGTAGAGGGGTAAGCCCCTACTGCACGTGGCCACCCTGCTGTGCAAACAGCAGGTGGCCATCCCATGGGGGCCGCACAGAGGCAGCAGCCCAGAGTGGCTGGAGCTGCGGCCGCTCCAGCCTGTAGGGGCAAACGGCCCCTCTGGGCATCCCGGGTTGTCGCCCCCAAGTCCCGGGAGGCCCGCACTGTGGTGTGGGGACTGCCGGCTCCACCGGGGTCCACCCACGAGCACAGGTGCAGGTCGTCTGCGGCGCCCCGCCGGACCCCGCAGGCAGCCCCGTGGTGCCTCCCCTGCTCGCCACCTGGGTCGTACGAACCGGCCCAGAGTCTATTAGAGGTTTCCATTTACCTATCTAATAGCCTAAGTTAGTTAATTCTATGGCATATATCGTCTCCTATTCTATTATAAACAATATTTAACTAGTCACACTACCAAACCAAATAAAATTTTCAAAAATCCTTATCACTACTACAATTCTCTTCTTAGATCTTTCTTCTGGACCACTCATCTTTTAAAATAAATTCAGTTTAATTCCCCCTCCATTAAAAAATAAGATCACCCATTACAAAGTATTCCTCCTTAGGTTTGTTAGATAGATGGATGATAATAAAAAGAAATGTGCTTCTCTATTTGTGGATTTGAAGAAGGAATAAGTTTTCTTCCTGAAATACATACAATCCATAAAAATTATGTATAGTTAGCAGCAAGCAGCTGCCTCAAAATCTAGATTCAGGAGTAGTGTTAATAAAAGGTTATCTTGAAAAGTTTTGTTTTAATGCAGAGGTGGGCAACATGCAGTACACGAGCCACATGTGCCTCCCCTGGCCTCTAGTGTGGCTCCTCCCCACCACCCCCGTGCCGCCAAAATTTGTCCCTTTTAATACTGTCATGGTTTGTGCTGAAATTCAGTCATGAACACCAATGGTGGGGGCTGCCACCAGGACTGGCTGCCCTAGGCGAAATTATATTTAGCGCACCCCCTCTCGTGCCGTGGGGGGGCTCTGGAGCAAAGCAGCCCTGCTCTGCAAACCACCACCCCGCAGCCGCTGGACCCCACCACCACCACCCCCACAGCCGCCGGACCCCCCCTACCTTCCCCCCCGCCCTGGCCGCTGCCTCCAAGGAGGAGGAAGTGATGCGATGGGACCCCCGCGCTCTGTTTTTGGCCTGGGGACACCAGGGCAACAGGGCTGTTTAAGCCCTGTTGCCCTGGTTCCTCCCGCCAAAACAGAGCGCGGGCGGGGCTCCGGTAGCGGCATGGAGAAGGTAGGTGGCGGGGGTCTGGCGGCTGTGGGGGGCAGTGGGGGGGTCCGGTGGTGGTGGTGGGGTGGCGGCGGGGTCCGGCGGCTGCAGGGGGTCCGGCGGCTGCGAGGGGGGGCGGCGGGGGGCAGGCAGCGGGGGGCGGCAGCGGCGCCCAGGCTCGGCCCCACCACTACCTCCGGGCGCAGTGTTTCTGCACCCTCTTCAGCCACGCGCCCTAGGCAACCGCCTAGTTTGCCTAGCGGTAGCGCCGGCCCTGGCTGCCACACCACCAAATTTGGGTGGCACATAAGAAGCTGCCTTATACTGGAGTGAGACCCTTGGTCCATCTAGTCCAGTATTCTTGACACTGACTGGCAGTGGCCCTCCAGGGTTTCAGACAGGAGTTTTTCCAGCCCTACTGGCACATGGTAGGACTTGAAACGGGGACCTTCTGCATGCAAAGCAGGTGCTCTGCCACTAAGCGACGGCCCCTCTCTGCCCGTGGGCCCCATTCCTGCTGTGCAGTGGTGGTAGCAGAAGTGCAGCCCACGGGCAGGGGGGCGCAGGAGTGGAAAGTGCCACCCAGATCCCGGAAGTTTCCCACCCCCACACTAAACGGAGGGAGGCCAGATGATTGGGGGAATTACTTCTGAGGAAAGGCTTAGCGTCCAGTACAGAATTCTGAGGAAACCGGCGGCCACTCTTCTTCCCCCTTGTCTGTGGTTTTGTTCATCGTTCACACATGCATGTATGTCCTTTCATTTCACATCACTTAATTGCTTGTGTGGACACTAGGCCCCGAGTGTAAAGCAGTCTCTCGCACATTCATGAATATACATGCCAATCATGACCCCTGCAGGCCGCACATTCAGCATTAGTGTTGAGAACAGGCTGGCAGGATGTGCAGTGCTGGGCACCGGTGGGGGAAGCACAGTCCCGCCGCCCCCACTCCATACATAAATGCAATGAACCAAGGGGGCTTGAGTGAACCCCCCCCACACACACACACACACTTTGGCTCACCGCTGAATGAGTGAATTCACAATGTGTAGATGTGTGTGAACTGAAAAGCTCCATTGTGTTTGAGGAGATGTGAGGTGATATGAAAATTCAACATGTAGCGTTGGATTTGCGTTGACATGCAAGCCACCGATGGATGCCAAAACCGAAGTGAAAAGGGATTAACGTACATGTGTGAGCTGACCCGTATCGCTTCATTAGGTGCTTTGGCTTACTCTTCACGTCAAATTTGAATGCCATGATCCCTAACAGAAAAATATATATAAAAACCTTAGAGGTTAAAACCCAGGATACACATATTATGCAGAAGCTGTATTCCAGAGGGATCCTTGCGAAGTTCACCATAGCTCAAACATTTATTGTATAAGCAAAGTTTTACCATTCTTAAGCCTCCTAACAGATAAGTGCAATAGTTTGTGTGACAGAATGGTAAGAAAATGTATTAGTCTAATCCAGCAGGGAATCTATTAAAAATGGGAACAGAGTTCCATAGGAATAGAATGCTCAGACAAAAATGCTGTTGGTGCCATATGTTTATGATATAAAATAGGATCCTTTCCTGCCAAGATATCCTATAACAATGGCAGGCTGCCATCGCCTCCTCAACCACTGCTCCCTCTCTCTTCCCTTGATCAAGGAATAAACTTTAACAAATATCAACGAATATTTCTGTGGCTGCACGAGGCTTCGGCTTTGTCATAAATTCTGTATCCACTACTAATGGTGTTTTCCCGATAGCAAGCTTCTCCTGCCTGCAAACATTTTGTTGTATTAATTAATTGGCTAATGTCTTTTTGAGCTGCTCTTCCACTTAATGACTGCTCAAGGTGATTCACAATAAAACCATAAAATGATAAGCCCATAAAAATACAATAAAAAAGCAACCTAAAAACAAAACAGATGAAATACATACATCACAGTACAATAGGAGAACCCACGAAAATCAAGGGGTGGCCTGAATCATTGAAAGCTGTATACACTACAGTAGTTTTCCGCAGCCATCTAAAAGCCAATAATGAGGGAGCCAAATATTCCTACAAAAGCACACCTGTGACAAGAAAAAAAAACAACAATATAGGAAATGGGCAGAGCCATCAACAGGATTTTTAATGTCCAGTAAACCTATCTTCTCAGCCGCCCTCCAGTCCTTTGCAGGCCCAATCCTACACAAACCACTTTGAACTCTTGGAAGTCACACACACACACACACACACACACCTGAGGTGCAGGCATCCTCTGTACTCCTTTCCTCTGCAAGGAATTACAGAGCTGGCTCCAGGTTTGAGAGGGCCCTGGGCAAAGTTTCCTCTGGTAGGACCCAGCAAATGCTGCAACAGGAAAGCAGCTGGTGCAGGTATCTGGAGTAGCCACTTGATGCCTTGCTCTGAGGACCCCTCAGGCATTGGGCAGGTGGATGGGCTCTCTGCAGCAGGAAAGTGGCTGGCATGGTTCTCCAGAGAGCCCACCTGTCCTGTTCTAAACTGAGCAGAAGCCAACAGGACTCAGGGTGAGGCAGCAAGAATAGACATTGTAGCACCCAAGAGAGCTCCTAGTGAGCAACTTGCTCTGACAAGGCCTGGGACCAAACTGAAGCTTTTTAGGCAACTGTCCCAGGCTCCA
Organism: Shinisaurus crocodilurus; assembly: GCA_021292165.1. Taxonomy (NCBI): domain Eukaryota; kingdom Metazoa; phylum Chordata; class Lepidosauria; order Squamata; family Shinisauridae; genus Shinisaurus; species Shinisaurus crocodilurus. The sequence continues at coordinate 115,553,464 of CM037878.1, read as the reverse complement.
TCCTTTCCTACAAAATGGAAGCCTTAAAGGGAAAAGCCTTTGGCCTGATGTACTCCTCCATCTCTCCAAGAACTGATGCCTGGTGCACCGCCAGCAATGGCACATTGGCTCCATTGAGCTGCCTCCGCAGAAGTTAGTAGATTTATGTGTAAGATTCACAGTCCCATGGAATGCGTTGCTTTTGTAGAAAGGAGTGCTGGTCTGGTGCTGGAGCTAGGCTCGAGGGTCTCAGGCTTGGGGGTCTCTAACAACTCAGGCTCGGGGGGCGGGGCTCTGGCAGCCCTGCAGCAGTGTTCAGAACTGGAGTTTCCTCTGTTGGCACCATGGTTCTTCGGCCTCAGAGTCCATTTCACTGCTGGACTCCTGGATCATGACACCACCAGGCCTAAATGCCTCACTCTGAGGGGGTCCTTCCTCAGAGTGAGAAACTGTGAGTGAGGTGGCCCTGGAAGACCATCTGTGCTACAGTGGCACAGATGCTCTCTGTGATCACATTATCCACAATGCCTTGCTTTGAGGAAAGATCCCTCAGAATGAGGCATGGGAGAAGATGTGGCAGTGTGTGTGTGTGTGTGTGTGTGGAGAGGGAGAAGGTGTTCTGGCGAAGCTGGGGAGGAGGAGGAGGAGCAGCAGTGGTGGAGGGGTAGTGCATGTCTTCCTGCCTCAGGCATCAGGACATCTTGTTCCACCCCTGTTCAGTCTATATCCCTCCCCTAGTTCAGTGGGGGCAAAATCCAATGAGGAGCAGCTATCCTGACTGAGCTTGCATTTTCTGGACCATACCCTTCCCATCCCTCATCCAAGTTTTTCACAGTCTGACTGGCATTGACCCCCTGATGAAATTTGCATTTTTTGCTTCTATCTTCCGGTGGTCCCATGTTGGTGCCATAGTGCAGCCTTCCCCAACCTGGTGCCCTCAAGATGTTTTATACATCAACTCCCATCAGCCCCAGCCAGCATGGCCAATGGTCAGGAATCCTAGGTATTGTTGTCCAAAACATCTGGAGGGCAACAGGCTGGGGAAGGCTGCCCTGCTGGAATCTCTGAAGAACCCTTTACTTATTTATTTGAAGTATTTTTATGCTGCTCCTCAGCCAAAAGGGCTCCCAGAGCAGCTTACATATAACCAATTAAACAAGATATTTACTTAATTTATTTCAGAAAATTTCTGTACCACTTTTAATTTAAATCATCATCATCATCATCATCATCATCATCATCATCATCATCATCCATCATCATCCCAAAGTGGTTCATAGGATAAAGTCATGATAAAATACCATAAAACCAATCAATAAAACAGTAATAAAACAATAACTTATCTCATTAAAATAACTGGGGTAGCTAGCAATTCTGATGGTCAGGGAAATACCCAGGCAAACATATCTGAGAGCCAGTGTGACATAGTGGTTAGAGTGTTGGACTGGGACTCGGGAGATCCGGGTTCTATTCCCCGCTCGGCCATGGAACTCACTGGGTGACTTTGGGCCAGTCACTGACTCTCAGCCTGACCTACCTCACAGGGTTGTTGTGAGGATAAAATGGAGAGGAGGGGGATTAAGTAAGCAACCTTGCATTCCTTGCAGGAGGAAAGGCAGGATATAAATAGAATAGATGATGATGATGATGATGATGATGATGATGATGATGATGATGATATATGTCTTAAGTTGCTGGCAGAAACACTCCACACCAGGAGCCCCTCCCCCCCGATCTCAGTGGGAAGATCAGTCCACATGGTGGGCACCACAGTAGAGAAGGCCTTCTCTGCACCATGGCCAAGCGAACATTAGTAGGCCACAGTACGATAAACAAGGCCTCCCCCTCAGAACGTAGAGAGTGGGGCGGCCTTTACCTTTACCCTTCCCTGGCCTATGTGGTGCAACTGGCCTGCCCTTGCTAAATTTTGCCTTTACCCACCCATGGTCCAGAGGAAGCAAAATCTGGGGTGCAGACTTCATGACAGAATTTGTGACCTTTTTCCTGTAGCATCCCCTGATCCTAAGGATGCAAAATCCAGTGGGGGCAGGCATTACGATAGAATTTGCAACCTTACATGTCACGTATATGCAGCAGAATCCTATATCTGTCTGTTCAGTGGGACTTACTCCCATGTAGCTAAGGACTGCAGCCTTCATTGTTCAACCTGTCTATTGTGTTAAACACAGTGGTTTCGAGAAGAAACATTCTATAAGGAATGGAATAAAAATGCACATATTTAAGCTGTTGTATCCAGTAATGAGCAGTTTAATTTAGAAAAACCACAACAGTTAACTTCAAAGAGACATCTTGATGATCAAATTGTGACAATAATATGTGATTATTACTTCCTGATTGCTGACAAATGTGTGAGCTTCTGTGAGCAGAAGGGGCCCCTCAACATGCTGTCTATTTTTTTTCTTTTAATGAAACAACTCAGCTGAGAAGAATGTTCAGAGCTGGAATATTTAGCGTCTACTTGATTAACACATTTTCTAAAATATGAAAGAATTACAGAAGTTCACTTTGCTTTGTAATTTCTCTTAACCAAACTTTACGTAGGGATGGGCAACCCGCCCGGCACTCGACTCGCGGTGCATGAGCTGAGCTGAGCCGAGCACGAGCGCCAGCTGAGGAGCTCGCCAGACAGCAAATTTGGCTGTCATGAAGTCTGCACCCCAGATTTTGCTTCCTCTGGACCATGGGCGGGTAAAGGCAAAATTTAGCAAGGGCAGGCCAGTTGCACCACATAGGCCAGGGAAGGGTAAAGGTAAAGGCCGCCCCACTCTCTACGTTCTGAGGGGGAGGCCTTGTTTATCGTACTGCTGCCTACTAATGTTTGCTTGGCCATGGTGCAGAGAAGGCCTTCTCTACTGTGGTGCCCACCATTTGGTTGTAATTTGCGCAAATTTGGCCATTTTCTACGTAAACAACACAGTGCCAGAACCCGGAAGTCGCTTTCCCCAGCTCGGCTCTTTTTAACTATATTGTATGTTTTTATTGTTGGTTTTTTATGTATAAATTGTTGTGAAACACCCAGAGAGCTTTGGCTGTGGGGCGGTATAGAAATGAAATACATGAAATGAAATGAAAAGGTAGGGCGAGCGGAGCTCGGGGGGTCAAGCCCGGCGAGTTTGCCAGACTTCCACCCACCCAATCAAGCTCCATGCACATCCCTACAAGTTTATAGTAATGATTTTTTAAAAAGAAAAGGGAAAGCAAGCATACAGTGCACACTGCAAATACAGTGTGGACTTCGTTCTCCATCATATTCTCCAACCCAGTAAGCAGGTGGGCAGGTGCTGTGTCTGAAACCGCTGTACATAGGAACAGTACCAACATCAGGTTGCAACATCCCTTGGCCCATCATCAGGTTTGGCAACTCATGGGTTAGGCCAGGCCAGGCCAAGCCATGAGGCCTGGCCTGCCATATGCTTGAAGGCTCCACTCTTTTTTGAAGTGCCAGGTAGGCACCAAAAACAAGAGGCTTATCTTGCCCCTGGCAGGCTGCCATACATGGCTGTGTTTGGTTTATTTATTTATATTTATTGATTCGTTAGATTTGTATACCGCCCCCAGCTGGCAAATTCCCTCAGGGTGGTTTACAATGATAAAAACCAAACAACAACAACAGCAAAATAACCAACTAAACAAACAAACAATAAAAGTATCAGAGTAATATGATATGAAACATTAAAATTTTTAAAAAAATATTTAAAATGTTAAGGAGCTGGGAGTAAAATGAATAATCACAGCAAAAATCAATAATCACAGTAACAGATTAAAGATTAAATGCCTGCTTGAAAAGGAAAGTTGTAACCTGATGTTTAAATGTATATTATTATTTATTATTATTTATTTCATTTTTATACCACCCAATAACCGAAGCTCTATGGGTGGTTCAGAAAAATTACAAACTGCAAATACAAATACAAGATAATAAAAACATAATATAAACTTTAACTTACAGCATTTAAAACAATTTAAACAGTATACAGTGAAGATGCCAGGTGCATCTCTCTGGGGAGGGTCAGGGGGCCACTAGAGAGAAGGCTCTTCCCCTGGTAGCCACCTGTCATGCCATTGTGGGCAGTGGCACCCAAAGAAGAGCCTGCAAAGTGCACACACAGAAAGGTGTATATTACAGAGGAGTGCGCACTAGAATGTTTTCTCTTAGGGGAAAACAGCCACAAAAATGTATATAACCTGAGGAATGCATGGAAAAATGTGTACATTTCAATTAATGTACACAAAAGTATGTGTGAATTTTCGTGCACACTTTAAAAAAAAAAAAGCAAACTGATGCAGAAACAAACTTGACTTTGAAAAAATTAGAAAATGAGCAAAATCAAATGTGAAAGATCCATCCATCCAAACAACTGAAGTGTTTAAAGTGAAAGTGAAAGATTTTAAAAAATATCTTTGAAAAAGAGGCACATCAAAATTAGAAAAAGTGAAGCTGCTCACTTTGGTTAACCCATTCCAGAGAAGTTGTTATTTTCTTGGCTCCATCTCTGTGTAAAAATTTTGCTGGCCTAGGTTATTTTGCTGGCCTAGGTTAGGTACAACCCATGGCTGAGAAAAAGGGGTTGCAAAATCTGACACAGAGAAATACATCTGCAGCACCAGATTTTGCTATTGCTTGCAAAGTCCCATAAGAATGGCCATTCAAGTATGATGCCAGTCATCTTCTCCTTTTAATTCAATTTGATTAAACAACTGAAGTGTTTAAAGTGAAAGTGAAAGAAAGATTTTAAAAAATATCTTTGAAAAAGAGGCACATCAAAATTAGAAAAAGTGAAGCTGCTCACTTTGGTTAACCCATTCCAGAGAAGTTGTTATTTTCTTGGCTCCATCTCTGTGTAAAAAAAACAACCTTCTTTTTTTTCTCTTTCAGGTACAAAAACATCTAAGGTCAGCACTGGCCACTGCTCCACTGTCAGGTGGCTATGACAACATCCACACAGCTTCTGAGCATAGGAAGCAGGATAGGCCCACACTCTACATAAAACTGTCAATGCAACACCACCAGAGTCCCGTCTGGCCTGGAGCCCTGCTCTTTGTCAGGATTAGCATAACAGTTAATCTGACCCTGGCTGGAATGGTTCATTAATATTTGTAACTGCTGGGCTTTGTCATCTTCTAATGCAGTGTTCTCCAACCTTGGGTCCCCAGATGTTTTTGGCCTACAACTCCCAGCATTCCCCAGCCAGCTATGCTACGCTGGCTAGGGCATGCTGGGAGTTGTAGGCCAAAAACATCTGGGGACCCAAGGTTGGAGAACACTGTTCTAATACAATGTAATCTCTGAAAACAATAATGCCATAACATTTTGTAAAAATTCCTTCTTCGTCTTCTTACTGTATTGCAGAGTAAAATGAATTTCTTCCAGCAGTGAAATAAATGGAGTCACACCAGCTATTAATTCATTTTTCATGTCCAGCAAAGGGTACGGTATCTTTTTCAGGTAAGTAAAATACAGTGCTGCTAAACAGAGTTACTTTATGACCAGCTTCTGCAGCACCATCTACCACAGGAAATGTTGGGCATCCTGGTGTTTTTGGAGGTTTCCTGTGTCTTTGTTTGTCCTCTGTAGACATATCTCCATTCAGACAAGGCTATATTGGTAAAAAATAATAATAACAACACTGCCATTTTTTACTTATTCCCTAAGGAAGACCTATGTGCATGAATTAATTAAATAGGGCCACAGTGCTATTGGGGATGAGACAAATCAGTTAAACACCTCCCTCCACTGTCCCAACTTGTACTGTAGGGTGGCCACTTGCACATTGCCAAAAAAGAGGACAAAAGAGGACACAGATTTGCATAAAATGTGCATATGCTAATTTATATGTATACATGCAAATCTAGAAATGATTATTATACTCTAAATAGAAATACAGTACATCTCAGCAGACCAGCTCAGTCTGCTGTCCAGGTGCTCACTGTTGATGTACAACTTCAAGGCCCCTGCTCTCCCTTCTTAGAGTTGTTGTTATTGTTGTTGTTGTTGTTGTTATTATTATTATTATTATTTTCATTTCTATACCACCTAATAGCCGAAGCTCTCAGGGCAGTTTACAACAATTATAAAACACAATAAAATACAATATAAAAATACAAACAATAAAAACAAGAGTTCTTCATCTTTAAACCAGACCTGGACCAGACAGCCCTTCAAATAGAGGACTATCCTCTGTAAAGTAGGACACATGACCACCCTAGACTTGTCAGGTGTTTCCAATTTCTGATGTGTGTTATTATACTAAGTATTGTATCTTTAACAGTTATGGAATTGTACGGTGCTTCTAGGACTTTGCTTTCTGCAACAATTGCAGAGCTTCGCTGGGCAACTCTGGTAGCCTGGACAGTCATCCACAAGCCAGGCATCAATTGGGTTAATCCCCATGATGATCGTTGCTAGTCGAAACACACTTCCAAGGTCAGCATCTGTGTGCAATGGGGGTGGGGACAGCAGGCATTGTGCAAAACCACCAGCAGCAACAGTTGCTCCGAGCCCCTGTGACGCAGGCATCTCTTTGTGACAGTGAGAAAGGAGTGGCATGAAAATGAACAAAATATTAAGGCCCTTGAACACAGGGAGAAAAAGGGAGCAATGTCATGGACCTGACCCGGAAGTGCCACAGGAAGTACTTCACAGAACAGTGTGGTGGGAATGCCCCCATCTGCCCAATCCAGTGGAAAAAGCTTCTGAGATGTCCTGTTTACAGGAGGTTGGTAAGAGGCAAGTTCCCCTCATTACATATTCACCTGAAGTTACCTATCCCATATGCAAAGTACACCCACAGCTCTCATTGCCCCTCCTCCCTGTCTCACTCAACCTCATCCAATTACCTTTCTCAGTCCTTTCCTGTGGCCCTTTGCCTCTGCTTGCTTCCACCTTTTCTACAGCATCGATCTTTACCTGCCTCTCCTAAGTCATCAAATGACTCTTTTCTTTAATACTCTAGACATCCACCTCCTCAGGATGGTGCATTATAGCTGTTATTTCCTTGGATGGATTGGTGTGTGTGTGGGGGGGGGGATGGAGACATTCCTACCACACTTTCCTATGAGGTACTTCCTGTGTCACTTCCAGGTTTGTAGCCACCATCTTTGAGCAAGCTGGACATGCCCTCAGACTAGAGTGGAAGACTGAAGATCAGTTGAGTGTGTGAATATCATCAGTAGTTCAGCTACTGTGGCTAGAGTGGGTTTCAATAAAGATTATGTAAATTGTAATCTATGAAAACAGCTTTTTCCAAGTTGTTCAAGGTCAGGGCACAATTCAGGTCATTTAGAACATAAGGAGAGATGTGCTGGATCAGACTGGAGGCCTATCTAGTCCAGAATTCTGTTCTCATAGTGGCCAACCAGATGCCTCTAGAAAGCGCACAAGGAGGACATGAGCACAATAGCACTCTTCCACACTCTACCCCAGCATTTGGTATTGAAAAGCATGCTACCTCTGATACTGGAGGTAATATATAGCCATCACGACTAGTAGCTACTGATGGCCTTATCCTCCATGAATTTGTGTAATCCCCTTTTAAAGCTGTCCGTGTTCATGGCCCTCACTACCAGGCCATCTCAGGATATTCTGGCATCCTAGGCAAGGTACAATGTCACAAGGCATAATTGCAAACAATTCCCACAAGGAAAAAAGGCAGAGGGCAACAGAAGCAGCCAATGTGGCTTCACAATAAACTGAAAGATGACCTGAAAACCAAAAAGGACACGTATAGGAAGTGGAAGGAAGGACAGGCTACAGGGGAAGAGTACAGGCAGGTGGCACAGAACTGCAAGAATAGTGTCAGGAAGGCTAAAGCTGAGAATGAGCTAAGGTTAGCGAGGGATGCTAAAAACAACAAGAAAGCTTTCTTCAGATACATGCACAGTAAAAGACAGAGGAAAGAAATGGTGGTTCAACTATGCAATGAGGATGGCAATTGATAACAGAAGACAAAGAAAAGGCAGAAGTGTTCAATTCCTACTTCAGCTCGGTCTTCTCCCAAAAGAGGGTCTATGACCCCCCTGGCAAACCTGAAGTGCAGACTGAAGGGGCAGGATTGCAGCTTGAGATTGATAGGCAAATGGTCAAGGAGCACCTGATTACTCTGAATGAGTTTAAATCTCCAGGTCCTGATGAGCTGCATCCTAGAGTAATAAAGGAACTGGCAGAAGAACTCTCAGAACCACTGTCTATTATCTTTGAGAAATCATGGAGGACAGGTGAAGTGCCAGATGACTGGAGGAGGGCAAATGTTGTTCCCATCTTCAATAAGGGCAAGAAGGAGGAACTTGGGAACTATAGGCCAGTCAGTCTGACATCAATCCCTGGGAAAATTTGGAGCAGATTATAAAGAAGTCAGTCTGCAAGCACCTTGAAAACAATGCAGTGATTACTAGAAGCCAGCATGGATTTGTCAAGAACAAATCCTGCCAGACTAATCTGATCTCATTTTTTGATCGGGTAACCTCCCTTGTGGACTGTGGGAATGCTGTGGACATAATATATCTGGACTTCAGCAAAGCTTTCGACAAAGTGCCTCATTATATCCTGATTAGCAAGCTAGCTAAAAGTGGGCTAGATGGAACAACTATCAGGTAGATCCACAATTGGCTACAGAATCGGACTCAAAGAGTGCTTATCAATGGTTCCTTCTCAAACTGGGGAGAGGTAACAAGTGGGGTACCACAGGGCTCGGTCCTGGGCCCAGTGCTCTTCAAAATTTTTATTAATGACTTGGATCAGGAGGTACAGGGAATGCTTATCAAATTTGCAGATGACACAACAAAGTTGGGTGGAACAGCTAATACTCTGGAAGATAGAAACAAAATTCAAAGTGACCTCGATAAGCTGGAGCGCTGGGCTGAAAACAACAGAATGAAATTTAATAGGGATAAATGCCAAGTGCTGCACCTAGGGAGAGGAAACCAAATGCAGAGTTACAGAATGGGGGACACTTGGCTCAACAATACTACAAGTGAGAAGGATCTTGGAATTGTGGTAGATCACAAACTGAATATGAGCCAGCAATGCGATGTGGCTGCAAAGAAGGCAAATGCAATTTTGGGCTGCATTAATAGAAGTATAGCTTCCAAATCGCGGGAAGTGATCATTCCCCTTTACTCAGCACTGGTTAGGCCTCATCTTGAGTACTGCGTCCAGTTCTGGGCACCACACTTTCAGAAGGACGTAGACAAACTGGAGAGGGTTCAGAGGAGGGCAACAAGGATGATAAAGGGACTGGAAACAAGACCCTATGAGGAGAGACTGAAAGAACTGGGCATGTTTAGCCTTCAGAAGAGGAGACTGAGGGGAGATATGATCGCACTCTTCCAGTACTTGAAGGGATGTCACACAGAGGAGGGCCAGGATCTCTTCTTGATCATCCCAGTTTGCAGGACACGGAATAATGGGCTCAAGTTACAGGAACCTAGATTCCACCTAAACATCAGGAAAAATTTCCTGACTGTCAGAGCAATAAGACAATGGAATCAACTATCTAGGGAGGTGGTGGGCTCTCCCACTCTGGAGGCATTCAAGGTGCAGCTGGACAGCCATCTGTCAGGGATGCTTTGACCTGGATTCCTGCATTGAGCAGGGGATTGGACTCGATGGCCTTGTAGGCCCCTTCCAACTCTACTTTTCTATGATTCTATGAAGTTTCCTCGAAAACCACAAGTTTCCTGGAATATTGATTTCTTCTATTTTTCATTTCTTTAACACTACAGTCTTTATCAGTGTCACTGTACTGAGCATCAAAGAAACCAAACAATGTTGGGAACAGGAAGCACACCAAAGTAGCCAGGCTGACACAACAGCGCCCCTCGCTATTGGCACATGGGGCAATCGCCTCGTTTGCCTAGTTCATGTAACTGACTGCTCTGTTCACTACATCTGGTGGGAAGTGAATTCCATAGTTTAACTATGTGCTGTGTAAAGAAGAACTTCCTTTTATCTGTCCTGAATCTTCCCTCATTAAGTTTCCTTGGATGACCCCGGGTTCTAGTATTTTGAGAAAGGAAGGATTCTTCTCCCAGGGCTATGAAAGTGGAACTAAACTTCCCTCTCTCTACACCATGTTTTATACCTCTGTCATGTCCTACTTGTCTTTTTTCTAAGCTAAAAAAATTAGACTAGAGTTGCTGTAGTTTTTAGTTGATGAAGGAAGAACCCATGGTGTGAAAACCAGAGGAGAACTGGAGAGAAGGAGGAATATGACCCTGAAACTGGGTTGCAACCCACAGGGGTCCATCACCAAACAAAGAGCCCCTCCATTACAGTCTATATTTTTCCCCCAGAGCCACAAATATCAGAAAAGCTACTTGTAAGTTGTAACAGCTATTTTCCTTGATTCTTTTGCACACTGTGAAGATGATTTAGAAATCTAAAGAAAGACGAAATATATTCCAAGCTATTGCCACTGATGACAATGCTTGGCAAGGAGTCTGAAGTCTGTACACAGATGGACAATTCTTCCAAACTTCACAATGAGAGGCTGATATCCAAAAGCATAGCTTAATAAAAAGGGGCTTATATAACTCACAGGAATCATTTTAGGTTATTGCATGTAAATAGAGGAGGCGCTATGATGGAGCAGATAGAAGAATGATTGACACCTTGCAGTGTATCCCCCCCCCTCCATGTGGAGTAAAGCAATTTTTGGTACAACAAGCATGCTTTTTTCATTTCAAAAGTAATTGTTTTGACTCAATAGGCTCCACTTAACCTGTGTGTATTGCATAGTAAGTGCATTGCCTCGCTGATGGATTATTGCCTTTTACTTGTTAAATGTACGTACATACATACATACATACATTTATTCATTCATTCATTCATTCCAGTTGAAAATCATGTTATCCATATTCAGAGTAAGACTGCAAACTTAGGCACACTGACTTACGAGTAAGTCCCACTGAAGAAAGTAGGGCTTACTTCTGAATAAATAGGTATTGGATTGTGCTGTAATAATACTGTAATCCTATGCCTGTCTACTCAGAAGTAAGTGCCATTGAGTTCAATGAATTTACTCCCAGGTCTGTGTATGAAGGAGTGCAGCTTTAGGCTATAAACCTGTACCCACTTACCTGGGAGTAAGCCCCACTGAAATCAGTGGTACTTACTTTTGAGTAGACATGCAAAGGATTGCACTCTTAGTCTTCTTAGATTACAAAATGTAAGTACCTTGGAGTGTTTTATTAGATGGAGCTCTGTACATAATCAGTGCTCAGTCTGAAAATACAGAATTTATAAGGGATATTTTAGGTATTGGTCTCATAAAAGAGAATTTAAATAAATAAAATTCCTGGCCAAAGTAACAACCATTCTGATTTATCTGCCCATGTAAGTCACAATAAAAGCTGGTTTGCGAAACGTACGTATGGTTCAGAGAGGGACAATTCTGGAAATTTGAATGCTTTTGACTAGACAATTGGGAATCCACAACAAAATGTCGAATTCATTAAAAAAAATAAATTAAAGTCACTGTCCCTTTAAGTCCTAACCACTCATTGTGAGTCCTGTGCTCCAGAGGTTAGGTCTTCCTGCTGTTTTTCTGCTGCTATTGCTGCCCTCTCCATCTCCATCTTGAAAGAGAGTGTGACTGGTTCTCTGACCAGGGATGTTGCTACTAGACACTTAAAAGATTTGGGGCCCAGGCTCATAAAACACAAATCTGCATACACACACACACACACACACACACAAATGTATAAATAATTACTAGGATTTGTTTATTTAAATTTCACAGGAGGCAAAACCAGCCAATTCATTTCTCATCAAAATAATCTCAAACAAAATAAATTCTTCAATTAATTTACACCCAGCCCCAGATCATCCCAAACCAATGCAATTCCCCCCTCCCCCAGCTTAACTGCCATGCAGGGAGAAGTTTTAGGGTGTGCATGTTGCAGCATGTGGAGTGGGGAGAGTTAACCCTTCCCTCCCCAGTTGCAGTCCTCCTTGAAAATTCACCCCTGCGTGGCAATTAAGCTAAGAGGGGGGAAAACCCTCTCCATTCAATTGACACCAATGGACATTCAGGGCTCTGCGGAATAGATCCAAAGCCCTAGGAAATAGATTTGGGGCCAGAGGCCCATGGGCCTAGGCCTAGCAGTGTTCATGGTTTTGAGCTCCCAAATCCTGACCCTCTCCATTATGAGAGCTGTGGTCCAAAATATCCGGAGGGCACCAGTCCAACACATCTGGAGTGCACCAAGTTGGGGAAGGCTGGTTTAATGTCTCTTGTCATTTCATTTGCTGTTGCTGTGAGCCAATTTGAGTTCCTTGAAGTTAAAGTGGGAAATAACTGATAAAACTTGGCAAATGAGTGGCTTATAAGAAGAAGGACCTCTGGATGTTCTGGATACTTCAATCAGATGACATAGCAGCTTTACACCAAAGCACTAAAATTGCAGCCAGCACCTCACCTTCCTTAGAAGAACAGGTTTTTGTTCTGCCTGGGAAAGAGAAGGAGTCAAGGCAGGCAACTTCAGACTTATGCCCTTGTAGGTTATGCTGTTGTCTAATCGAAAGTAATTTGAAACATTTACATTTGGGTCAAAGTTGATGAGACATTATTCGCACAATTAGCAATGGTATAGATGAATATGTATTATGTGTGGCTTTGGGTTTGTTTTTTTTAAAGACCCAAATAAAGGAAGGTCCCAACAGCCTGTAATAATTGTCTGTTCCTATGAAGGTGCCATGCTTTATCAGTTTTATATTACCTCACATTCTCCCGGTCTGTCCTTCCTTCTTACCTCTTGTGTCTTCTGTTTATTGTGTGGATACTGCCGTTCTATGGTTTAGTCACTAGATGGCACTGAACTTATTTGTATCTGGATAGAGTCAGGCATTTACTGTTGCTGTTCTGTTTTTGTTTAAGAGAGATAATAAAGTTCTTGTCTAGCTTTCTGACTGATGTGTCCTTTTAGTCTTCCATGGCATGTAGACTGCAAACCTTTGAGCAATGGCTTGCAGATTTAATACACTGTAAAGTCATTAGTTTATTTTAAGTGGTAAATGAATGAGTTAAGCGAACAAACAAAATCTCAGGTACAAGTGCATACTGTTTGAGTTCCCAGATCTTCCAAAATGCCTTTGTCGTATTTCTTTGTAGCTGTTTTGTTAGCTTAGTATGGTATGTCAGTAACCTATACCAATGTAACTCCATGATTTTGTAGTCCTTGCTTTGCACAGCCTTAGATGTTACATGTTTAGCTATTATCCTTTTCTTCTTTTTAACCACACTGCACAATTACTGTTTTATTTCCCAGTCCACCAAAATATTTGACTACATCTATTTCTCTTTTGATACTCATTTTTACCCTTTTTAACCTCTAGTTCTGTGAGAATTTCAAAGCCTTTAGGCCTGTTTCAAATAATTCTTTTGAACTTGAGTGTAGTTATTTTCTTTGTTATCCTTTCAAAGGATCCACTCTCCCCCTGAGTTTCTGGAAATAGTTTTATTACTGCCTGGGCTTCACTACCTCACAAAGCTTTCCTGTCCAGAAAACCAACACTTTCTTTACAGCATGGTTTTAGGAAGAATATTTTATAGAAAATCAGGATTGCCAACTGAAAAGGGAAAAAAAAGAAGTCTGGTTTCCTCTTGAGCTTTCAACTGCCCCTCGGGCCACAAAAATCAACGGATCAAGGTTTTCACAGCATAGAGAAAAAAGTATCAGCTGTAAATCAAGCTGCTATTAAAGTTGCAGCTGTAGCTACTAGCTACTGGTTGAAAGCTGGCAATATTGGAATAGAAGCTGCCTTATATGGACTATGGAGTCAGACCATTGGTCCATCTAGCCCAGTATTATCAATACTGACTGGCAGCAGGTCTCCAGGGTTTGGGGCAGAAATCTGTCCAGCCTTACTTGGAGATGCCGGGGATTGAACCTGGGACCTTCTATAGGCAAAGCATGTGCTCTACCACTAAGCTATGGCCCCTCCTTACATATCTCATTTCATATCCTCCAACATTTCACAGATGAAAATAGGGACACACATGTGAATTTGTAAGAGGTACGGTTAAGCAACATGAAGGTGTGATCCAGAGGGTGTGGCCAGGCAACATGAGGGCGTGGCCAAGGGTATGGCCAGGCAACCAAAGGGCAGGGTCAAGTACAAAAGTTATTAGAAGAAACACACAAAACTGCAGTATTTTCTCCCTCTCAATTAGAACCTGCAGTTATCCACTAAAGCTAAATGGTGACAAACAAAATGAAGTATTTCTTTGCCTAGTGCATAGTTAAACTGTAGAATTCACTGTCACTAGATGTAGCGATGGCTGCCAACTTGGAGTCAACAGATTCATGGAGGTTAGTATCTAGTTTCCCTTCTCAAGGCATTATATTACGGATAAGGCTATCAATGGATTACTCATGATGGCTACATAGCACCTCCAGGACTGGAGACACCATGCCTCTGAATACCAGTTGCTGGGGAACATGAGTGGGAGTGTACTGTTACCCTCATGTCCTGCTTGAGAGCTTTCCAGAGCATCTGGTTGGTCACTGTGGGAAGCAGGATGCTGGCCAGATAGGCCTTTCCAGTAGGGCTCTTTTTATGGTCTTATGGTCTTAACCTAGCACAGAGAGGAAGGCATGAACACTTATGGGTTGAATAAGGAAACCTGGAGGTTAATTTTTGAAAGCCAAGTTCAGAGCACAAGCCTTTTAAGGGCACAAATTGTGTCAATCTTCAGAATAAATTCATGAGAAGCTGCCCATTATAAGTCTCTGACCATCAAGGGCCATTCCTGGAGCTCCGATAGGAGCAAAGTCTAGTTTTACAGCCTGATGCTATAAATGTTCATTCAAAAGCTACTTCCACTTCTTCCAATGGGGCTTTACTCTCAAGGAAGTGGCCAGAATACTGCCTTATAGCACAATCCTAGGCATGATAACTCAGAAGTATATCCCACGGAATTCAATAGGGCTTACTCCCAAGTAAGTGTACAGTTGAATCACACTATTAGATTTAGGTAAATTCAATAATAAGTTGTCAAGGAGGGCCACTGATATTGACTATGCTTTGTTAAAAGACTCAGAAGGCCGAACAGTTTTTTTTAAATTATTATTATTATTATTATTATTATTATTATTATTATTATTATTGAGAAAGGGTATACCTTAAATATAAATATATTCTGGAACAAACTATTTCAACCTTTATTCTTCTTTAAAAATTCATGGTTAGAGGTTAATAAATATTTTTCCTTCCCACAATTCCTATATCTTGCATTTGAGCACATATATCCAGTATTAAACACTGAAGCTCCATGTTTTAAAGCAATCTACAACACTGACCATCACATCTTGTGATGTGCAAATTGATTATGCATTGTGTGAAGAAGTATTATGTAATTGAGGGATAATTGTGAAATGCTGCTCCTTGCTAGAAGAGGTAGCGGCAGCAGCACCAGTGCTAGGATGACTTTTCCAGAATTATATTATTATATAATATCTTATATATTATACTTATTACATTATTATATTATATATTATTTTATAATATTTTATAAGTGGCTTTTGTACTTTTTTAAAACCTTACTTACACCTGTAATTGTTGATATCTGGTGTTTTTCATGGGGGGGGGAGTCAGTGCTTGCAGGGCAATTTTTTTCTTTTTGTTTTAACATTGTCAGGATCAGCACAAATTCAACAGGTGAAGCTTACCCACACACCCCACACACCCCAAACACATGTTAGAGGCACAGAGTCAGCTCTGTTAGGAAATAAAATCTTTGGCAATATAAAGATAGGAATCATGTGATAAATTCCCTCATTCACCTCTCCCCTGGTCCAGGCCAGCGGGTGCAGCTGCAGCTTCCACCACCTTTTCAGCAGGTAAAGCATGCACGCAAGCACACATCCTCGCCTGGCCCTCTCAGCTTAGCAGTGTCTGTCTCTCCATGGAGATCCTGCAGCTGTTCGAGCTCAAGCAGAGCTACTCTTAAAGGGGCCATGGGAAAAATTGCAGCTAAGCTAAAACTGCAAGCTTAGCTGCAATTGAATTTTGCCCATGGCCCCTTTAAGAGCAGCTTAAAGTAGCTGGGAATTCAGGACTCTGCATGACAAACTGAGAAGCTGTGATGGCTTAAGGGTTTTCGTGAGGGTCCCAGCATTTTCGTGGCAATTGGAGACTATGTCAGTCATGTACCAGAATGTAACTATGAAAGGCATGGATTCTGCTTTCAAAATATGTTTGAGTCACTTTAAGGCTTTATCTATTTGATAAGATTATTTAGTTTTATATGTAAACCCATATAACTTTGGGCTTTACCCCGCAAAGAATCCTGGGAACTGTAGTTTGGTGATCTGGCACAGCATTCCCAGCCTGTCCTCAAAGACCTACAGTTCCCAGAGTTTCCTAGAAAGAGGGAATGACTGTTAATCTAGTTGATACATACGGCATGCCTCTATAGTCACCCACTTAACTATAGTGATACTGCCTGAGGGCATTTCCAAGGACCTTTCCAGACACTGTGTGTGGCTAACTCAGTGATTTAAGGGGAAGCGTGGTAGAATTTTGCAGCTCTTGCCAGGTGACATTGCCCAGAAAGTCCCCTTGTTGTGGCTGAATAGCCATTTTTCTAGTTATCAAACCATGAATACAAATTGCTGGTAAAACAGCTATTCTTTCTCACAGCAAGTATGTCTGCTTGAGGTGTCTTTGCTGTGGGGACAGGGGTTGTTTTACTATCCTGGGCATCTATTAGTTAGCATCCTTGAGGCATGTCACCAAGTCCCTCCCCTAACTACCTGAATCATTTGCGGAGCCCACTGATTTCCCTGTTCTTATTTTCCCCTCCTACTGTTCCCTGTTTTTGGAGGCCATATTCTCAATGACTCCAGCACTAGGACACATTCTTCTATAACAGTTTTTGATTCTCATACGTGTCTCTCCCCACACAATAAGACCAGTCTTCTTTGTCAACAAAGCTAGGCTAGTCCCTTCATGGTACGGGTAGGGAACCTTAGGCCTGTGTGCCAAATCCAGCCCTGAGGTCCCAGTTTGGCCCTCCAGTGTTCCTGGATGGCCATGCTCCCTTCCCCCCAACCACCAATTGTTTGGTGGTTTCCTGGCTTTTGTGCAGTTCCCCCCCACCATTCTAAAAGGTTGAAATGCCTCTCCTAGGGCTTAATTACTGGCAGGAAGAGCTTTAAGATAAAATATCCTGGCATTTTTGGTATTTAGGGTCCTACCGCTTTTGCCTTTGGCCCCACCCACCACTGGAATGCAGCCCCGGAGAGCTTCTCTAAAATGGAATTTGGGCCTCAGGTTGAAAGTGGTTCCCCACCTCTGCTTCATGGGAACAGAGTAATGCTGGAAATCTCTAGCACTGATCTAGTTCTCAAGATAGTTGCCAATGCCCTTATGGGGGTGGGCCTTCATTCTATGAAGACGCTAGGATAGGGTTGTCTGAACTCTAAATCAAGAATTCTGGTACACCCAGGAGTCGAGCCCAGAGCAGGCCCATGAATGTGGCCAAGGGGTGAAGACTAGCCATTTTTATCAGCTCTGGGGATGGAGACTGGGAGTCTGGGGCAATTCCAGAGGCAGACTCCAATGCAAAAGCTGTCTGTTAACCTACCATGTACAACTAAAAATACCCCACCTGGCTGAAGGTAAAATATGCTCTCACCCACTTCTGGTGACTGTGCCCTTCTGGTGACAACCCTAGGTAGGGTTGATTATCATACCTTGAGATGTAAAGCTTTGCCAAATTACCACTACTTAGATAAATGTATTTGAGTAAGGACTTCTGATCAAACGATGTGAATACCTACTTTAAGGGCAATTACACTGTAGTAGAACCTTGGCTTTCTCAATACCTCAAAAACAGAAGCCCTATTCAGGTGTTCTGAACCTGTACAGAGCAAATGCATGAGGAGGAGGAGAAGTGCTCCAGCCCCTCTCCTTCATTGCATTTGTTGCCCTCCACTTGTGGAGGGTGACTGTCTCAAGAGGAGGGCCTCCTGTATCTATGGAGGCTCTCCTTGCAATCAGGAATGCTGATTATCTAGTGTTCTGGTTCGCATGGAGAGCCCACATTTGATACAGGAGGCTCTCCAGACAGTCACCCTGCATAAATTGAGGGTGACAAATGCAACAATGGAGGGGAACAGGGCTGGAGTACTCCCTCTCCTCACGTGTTTGCTCTATTCAGGTTCAGAATGCCTGAGTAGGGCATTATGCTTGACATTGCAATCTGCTCTGCCTCTGCCTCCACTTTCACAAACCTTCCCTTGCTTTGTCCCATCAAAAACAATCCAGATTAAATTGACTTCAGGTACTCTGCCTTGACTGGTTGGTGAGCTTGGAGGAAATGTGAAGTGGGGCTCATTTTGTGACGCCACCCATATCAGACACTGGAGAAGTTACATTAGCCACAGGATCTGACTGGTGTAATGGGAAAAGGTACCGGTAACTTTGCTTTTAGAAATTACAAGTTGACATATCAACAAGGTGAATTTGGAATGGCTTTCTTACTAAATCATGACCTCTGGAAGCCACGACCGTATTAGCTTATCTAGTCTGCTTTTATAAACACATACATTCCTCAACCAACACTTTCCATAGCGTTCCCCCCGCAATACTACATATTACACTCATAGCTCCTTTGCTACAGAGGATTACATGAGAGGGTGGTGAGCATAGCTTTCTTTTATGGACGTACTGCACTGTAGCACAACCACCTCATAATGTCAAAATTGCCATAGTAACGACTCATTTCTTATTGACTAGATGGATAAAAATTCACATAAGACACAAGCACAGTAAGTTTCTGGCATATGGCTGCAGGCTACCCCTGTGGCAGCTTTTACTTATGCAGTCTTCCCCCAACCTCTCTCCCTATATAGGTATGTTTTTGTCACGTGTACTGCCTTCTCATTTTAAACTTGATTAGTTCATGAAACAGAAAAAGGTTCAAGCTGCTTTGTGTATATGTTCATAAAATGTGTTTTTCTCTCCATTGAATGAAACCCACGTTCTTTATTCAGAATTGAAATGGAGTCAAAGGATGTTTCCAGGACTCCTAGCGCTACCAATCAAAAGACATTGTGCAGTGATTCTACCTTTCCTTCTTGAATGGATCTTTTTGTGAGAAGAAAAAATCTCGAAGTAATGAAGGGAAAACACAGGAGTGTTACAAATGGAAGGGGACCTGTGAAATTCTGTGCACAAGGCAGGGCAAATGCACAATAAAAGCCTCTTCTGGAAGAACCCAAAGACCATGTACCTCCATTTTGATCTTTAATCTTTTAAGGTGCAATCGTATGCATGTTTAGACAGAAAAAGTCCTACAACTCCCAGAAATCCCAGGCCGGTATGGCTGGTGAATTCTGGGAGTTGTAGGACTCTTTTCTGTCTAAACATGTATAGAATTGCACCCTTAAGGTGTTGTTTGCAGAGATCTCTCTGTTCCAATGGTTTTCATTGCCCAGGGTGGCCGGCTGCTGGCCAGATGGGCGATTAATAAATGTAAATAATAATAATATATTATTATTATTATTATTATTATCATTATTATTATTATTATTTTAATAATTGTAATAATCACAGTTCTCCCAGCATCTTGGCCCTTTAAAATTTACTCACATTTCCCTACCATGCCAACTCCTTACTTCATCAATATTGCAGTCTAGACCAGCCTCCCCAACCTGGTGCTCTCCATATGTTTCAGACTACAACTCCCAGCATTCCTAACCATTATCCATGCTGGCTGGGGCTGATGGGATTTAGAATAATAGAATAGTAGAGTTAGAAGGGCCAGGGGCAGGACCGGTGCAAGGCAGTTTGGCGCCCTAGGCCAAGTCAGGTATTTAGCACGCCCCCTTGTGCGGGGGGCGCGGGCTCCGGAGCAAAGCAGCCTGCTCGCCCAGCGCCGCCCCCCCCCACCCGGCCCCGCCACCGGGGCCAGCAGCCCTCTGCTCAGTGGCCCTCTGCAGCAGCCCTCTGCAGCAGCCCTCTGCAGCAGCGTGCTCAGTGGGGCCCGTCCAGGATGCCCGTCCGGGCGCTGGGCCATGCTATCCCCGCTTGGGCATCCCCGCGGGAGGCGCCGGGGAGGAAGGGACGGAGCCTTCGCCTTCCTCCCCACCCTTCTGTCGGCTGCGCCTGCCCGGGGACGGAGGCTTAGATGGCGAGCGTCGGGCCTGGCGGAGCATCTGCTGCGGCAGCCTCGCGGGAGAGCAGGCGAGGCGGCGAGCCGGAGGAGAAGTGGGCGGAGGCGCCCTGGCTCATGATGGCGGGCAGATCCCCCCCCCGCCGAGGAAAGCTGAGCGCGACACCGAGCCTGCCCGCAATCCCCCGCACTTACCTGGTGTGACTGGTGCCTTTGTCGCCCATGGCTGGTGGCGTCTCCACGGCTGCCCCGCCAGGCCACCTTGCCGACAGATCTGGGCTCCGCGAGCGGCAGGCGGGCAGCGCATCGCCCAGCAGTCCCGGTGGCGGCGAGGAAGAGTCGGCCAGCAGGAGCGGAGTGCGCCCCCTTCAGCCACGCGCCCTAGGCAGCTGCCTAGTTGGCCTAGTGGTAGCGCCGGCCCTGGCCAGGGGCCTATAAGGCCATCGAGTCCAACCCCCTGTTCAATGCAGGAATCCAAGTCAAAGCATCCCTGACAGATGGCCATCCAACTGCACCTTGAATGCCTCCAGAGTGAGAGAGCTCACCACCTCCCTAGCTAATTGGTTCCATTGTCTTATTGCTCTAACAGTCAAGAAATTTTTCCTGATGTTTAGGTGGAATCTGTCTGGGTTCCTGTAACTTGAGCCCATTATTCCGTGTCCTGCAATCTGGGATGATTGAAAGGTTGTCACACAGAGGAGGGCCAAGATCTCTTCTCAATCATCCCAGATTGCAGGACACGGAATCCCCAGCCATGACAACTGTAATTATAATTGCCATGAATTTTTTGCCTTCCTTTGTGGAAATTTGATTTGTGATACTTTGTCATTTCCAATTGTTAATAGTTACATTCTAACTAAAGAATGATACATATCAGAAACATGCCTGGTTGGGGGATAAGCAGCCTCAGCCCTGGGTGGGTGGGGGGCTTTGTGAGAAACAATTGGTGGGCACGGGAGATGCTTGGCATCCTTCCCATCCAATTGCCAATCCTTCCTTGTAAGCAAGCTCACACGCATGCATGCGCGTGCACGCACACACACACACGCAATCTAGACAAATGTAGGTTTGGGAACACCTTTAGAAACAAGGTTCAATGCTATTATTATTGCAGGTGTGGGTTTCACCCTAAAGCCCTACTGACAGACCCAAATAACTTACAAGTAGGGTCTCTACCAATGTAAGGTGAAGATTGTTGAGTTTCAGTTCCTTTTCTGGAGAGAATTGAAAGTTCAGCCCTTTATCATAGTTCAGCCCTTTATCATAGACTGAATGAGCCACTTCTAACTGTAATGGTTTCATTGACTTTCATGAGGTCAATAGCTTTATCCCACACATTTATTCATTTTATTTTATTATTATTATATTTAAAAGTGACATTCTCAAAAATATGGACATCATTAAAGATAACAGAGTTAATTGTTTTCTTTGCAAACATTTTTCTTCATTAACATAATAAAAACATAATAAAAAAAATATTGTGAGCATGCAGCCCTTACAACAGTGATTACAGAAGTGAGTATCTTTCCATTACATTTATTCTTATAATCTAATCCATTTATTTTCAAAGTCTAGAAATATGGGAAGTGGAAACAACTCTGACAATTTTGTGTATTGACCGGACCCAGGGGAAAATTCACATACTACAAAGTTGCAGATATCGCTTGATAACCTTGAGATGTGAAGCTTCTACCATCAATTTTCATGTAGATCATCCATCAAAATTATTGCCTCTTATTTTAACTGCCCAGCAATGGAAACCATCTTGGGGAGGAAGGAGCCTATCACAAGTAGGTGCTCTGCTAAAATTTAAATTGACCTAACCCTAAGTGTTAAAGGTACAATCACCTTTGTATAAAATGGGCACCATAAAAATTCTTCAACAAAGTGAGACGTGGGAGGTTTAAGTCAAGCATGATATTGATGCAGTATCAAGCAATATTTTGGGAGAATTTATTATTATTTTTTAATTGTATCTGAAGAAAGAGTTGCATGAACTTTTGAATTTCCTCCATGGGGAGAACAGTATTTTCAATCCATCCAAGAGAGAGGTAATTGTAAACTAGTTGTCCTTGCATTCACTGAATGTATAATTCCATGTCAGAGTGGCAGAAGGAATCCATTATTTTCATTCATTTGCAGTTCCATGCCATTGTCACAGTTGCAAAGATTCTCCGGTGCTTTCAAGAGGTCCTCCAACATGCTACAGAATAGATATAAGCCTGAATTTCAGGTGAATATTCTGCTAGCACAATGCCCAAGTCAATGACCAAGTCCACTAATGCATCATTTTTTAAAAAACTACTTCTACTTAATCCCATTAGATAAAGAGGCTACAGATTTAGTGTCAGTTACCTAAATCAATAGGCTTCAAAAATTTCCATTCAAGCAAGTTTGCTGATCCAACATCTCCTTTTGGTTGTTAGAATCAAACATTCATCTTGTAGTGGACAGGAAACATGTTGGAACTGAACGGACCATTTGATAATGCCAGTCCCTTCTAAAACGGCCTAGAGAGGAAACAACTAAATACCACGAATAAAAGACCTTAGTTCACAGGCTTTCAGCTGTGACTGGTGTGGAATCCTCCAGAGGAATGGCAACACACTCCCTTTCATCAGTATCACAGTTGTTGGGTGGAAGGCTGATATTATTAGACTCACATGGGCAACATTCAACTCCTCCTTTCCGGCTGTTTGACTGATACCGCAGGGAGGCATGGAAGTCTAACGATAACACTACTAAACGGTACAGTTGTAACATCACGATTAAGATATTCTTAGCTGTGAAAAACACCAGCATCTGGTAAATGACTTCAAAATGGCCCATCAGTATCAAGCGCACAATAAGAAAAGGGCCATCTTGTATGAACAAGCTGATGCCAATGTTCCACAGGTCTGCGCTGTGTCTGCAGAGAAGCAAACGGAAGACTGTCTTGGATGAGGCTGATTGACTGCAGTCGACGTGCTGCACTGCAAATAAAGGATATTTTTAAAATTTGTTTTACATTAATGCCACAGACCAAGTGGAATGGGGCCTTCATCAAAAGGTGTAAGTAGTTGTTGGGGAATAGCATGATTACTTACTTGACCAGGCTGTGTCTTGTGCGCAAAGAGGGTTAACTTTGTATCTTGTGTCCACCACCCAACCAACCCGTTAATTGACATTTCAGAGGGGCAATACTGCAAACCTCTGTTTATCATAGGATTTTCATTCCGTGGTGGTGTCACTCCTAGGATCGGAAAGTATGCTTGTGTGAGCCTGTGTAGCCCTTGCTCCCCGCATTTCTTTCATTCTGTCCTTGCCACTAGGCCTCAGACAAGAATGAGCAACACCAGCAGAGTTATTGCTGACTCTCAATCCTTGTCTTGGTTGGGGATGCCTGTTTTGTATTTGCTTGTGGTGGCACATAAGATCCGTCTCACTAAAAAAAACAAAAAAAAAAAACGGGTTTGGTGCTTCCCCCCCCCCTTTTTTTATGTGTGGCACCAGAGTTCATGATATGGTGAAGCCTTTCAGACAAAAACGTGGCTTTTCAGGTGGGAATATGGGGTGGGTTAGGATTTTTAAGTTTTGTTCTGTTTTTAATTGTGTTTTATACTGTGTGTGTCCCACCCTCTTGTATTTTATTGGATTGTAAATCGCTCAGAGTGGCCGGACGTCTGGCCAGATGGGCGATTCATAAATATAATAAATAAATAATAAATAAATTATACTGCCACACAGTCAGAAAAAGTGTTCAGCTACATCAGGGCTGGCGTCATAGGTTGGCATGGTTGGATTCCTGAGGGTCCACAGCCCAGCAGGGGGCCCACTGACAAGAGCCCCCTGGATCTGCTCCTCTTCACCATTGCAACCTGCTTGTTCACCCGTCTCTCTCTGTCTCTGTCTCTCTGTCTCTCTGTGTGTGTCTCTCTCTCTCTCTCTCCCTCCCCCCCCCGATGATGATGAGGAGGAGCAGGAGCAGCAGCTAGTGACAATCAGTGGTGCAGCTAGGTAATTTTAGACCCTGGACTTCCTGGTCTTATCATGCAGGGGCGGGGGGCGCTTTAGACAGTCATGTGTATTCCTTCAGTTGTGAAGCACAACTTACATTCCATGGAACATCGCACATATACTTTGGCTCACATGTTGCATTTTTCCTGTGAACGCTAGTGCAGAGACATCTGGATTTGCAAAAACCTGTTTTGGAGCAACGCGTGAACTGGCTCTATGACTTCAATTTCGACCAGCTTCACACATCACAGAATCCGCAGCCATCCAGATGTGCTCTTATGCTTCTATACGTAATGTCCAAAGATGGACTTGCACATTCAGGATTGACAAGTTGGATTTTCACCCAAAAGTTCACCTCTAATTTTTCAAATAGTTCACCTCTAGGCATTACAACGGCGGCGGCAGCACCACAACTGCAAGCGTGAGACACCAGTAGGACAGCTGCACACACTACAACATCCAGAGCCAAAGTCTGAGATACTATATATCTTTAACACAATGTTGTAATAGGATACAAAGGAGAGTGAGGCTTAATCAATATGAGTTAGCAACTGGCATTTCCCTGAGCCAAATCTGGCCTTCCTGGGGATACCATCTCCCCTCCCCACAACAGATTGCAGCAGGGCCTTTGGGGAGAGGGAGGTATGACCTTGGCTTGCCATCTTCCACTCCTCAAAGTGGCTCTCCAGCAAAACGCAGGAACTATGATATTTGAATGGCATGTTTTGCATCTCTTCCACAGGGTTGGCCCCACCATTGGGCAGACCCGGTAGAGTGAGGCGGCTGACTCAGGCAGTGGATCCCGGGGGGAAGCAGCAGCAGCATACCCCTTCTCTGGCCATCCCTGCTCCTGACCTGGTGCACTGGCAGAAGCCATACTTGCATGTGGCTGGCCTGGGCTAGCTGGCTGTGGCTGTCTCATCTAGTTGCCTTGTCCCAATTCATCACAGACAGAGCCCTTGGGAAAGGCCCATGATTGAGCAAGCAGGCAAAAAGGCAGGCAGCCCAGCCCGTGCCCTTGAGCATGTATGTTGCTCTGCTCGGGTGACACACTCTGGTACCACCACTGCTTGCACTGCTGCATTTTGAGTGGGCAGTAAGCAGGCACTGCATGGGTCCCACACTTGCTTGAAAAGAACTTCATGCCCAGATTAGTGGAGGGAACCCAGAGCCTTGCCTGAGATAAACAGGCTGGTCCCAGGCTTTAAGGCGGCCCTTTCCCATGGCCTTATGTTTGTTTGGGTTCAGCCAGAGTGACCTAAGTCTCTAGTGCTAGCAGTTTCTGAGAAATAGGCTTTGCTCATAATTTAGGTTGCTAAACAAGGCTTTGGGTGACAGAGACAAATTCCTACCAAACTCCCATCTGGTGACACCTAGGCGTTTAAGCACAGTTGAAAAATGAGGAGAAACCCTTTTGCACTCATTACTGAAGTCCTTGGAAATGTTGAAAGTTATTAACCTGCAAGATCCAGGGGAAACTGCAACATACTCCAGGTCCAGACTGCTAGAATTGCATACACGAGGACATGCTTGTTTCTGAAACAAACAAAAGCAAATATAGCATCCATTTAAAAAGCAATGCCTCCAAAGCACATGGAATGCCATCACAATAAAAAGGGATGGAGTCCAGCTGGTGTGCCGAACAACCACTTATTTTTCCAATATAATAATGGGGAGGGGCAGGGAATTCATGGAATCCAGGGTGGAGATAAGGTCAGGGATACTTTATAGGATCAAAGAACCAATTTTCCTAATGATTAACCAAAACATGCCAGAAAACAATCTAGACTGAAAACAAGATGTCCAATTTAACTTAACAAAATGCAAGCTTGTGTATTTTTGGCAGGGCCCATTAACAAGATCAGGGCTCAAGCATTTGATTGGCATTTTGTAGATATATTATTTCTAGAGTAGTAACTAACAGAAAAGTTTTCCAGACACTGGTGCTCAGACTCTCAAGATCAGGGATGTCCAGCTAACATCTCAATGCTAACATGCATCGAGTCTCTGGCCCAATTTTTCAGTCCTGTACTCCCCTTCTCAACTTCACTCAAGGAATATTGCTGGCAAGGCTAAGTTTCCAACCTGGCCAGCCCCCCAAGTGAGAAAATAATGCAAAGGCTAAATAGATGTGGGGAACTTGAGAGATGGGTGGTAAGACACTGGTGTGTGTGTGTGTGTGTGTGTGTGTTGGGGGGCATGTTTATAGATCAGGGTCTGGAATTCCGGAACAAAGGTATAGTTCCCCTATTGGGCCTTCATACAGTGCAATCCTAACATATGTCTACTTCAGAGTCCCAGTGAAATTAATTTTAGACATTTGCTAACAAATCTACAGAATCCAAGTATAAACTGTTGTGTTCAGTGATTCTGGCATTAGTCATTCTGCCAAGACTGTTGAGAAAGGCAGGAAGACTCTCAATAGCTTGGAGTTTTATTTAATCAACAGGAAACAAATATTTTCCATCCAAGATTATAGAAGCCACTACAGTATGCTAAAATATTCCCTCGCCCCCAGTTCTGTTGTTGCAGATAGCGAATGACCAAATTTCTAAATAATGCAGATGTTACAACAACCTGACATTAACCCGGTTTACATGATTGCAGCATGGTTAACAAGCCACAGTGGTTTGTTAACACTGGCTGCTGTGCGTGTGGGCTGGATTTCCCTAATTACCCTTGCTGGTGTGGCTTGCCATGTCATCTGAACCTGGGCGGCCTGGCTTGCTTGAGGGGGCAGCAGCCCACAAATAACCCATGGCCTGTTGCCGGGTTGAGGGTTGCTGCCTCCCACAACAAACAAGCCATGCTGCCCAGGTTCAGATGACATGGCAAGCCACACTAGTAAGGGCAATTAAGGAAATTAAGGCATGCACAGTGGGGGAAATAAGCCACCATGGCTTATTTCCCTCGCTGCGATCATGCAAACTGGCCCATAGAGAGCATAATAAATCATCTTCATTGTCCACTTCATGCATCTGGTAAAGTAAGTAGGCACATGCCTCCAAAATCTCATGCCACAATAAAGTTATTAGGTCCCAATCCATGTAAAGCAGGGGCAGGGAACTTCTTTTGTGTGGAGGGCCACATTTCCTGGGAGGGGAGGGGGAGGTGTTAATATGTCAGGGGTTGCATGCCAGTGGGGGAAGGGGTCAGAGCATTCCTGGCTCTCTCTTCCTGTCACCTCTTTTTCTCTCTCCCTCCCTGCCCAGCAGGTGCCAGGGGAGGAAAAGCTCATTGTTTGCAAAGGGCTTTTGAAATCAGGCCAAGGACTGCAGGTTAAGAACAGAAGAATGTAAGAAGAGCCATGCTCGATCAGACCAAGGGTCCATCTAGTCCAGCAATCTAGCCATGACTAAATCCCATTGAAACCAAGCAAACAAGGTAGACGAGATTAAGTTGAATGTACCATTGCTTTTCAATAGGATTTAGGAATGACTAACTTCATTTCATTTTTATTTATTTAGCTTGATGGCTTTCATTTTCAAAGTGCCAGCAAGCCACTGAGATTATTAAATTCAAAATCCTACTTGGGCAAATGCTGTCTCTTCGCATTTATCCAGATGTCTTGAGGGACATCTAGAATGTTCAGGTGATGTTCTTCAGTGACTGGCATGGCTGAGGCTTCTAGAATAATGGGAGTTCTCCTGTGTTACCTACCTTACATTTTCTATTTCCAGGGTCTCACTAGTGAATTCAAGTATATCTGCTGCAGTACCCACAAACATAAGAAGTAGCTGAGACAACTGGTCCCGGGTGATTTCACCACCAATAGGAAGAAGCCATCTCCCAATGATAAGGAGGAGTAGGAAGGTCTGGTGGAGACCTAGTGTCCAGACTGGGTGGCACACTGTGGAAAGTGTGTTGACAAGAACTCGGGCCTGTTGCAAAGAGCCATTAAAAAGAAGAAGCAAGCATCAATAAAGGAAGTGTGGGGAAATAGAAAAGAAAAACTACAGAAGGCAGCAGTGGTGTAGTGTAACCAGGGGTCACAAGGCTGAAGCATGGGACTTTTTGATTAGCAGGGATGATGTCATCTGTGACCATCCATCACCACCCCTTAGGCTTCCCTGTTCCCTTTGAGTTGAGTTGCAATTCTTGCAGAGGATGGTGAGGAAATGAATTTTCCCAACAACAATAGATCGTTGTGAGATATCCCTGTTGTAATGCAAGCCATTTGGGGGGGTGAGCTGGTCTTGAATGGGCATTTAAGAGACCCATTCTCTTTACAAAAAAGAATACACACAGAGAGAGAGGTGGATCAACAGGGCTGCCTGCATTTTTGGACTCTCCTTGGGGCCATGTGGACTGTCATGCGGCTGCACTTCAAAATGTGTCACTGCAACACTGGGAGGCAGGTTGTTTTCAGCACTTTTTAAAAAAACCCAACATTCTGCGCTCGTCTAAACGTTTCGGCACATGCTACCGAAAGGGAACTCTAGCGCTTTTAAAGTCCCATTCTTGCTGATAGCAGCAGTGGGGTTCTTTGCACAGAAGGGCTTTCAGGAGGGCAGCAGTTCCCGAATGCTCCGGAGAGCATGTGATGTCACATGGTCTCCTCCTGGGCATTCCAGGAAGCTCTGCTGAAAACTATCCAGTCATCATGACAGTTCCACATAGCCTCAATCACCGGGTGTTTGCACGGGGTGTTTTTAGAGTTTTTTTAAAAAAGCAGAATGAAGACACCCCCACCCCCACCGGCCACCTCCTATACTTAAAAGGTAAATAGAACCGCCCTGCCCCTCTCCCCAATGAGAAAATTCTTTGTAATTCTCTCTAGCCTCGTTCGCTGGGGTATTCATTTTGTTCCCACCAATTGCCAAAAATGACAGACTTGAAATATTCGGCACAGCACTATGACATCTGACAGCATATGATATTACCCTGTTCTGAGTCTGTTGGTCCTTCTAGCTCAGGATTACCAGCTGACTGACTGACAGTGGGCCTCAATCATCAAGCCCCTCGCTTAACAGAGGCTAGCAGTTGATCCATGTGCATTGAGAGACTGACACTACTTAGTCATTTGGTGGATTCTTTTTCCAGACATATTGGGCTGATGAGGACGCAATGCTAAACCACAGTTTAGTGTTAAAAGAATGAGGCTAACCTCCCTGTGGGTTCACACATGCCCCCCTCCTCCTCTAGCATGACCACATGGAGGAGTACAGAAGCTTTTGTTTCCATTTTAGATTAACTACACCTTGCCTTGTTATCCAAACCTGGACAAACTGGTTAATGTTAACCATGGTTAGTGGAAACAAACCAACTTCAAACCAAAATTTGTGAAGCTGCCTTGTTTTCACTAACCATAGTTGAGATTAACCACAGATAACTATGGTTCATCTTAACTATAGTTAAGACAACACACTAAAGTGGGGTTAATTTATAATAGAAGTGGAAGCTTCTGATCTCCTCATGGCCACACCGGAAGGTGAATGAGAGTGCTAGAGACTGGTGGGAGGCCAGGCTGGTGATTTAGTGCAGGGATGAGCAACATGTAGCCCTCCAGATGTTTTGGCCTATAACTCCCATCATGCCTTACCATTGGCTATCCTGGCTAAGGTTGATGGGAGTTGTAGGCCAAAACATCTGGAGAGCCACAAGTTGTCAACTCCTGATTCAGTGTTATGTCCAAACACAGCCATTCTCGTTGTGTGAAATTACATGTCACAGCACTGTTGCACAACTGAAGGACATTTGTATATTTGGGGCTTTCAGAGGAGCTCACACAATTGAATACACAACACTATTTGCAGCAACAGAATTCAAGCTATTCCAGTTATCTTCATTTCAAGAACTGGAGATTGTCATTTCATGAGACAGCAAAACAAAAACCACCTCACCTTCTCTATTATGTGGATGTCTGTGGTCTTGTTTATATTTGTTTCACTGATATTCTGCACGACCTGTTCCACTTTGAGGCAAAGCTACAATAAAAATAAAATCCAGTGAAAAAAAATAACCATCTCTGTTTCTGTGTAGACCTTAATTAAAATAACTTACAATGTCAACATGCTTCATTTAACTAGGTCACAAAAGAGCCTTGTTCTGGTTTCTCCCAACTAATCATGTGCAACCAAGAGCGCCCCTACATGTGGTTTCAAATTCCCATCCATATCAAAAGATGCATCCAACCAGTTCAATGAGGACTGGATGTACACTGCATGGGAAAGCCTCACTGCTTCTCTATGGGCCAGGTTCCATTGCTGGATCAGGTCATATTGGGCTTTGAATTAAGCATCAATCCTAAAATTATCTGTAAGGTCATAAATACCACTAAAGGCCACGTGGCTTCTAGCTCACAACTAGTTCCAGGTTTGCTGTTCCTCCCCTCGCTGCCACAACCACCACACACACACGCACCTCCCCGCCATCATATTTATTTGTACACTGGATCCAGAGATCGCTAAATAATCCCAATAATCACTATCCCTTGATAGGAACCCCTAACACTGTTGACAACAGGGTTGGGCTGAGGCAACAGACAAGATGGCACTTCTACCTATTCCATG
Source organism: Shinisaurus crocodilurus (assembly GCA_021292165.1). Lineage (NCBI taxonomy): Eukaryota > Metazoa > Chordata > Lepidosauria > Squamata > Shinisauridae > Shinisaurus > Shinisaurus crocodilurus. The sequence goes on along the minus strand of CM037878.1, from coordinate 115,522,836 downwards.
TACAGGACAGGAGCTGAACAGGCTAGCAGTTGAGTCTTACTTCAACACTGGCCAACAGGACAGCAGCCTCCAGTTCACCTGAGGGCAGCAGACTAATTTAGGGGGTTCATGGCAGACTGCACAGCACACACAGCTCGGTCCTCTCCAACAACGCCCCCAGTCCCTGCCCCCAAGCATTTGCTACTGGAGGCAGTCGCTTCGTTCTGCCTAACGGTAGGGCTGGTCCTGCAGTGGGGGTGGGGTGGGGTGCCTGGCAGGGTGGTGGAGTGAGGCCCGGGAAAGCAACTTGCCCAGGGCCCCTCAAAGCTGGCTGTGCCCTTGTACTACTCCATTGGCTTTGTGAACTGAGATGTATCCCCAAAAGGTGAAGTGGTAGTAATCATCATAAAAGATGTGCAATGGAGGCCATGGGCCCCTTCTCCTCTTATGTTTTTGGTGAGGGGAATTGCGGTACTGTGGCAGCTTTCTGCACTGCTCAGGTAAAATGAGAAGCCCCAAACCATGTGGCAGGAGCCTATGTTGCAACTGCTCCCCTATGTCAGAATTGCCTCAGTTTTCAGAGGGGCAACATTGGGGTGGGAGCCCCCCCCCCCATAGGTTTCTCCCTCAGGGTTTCTCATATTACATGCAGGAAGGAGCCACAATGGAACAGCTCGCCTGGCACAAACATGATATGGGAAAGGCCCTTTTAAATCACTTCAGAATATTAAGGCATATATTTCACTCACAGTTTGTGAGGGAAGACAATGAAAATCAACAAAGGAAGTTCTTTGGGTGTAGAACAGCAATCCCTCTGTGCCAAAAAATAAAAATAAAATAAAAATGTATGGTTAAAAACTTGAGTTTGACTCTCACTGACTTGCTAATTATTTGCCTAGTAGAGGAAACCATAAAAATCTAAAGTGGAAAACTGGATGTGATTTTTCAGTCTACAGTATCTTCCTAACAATCTCTCATTTCAGGACCATAAAAATTTAAAAAAAAGATAACTCCAGAATTTTGACTGAGTTGTAAGCAAAAGAAGATTGTGTTCCTCTCATGTTTCTTCCAAACAGAACAGATGGTCTGCAGTGCAACTCAGTTCTCTCTCACACTTTTAATGTTTGCATGCAATATGCTTTAGGAAATGAGGCAGATGCCAAAAGCTAAGAGACTTAGGGTGCAATCCTATGCATATTTAGACAGAAAAAAAGGCCTACAACTCCCAGCATGCCCCAGCCAGAATAGCTGGCTGGGGCATGCTGAGAGTTGTAGACCTTTTTTTTTGTCTAAACTTGCATAGGATTGCACCTTTAGGCTGCAATGTTATACCCACTTACCTGAGAATAAGCCTAATTAAAGTCAATGGGACTTACTTTTGAGTAGACATGTATAGGACTGTGCTGTTAGGCTGCAATGCTATGCACACTTATCTGGGAGTAAGCCCCATTGAACAGAGTGGGGCTTACTCTGACTGAATAGGCATAGGATTGCACTCTGCAGCTGTGACCAAGAAATCTCCAGTCCAAATCTTAACACTGCCATAGATTCAGTAAGTAACCTTAGACAGGCTGCCATTTCTCAGCCTCATCTCCCCATCTACAATAATGGGGTGATAAAAACTGACCTACCTCACAGGGTTGTTGTAAAGATTACTGAGATAATATACATGCAGCAATTTGAACACTAAGGTGCTATATAAATGCTGCATAACTTTACCTGCATAGGATTGTGCTGTAAGTCCTGATAATACAATGGGATTCCAGTTAGTGAAAGAACACAAGAAGAGCCATGCTGGATCAGACCAAAGGCAAATCTAGTCCCTCCTTCTGTTCCCACAGTGGGTAACCAGATGCCACAGGAAGCCCACAAGCAGGACTATTTAGTTTCTTCCACTGATTTCAGTAGAACTAACAGCACAATCCCACATGTCTGCTCAGAAGTATTCATTGAGTTCAATGGGGCTTACTCCCAAGTAAGTGGGTATAGGATTGCAGCCTTAGTCACAACTTACTTTGGCCCTGATTGAGGATTGTGTGTTATCAGGCCTGTGTGCAAATAGGTGCTACTCAATGCATTATAGCCAGTGCTCTTAGGTGAGCCAGCATGAAATGTGTTGAATAAATGCACTTTCACATATATATGAAAGTGACTTTGTATGATGTTCAGATTGTTGAGACATGCATCTGTTGACCAGCTTCAAGAAGGTTTGCAGGAGAACATCTCTCTGTAGGCTTTTTATTCTTGCTTTAGTAAGTAAAGAGATTTGGAGAATTTAGCTGTTCTTCAGTGGGACCCTACACTAGAGGAAGAGGATTTTATACCACCAGAAGCTGGGGGCCATTCTCTGATGGTTCCTCCCTTCCATTTACCAGGTAAAGCTACCCAATTTGGCTTCAGTTGACTTTTTTTTCTTTTTCTTTCACCTAGAATAGCATCTAAAATTATCTCCTGTTTTGTTAATATAAAGACTGCCTATCTCTCTCTGTGGTCCACTGGTAAAAGGAGCCCATGCACTTCACCTAGGATAGAAAACAGTTCTGAGAGCAGTTGGATTTTCAAAAATGGAGGATCCAACATTTTCCCTTTTCTTTTTCCCAGAGACCCTATGGTGCCGCTGCAAGTCCTTCCTATAACCATCACATGACCTGCAGATACCAGCTTTAGAAGAGCAAATTCCCTCAGGAACACATGATGGGAGGACAAGGTTAAATTTCCTCTCCATGCCTGCTCTGATCCACTGATGATCAGTTTAATTTACAGAGATTGTATTGCCAGACAATGGCCAAACCAATTGCACAACCATTAGGTATCTCTCCAGATATGTTTTATCACGCGTCTCTTTTTTTTTCTTTGTGACTCTGTGCACGTGTGTGTGTGTGTGCCCTTCTCCGAGAGCCCCTGCCAAAGGAAGTGAGGCAGGTGGCTACCAGGAGGAGGACCTTTTCTGCTGTGGCACCCCAGTTATGGAATGAGCTCCCCAAAGAGGTTCGGCTGGCGCCTACTTTGTATTCTTTCCGGCGCCAGGTGAAGACCTTTCTGTTCTCCCAGGCATTTTAATCATTTTAATCATCTTAATCATCTTAACCATTTTAATCTTGTAATTCTTTTTAATTCTGTTATTGTAACTGCTGCTGCTAGCTCTGCTGTTTGTTTTTAATCTGTGGTTTAAAATTTTATATTTTATATTGTATTTTATGATTTTAACTGTTGTAAACTGCCCAGAGAGCTTTGGCTATTGGGCGGTATAAAAATGTATTTAATAATAATAATAATAATAATGATGATGATGATGATGATGATGATGATGATGTGTTACCAAACCAAAGTACGATGCAACAGATTAAATGTACAGTAAAACCCTCTTCACCTGTCACTTGTGTGGAAGGCCTCCCCATGTAGAAGGAGTGGAGTTGTGCAGCTGAGCTAAAGACCTGCCATCCCCCCCCCAGTGTTTGTACATTGAGCATGGACATCTGAAGAGCAACCCCTACACATAGCTCATGGGGTGGGACTAGCTCAGTCTCATGATGTCAGGGACAGGTCCAACAGCACAGCCCTCCACTACTCCTCCACAAAATTAGCATTCAAAGAGAGCTTAATGTAACTAAAATTTATTTTATATTATCAAAGATCATCCCGTGTGTGGCTGTAGACAGATATAGGCAGTATCCAATGCTGGCAGTTTGCTATCTCTAAACACATTGCACTAGCAGCAACATCCTCTAGTGCAACCTAGGAAACTAGCTGAAACTACCACTTTCAGAACAGGACAAGTCAGTGGAGCTCCCTCTGAGAAGTCCACTGACTTGTCCCATTCCGGAAGTAGTCATTTTGGCTAGTTTCCAGTTGCAGTAGCCGGCACCAGTTTCCCATCATACTGGAGGACATGCCTGCTAGCGCAGTGGCAGTATATATATTTGCCAGCAAAAACTATGCAGTAAATTTGATTCATTCATGAGGTTATAAAAATGTGCCTTTTTCTCACCCACCCTCATTATTGTTGTTGTTGTTATTATTATTTTAAACATACAATAAATGAGCTTTGCATACACAGGGAAATATCCCAAACCACAATTCTTACAATAAACCAAAAGGGGTTTTTCCACATGTGCAGTAGCTCATGAGAAAGCAAACTCTTCTTATGCCCGATTTTTCCAAAACAAAACAAATTCATGCCATGGTATTGATTCTAGCTTCTCTGAGTTTAATAAGACATTTTTTCCCCATAACTGCATTATCCCATGCTCTGACTAGCCAGTTTCTAATATCTGGCTCCTTCCAGAGCCTGGCTATTTAGGTATATTTTAGTGGCCTACCAATAATACATATTTTACAGAATCCTGTGACATCGCTTCCTCTTTGTCTCCTGGTCAGGAGCCAAGTCAGGGCCGGGCCTAAGCAGGATAGGCTACAGGACTGCCATGATGCATGCCTGCACTTCAACATTTACCACTGCATGATTGCTGCTACTCACTTGTCTGCCTTTTCTCTCTGCACAACAGGCATGGAGAGCAAAAGTGGGCAGCTCCAGGGAGGAGGAGAGGGGCCCACTGAGGGGATCTTATCTTACCCAAGCCCCCTTCCCCCCAATTGGAGCTGGCACCGAATGACATGCCGAGCCTGTTCTCGTTGATCTAGTGCAGGCCTTTCTTCCCAAACAACCCAGTCCCAAACCTCAGACTTTCTTCAATGCAAGGGATAACAGCTTCGGGCCAGGATGTAGAAAACTATTATGGCCCCCACCAGTGACCCAGCCAGTGACTCAGAGGAGTGAGTTCCACCATAGCCCTGGCATTGGGTATTGACTGAGGCATGGATCTAGAAGATGTGGGGTTCTAAAGCTCAGCAGTCCCAAGGAGATCTGAAGATCCATCTAGGGTTGGAACAGAATCATAGAATCAAAGAATAGTAGAGTTGGAAGGGGCCTACAAGGCCATCGAGTCCAACCCCCTGCTCGATGCAGGAATCCAAGTCAAAGCATCCCTGACAGATGGCCGTCCAGCTGCACCTTGAATGCCTCCAGTGTGGGAGAGCCCATGACCTCCCCAGGTAGTTGGTTCCATTGTTGTATTGCTCTAACAGTCAGGGAATTTTTCCTGATCTCCAGGTGGAATCTGGGTTCCTGTAACTTGAGCCTATCATTTCATGTCCTGCAAACTGGGATGGTCGAGAAGAGATCTTGGCCCTCCTTTGTGTGACAACCCTTCAAGTACTGGAAGAGTGCTATCATATCTCCCCTCAGTCTCCTCTTCTGAAGGCTAAACATGCCCAGTTCTTTCAGTCTCTCCTCATAGGGCCTTGTTTCCAGTCCCTTTATCATCTTTGTTGACCTCCTCTGAACCCTTTCCAGTTTGTCTATAATATCCTTAAGATCACTCCAGTGTTGAAGGAGCCCCATTCTCCAATGGGAATCCAGAAACTAGTTGCCCACATCACCCATCAGGCAGTCTAAGCCCTCTGAGGAAGAGCCTCACCAATTGCCTAAGACCCTGGCAGTCACCTGTCCTCCCTTACCTGAGACACAAACAGGTTTACACAGCCTCCAAAGGAGTGCTAGATTCCATTCATCAGTGGCGAGGTGGGACTTGAGATATACTTCAAGGCCAGCACCCCTAGATAGGGCTCAGTTCTGCTCTGGATGTTATTGCAACAAGCTATTTGCATACAAGTAGGCCTCAGTCCTCCAAACCTTGTATCCAGCTGACTCCCTAACTTACTTCTCTTATATGACCTCCCCTGGCTTTAGCATGGATTTCTAGATTCAGTCACCAATAGCTATTACCTCCTGTTTGTCTCGACACCTTGCCCTTGGGCTATGATCAGCCAAGAGAGAACAGAAACCCAGTTTTAATCCCAGAAACCCAGAACACAGAAACCCAGTTTTCTATGATTCTATGAATCCATTGTTTCACCATCATACCTCCCAGTGAAAGCTGACACATCACTTCAGCCTAGTCTACCTCATAGGGTTGTTAGGAGGATGAATTAGATGAGAACTCTTACAACACAAAGCTGCATGAGTACTGCAAACTGTGAGCAGTGCATCAGCTTGGGGCACACATAGCTCCTGTGGGGCAAGGCGGGAGGCTAAATAACCTCTACTACCCCATTGCTGAATGTTCTCTTTCCCTCACCTCCAGCACCCAGTAGGGCAGACCTCTCTGTAGAAACCCACTGACACATGCACATCAGGTCTGCTGAATGAACACATTTCTTAATTTTTCAAACGTTTTAATCATTTTGTGAACCATTTATAAAGAGAAGCAACTCTCTAAACTTGAAAACTTTTCATAAATAAATAAGCTGTCTTGCTAGGGCTGCCGTTCTTTCTTTGGCGCTCAGTTCCGTTGAACTCATTGGCACTTATTTCCAAGGAAGCATGCCTAGGATAGGATTGTAGCTCTCCTGTGAATGCAGATATGTTCTCAAGGGCCAAAACGGACATTACATTAAAGCCATACCTAGCACCTATGTCTCTTTTTCATTTTTTACTCTAGAGTAGGTACAGCGGGGGGCTGATCTGGATTGGGGCCCTAGTGTCTGGGAGGGGGGAGCACATTTGAACCCTTTCCCCCTGCTATGGGACCAGTCCAGATTGGGCACCCTGTGCTACTCTAAAATTATATATATATATATATATATATATATACACACATAGCTGCTAGATTCAGATTTAAAGCAATCTCTCTCTGTTCTGGCCCGAAGATCTTAAAATTGATAGTGACATGTATGAAACACTCAGTCATACAAAACTACAGCTGCCATCCTATACCTACTTACTTGGATGGGAGTAAGGCAGTAAGCCCACTGAAATGAATGGGACTTACTTCTGAATAGATATGAATAGGATTGCTATAATCCTATGCACACTTACTTAGGAGAAAGCCCCGCTGAACATAGTGGAACTTACTTCTAAGTAAACAACCAGAGAGGATTGTACTGTAATGTTCCTGTTTGTGTGACCTCAGTGTATTGGTCCAAACATTAATGTAATGTCACACAATTATGTACTAGGCTTTTACTGCAGTATCGAATGTAAAGTGTAAATGAGGCATGGCAATGAGCAAGGGAAATGACATTAATGTAATCATAGCTGGTCATGTATAATAAAACAGGAAAAGAGGAAATGTAAATGAAACACAAATTGCCATTTTTAATGGCACTCTAACAAGTGATGGTGTATGAAAATCTCTCTGTGAAGTCTAGCATGCTACTGAGAGATGGATTACGGTTTCAATGACATGGTACAACTTGTGCACAAATGTCTTTCCGGATTGGTAACCCTTTTAACTCATTCTGCATGAAGCACAAGATCTACTCCTGCAACCAGTGAATGGAGTGGTTTACGACCAAATAATATTGTCAATACCACTTGGAAGATAATAGAAACTCTATAAATATTTCTAATTTGCCATCTGATCCACTTATAGCTCCTTCCTATAACCACGGCTGTGTATAATAAAATAAGCAAAACATGTATAATTCTACAATCCAGATTCTGTGCTAATAAAAACTGGGTTTTGCAACCTGTATGGATCATGCAAATTGAGCATATTTGCATAATTTCTTTTACTCTGCATCATGTATTTGGCACCATTTCAATTTTATAAGATTTACCATTTGCATACTTTGTTCTCGGTTTCTTAAAGGTGAGGCAATAAATACAAGTGTTCCGAGTCTAGGGCCCGCTGACCCAAAATGTTTTGATACCTCAGAAAGAAAATACAAATCACCCAAATCCCTCCCCCTGAATTAAAAATATAATATTTAATTCAATAACTGACAAATTTGGTATCCTTTAAAGGTGCCCCCAATTTGCTGCCTGAAGCAGCTTAGCTCACTTTACCTATTGGTAAGATTGGCCCCATACCTATCTATCCATATTCATCATATGTTGCAAAAGATCACCAATACCTGAGTCCCAGGATGAAGCTCCAGAATCCACAATGAGGGCACTATGCTAATTAGATAGATAAATATTGCTGGTGAAAACCTGGGAAGGAATAAAAAGAAACTGGGTTTACCACATATAGCAAGAATTGCATAGCCCATCAGTTTCCTCTGTCAAAACACTGAAGAAATAAATTGAATAAATGTTATGGGATACCATACGTATAATGATAAAAGTGGATGTCTGTCTGTCAGCACTATAGTGCCAAGACAATGAAACCGAGACCCCTGAGATTTGGCATACATACTAAGGGTATGCTAGGGGTGTGCATCTTGGAGTTATTTGGTTTTTAAACAATAAGTAAGGGCCAATCCAATGGGGCCACCCAATAACCTTCCGAACTCGGAGGACTGTGGGCATCTCATGCAGAGCGGGATGGAGGTGAAGGTCACCTCCACATTCCTCCCACTCTGCAAAGCAGTGAGACAGCTGATTTCGGCCATTTACCTGTGACACTGAGGAAGGGGAGGGAAGGAGGCTGAGGCATTGCCAGGATACATTATATCTTGGCGGCGGCAGTCTCCTCCCCTCCCTGCCCCCTGGAATGCTCCCTAAACCCCTTCTTCAAGGTCACTTTTACGACCTGGAGTGGTTCTTTCCATGCCAGCTGTGGGGGGGGGGGGATTCGAGCATGGATCCCCAGATCTGAGGTTGGAGCTCTTTCCTGACCTTGGATCTGGGAATCCAAATGATCTTATGGCCCTCTAGATCACCCCTGCTCTAGATGCTGTCTAGGGACCATAGGATTGCTCTGTAATTTGATTAATTTAAATAAGTCTGTATGTTTGAGGCCTGCAGTGCCATCTTCAGTCACTAGGTGGCAGACTTCCCTAACCAGCGCATAGCTTTGCAGTTGATATAGTTTGAGGACAGCAGGGATGAGTTTGAAGGTTAGAGTTATAATGCTGCCCCTCCCCCCTGCTGTGGGGCAGACACCACCACCCCTCAGGGTAATGGAATGGCCAATCCTCTACCTCAGGGAGCTATAGGGGTGCACCATGGCAGGGACTGTGCCTGGGGGTGCCAGCAGCTGTGGCATCTCTCAAATGGAACAGACACAATGTGTCCAGCTCTGACAGAGGTGTAAGGTTGCTTGACAGCTTCCCTGTATGAAACAAAGGGCTGTTACAACCGATACAAAGCCAGGTCCTTTCACGAGTGGAATATAAAGAAACAGTGGGGTACAATTCCTAATTTGACCAATGCAAATACATCTTAATTGTCCCTCCCCCATGTGCCATACTTATAGGCTTGGGAGGAAAACTGGGGGGAGGGGGATGGAAAAATTCAGGGGGGAAATTGTTGTTGTTGTTTTCAAATTTCCCAATCTCTGGAGAAAAAAATGGGTTTTTTGTTTGTTTGTTTGTTTGTTTCCAGGCCTTCACACCTCTAGCTATATATTTGACTAGCTGTTGCCCACGGCTGCGCTCGCGTGGATTTTAGGATTTGGTACAATGGAAAAGATACAGTGTCTCTGACTGAAAGTGTAACGTTTAGGCTGGGTGCTGGCAGCAGAAAACTTTTCTGACAGAAATATCTGATCTTAAAGAAAAATCAGGTTAATCCTGAGAGTCTACAGGTGATGAAGAGTGACCGTGCCAAGTTTGGAGTAGATCCGTCAAAACGTGATGGAGCCTCACACACAACAGTCATTCAGTCATTTAAAAAGTTTCCCTCCCTTTTCACCCCCCCCCCCAGAGAATATTCTAAATGGCCTAGGGGAGATTTGCATACCCACCCCTATTGGCCCCTGCAGGGATTCATACGATCAACATTCTAAGGTCGTATGGGCTATTTGCATAACTGCTCCTATTGGCTCCTGCAGCAATTATGAGGTGAGGTCGACTTGCATAACTGCTCCCCTGTTGTTTTGCCCATAGGAGATATGAGAGTGGGGCGATTTTGCCCCTTTTTTTCACCCCCTTAGGGACGGAATTTCCAAAAAAATCCTTCCTTAGTGGGTGTCTACATCATAAAAGCAATGTTCCTTCAAAATTTCACGTTTCTAGATTAAACGGTTTTAGCTGGGTGTTGATGAGTCAGTCAGTCAGGACTTCTTCTTTTATATATATAGATTGTGCTTAAACTAGGGCTGTACTGAAATGCCCCCCCCCCAAACATCATGGCTCTATTCTCTGATTTTGGCGTGGGGTTTGTGTGCCAAAATTTCCCCTTAACTTTTGCAGCAGTGGCTGGGACTTCAACTTTAATTTTTTTTAAAAAAAACTTTTTCTCTGCCATATCAGCAGCAATACAGGCTTGCTTCTGGTAGACTGACCATAATTTCCTTCACACACACACCCCAAATTACTTTGAAACAACATCATTGCCAGGCAGTTTGCAAAAAGCAACAACATAGCAGTTGCACAAAAAAATGGCGGTCCTTTCTTTTGTAGTGGTCGCCATGCTTCTTTCTCAAAATGCCCTTGTATGATACTGCATCCTGATCGGTTAAAGGACCCACAGAGAGCAGAGCCATGCTGCTGCCGCTCCAAGAGCTAGTAATATAAAATTCCTAAGTAAAAATAAGGAGGAGGAGAAGGGAAAGTTGTTGTTGTTGACTGGCTACCTAAAAGTAGGCAGAGTTCAACACAGACCCCTCCTAAAAGACATCAAATTCATTCTCTCTCTCTCTCTCTCTCTCTCTCTCACACACACACACACACACACACATACACACACACCGCAGTCAAATGTTTGGAGAATCCTTTTCCCACCCCTGTTTGTTGTAAACATTCAAGGCTTCTTAGATCCAGACTATACATGCAATAAAAATGACTTGAAAGAATCTTGTGATGGCAGAATGGGTTGGCTGAACCCATTTCCAACTGCAGTTGGGGGATACCATTTTCAATGCTCTTCCATGCAAAAAACAAAACAAAACAAAAACAAAGCAAAAACTCCCTACTAAAAGTAAATTAGCCCTTCTTCACGGACAAAGACTGTGGTCCATCCCTCTCCCTGCAGTGTTACTTTTCTACTGACAGTTATTTATTTATTTTTTAACAAAATATGGAGCGGCCTTCAAAAATGTGACTGCGCCACTTGAAGTCTGCAATGGGAGAGCCCACTCTCCTCCTCCTCAAGAATTCCACCGCCTTATTTCCATGCTGTCGTGGGAGACTCTTAAGAGTGAATACGTGGCAGGATGGCAGCCATATTGTTTTATAGAAAATGAGAACGAATGATCAAAAGTGAGAGCTCAATCCAAACTAAAATAGCTAATGATATTCAGGGCCAGTGCAAGGCAGTTTGGTGCCCTAGGCAAGAACAGATATTTAGCGCCCCCCCTTCCCACTTGAGCCCTCCCTCCAGCCCTATGCTCCTGGCGCCCCCTTTAGCCCGGTGCCCTAAGCAGCTGCCTAGTTGGCCTAATGGTAGCACCGGCCCTGATGATATTGCCACCACATGGCTAAACTAAATAATGATTATTTCTCAACACATCACCTCATCAGTAGATCCAGCCTCAATTAAGATGTTTCTAATGACATTTTCTTTTATGGAAGCTGGATTATGTATGGCAAACCCTTTGAAATAAACTATATTCCACAACATGAGAACACTACTACCAGGGGAAAGTATGATTTACAGCACCGGATATGCCATGCTTCTTGATGTTTCGAGCCCACAACAGTGTCTCAAATTCCCAAATGTGCCCACAGGTCCAAAAAAGTTGAGGATCCTTGACTTATTCTCTCTCTCTTCATACGATTCTCTCTCTCTCTCTCTCTCTCTCTCTCTCTCTCTCTCTCTCTCCCCAGCCTTTCAATAAAGAAGCAATCAAATGTGCCTCCATCTGACTGCTGAAATATAAAGCAGGTGTACAAGCCAAGAAACAATTGTGGTGGGGAAGGCACATTTTGCAAGCTCAGCTAGAGACAATGCGCTGGGATGGCTAGTACCTTCCCAGTTCCCACTAGGATTTCAGTGTATGGAAAATTCTTCCAGCTGGCCTGCTGCTGATGCTGATCTAATGAAGCTGCCTTAGCCAGCAGATTTTGGCTCGAGCATCTCTTCTAAAGAAGAAGGCGCCTTGAGAAAACATTCTTGTCCATCACCAATACATTCCTTCCTCCCTCCCAGAGCCTGTCATTAAAAAATGAATGCATCACAAATCTCACGCTAGCCATTTCATGAAGGAAGTGATAAGCAGTAAAGGCATAATAACTAGCACACACTTAAAAAAAAAAAAAGTTATCGTCGTTGCTTTCAGTGGGGAGGTGGAGAGCAGGCTCGTATGTTGCAGGAGCACAGAGCACACAGGCAGACATTGCACACATGCATGCATGCACACACACCAGCTGCCCCATTGGGTCCATCTCAGGGGCAGCTCGTTCAGCCAGCATCAGGGTGGGGCCCAGTTGGTTTCCTTCCAGATGCCATTCACTTTCATGGGGGAAGATTAAAATGTTATACTCAGAAATCCTGTTGCGGTGAAGGCTGCACCCATCACTTTACCCTGGTTTATCCAACTTCCTTAGACACATAGTAGGTTGTGCCCCTTTTCTGTTTACTTTATCCCACGTAATTTATATGGTAAACTTTGGGCAGGAGCGCGTAATCTTTTTGGCTCCAAGAGCCACATCTAGTGTTGGATGGCGGCCACATATGTGTGCGGCACATGCACGCACGCACACACGCAGGAGACTGCTAATTTCTCATCATCATTAGCAGTGGGAAAGCAGCTCTCTGGGTAGCTTTGTGGTCACTGGGAGGGGGGGAATCTTAGCCTTCACCTGATCAGGATTGCCGTTCCAGCACTGCTAATAGAAGCACCGGAACAGCATTTTCCTCCCTGCAGTCCAGCTGATCAGTGGGGAAAAGTGGTTGGAGCACCTGCAGTCTGGCAGGCCACTCAAGGAGCCATGGGGGGCCACATGCAGTCCACAGACCATGGATTGTGCACCCCTGGCTTTGGACATCGAGCCTGTTCCTTCCCGCATTGCTGCACCCTGAGTTCCAATTCTTAGTCACACTAGAGTGTGACACCAGCATGTGAAAACTCAGGAACTGGTGTGTGGGTGTGGGTGTTTTGTTTTAACTTTGTACTGGATCGCAGCCTTTGGCTTGAACTTTGGTGATGCAAGTAAGTCATTCCAGATAGGAAGCCAAGACCTCCCAAGCATCTGCCAAATGAAATAGAATGACCAGACATGACTGAAATGATAATAAAGGGTCAAATAAAAGGCCTAGTGCAATGTGTCAAAAGACAAATTCAGCAGGCCTGAGGATGGGCAGGCAATTTGATATCACACTGAAATTGTGGTATCAAGGCCAGTGAGAGAAAGCAAATTCAGATAATGAGTGGATCAAATGTGAGCTTGAGGACTGGCCAAGGCATTTGGATGGATGCGTGTCATCTGGGATGAAAAAGACACATTCTTTTTTTTTTTTTACTTTAGTCCAATGGTTTTCACAACTTTTACCCCAGGAAACTCTTTCCACATCACCTTGTCAGCCGAGGAACTCCTGAGATCTGCCATAGGATCTTTGCACATTGCAGAGGATTCTGGGAAATGTTCTCAGGTTCATTCCAGGGTCACACCAGTGCCCTGCTTCCTTCCCACCATGGAGCTTCAGGAGGAGGATTCAGGAGGAGGATTTAGAGCTTCAGGAGGAGGATTTAGAGTGGGGAAAGGTCAAGAGAGGAAAGGGTTAAACACCCACTCCCAAGGCATCACTTCCCTAACAGTCAAGCCAGCCACATGGGACTGCTGAGTGGCAAAAATGAATAATAATAACTGAGCATGGGAGGTCCTCATTATAGATCATCTGTGTCACCTTGACCAGCACATTCTGGAGGGTGGGAACAACAACAAGGTGTTGCAGGGCAGACCTGTGTGTGCCACGCAGCCTGCCCTGCACAAGCCAACGTAGCCTGCTACCCTCAGGTGCAGTGGAGGTCGCTATCCTGTTGCAGGTGTTGAACTAAAACTCAACTGCCAATCCACTTAGCTTCTGCACATGAATGGGGAAACGGATGATGCCACCCTGTCCACCTCAGAGAGCAAAATGTCCCCGGCCAACCCTGCTTAGTTTGTACTTAGTCTGATCCAGTGCAAAGAACAGGTGCATTGTCTGTTCCCAGGCACAATTCAAAGTGCTGGTTATGACCTATAAAGCTCTATACGGGTCAGGCTGGGGCATGCTGGGAGTTGTAGGCCAAAAACATCTGGGGACCCAAGGTTGGAGAACACTGGCTAAGTGGATGACATTGCTCCCACCACCCCCTTTTGGTGCACCTATTTTCACTGCTTTTTCCCCTTTGCTGGTCCTTTTCAATGACAGCTAAGCACTTGGACCCTGGCAACTGTGCGCAAATTAGCCTATATGCAGTCTCGCCTTGTTGAACCTACTCCACTTTGCCATTTCCTCTGGCAGCTGAAACAGACAAGGAAATTGACCAGGCAAGACTCCACATATTGGACAGCTGTAAGTGTGCACATGTGCACTTGTGAAAGACCAACAATTAAAAAAAAAATTTACAGACACAATTGCGCAATTTTCAGGGGCCAAAAAAAAAGAACGACCCCAATTGCACTTTTTTGAGGCTCCAAAAAAAGAAAGGAAAAACCAGCAGCAAACGGATCGGCGCGGGAAGGGGGAGTCAAGTTGGATTCTGCCAAGAAGGACACTGGGATTCCAGCTGGAGGACCAAGGGGGAAGGAGCGGGAGAAGAACCCACAGTGAGCTCAATCATCTGTTTGATGATTCAGCAAACAAACAACCCATCTTAGCTTATTGCAGGGTGGCTTAGCATGATGTCTGAATGCTCCCATACAGTTTGAAACACTGAAGGGAATATAGACCTATCAATCTATGAATGTGCCATTTCCCCTTCCCTGCAGGATCTCCCCCTTTGGGTCTTGTGTGAAGGGCTGCAGAAGACGTATAAATGTGTGGGCTCATGGATGGGTGAAGCCCTTGGGGCTGGGCCAGTCCTCACCTAGGTTTAAATTCTTCACAAGATCGTACCTCAGGGACTCAGAAATGGATGAAAAGATCAGCCTGTTCTATTGGACAAACAACGATGGTTTCTTGCAGGTTTTATGAAGTAGCACAGGGCCGGTTTCCAAAGATACACCCAAGGACTAAGACACTATTTTCATTTTTGGGGAGTGAAGTCAGAGAAGCAAACCGTCAGCCAATGACATGACATACGCATCACTGGCAAGGGCTGTACACATTTCACTATGGCTTGAGGAAGGACAATTAATTGGCCGCATGTGCTAGGTTTTCCCCTTAAGCGTGAAAGAGAAAAACTTTAATAAAAATGCAAGTCGAGAGTCTAGCTTGGTTAGACCAGTGGTTGTGAATCTTTTTTTTCCAGTCTGGAAAAACCTTAACCTGCAACACGGGGCCTGTTTTAGTATGTTAGGATATTTTTTTCAACCCCCCTCCTTTCTCTCTCCATTTCTGTCTTTCTCTCTGGGCTTTGTTCACACATTTATTTATTACATTTCTAGACCACCCAATAGCCAAAGCTCTCTGGGCGGTTCACAACAATTAATTTTACAACAGTTGGACATTCACCACTTGCATCTAGCGGGGGCACGCATCACAGGTGTGTCTAGAGTTGACTTTGCTTTTGTGAATTAGCCATCACAGAGATATTTTTTAAAAGAGTAATTATCGTATCACCTTGCCTCAAGACACAATCGAGTTTTTCAACTGAGTCCACTCACATATTTAGCTGTGCGTTATCAACTGTTGTGAGAAATCAAGAGATGTAGAAACATGTGTGAACTTCTCCCCTCTCTGCCCCAAAAACACTTAAACAAAAGTGACTGGTGGCAGTGCAATCCCCCCCCCCGCCTCAGGGTATAACTTAGCTTTGGCTTATTTATTTATATTTATATTTATATTTATATTTATATTCTGCCTTTTTTCCCTCAAGGAACCCAAGGCAGCTTAGATAATCCTCCTCCCCATCTTTATCCTCACAACAACCCTGTGAGGTAGGTTAGGCTGAGAGTCCGTGACTGGCCCAAAGTCACCCAGTGAGCTTCATGGCCGAGCAGGGACTAGAACCCGGATCTCCCGAGTCCCTGTCCAGCATTCTAACCACTGTGCCACCGCTGGCTCTCACATAATACAGACTGCTCAGTATGTATCAGTTATGACCCACTAGCTCAGCCTTCCCCAGCCTGGTACCCTCCAGATGTGATGAACTACAGAGGTATCACTGGGGCACCAGGCGGGGGATAGCTGAGCAGCTGACTGAGCTAGCTGAAAACCAATGAAGTTAGAGGAGGGCAAGAAATATAGCAATCAGGAAGCCAGACGTCACACAAAGGCATACTGACTGACCACTGTAACAGTTGGGCATGTTCTAGCTCTAGGCATACGCTTTGAATGATCATTCTGTTAATTAATTCTATGGGACACAGGTGTTGCAAAAATGCTCTGAGTCCTTTCCCTAAAGAACTCAATTGCTCAGAGAAAGGGAAGCAGCCCACACCAGTAGTGAGTTTTTCAAAGTTTTATTTCTGCGCAAAAAGGACCAGCTGGGGCGCGTGCCCAAATCAAAGCTGGACAAGGATCAGTGGGGCATACAAGCCTTCTTATACATTTTTACAGCCAGGGGTGTTTCTACTTTCAGCAAATCAAATACAACCATTAAACCGTGCCAACCAGTCAAATTCCATTCCTCCTTTATGACGACAACCAATCAGATGTGTTTCTCTGAACATGGCAAGTTTTAATCTTTAGTTAGATAGATGGCCACCTGGCCATCTTCTTGGCTTAAGACGTGGTTTCTCATGACCTCTTAGGTCACCTAAGATATTGGCCTTGCTACTTTGAGTGGTACATCTTATCACTCAAAGGGACCTTTCTCTCGCCTGTATTCTGGGATTTGGCCAGGAATAGGCTTTTGGGACTAGATAACAACTTAAGGCGAAAACATGGCGGCTAAACATACAATTCAGCAAAGAATACAATACAATCAGAACAGACCTTCAAGGTTCTTTGTCTGGAACAACAAAGCAGATAAACAAAGCAGGTGCAGTGGCACATGGTATGCGGGCAGAATCTAGGTCAACTAACGGGGTGCAAAACAGTTCATGAGGCTTCTGGACCTTTTGCCTTAACAAATACCTATTGACAGCAAGGTGGTCTTTCAGGGATCTTTGGCCTGTGTGAAGACTGTTCCCTAATGTCACTCTTGCTGGCCAGGGGATGCTGGGTCTTGCAGGACCTTTCTCTCTGTCTAAACATGCAGGGACTGGGTCTTCTGTCTAACTCAGACTTCTGTCATGCCAGGTTACTCTGGTCTTTTGGCATTTCAGACATGATACTGGGAATCTTTCTGCTGTGAGGCATGTGGCCTTTGTGTGTAAGGCAGGTGCCTTGTCTGTGTACCTATGTGAATGGGCAATGCCTCTCACACCTGGGGTCTTAAGGTGTTTTGGGTCTGGCTGGGTCATTATTACAATGGATCTTAAGAGTCCATTCTGTGGCTTTCTCTTAATTTTGCCTGGAGACTGCTCTTCTGCATGAGCAAAGGAATTTGCCCTTTGCCCTCTGCTTACATGAAATAGGCAGGCATTGTTCTTAGACCTTGGCATGAGGAACAACTGATAAGACAAAAGTAACTTTCAGAGTTGCTTCTTTCAGACAGACATTTCTAAGAGGTACTTTTTCTGGACGTTCGGCCAACTATACTGATAACACATTTTTTGTAGGCAAGAGGCCAGAGGTATGTGTGTGCGCCTGTGTGTCTGACTGCCTGTTTTTAAAATGAGGTTTGTGTTTTCTTCTGATGCAAGCTATGTACCTGGGTCTGTTTACACGTGAAAGTTAGGCAGGAGCCTTCTGTATATGCACCATGTTCATTTTTCTAACACAGGCAGAAGACAAATGACCTTTCATGTGCAGGCTTTGCCTTGCCACTGCAGGAGAAAGCTGTTCTCGGGAACTGCTATCCTCTGCTTTGGTGTAAAAACTTCTCTAATTGTGTGGTTTCCTTTATGAAACTGGAGCCATCAACCCCTTGTTTTCAGATGGTTAAGTCTCTTTCAACCATCTCATTGTTTATTAAACTTATTCAAGGAGTACAGTACTTGAAGCTGCATTCAGGGCTCAGGACAACCTTCCCCAACCTGGGACCTTCATGATGATTTGGACTACAACTCCCATCAGTCCCAGACAGCCTGGCCAGTGGTGGGGGATGATGGGGGTTGTGCTCCAAAACTTACTTCTGAAGGGCACCAGGTTGGGGCATAGGACATGTTTTAATGCATGTAACCATTTTTTAATTGATGACATGGCATTGTCAAATTAATGTATTATTTTGGCGGAATTAAAAATCTACAATAAGAATACGAATTTGGTGTGATTCATTCATTCTTTCTATAAAAAAAAAAAGCAAAGTCTCTCATGCTAAGAAGCACGTCAGTCAAAAGGACTGAAGATGCCTGGAACGCTGGAGAGACTCTGTGTATGTGTATGTGTGTGTGTGTGTGTGTGTGTGTGTGTATTCTGCTGACTGTACATTTTACTACTGGCTCACATTGGTCTTTGTTGCAGCCAGGCACCACATCATACATGTGAAATGAAGTCCCAGGGAAACTGTGGATAAATATTAGTCACCAGTCATAGGAGGAGGAGGGAAGGACATTCTGGCAGGATTGCCTAGCGTAGGATCTCAGTTTTGCCATGGAATCTGGCTTCCTGAAAATTTAGATTCTATAGAATGCAAGGCTTCTGGTCCTCATAGCCATTAGGAAAATGTCTGATTTATACCAAATGGTACCAATTCGCTATTGCTTGCTTGATTTGATTTGTTCCCCACCTTTCTATCAAGAAAAGTGGCACTCAAAGGTAGCTATGGAGCCAAAATTTTGTCCCATGTAAACTCACCACCTGATAAACTGATGCTCAAACAACTCAAGCCTTCTAGCTACACGTTCCTTGCTTCCAGAGATATCACTTTAAGTCAATGCACAAAACTCTAGCAATGCCTTATCATTCCAAGCACCCCTGCTCCACGGTGTATAGTAGCACAGGCATGGTGATTCTCCAGTGTCCCGTTGCTTTCTGCCATTGTCTGACGCGCCAGCAGCCAGCCTTAATGCAGACTGTGGCAAAGTCACCAAGGGAACCTGGGCAGTGCAGTCCTGTAGTCATCTAGCCTTCCAGTTCGCATTAAGCACAACCAAACAAATTCCTCAGTGAGCATAAAATATGCCACCCCATTTCCTATCTTGTTTGCTGTCCCAAGATTTTAAAAAAAGAAGAAGAAAGTTTGATTTGGAAACAGCCTGTTACAGAGTTTCCACAAAGAAAGAAAGAAAGCTGGAATTGGACAGGCTGAAACACAGTGGGGAGGTTGTGCGGGGAAGGACCTGAAAATGTTATGAATGACAAAGAGCAGAAGTCCAGGCTGCAAGCTCTAGCTTTGGGAGCAGATGTAAAGAGCCAGGGAGAGGGAGAGAGAGAGAGAGAGAGAGAGAGAGAGAGAGAGACTGTCGGAGATGTGCTTACCATTTGTAGCCTTTGCCTTGCTTAAACTTGAGAGTGAGCACCGTTTCCAAGCAAAGGGGGAGATTAAGCAGTGCCAGCAGCCAATATTTGCACTCCTTCTTCACTTCAGTCACTCTCCAGACCCCAATCAGGGAATGCAAGAAAAAGAGCAGCCGAGTGACCAGGGCATTGAACAGCACCAGCACTTCCATCATGAGCTGGCCTCCCAGTCCCACCCCCCTCGTCCCCGTCTCCAGCCCCAGTAGGGACCCAGCACCTCTGAGCGGCAAAGGGGAGAGCCACTGGAGGCTGTGAGCGTGCACACAGCAGCCGGGCAGACCTTTCCTCTTGTTCCATCTCCACAAAGGGGCCCATTATAACAAAACCAAAAAAAAAGAAGGAAACTGCCTTGTCCCTCCCCCAGACTTCCTGAAAACTCTTGGGGAGAAAGGGGGGAAAAAAATCAAAACCAGACAGCCAAAGAACGAGAGTGCAGGACTTCTGCACCGGCTGTCTTTAAGAATGATG
Organism: Shinisaurus crocodilurus; assembly: GCA_021292165.1. Classification (NCBI taxonomy): domain Eukaryota; kingdom Metazoa; phylum Chordata; class Lepidosauria; order Squamata; family Shinisauridae; genus Shinisaurus; species Shinisaurus crocodilurus. The sequence goes on along the minus strand of CM037878.1, from coordinate 115,502,909 downwards.
ACTGGCTATCATCACAGGAACACACAGTCATGATTTTTTTTTTTTTTTAATGCTGTCTTTCCTGCTGCCTCCTATCAGTGCCATATTTTGCCATTTGTTTCTGAGTTCAACAGAGAGACCAGTTTGTTAAGAAAGAAAGAAAGAAAAAGTGTGACGGATTGTTTCTGAATTTACTATTCAGATAGTGTGTGTGTGTGTGTGTGTGTGTGTGTATTTAAAAGTGTGGTTCTCTGGGGATAGGAATAGAGACCAAATGTAAGATAAACCTTTTTGCAGATGATATCTTGTTAACATTAGAAAGGCCTATAGAAAATTGGGATTGGATAGAGAAACATTTAGATGAATTTAGAGAAGTAACAGGGTTAAAAATTAATTGGGATAAATCGGAGATAATGACATTTAATTATAGTAAAGTGGAGGAAAGGGGATTTAAACAAAGGAAAGTGGATATAAAGATAAAAAACATAATTAAATATTTAGGTATTGATATATTAAAAGATATGGATAAAATAGGGGAATGTAATTTTAAAAAACTAAAAGATGAAGTTAAAAATCAAATAGAGGATTATAAAAAATTGGGATTATCATGGTTTGGTAGGATAGCTTTGATTAAAATGAAGATTTTACCGAAGTTTAATTTTTTATTTAGAATGATACCATATAAGATATCAGAGAAAGAAATTAAAGAGTGGCAAGTAATGTTAAATAGCTATTGTAATGGGGGGGAAAAAATCAAGGATTACTAAGAATAGATGGTATAAAGTTCAAAAAATAGGGGGACTTGGTCTCCCTAATTTAAAATGGTATTATATAGCTAATCAACTTAGATATATTATGGATATTATTGTTAGAAAAGATTTTATGTGGTGGGAAATAGAAGCATTTGAATTGGGTAATAGGGTGGATAAATTCTTATTTACAAAACAAGGACATATTATGACAAAAAGATTAGAAAATCCCTTTTTAAAAAATATGTTAGAAATTTGGGGTAGAAATAAGGAAATATTTTTACCAGGTATATCCCCGCTTACTCCAGTGGTGGTTATGGAAGATTTTCCCGAGAATGTTAGACATTTAGAACGAATTTTTAGAGAGAAAAAGGTGATAACTTTAATGGATTGGCTGGAAAAAATGGAGACAAGACAGCAAATAATTGATAGGGTTGGGGCAGGAAGAATTTCTTGGTTAAATTTAATTCAATTAGTACAATGGGGTAAGAAATGGAAGAGGAGACATGAGCATGAAAGGGATTTCACTGCATTTGAGCAGGTGGTTATGTCTAGAGAACTTGTAGAAGGAAATGCATCAGCTAGGGGTCTTACAAAGATGTTATATAAAATGTTGCAGAAATCAGTAGAGCAAGCAGAAAATCTTAAAATAGTTTGGGATACAGAGTTTGAAGAGGAAATATCAAAGGATGAGTGGAATAAGATTTGGGATAGGCGAATATTGAAAAATATGTCTATAAGAATTAAAGAGAATTTTTATAAGCTAATTTGGAGATGGTATTTGACTCCAGTGAGATTAAATAGAATAGACAATAAATGTTCTCCAATGTGTTGGCGAGGATGTCAGGAATTGGGTACATATGCTCATATGTGGTGGAGTTGTAAAAATGTAATGGATTTTTGGAAAATGATTTTTGAGGAAATATCAGAAATTGTTGGAGCTGATTTAGAGGTATGCCCTAAACTAGCTTTGCTAACAATAACGGAAAAGGTGATCGGTTCTCAAAATGTTAAAGAATTAATCATAAATTTGTTAACGGCAGGTAGATTAATGATAGCAAGGAAATGGAAAATCCAGCAAGTTTTCACTATTACTGAATGGTATAACGAAGTATGGGATATGGCTTTGAATGATATGTTGACTTGTAATATTAAATGCAAAAGGGGTCAATTAAAGAAAAATAATTTTAAGGATATTTGGGGTTTATTTTTGGAATATGTGTTTAAAAGGGGGAAAGGGAGTTTACCCTGTCAAGATATGTTGTATTTTTGGAATAATGAACAATTATAGAGTTATTGGATTGTTTGGTCCCATGGTGATGGGAGCACAATATTAGTTATGTGTGTGTGTTATTTTCTTTGTATTGTTTTAAAATTTAATAAAAAAAAAAAAAAAAAAAGTGTGGTTCTTATTCCGAAGAACATCACAACCCCATAGAACTTAATGGAGGCCCCTATTATTATTATTATTATTATTATTATTATTATTATTATTATGCCACCGCTCTGGAGAGTTCCTTAAAATAAGGATTTTTTATTTTTCCCCCCCCGCCCCCCCCCCATGTTAAGTATCTACCTATACACTGTGGGCACACACCCATGTTATATTTCAAGACTGCTTTACAGGAGTGGTGCTGACTCTGAGCATCCCTTCAGGGGTCCCCACTCCTGGCTCTTTTTCTTAAATAGAACCCCTGTACTAGATTGTTGGTCTTGAATAGGAAGATATGGGGCTGGATCCAGACTTAGTCATGCATCAGTGCCGGCCCAACCATTAGGCAGAGTAAGGTGGCCACCTCAGGCATCATCATCAGTTTATTTGTATGCTGCTTTTCCATGTTAAAACCATGCACAAAGCAGCTCACAACATCATAGGGAGCTTTTCTACACAAGGCTTATTAGTCAGCCGTTAATCTGCTGTATCTGCTTTTGGGTTCGTTGAAGAATTGAGATCCAAGCACTACACAAGGAGTGTTTCCTTTCCTGTTTTTCTGCTACATAACCTCTAGGTGGCACTGTAGTATAGCAGAATAGCACAAATAGACAAGAGGAAACCGTGCTTTCTTTTGCATACACAATTAAATGTCACATTTCCCCTGCTCTAAAAAAACACTCACTGAAAGTGCTGGTTAGACACAGAAGTGAAACTGGAGAGTCATGACATCATCTAAAGAACACATAAACAACTGTGAGTAGGGAATGATGAGCACATGATAAATGCCTTATGTAGAAAAGCCCAGGGAGTTGCCCAACAGCTACACGGTGACCTTCACAGCTGAGTAGAGATTTGATGCTGGGTTTCACAGAGCCAAGACCATCATTCTAGCCAGTGAAGGAAAAAAGGCGGGGTATAAATATAATTATTATATTATATTATATTATATTATATTATATTATATATACTACTTTGGGCTGGTTCATACATATCTGCTCGTCCCTTTTTAACTGCAGCATCAAGTTGTGACTTGTGTGCATGAATGGTCTGTGATCCATCACAGATCCAATACCACAGATAAGAAACTTTCAGATCACCTCAAACATAATGCTTCCCAATGGAGTCCATTCACACAATAATCTGAGTCCTCAAGTGAAATAATATGAGAAGCATAAATGTGGAAACCAGATCATAGGACCAGCTCCAGCATGATCAAAATCAGGACCACACCAGATGAAAATTGGTTGCTGATTATGCTGGAACATCAGAAGCTTTGACCCTAAGGGCATGTGCAGACAATTATACGTCTGCAGCAACTGGAGTGATTTCCTCTTTACCACTCCTGTGGCATTAGCTCTGACCCAACATTGGTAGCTTAATAATTACACAAATGTAATGAGAGAGCAGGGACCATTTGCACTCCTCTAGTAATAGCCAGTACTTTCCCTAGTCCCATACAAATCAATGGAGTGGTGAAACCGACTGCACCAGTTCACAAACTCTGCCCTTGTCAGCTTCCCATCAAGAATTATGTTCAGAACAAGTGATTCATCCCACAGTGCAGGAGATCCTCTAGGGCAGTGTTCTCCAACCTTGGGTCCCCAGATGTTTTTGGCCTACAACTCCCAGCATGCCCCAGCCAGCTATGCTGTAGGCCAAAAACATCTGGGGACCCAAGGTTGGAGAACACTGCTCTAGGGGCAGATAATTCTTACTCTTACAGACTCTAAAACAGGGGTGAAGGACTCTAAAAAAGAGGACTGCATGCTGGGAGTGGGTGGGGCCACCCCTTTTCTTCCTAGAGCAGTGGTAGGGAACATGTGGTACTCCAAATGTCATTGAACGGCAACTCCCATCAGCCCTAGCCAGCATAGCCAATGGCGACAGATGATGGTTGTCAAAATCCAACAACATATTCCCCATTCCTGCTCTAGGGCCTAGGTTGTCCACCCCCACAAAGGAAACCTTTCACATGAGCTCATGCTGCCTCAGCTTGTCTGAGTGTGGAAAGCTAAGCAGGGTCAGGCCTGGTTATTACTTGGATGGGAGACCCCTCCTCTAGTTTCCTGCATTGAGCAGGGGGTTGGACTCGATGGCCTTGTAGGCCCCTTCCAACTCTATGATCTATGAATCTATGAGATTGTTTAAGTGGACCTTCCATTTTAACTCCAGGGAAAAAGGCGTGCCACTGTCCTCTGAATTCTGGGAAATGCCATCTAAGTGCCCACCGCATGTGCTGGATTGGGACATCCATGCTAAAGATTCTCTGAGGATTAAAATTTAATATCAAAAAACTTGTTTGAAGCCCTACAGTTTTTTTCTGCCATTTGTAGCCGAGTTAATAACATATGTTCCTGGAGGATTACAGTCAATGATTAGGAAAATTAGGTTTGTTTGAATTTAATTTAGTTATATAAAACCCCTGCAATAATTTACAGCTTTGATATTTAATATTTAATAACCTGCTTCTTCAAAGAATCCTCACAGTAATTGTGTCATTACGTATTGAAATACTATCCCTATATAAGTCATTTATATTTGCTAGTTGAGAAGAAGGTTCATCAACTTAATCGTCTCAACACCAACTATCTGAAGTTGGGAGACTTGCCATTATAGGTTGGGGCCCGTTCCCATGCCTGATACCCATCATGGCACAGGTAACTTGAGATGAATTTTGCAGCAGGCACTTGTTGCAATAAGATGCCGGTGCCCTGTTTTCTTTCCCTTTCAGTTCCTTTAATTGTGACCTCATTTTCTGTGACCTTTGGAAAGACCCATTCTCTTCCCCCCCCCCCCGCGACATTTTCTGACGCTCAGCTTTCTAACCCAAGTAATCCAATCAGGATCAATCTACCAACTCTTCATATAGTTGCTTTTCCTGGCTATGACTTACAGCAGCCTTTGGCAGGGTGCTGCAATAAGGCAGATTGCAGCAGCTGCAAGAACAGCCCCTACTACACAGAGAGTGCAGTTCTCACACATGGGATCTCCACATCGGGGCTGCCTGGCTGCCTTCCCCCCACCCCATTCCTGAGGTGCATGCGTACTTGCTTGCTTGAAGCAAGCAAGGTGGTATTTCTATACCACCTTTCTGAAGCCAAACAAGGCAGTTTTCTAACGTTTCAGGAAATTAAGCCATAACCAGATAAAACATCATAAAACTTTAAGAACCATAAATGGGGTGGTGGTGCTGCTGAAAGAGTTTCATTTCATTTATTTATTTATTTATTATTAATATTTATTTATCGCCCATCTGGCCGGCAACCGGCCACCCTGGGCGATGTACACACAATAAAATACATAAATACAATAAAATACATTAAAACAATATAAAAATTTTAAAATCTTAACCCACCCCATATTTCATGATATGTGGCGTGCCCTTATTTTGTTTGCGTACTAGTAACCGGTCTTGTCGCTGCCCCAACTTATTATCATGGCAAAATTACGTTCTGGGAAACACATCAGACCATTCACAAGACCAGCAACCATGCCCCAAAAAGTCAACCCATGGTGACTTTAGAACAGGGGTGGGCAACTTCCAGAGGTCCAGGGGCCATTTTCACCAACTGGACCCCAGGAATGGGGACTCGGACTCGACTCGTGAGTCGGACTGAGTCCCCCCACTGACTCGAGTCAGACTCGAGTCCCAATATTTTTAATGGGACTTGAGACTCAACTCGAGACTCGAGACCAAGGACTCGTGTTCCTCAAATGCAACATGGATAGGTTTTAGGAAGTACAGCAAGTTTATTTTTTAAAATCATTTCCCTAAAATGCAACCTTTCAGACATTTTGGGTTTGGCTGCCTCTGCCTGCCTGTTTGGGGTTCCCAGCCTCCTCTGCCTGCCTGGTCTCTTCTTAACCAGTTCCACAGTTTGAATTGTCCAAGATAAATGCCTCTGCCTGCCTGTTTTGGGGTTCCCTGCCTCCTCCGCCTGTCTGGTTATTTTGGGTTTTTCTGCCTGGTCTGTTCTTGCCAAAATCAGTTGCAGAGTTTTGAAATAAAAAGGCACACTTGTGCCTAGAATTTATTTAAGCCACACATCTGAAATAGTCTTATTTTGTTGGGGAAAACCCCCATTGATTTTAATAGGGACTCGTGGAGTCAGCTTTGGGAGTGACTCATGACTCGTGACTCGTGAGTCACCATTTTGGACCAAGGACTCGGACTCGAGACTCGGGTCCAAAGACTCGTGACTCGACTCGTGACTAGAGACCAAGGACTCTTCAACATCCCTGCTGGATCCCCACCGCAGGCTGCAAGGTGCCACACACAGTCCGTGGCCCTCCAAAAAAGGGCTGAAACCACTCCGTGCCACTACAGTGGTTAAATTGAGCTTGTTTGTCAGCTAAATTTAACCTTTTGGGTACTCCATAGCAGCTATGGAGTGCCAAAGGCGCTAAATTTAGCTTGCAGACAAGCTAAGTTGGGTTGATTGGGGTGTTCTGTAGTTACTATGGATACCATTATTTTAAAAAATTTAAAAATTGGGGGTGCAGCAGGAGGGTGCAGTGGGGGGCAGAAGAGGCCATATGTTGCACACCCCTGCTTTAGAAAGTTACTGAGGCTAAACTGAAGACTGTGTGACAAATGGTATAAAATTCTGACAAAGAAAGGAATTTGATGTAGGAATTATTGCCTATTGGCAAACCTAGAGTTGCCAACCAAGAACAACAACAAACACCTGGCCACTTTTCCTTTGTTTTAGGACCAACAAGTGTTACCTGCAACAAAATGTTGCAGTATATCCTCACCTTCTAGCAGGATTTCAGGTGTTCTACCACCCCAAATATGTCGTCCACCAGGATGTTGGCAGAAGTGGTTGAATAAAGCAGACTGAATCCAAAAAGTGAAGGGATTAGCAAACTTTACTAAGTCATAAACAGAGAGAGATAGTCCCCTGGCTAAGCAGCCAGAAGTCTAAAATCAGGCCAGGCTTTGAACATAATGAAATCACCACTACTACAAGCTAGTCTTTTTATACACAAGAAACACAGGCTAAAAGGAAACGTGTTTGGCTCCACCTGGCTGCTAAATGACATGCCCTAGCTCTTGTGACCCCTGTTTGTTCTGGAATACAGCCAGAGCAATTAATTAGCTCTACACCCTAAGTGACCCTTCCTGTTGCACCTACTAACTGCTTTGAAAACCCCAAGAACAAATTAACCCTTAGCTTGCAACTTTATTTTGAGTGATCCCCTGCCATTGCCGTTCCAACACAGGATGCTATCAGGAGCTCGAACAGGACATTCCCACAACCACCCCCTTTCCCATTTTTCTTTTCCTACACAGCATTCTGTGGACATTTTTAGTTTTGATGGTGGTTTTAGCTTTGTGTTTTTAGTTTTGAGGGGCTTGGGGTTGTTTGTTTGTTTGTCTTGCCTTCTTTGGTGTTTTTTTTTTTTTTTTTTTAAACTATTTGCATTTCTGCGAACCACAGAGTTCCCTCAAGCATGCCAATACCTCCCTCTTGTTTCTCAGTGGCTTTGTTTTGGCTCCATTTCTGTAAGAACTCACCAGCTGAGTTCGCTATCATCATCATCATCATCATCATCATCATTTCATTTCTATACCACCCAATAGCCAAAGCTCTCTGGGTAGTTCACAAAAGTACACACCACAATACAAGATAATAAAAACATAATATAAAATCTCTAACATACAAAATGTAAAACTATTTAAACAACCAAAACAGTTACACTAAGATACTGGACCTGATAATAACCACTGAAATAAATGGCCTGTTCATCATATGCCATCAAATACCTGGGAGTAGAGGGCAGTCTTAATCTGGTGCCGAAAAGATGACAGTGTTGGCATCAGGTGGACCTCAGTGGGGAGAACATTCCATAATCAGGAGGCCACCACTGAGAAGGCCCTCTCCTTTGTTGCCACCTTCTGGACCTCCATTGGAGGAAGCACTCGGAGCAAGGCCTCTGATGTTAATCGTGGTGTCCAGGTAGGTTCAGGTATTAGAGGAAGTGATTGCTGGAAAAGCCAGGAGCCAAGGTCATTTTTCTTCACCTTGGCTGTTTCTATTTCTTTTTCTTTTTAGCTGTACATCTTAGGTGATGAGAGAGCTTTTGTGCTGGGCTCTGCCACCAAACACATCAAAATCCATTGAGCTTTGTCTCCAGACTTGCCACTGAACTTCCTGTGGGTTCTGCCCCCTGATTCATATGGGCCAGATCCCAGCCAGGTACCAGAATTTTTTTTATTTCAGAAGCTGTCAGACCTATTTTGCAAGCATGTAAAATGCTGTAGTTTGCATGCTTGTAGGATTATCACCCATGACAATTTACATGGAAGTAAGATACCTCCAGTCTGGAGATTTTCTAGTACACCCTTTCCCCAGGCTGGTACCCTCCAGATGTTTTGGACCACAACTACCATCAGCCCCAGCTAGTATGGCAAATGGCCAGGGATGATGGGGGTTGTAGTCCAAAACATCTGGAGGTCACCACATAGGGGAAGGCTTGTCTAATGTCTGAAGTGGCCCTCAGTAATCATGAGCAGTTGATTCCAACATTTTTGTCCAATTGACTTAGGTTGCCAAATGAAGAGGATTGATGTTTATACAATATATACTTTGAGCTGCCCATCATATTCAGAAAGTGTCAAGGGTCCTATTTCCTGCACCACCAAGGCTACCAATCAGCAAAAGGAACTACAGGACTCCAGCAGCGCAGCATAAAATCCTAATGGTCCTGGAATCAAGTGACAGCAGAGAGACAAACCCATGTCACTGCCTACTATAGTGTAGTCCCCTTATAGATACTTCTGCAGATCTACAGTTCCCAGCAATCTTTGTAATGCAGCCTTCCCCAACCTGGTGCCCCCTAGGTGTGTTGGACTACAACTATGGGAATCATGGGAGTTGTAGTCCAACACTTCTACACCAACATGCCAGGTTAGGGAAGGCAAGTTGTAAGGGATACAGGAAGTAAAGGGAGCCAGGAAATAGAAAGTTGAAAAAGTGGCTAAGGGCTTTTCTACACAAGGCATTTATCATGAGCTCATTTATCAAGAACAAAACCTGCCAGACCAGTCTGATCTCATTTTTTGATCGGGTAACCTCCCTCGTGGACTGTGGGCATGCAGTGGACATAATATATCTGGACTTCAGCAAAGCTTTTGACAAAGTGCCTCATGATATCCTGATTAGCAAGCTAGCTAAAAGTGGGCTAGATGGAACAACTATCAGGTGGATCCACAGTTGGCTACAGAATCGGATTCAAAAAGTGCTTATCAATGGTACCGTCTCAAACTGGGGAGAGGTAATGAGCGGGGTACCGCAGGGCTCAGTCCTGGGCCCAGTGCTCTTCAACATTTTTATTAATGACTTGGATGAGGAGGTGCATGGAATGCTGATCAGATTCACAGATGACACAAAATTGGGTGGAATAGCTAATACCCTGGAAGACAGAAACAAAATTCAAAGTGATCTTGATAGGCTGGATTGCTGGGCAGAAAACAACAGAATGAAATTTAATAGGAATAAATGCCAAGTTCTGCACCTAGGAAAAAGAAACCAAATGCACAGTTACAGGATGAGAGATACTTGACTCAACAGTACTACAAGTGAGAAGGATCTTGGAATTGTTGTAGATTACAAGCTGAATATGAGGCAGCAATATGATATGGCTGCAAAAAAAGCAAATGCTATTTTGGGCTGCATTAATAGAAGTATAGCTTCCAAATTGTGTGAAGTACTAGTTCCCTTCTACTCAGCACTGGTTATGCCCCATCTTGAGTACTGCGTCCAGTTCTGGGCACCACACTTTAAGAAGGATGCAGACAAACTGGAAAGGGTTCAGAGGAGGGCAACAAAGATGATCAGGAGACTGGAAACAAGGCCCTATGAGGAGAGACTGAAAGAACTGGGCATGTTTAGTCTTCAGAAGTGAAGACTGAGGGGAGATATGATAGCACTCTTCAAGTACTTGAAAGGTTGTCACACAGAGGAGTGCCAGGAGGATCTCTTCTCGATCATCCCAGATTGCAGGACATGGAATAATAGGCTCAAGTTACAGGAAGTCAGATTCCGCCTGGACATCAGGAAATATTTCGTGACTGTTAGAGCAATATGGCAATGGAACCAATAATTACCTAGGGAGGTAGTGGGCTCTCCCACACTGGAGGCATTCAAGGTGCAGCTGGACGGCCATCTGTCAGGGATGCTTTGACTTGGATTCCTGCATTGAGGAGGAGGTTGGACTCGATGGCCTTACAGGCCCCTTCCAACTTTGCTATTCTATGATTCTATGATCATTCCCTGCTCATGGTTATTTATGGGTTATTTAGATGACATGACCCTACAGTTTCACTTCTGTATCTAATCAGAACTCTCAGTGAGGGGTTTTTTAGAGCACCCCCATCAATGTTTTAAAAAACTAAAGCAAAAGATGCTATTTTTGGAGACAAACTGTCTGCCTTTCCAAAGCCCAAAACTCAGATGAGCTTGTGCAGGGTCCACCTTTGGTGATTGCCCCTTTGGTGGGAAGCACCAGAAATGGTCTGAAGGGGCCCAATTCAGCTCGAGCTTCATCCAAATCGGATGCACATCCCAAGGACTTGTTTAAAATCTAGCCTTTGTTGAAATCATGTTGTTGCTGCACCTGGAGTGGTCCCAAGTGCTGCAACCACTGTGTCTGATTGTAGTGCCTGTTATCCTGCTGACCAGATCCTTAATCTTCTTGTCTCCTTGCAGTGTTGACTAAGCTGAAACTGATCTACACAATCTGCCTGTTGCCTCTGTCATGTCAAGGTTGACGATTGGAGATTCTGTCCTCTACCTTTGAGTTTCTGCCCCACCAGCTATGTGACCAAAAAAAAAAAGAGAAGAGTCCTGTGGCAACTTACAGAAGTCTGCCCTAACCTGGTGCCCTCCGGCTGTTTTGAACCGCAACACCCACCATCCCTGACAATTGGCCATTCTGGCTGGGGCTGATTGGAGCTAGAGTCCAAAACATCTGGAGGGCTCCAAGTTGGGGAAGGCTACCTCAGGGCCAAACAAATGTATTGCAGCATGAGCTTTGGTGGGTTGATATGTGAAGCAGAGAAAACTGCATGATTCTGGGGATGACTCTTGCTCAGGCTGGCATCCAATAGCTCAGAAATACATGATTCATTCACTACAGGCCTACTATAAATCATGATCAATATCAATAAGGTTATGTTTCCTATCCATGATGACTACCATTTCCATGGAATGCACTCAGTGCCATGATATCTGCCCTCTACTTCTGAAATCTCCATCAGTGAACTGTAATAAAAAGAATCTGTTGCGACTGCTAAAGCAAACACATCCTGTATTTTATGCACTTCCTCACACAGGACATCTGGAATATCGATACTGCCACTGACCTTTGGCTTATTTTGCTTCCAGGGACTGAATACAATGGAAATAACTTTCAGGTTGTTTAGGTTTTTTAAAAATAGCATTTGAGAATTTATTTTAACAAATCTGTTAATGTGGCACAATTCTTTTATCCCTGTTACTAAATGTCAGATATGACATTGTGAAAGACAAATAGTTGTGGCGAGCAGGAGGATGCAGTACTGTTAAATGTTATGGGTACAAGCCAGAAAATATTAGTCATCGTGACTAAGGTCTCATTTGCACATATAAGAGAGAAAGGGCTAAACCGGTTTCTGGACAGTATTGCTTCAGATTGCAGGTGGGAGATCACATAGTTGAAAGCTTCACCATGCAAACACATATATCTGAATAGAGAAAACTAGCATATCAGGGAGAAGGATTCTAGCATAGTCTTTCCCTTGACATGCTAATACTTTATGTGTGGGGAATTTTTTTACATCCAGAATCTCAAGAGGCACTATCTAGCAACAGGTTGACCTCTCCATCTGCTGCTTGTGTGAACCAGGCCTTAAATCAATTAGACTTACAACACAATCCTATGCATGTCTACCCAGAAGTAAATCTCATTGAGTTCTATGGGACATCCTTCCAGGTAAATGTACATAGGATTGCAGCCTTAGTTGCAACTAAATCCCATCACATTGCTTTCGGTGGGACTCACCCATGGCCAATCTTTGCTGGATTAGCCCCCACCTCATCCAATTAAGTTTAGAAGAAAAGTTTCCATTAACACCTATGGATGCTTTTTCCAAGCTTAATTGCCATGCGGGGGGGGGGGGGGGATGGGGGGATATTTTTGAAGGGGGGGTGTTCCAGCATGTTGGGAGGGGAAGATTAACCCTTCTCTCCTCAGCTGCAATCCCCCTTGACAAATCAGCCTTGAATGGCAATTAAGCAACAAAAGAAATCTTCCATTGGCATCAATAGACACTTGGGGCTCTGGGGAATCGGTCCAGGTGCCCTGGAAATAGATTTGGGGGCCAGGGCTCCCACATAAGTGTGTATAGGACTGCAGCCTGAATAATACTACCTGTGGCTCGGCAGGTGGTGTAGTGGATAGCGCAGGGCTCTCCAACCTTGGGTCCTCAGAGGTTGCTGGCCTACAGCTCCCAGCATATCCAGCTAGCATGACTAATGGCAAGGGATTCTGGGAGCTGTAGGCCAGCAACCTCTGGGGACCCAAGGTTGGAGAGCCCTGAGATAGAGTGTTAGACTTGACATTTCTGCTTAGTCATGTAGCTCAGTGGATGACTTTGGACTAGTCACTACCTCTCAGCCAAGTCTACCTCACAGGGTTGTTGTGCAGATAACATTACATAATCCAATATAAAGATTAGCAAGCAGTGTTTTAGTTATGCTTCATGCACTTCATCAGAGACAATGCTCACTTATCTCCTGAGTAAGGAGTTGCTTTTCCTTTTGAGAGAACATCAAAACTGGCTGGGCTTGCCTTTCTCTCCCCACTCAATAATCCAATGCACATCACACTAAAGTCCTTGCGGGAAAGGTATGATAAAAACATGATGAGCCAATAAACTGAACTTCCGGAATATCAAATGTGAAAGATTGGCTTAAATTTAAAAGAGAGAGAGAGAGAGAGAGAGAAAGCAGATAAGAACTTGATCAATGATCTAAATCAGGGCTCTCCAACCTAGGGTCTTCAGAAGTTGCTGGACTACAGCTCCCAGAATCCCTTGCCATTGGCCATGCTGGCTGGGTATGCTGGGAGCTGTAGGCCAGCAACATCTGGGGACCCGAGGTTGGAGAGCCCTGATCTAAGTGAATCGACTGCTAATACTTTGGTAAGGAAAAGAGATATCTGATCAACAGTATTGAATTGAGTGTTATTTGAGGAAACATCCAATATCTGAGTCAGACTAATACTAGCATTTGATGGAATGATATGAAATTACTTGCTTGGGGTTTTTTAATATTTAATACAAGTACTTTTGCTTCGTTACCAAGGAGATAAATCAATTACAGGAGAACAGAGAATAAGGAGAAAATAGATCCATTTTGCTACATAATTCCCAATTTCAAACTTCAAATTCCTCAGTATACATGTGTCCCTTTAAAAAGAATAATATAGCAAGACAGAGTGTATATCAATAAAACTAAACGGAATGTCTCAAAAGGCAAGTCTTCTCTCTCTCTCTCTCTCTCTCTCTCTCTCTCTCTCTCTCTGCTAACCATCCTGCATATACAGAATGGTAGAAATATTAGTTCCCTATTGTTTAGTGCAAAATGAGCACTTTAGACGAACTGGAGATATAAATCAATGCCATAAAAGGGGCTATATGAGAAAGAAAGAGAAATGAAATCTGACATCTAACTTGCAAAACAAAACAAAATAGATACTGTGAGAAATCTCAGCTACCAAAATCTGTGACATGTTGCTATTTCTGTTGTGGTGGATGGTGTCAAGGAAACAGTTTTTGAATCAGATTTGTATCTCTATAGCTTGTTTGCTCATGTATTTCAATCTTGCCTTGATTCACTGTAACCTTTTCCCCTACCTTTATTTGTCTTCTGCGTGTTTTGTCAGAGATAAAATAGTAATTCACTGGATGTCATGTACAAAATGAAAGGGAGAAGTATAAAATCTCCTCGCGTCCCAGAATGGCAATGATTAGAGTGAGGGCTAAATGAAACTATATTATAAGCAATTATAACATTTATCTATTATTTATCATTTGTTTATGTTGCTACATTTATATGACAAAATTAAAGATTATGCTGGCATTTTTCCACAACAGATGAGCTTTCTGTTTTGCTCATCTATTGCATAGAGTTGATGGATAAAAAATAAATGAACACGGATTCCAGAGTGGCCTATTTATTAGTACATTTACCAAACCCTTTTCTTCTTCTATAGAATTATATGTTAATAATCTATTATGAAACCTTTCATTAGCAAACAAAGCTATTTGAAATACTTTTGTTACAAAGAGCACAGTGGTTACAAGCCAGTAAAATCCATATTAGTGGTCCTCCCCTTGCAAAAAACCATAATGGGAGCTACTCCTCCCTACTAGGACCTGGGCTGACAGCTCATCTTTCACAAGGACCATGTTTTGAATTAAGCAGGGGCTGAGAAGATAGCTGCCCTGGCTCTGCCTCGGCCCAATAGCTCACTCCAATGCAAACTGAAATCACAGGCAAATGGATCTTTAACCCTCCCCACACCAGCGTGAAAAGGCTCTATCAAGAATTCTCTCCTTCAGTATCTCACTACTTACTCATGCTTATCTGTGCTTTAGCTCACTCCTGGGGGTTGCAGATAGAAAAGTCTGAGAATTAAATTCAGTCTGCATTTTGGAGGGAGCCAGCCTGATACATACCGCCCCAAACTAATGTGTGGATCAGAATGAATTCATCCAGATTTCTCACTTCTCCGAATTTTGCAACAGTTTACAGCTTTAAAATGTACCAAAATACTTACGTGTATGTATTTTATGCTGAAGGCATGTTTTATGCTAAAATGCATATAAAAACTGAAATAAAGGACAGTATCCAAAGTGACGCTATCACAAACGTAAATTATCTTTTACAGTGTGCGAGTGAAAAACGCCTTTGCACAGTGCCAATAGCACTTGCTGGCATAACGGATTTCCCTGGAAAACCCGTTGCATCAGCAAAGCCTATTGGTGTTGTGCTGGAGGTCATTTACACTAGCGTGACATTAATTTACATTAATGGCAGTATCGCATTGGATACTGCCCATTCACAGATTAATGGGGAAGCAGGACAAAATGGACTTGTGAATGAACACGTGAGAAATGGTGACTGGGTTTGCAAGACACGCTAAGCCACGGTGGCTTAGTGTGTCGTGCGAACCCAGTGCGCTACCCACGGGGTGGTTAATAAGCCATCCTAGAGTGAATTATAAACCACCCCAAGTAGCCATGGCTTGTTCTGGGGTTTAGTAAACCCCCTGCATGGCTTTAGCGGGTCATCCGAACCTGGACAACATAGTAAGCCATGGTCAAGCTGAAAGGCACGCTTCTCGGCCTTTTGGCTACGATCAAGTGTAGAAAGGCTACATAGCCCCCTGGCAAGAATGGCAAAAAAGGGGTTGCCACTCTGGCCAAGGGGCTCTGGCCGATGACAGCCATGTCCATTATTGCCCAAGTGCCCAAGCAGCACTTTGGTGCAGCTCCCCATGCCGCCACCAGCCAAAAAGGCAGTAGCCACAGCAGTGCAGGGCGAGCCACGCTTTGGTTGGCCTCCTCCAGAGAGTAAATGTAATTGAGAGTCTTACTACCAGAGGACTCTATGAAAATGTTAATGGTAAAGCAGTGTGCTGATGAGGAATGTAAGTTTGGGGAAGGGCTGCTGGAAGGGTTGGTAATGTTTGTTTGTTTAAAAATGCTTATCAGTGTTGTGGTAAACCTCTTTATGTTATAGAATAAAATTTGAAACTGAATGCAATCCAGGAAATTGGAAGAATAATATAATTTGAAACTGAATGCAGTCCAAGAAATTGAATTCTGTCTGTGCAAGCCTTGAAAAAGATTATGAAATGGGAAGTTCAAACCAGTTTCCTGTTGGTTGTAAGTGAAAACAACAGTGTTAAGCCAAAAGTAACTACACAGAACTTGGTTGCTTGTTCTGTTTGCCATCCTAAAGAAAAAACAGCGGTGGACACAGAAGGACTTGATCCTGCTTGGCCAAGACTTTTGAAAAATACAATATATGTATATTGTATTAATTTGATTATATTGTTTATTGATGTATGTTTGAAATTGTTAAACTCCTTCAAGTATTTATAACAAGTTGTAATTAATACAAAGCAGGGATGTTGAAGAGTCCTTGGTTTCGAGTCACGAGTCGAGTCACGAGTCTTTGGACCCGAGTCTCGAGTCCGAGTCCGAGTCCGAGTCCTTGATCCAAAATGGTGACTCACGAGTCACAAGTCACAAGTCACTCCCAAAGCTGACTCCACGAGTCCCTATTAAAACCAATGGGGTTTTTTCCCAACAAACTAAGGCTACTTCAGATGTGTGGCTTAAATAAATTCTAGGCACAAGTGTGCCTTTTTATTTCAAAACTGTGCAACTGATCTTGGCAAGAACAGACCAGGCAGACAAACCCAAAATAACCAGACAGGTAGAGGAGGCAGGGAACCCTAAAACAGGCAGGCAGAGGCCTTTGTCTTGGACAATTCAAACTGTGGAACTGGTTAAGAAGAGACCAGGCAGGCAGAGGAGGCTGGGAACCCCAAACAGGCAGGCAGAAGCAGCCAAACCCAAAATGTCTGAAAGGTTGCATTTTAGGAAAATGATTTTAAAAAATAAACTTGCTGTACTTCCTAAAACCTATCCATGTTACATTTGAGGAACACGATTTTGGAACACGAGTCCTTGGTCTCGAGTCCCGAGTCGAGTCTCGAGTCCCATTAAAAATATTGGGACTCAAGTCTGACTTGAGTCAGAGGGGGGACTCAGTCCGACTCACGAGTCGAGTCCTGGAGTCCGAGTCCCCATCCCTGATACAAAGAAATAAGAGTTGTTGAGTAATTTTGATCATGGTGGCCTTGGCTTTAATTAATAGTAATTAATTGCGTGATTCTCTTTTGTTCTGGCCATACTCTTGGCCACGCCCTCATGTTGCCTGCCCACACCCTCTTGATCACACCTTCATGTTGCTTAACCATACCTCTTACAAATTCACATGTGAGTCCCTATTGTCATCTGTGAAATGTTGGAGGGTATGTGTTTACAAGTTTATGCTCTACTTGCACATTCGTAAATTGAGCAGACATTACAAAAACACCACAACCTCCATAGCTCTCTACTCCAAAGCAAACCAAGCCCAGGTCATGCTACCCCTGGAACGTCTCACTGCTCTTGGAAGTGTGGGATGCACAACACCATTTTTTTTGTTGCTTTGTATTTTGGATCTGTTCCGACATTGTTTTCTATGTGTTCTGGGGAAGAGGGTAAACATCAAAGAGGGTGAAACAAGGCTGTATAGGAATTAATAGCCAGAGGGGCTGTGCCAAATCCAAATATGACGTGCTTATTCTTTTAAGCCTTCTTCCAGCAATTGTTTGCACAAGCAGCATCCCTTATATCCATCATCCAAGTCAGACAGAAAAAGTTACAGAATTAGCAAACTTATTTATAAATAAATAAATAAATAAACTTCTTCAACTAATTTAGGAAGGGTAACTCTCCCTCCCCTCCCAAAACATTTGCTCAGTTTATCCATCCATTTATTTATGAACACTAATAATAATACTTTGCAGTTATGTAGCATGGCCTGACTGTTCAAAGTGCCATGCACACGCATACATTATCTCATCACCCTTATGGCTCCCTTCAAGGTAGTTCAGCATTCTCACCAGCGTATTGCTAACTGAGTGTGGAGCTGACCTCTGAACCAGGGGCACACAGATTCACAGCTCACCCTGGGAAACACAATGCCATCTTTTCCCAACTGGATACCTTCCAGATGTGTTGGACTATAACTCCCATCATTGCTTAGGAAGCAGGCCCCAATTAATACAGTGGGTCTTACCTCTGAGTAAACATGCAGAGGATCAATATATTTTACTGTTTGTTGTTCAAAGGAAAGTATCTTCAACATTTTCTTTTTTCAGTATGTAATGTGACATTATTCACCCTTTAAAAAAAAAATAAATGTGCTTAACCTAGCAACTTTTATTTTGGACGAAAAGCAGCCATGGGCCCCCAATTTGGAACATGCTGCTGATCCAGATTGGGGCTCTGAACTGGTTTTGTGCTGGAAATTGCTCCCTCCTGCCTGCTATTTACCTCTGAAAGTCCAGATGGCAGCTAGGGGGAGGACAATTTTCAGCAGAAAAATTGTGTAGGACCCTACACTGAATCAGGGGCACATTCTGGATCAGGGTCTCACAGCTGCTTTGTCACCAAAATAAAAGTGGCCACATTAAAAAAAAAGAAAAGAAAAGAGTATGCTTAAAGGCATGAATAACATCACATGTAAATTGACCCTGTGACATTTATACACCAGAACCAAAATGTCATCAAAAAATAAGTAAGTGTGCCCGCTAATTAAAATTGCATCCACTTGCAACAAAGTTAAACCAAACCTTAAGTTGATTAATCAACCAAATTATACTGATGACATCTTGCAGCCCCGCTTTTAATGGGTTCAGATTGCATAATGTGTGTCTTCTTTGCAAGCTATAATTGGCAGACAAGATTTCTCCATTAGCTTCTTTTCACTGAACATTCCCAACTCTAGCTAATTTAATGTGCTGCAATGGGTGCTTGGAAAGAATTGATAGATATTATGGACAGAATATGGATTGGGGGGGGGGGAAGAGCATGAAAATAATGTATCTGCAGAGATTCGGTGTGCAACATCAACACTAGTCTCTGTACTATTTGGGGAAAGTTCTAAAATTAGGAATGAGCGTACTATCTAATTCTAAATGAAAATTAAGAGTTACAGGAAAGTGTTAAAGGAAATGCAATATTGGTAGACTGGGCCTGAGACTCTGTGAAACTTTTATAACTGTTTGATGAGGTAATATTCTTTATCTATGCATATGATATACCCTGTGGATCAGTTAACAAGTTATCCATACAAAATGGATACCGTATTTTTTTTTATAGTGTCACAGTGTGGTTTTAAATGCCATTATCTTCTATGTGAATAAAGCTGCAATCCTAAGCACACTTACTAGGAAGTAACAATGCAATCCTATGCATGCCCACACAGAAGTAAGCCCCACTGAGTTCAATGAAGATTAGGCCCAGGCAACTGTGTATAGTAGAATTGCAGCCTTCGAAACCAATCTTAGCCCCTACCAAAGGCCAGCTGAGGTGGCTTAAAATGGGATGTGAGTGCCCCTCCATCAGCAGAGAGGAGCTCCACTGGTAGGGTGGCATATCTGCCATGGGGGTCCCCATTTGCCTGCAGAAAGCTCCATAGATGTAGGATCATAGGATCATAGAGTTGGAAGGGGCCTACAAGGCCACCGAGTCCAACCCCCTGCTCAATGCAGGAAACTAGAGAAGGGGTCTCCCATCCAAGTAATAACCAGGCCTGACCCTGGCTTAGCTTTCCACACTCAGACAAGTCGAGCCAGCGTGAGCCACATATTTACTGCCAGCAGTGTTTCCACCAGCTGTAGGCCCCAAAACTGGACATTATGGGGAAGGGATGGGGTGGTCGTGGATCCACCAGATCCCCAACCACCTCACTGCCCTGGCACACTGCTGGATTAGATGCCAAAGCTACACCAGTCTTGAGCTGGCATAGGTATTTTCCCTCTCATTGGTTTCAGTGGGAGATGGAAAATGCAAAAAGATGTATCACTGAAACAGGAAGCAGGGGGAAATGCCCCCCACCTCCTGTGGTGGTGCCTCCATGTCCATGGCAGCTCTCCCAGTATATAGGATTGCTCTGCCCAACCCTAAGATCTCAGTTGGATGCATTTCTGAGTAGGCATGATTCTGATTGCAACTTTAGGATGCAATCCTATGCATGTTTAGATCAGGGAAAAGACCTACAACTCCCAGCATTCCCAATCGAGGAGCTGTCCGTGGTGCTGAACCTATTCCATGGCTTGGAGTTCAGCACCTCGGACAGCTCCTTAAAAGTTCAGGCTGAGCCCTGGAGTGGATGCAGTGCCCCACAGACATTGGAGCCACCAGCCTCCACTGCCCCAGCCAGTATGGCTGACTGGGGGAATGCTGAGAGTTGTATGAGTTTTTTTCTGTCTAAACATTCATAGGATTGAGCCCTTAGAGAACCAAACTAGCAACTCTCTGGCATTCTTTGTCTCTGGTTAAAAATTCTTAATTAGATTATGGTGACTACAGGAAGCAGTATTTTTAAAAGTAAAGTCAAAGCATTATGACTAATGCTTTACAAATTACCGTAAAATAGCAGAAGGAGAATGATTTCTATAGCATAAGAGTGGGACAATGATTTCTAGGTCCTTGCAATTAGGAGATGCCTCCAATTAGTGAACTTGTGAAGCTTCTGCCAATGAATCACAACCCCGTCAAATAGCCAGCACAAAAATGGAATATTGTGAATCTGGGAGAGTGATTTATTAGGAGTGACACACTGCTGACTTGCTCCATTATTAGCATTACTTTTTAGAAATAAGTGTCTATTATACGTTTTTATGAATACATAAATTATACTAATGCAGTGTCTGTCAGTGGCTATTAAACCCTATTCAGGAGTAACTATTCTTCAGACCTCAGTTACATAGAAAGATTCACAATGTATGAACAAGTTGGAATGGAATATCATTTTAATCAAGATATTTTAAAACAACAACAATACTGAACTCTACTTATTCAGTGTTGGCCTTGTGCTGCACGCAGCTGCACCAGTGCAGACAGGCCGACTCAGCTGTGCAGTGCAAATGTCTTGACCTGCCACTATGCAATGTCCGATTAGCTGCACAAACACAATGCAGAAACTGTGCCATGCCCAGGAAAGAAGACTTCCAGCCTGTCCTAATGATCACATGGCTCTCAGAGAGGCCACTTACGAACAGCCAAAAAATAGGACAAAAGAGGATACAGTACTGATTTATGTAAAATTTGCAAATGGAAATTTATATGTATAGATGAACATTTAGAAATAATTATTATCCTTCAAATAGAAATACAGTAATTTCACCATAGTGTGGAAGACCACGACCGAGTGACCCATGATGTGCCTGCCTGCTCAGTCTGCTCTCCAGGTGCTGTAGATTGGCATCTTCAAGGCCCCTGGGCTCTCCCTTCCGATGGTCCATGATCTTTAAACTGGTCTTGGACTGGACAGCCTTTCAAATAGAGGATGCCTTAAAAAAAAAAAAAGAGGGCACTCCTGTGGCAGTCTTTCAAATAGAGGACTGTCCTCTGTAAAAGAGGGCACGTGGCCAACCTCTTCTCAGAGGTCAGGACAGTACCCGTTCAGCCCAATCTGATGCCTGTTTTAAGTCCCCGAGTGAGATGGAATCCGAACTCCAAAGTCTTGCTGGGCTGAAACCAGAAGGGCAGGAGGAAGAGGAGGAGCGATCTACCCTCCGATAATTGCATTTTTCTCTAGACAGGCTTTTTTGCCTCTCTAGCAGTGGTGCTTCAGAGGGGGAGGGAAGGAGGCTGGGGGAGGCTCAGGATAGCTCATATCCTGGCCTCTCCAGTCTCCTTCCTTCCCTGCCCACCAGAATGCCCCCTTTTCCCCCTCTCCGAGGTTGATTTTCTGACCTTGGAGGCCAACTGGTGCGGTTCTTTCCATGCTGGCGGCAAAGGGGTGGGGAATGGAGGGGGGGGCTGATCTCTGACTCCCCCTTCTGAGGTTGGAGCACTATCTCCAACCTTGGGGGGGGGGAATCCCCACTATCCTATGGCCCCTCAGACAACATCTAGGGGCCGTAGGATTGCTCTATGACTGAACTAAATGTGGTTTACTCCCAAACAAGTGTGTATATGAGCGCAGCCCTGCAACGAGATCATGTTTATGTTTTCCTGAAAGTAAATCCCACATAATTCAGCGGGTCATACATACAAACTCTCAAGTAAGTGGCTTTAGGATTGCAGTCTCGCAAAAAGATACCTTGCAGTGTGGCAGTGGCCCCTCCAAATGCGGAATCCATTAGGAACAGTTAAATTGCTCCAACTGTCTCTCTTGGTTATTCACTCAAAGAATAAAAGCTATGGAATGACATAAATGTAATCCCCCAGGAAAAATGAATGTTTCTGCCAGGGATGTTGAAGAGTCCTTGGTCTCGAGTCACGAGTCGAGTCACGAGTCTTTGGACCCGAGTCTCGAGTCCGAGTCTGAGTCCTTGGTCCAAAATGGTGACTCACGAGTCACGAGTCCTGAGTCACTCCCAAAACTGACTCCACGAGTCCCTATTAAAATCAATGGGGTTTCCCCCCAACAAAATAAGGCTACTTCAGATGTGTGGCTTAAATAAATTCTAGGCACAAGTGTACCTTTTTATTTCAAAACTCTGCAACTGATTTTGGCAAGAACAGACCAGGCAGACAAACCCAAAATAACCAGGCAGGCAGAGGAGGCAGGGAACCCCAAAGCAGGCAGGCAGAGGCCTTTGTCTTGGACAATTCAACTGTTGAACAGGTCAAGAAGAGACCAGGCAGGCAGAGGTGGCTGGGAACCCCAAACAGGCAGGCAGAGGCAGCCAAACCCAAAATGTCTGACCCTAACCCAAACCCCGCACAACAACACATCAATCAAAATAAATCTCAACACATCGTTGTGGCTGCGCTCCTGGTAGCTGTCCATAGTGGCCGAGCAGCGGCGCGCCTCACTTCCATGCGCTCTTCACCGGTGATCGCACTCCTTCTGGCACAGCCAGAAGACTCGTCAACAGCCCAGGGATGTTGACGAGTCCTTGGTCTCGAGTCCCGAGTCGAGTCTGGAGTCCCATTAAAAATATTGGGACTCGAGTCCGAGTCGAGTCAGAGGGGGGACTCAGTCCGACTCACGAGTCGAGTCCTCGAGTCCGAGTCCCCATCCCTGGTTTCTGCAAGCAAGGGTCTACATAACTAAGGGTGAACAATAGCTGCAAAATCTGTAGTCCAAGATGCAAAAGAGGAGGCAGGAGGCCATGTGTTTTTGTCCGTTTTGGAAAAGTTACCACCGATGTCACTGACTGAAAGAGTCACTTCACTGAAGTTAATATCCCCAGGGTGTCTTCTCCTTGTGGAATGTACACACTTTATAAGAACGTAAATATTTGCAATCTTTCTCTGAACCACCCTATGTGCGTGTGATGTGATATACTATATCTCTGTGTGTATATATACACTATATATATATATATATAGTATATATATACAGCACGCTAAGTGCTGCTGCCTCGAAGTATGCTGTTGAAGTAGGAACAGGAGGCTCCTCTAAATCATTATTCTACTGTACACAACTCAAAAGGGCAATACACTAGGTAATAACTGGGGGCACAGGAAAACCAAATGTCCTGATCTCCGGTCAACGTAATGAATCCAAGGTCCCCCTTTTCCTACAGATGATTTATTGATTTATTTATTTTATTTTATTTCTGTACCACGGTGATTTCTAAAGAAAAACAGTGTTGTAGAAGTGGCCAATTGGGTCTACAAAGAACAGCAACCATGCATGCAAAAGATAAGCATTTCAGGTCTACTGAGAAACTTCTCAGCTTCCACCACCCCTGCCCCTTTTCATGTTGAAATGTTGGCTGGAGAACATTCTGCTCAGCCCTAATTTCAAACATGACATGGTACAGTCCCAGGAACTCTGCATTGTGTGATTTATCTGCACATGTCAATCAGCTCACAGGTGCAGGGCTGCCCCCACTTTGGAGGCACCCTGATGGGTCTGACTTTTACATTCTATATCCCTTCTCCAACCACACCTGTGCCCCTGCCTCATTCCTCCCCATCCCTTTACGTTTGAGGCGAGGGTAATACGCCCATTTCACTACAGCTGAACTGTACCAATTTATTTATTTATTTATTTATTATATTTATACCCCACCTTTTTTCCTGCAAGAAACCCAAGGCGGCTTACATAATCCTCCTCCTCCTCTCCATTTTATCCTCACAACAACCCTGTGAGGTAGGTTAGGCTGAGAGTCAGTGACTGGCCCAAAGTCACCCAGTGAGTTTCATGGCTGAGCGGGGACTTTTTTTGCTTTCTGGCTGAACAGTTTCATCACTGTTTGCAGCCCCACCCACCCCCACCCCAAAGGGACGAGAATGATTTTGGGGGGGGCTGCAAACATTTTTGCAAAAAGCACGTGCCCCTTTTAACCCCATGTGCATCCAGTGAAAGCTGGAGTGAAATCTATTCCCCCAGAATCACTTTCTTTCTACAGCAGCTGCACTGCCTTTCCAGATTTCCTCTGCTCCATTCATCCCTGATTATGCTATGATATAAAAGCAGAGATGTTATTGTCATTTGCAATGCACTTAAATGTCTGAAACTACCTCACAGGATAACCACATTGCTAACATCTCCACACACACACACACACACACTTGATTATTCAAATGACTCAGTGAGTGTTTATGTAATGCTAGCATCCAATGTGTATTGCTTACCATTAAGGTAAACAGATGCCTTTCGATTACAGTGCACAAGGCCATTACAAGACATTTCATTTAAATTAGATGATTTCACCAAAAGCTTAGACTCGTCAGGTAAACCACCTATGATGATACATGACCCAGTTAATGCTCAGGGTCAGAGCGAAGGCTCAGCAGTCTTTAACATAAAGGTACCGTGCATAACACGGAGTACTGTGGGAGCCACTAATAGCTTCCTCAAGTAACACATCAAGTACAAAATGTCTGCTTAATGAAATGGAATATAAATAAGAGGATTTGATAAAGTGAACAAACGTGTAATATCAGCAAATGAGGATGATGGAAATTATGAAGGGTGGGGTTTTTTAAAAAATGATTTCACATTCAGAGAGCTGATGTCGTCTCATGCCTAAGGCTGCAATCCTAAACACTTGTAATCTAACATCATATAATAGCCCCCATTGTTTGAATGGAAGAAAGTTAAGCCACAGAATGGGCAGTTACCAGAAGGGAAAAGGCTGAAGAATTGGGAAAACAGGTGTGTGTGCTGAAGAATTGGGAAAACAGGTGTGTGTGCATGCAAAGCTGACTGGGGGAACATGAACAACAAGATGCAGTTTAACAGTGGAATTTGGAAGAGGAAAACAATGGGCAAAGAACCTTCCAAGATATGCCTGGAGCCTGAGCCCTGAGGCAAAGGGCGTATGACTGCAGCGGCCAAGACTTCTGAAAGAAGGGTGAAGTCCAGTGTCAAGAAGAATTTCCAAAAAAGATAATATTAGCCCAATTAATGTACCACCAGGACATGCAGTCAAAAGATGTGTTTTTCTGCTTTGTGCAAACACGTGGGGAAAAGAGTATTTAAGGTACACCAAAATTAACAGAACTCTGAGAGAGTCTGGAACACCAAAGAAGCAGCTCCGTGCTGCACACCACCTGCTTCTAAATATACGCCCAGGCAGGCCACCAGGCTCCTTTGCTCCAACATGGGTAACTATCTGAGTGAATGTGGAAAGTGTGAATGGATTGAACTGCTTTCTATCTAAATAAAGGTGTACTAGAAATTGCATTTGGGTTCTGCATCTTTGGTTTTTCTACACGAGGCTGTTAATCCACTGCATCTACTTTTGGTTTTGTCGCAGAATTGAGATCCAAGCACGACAAGAGGAGCATTTCTTTTCCTGCTTTTCCACTACATAACATCTAGATGGCACTGTGGTATAGCAGAATAGTGCAAATACAGAAGAGGAAAATCGTGCTTTCTTTCACCATCGGAAATAATACCCCATTTCCCCTGCTTTAAAAGTAAAGTGCTGTTTCAAACAAAACCGTGAGTAGGGACTGATGGGTGCACAACTAATGCCTCATTTAGAAAAGCTCTCGGTCTGTATCTCGTAATCCCAACCGTTCCAAACACACACTTTTTATTCTGAGCTTTATGGGAGCTATCCATGGTGCTGAACCCCAGCCCCAAAATAGGTTCACCACCATGGAGCACCATAGATACCTCCTATAAAGCTCAGAATAAAAGCTGCAATGGATAAGGAGCCCCACTGACATAGGAGTCACCAGCCTCCCCTGCTTGGGAGGGTGTCCCATTGAAGTCAGTGGCACTTAACTCTGAGTCAACATGAGCTATCAGCCAGTCCCTGGTTCAGATGTGGGAACAATGCAAGCTCAGCAACTCTATAATGCAGTTCAGTTCAGTTCAATTTTTTCGTAAAGTGCTTTGAGCACTGTTCATGCAGCCACCCCAACCTGGTGCCCCCCCCCCAGATATGTTGGACTGCAACACCCATCATTCCATGCTGGCTGGAAATTATGGGAGTTGCACCCCAACACATTTGGAGGGCACCAGGTTGGGGCAGCTGCTCTAACATACTATGAGCGACAGACACACACACACACACACACACACACACAATATTATACAATTAAAAAACTGTAGGCTTTTCCCCAGAGGCTTCTCTTAGAATATTCACACATTTCATCACATCTGCCCCATGCCTGCTGAAGAGTGAAGCATTTTTCAAAGCAGATCTTCAAAGTAAAGGTAACTGGCATAGCACCAAGGACTGCAGGAGCCACCCACAAATAGCTTCCTCAAGGCTCTTTCTTTGCTATCAGTCAGTCAGTCAGGCGATCACTCGTGACCGAGTAAGATTGTCTTCCAGGATAATAATTTTTTTTTTTTTTTTTTTTTTTACAAAAAGGAGATTTTAAAAGGAGGAAAATTCTAAAGAAAATTGTGTAAACTCTAGCGATGGGTCCGTAAGTGACTGTGGAGGCCAATTCTAGATCCACACAGCTTCCCACAGTGAGGACACAGGTTACCAGATGGAAGATGGTCCTGTAAAGGATTCATTTGACGTGCTTTTTGCTTAGCACGTCTCTCCCTCTCACCTTGCACTCGGGCTTCTTCAAAGTCCATAGAACCTTTGTGAAAGGCCAACCTCCAACAACAACAATTTTATTTGTATGTGCACTAGCCAACCAGGCTGTGGCACGCCCCGCTGGGGCCAGCAGTACAGGTGAATTAAAAGGGAAAAAAGGGTTAAAACATTGGATACCCAAAGTTTAAAAAGCATACATATGCACATACAGACAGGCTAAAACAGTGACATCATTACAAATATGATTAAAAATTTCACATTTATGGCTGTCAGAGTCCCCTTCACGCATGAATTGCATGAAGGGAGCATCACAACAACAACAACTTTATTGCATCACAGCAATCCGCCACCACACACGATCAAAACCCAGTCAACAGACCCTCAGAAACTAAATAACTTCCCGTATAACATTAGGTTTTTACAGTATACATTTGTAAAACATTTACAAGGAATTTGGATGTTCTATAGGATATATACTTGTCAACATTAGACAACAGGAAACATACCTTTGCAAATGATGACCTTCCCTTCAATGGTTTTATCAATGGAGAAATATATTTAATTCTAAGATCATTATAAATTGAACACTGTAAGAGTATGTGAGTTATATCTTCAACTGATACTGAATTGCAATCACATACTCTATCCTTCTTAGGAATCCCTTTAAGACGGCCCACCCAATCAGCCAAAGGAAAAACATTTAATCTTGCCCGAGTAAAGGCTACCCTCATTTTAATGTTTGGCAAGTCTACCAAATATTTTGGGAGGGATAAATATGATGGGATAAAAGAGGCATAAAAAATGTTTGACTGACAGACCATAATCCCAGCAATCTGGGATTGCATCTCAGTGTCCTTAAGTCTTTGAATCAATATCACTTTGGCTCTATCATATCCTTGAGTTAAAAGAAAAGAAGTAGAGAATCCCAGACTCATAACAGCCAATTGCATCTTTTGCTTCCATGAGTTTTGACCCATCTCTTCTAATAACCCCAAAATAAATTCTGACACCCGCTTAAAAATGATTTTTAACCAAAAAAGCAAGGCTAATCTGAGGGCTTCAGCCTTTATGGTCATTACACCCAGTTCTGCACGAACCAATTCTAGTTTTGTAGAAACAGGAACTGCCAACAGTCTACGCAAAAATTTATTTTGAGCTCTCTCTAGTGGATCTAAATTGGCCATAGCCCATAGTGGAGCTCCATATAATAATTTTGGCAAAACCCTGGTCTTGTATATTTCTAAAATGGGCTGGACCAAATTACCCCCTTTTGTATGATAAAATCGTAATAATCCATTTAATGTTCTTCCAGCTAGCAGGGTGTTTGACTGAACCTGTAGGGACCATGCCCCCGTCCACTGGAAAACCACACCAAGATACTTAAAAGAGGACACTTGCTCCACTTTGTTCCCATCTAGTGACCAGTTAAGAATTTTCTTGGATTTACCAAATATCATGATTTTTGTTTTTTGGTAGTTGATAGAAAGAAGCTCGTTCCTGCAATATAAACTGAATTGGTTCAACAGTCTACGCAAGCCCACCTGGGTACATGAAATCAAAATGGCATCATCCGCATAAAGGAGGATTGAGTACTTCCGATTTCCCACTTTAACTGGGAAATAACAGTCACCTCTTAAAAACTCTACTACATCATTTAAAAACAAGTTGAAAAGAAGTGGTGCAAGTAAACACCCTTGTCGCACTCCTTTTGTGACTGGTACAAAATCAGATAGATATCCTCCATCAATTCTAACTTGCAGGGATGTCCCAGAATATAAGGTCATTATACATTTTAAAAGCTGTGGGTCAATATCCATTAATTGTAGTTTACTCCAAAGGCATTCCCGTGAAATAGAATCAAATGCAGCCTTCAAATCAATGAAAGCTACATAAACATGTTTTACAATTCCAGCCAAATACTTATCAATGATGTATTTCAACATAAAACAGTTATCTAAAGTTGACCGACCTGGTCGGAAACCTGCTTGTTCTGGGACGAGCAAAGCATGATCCTCCACCCAGCCCTCCAATTTTTCTAGGAGAAATCTGGCATAGATCTTCCCTGGAACATCCAATAGGCCAACCTCCAGTTAGATCGTTCATAAGGAGATTTTAAAAGGAGGAAAATTCTAAAGAAAATTGTGTAGACTCTAGCGATGGGTCCATAAGTGACTGTGGAGGCCAATTCTAGATCCACACAGCTTCCCACAGTGAGGACACAGGTTACCAGATGGAAGATGGTCCTGTAAAGGATTCATTTGATGTGCTTTTCGCTTAGCACGTTTCTCCCTTTCACCTTGCACTCGGGCTCCTTCAAAGTCCATAGAACCTTTGTGAAAGGCCAACCTCCAGTTATATCGTTCATGGGCCTTCACACTCACCCCATGAATGGCTCGAGAATTTGCACCTTGGCTCTGAAACAGCTTCACCCATCACTGCTTTTTAGTTGTACATGTAACTTGCCCACGGGTGCCATCAGTGTCATATGAGCTGTGAAGTCTCCAGTTCAAATCTCGCCTCGACCATGAATTTATTAGGTAGCCTTTGGGAAACCACAAACCTTTTGGTCTCAGCTCCCACATCTGCCACATTCAGATAACAACACTGGTCTACCTCCCAGTGCTGCTGTCATGATTACTGGGAGAATGTACATGATGAAGAACCCAAACACTCTGAAGTACTATATAACTGCTATTATATAATACACTGTGGACATGCACTGGGGAGTCACTGTCTAACACAGTGTTTCTCAACCTTTTTTGCCCTGTGTACCCCTTTCACCATATGTCAGAATGTCATTCCCCCCTTTCCAAGATTGTCTGACTTAATCTGTGCCATACAATAAAGTGTGATGTCCTATTATGTACAATCTGTAGAATTGTAATTTGTAGAAAGACCAGTATTCCAACAGTTTGAGTCTGTGGTCCCAATTCCACCCCTGAAAGCCTAAAATCCCCCCCTGGGGGGAATTCCCCCCTAGTTGAGAACCCCTGGTCTAAGGCCTCTCTAGTATGTGGCCCCAAGTATTGTGTCTTACTTTACATAGGATAGTTCTATATCTGAACGCATCCTCTATTTGAAAGGCAATCCAGGCCAAGTCCAGTTTAAAGATCAAGGACCCATAAGAAGGGAAAGTTGAGGCCTTGAAGTTGCCCATCAACAGGACCTGGACAGCAGACTGAGCAAGGCACACAGGTGACCTGGTCACAGTCTTCCTCACTGGTGAAGTCTTTCCCGCCCCCGTGCCCCTCCCCCGCCATGGTGAGGTGCATTAAATTTCCCTTTAAATAAGAAATTATTTCTAGATTCTCATCTATATGTATAAATCAACACATGCAAATTCCATGCAACTCTGTGTCCCCTTTTGTCCTCTGCTGTGGTGATGCATTTCCTTTTTTCTTTTTTGGTGATGCATAAGTGGCCGCTCTAATTTAGGGGTGTGCATCTGCTCTTCACATCTTGCGTGTTTACTGCCGGAAAAAAACCAGCGCAGCTGCAGCAAAGACGATTGCCTTGGCAAGTGTGAAGCAGCTCCAAACTGGGCTGTTTAAACAGGAAAATTCAACATTTAGAGGTCTTAAATATAAGCAAAGCTTTCAGGCTTCCTGTGATAGAAAACTGAAAGAAGGAAATAAAGGCACATAAACACGAGGCTTCTGCCTCATAAAAATGGCAATAAGTAAGATATTGAAAAATCTGTTTAAAAGACAACAAGAAAGGCTTCTGGCAACTTAATGATGGAAAACCGAACATTTTGCTGACTGAGAGCAAATTTAATTCTTCAAGCTTCATGTGGCATCTTTTCTTACTGTGTGCCCCCACCTTTATACTCAGTAGTGTAGTGATTCCCAAACTGTGCTGTGAGATCACTAATAGAAGTGAATGAATTAAATAACGAAAAGCTCCTGTGAGCCCCAAGTTTCCATCCACAGAAGCGGCTGCCCACTGCATCTCTGTATGATTTACTGCTCTGGCCTTCCCATCAGTCTCCACTGAAGGCAGGCCCAGCCCTCCCATAAGCCGAGGTGAGGCCCCCACCTCAGGCAGCAGAGTGGGAGGAGTGGTGAATTGCACCATTCCCCTCCCACTCCCGTGCCTCCGCCTCTAGTGGCTGCTCCAGAGAGCCCTGCCAGCGAGGGCCTCTTCCGTTCGCCACTGTGAGAGAGCAGCCAGCAGGGCTCCCCGGAGCAGCTGCCCTCTGGAGAGCTGCATCAGCAAGGAAGCTGGGCATTTTGGCCTGGCCAGCTCTCTGAAGAGCCATGCCACTTGCTTCCTCTGGCTGTGCAGCCTGCGGCAGTAAAAGTAAGGGCACAATGTGGTAAGGGGAAGGGGGGGCAATGTGGCGGCAGGAAGGGGTTGGAGTGCAGTGTGGCAAGGGGCACGGCACAATGGTGGCGCATGTGCTCTCTCACCTCAGGCGGCAAGATAGCTTGCGCCAGGGCTGACTGAAGGCGCCACATCTCTGCACTGGTGGACCGGATAATGTAATCACCCCTGATGCAGTAGAAATATCCAGCTTCACAGGAGGCATGTCCAGGACAGAGACCCACACAGAAAGTGGGTTTCTTTGGGGGTGGGTGGTTCTTACCAGGACCAGCTCCAAGCTTGAGGGGGCCTTGTCACAGTAGCCTCTATGGGGCCCCTCCAGCACCCGTGAGCCCCTCCAATTAGCACCAGGTAGCTGCCCCTTCAGTTGACACCAGTGGGTACTGTTTTAAACGTTCCACGATCAGGGCTGGCCTAAGACAGTTTGCTGCCTAAGGCACAGGACAAGATGTGCCCCTCACTCATTCCACCTACAAAAACAAAGGGTTTGGCAACTGAAACGTACCTCCGCACTAAGGTATCCCACTGCACCTGAGGGCAGTGGGATAGCTTGGGGCGCGCAGGGCAGGCCATGCGGCACACACAGCTCTTCCCTCCAACACCCCACTGCCAGCCCCACCACGCAGCATCTTCCATCAAAGGAAGCCACCTCACTCTGCCTAATGGTAGGACCAGCCCTGCCCACAATGCCCGGGAGTGCCTGACATTGGGCAGTGTCCAACGGTGTCATTCCACAGACTCTCAAACAGTGCTAGTGGAGGACATCAGGTTGGGGAAGATTGATATAGAGTAACTAAAGAAACATCAGGGGACATGATAGTTATGTTATGGCAATGCAAGTACGGTATGTCTTACATCACTCAGGATGTGTATGGGGGTGGGGAGGAAAGTCTGCATCATAGAATTTAGACCCCTTTCCAGCAGAAACCTAGTATCTGTTTCAGGTGATCTGTTTCACAGAGCCAAAGGGAACAGATGGCTTGCCTCAAGGGCTTTCTATTCAGTGACTGCTCAGGTAGGAATAGTTCCATATATAATTAATAATGATTATTCATAATAATAGGTTCGTAGCCCCACTCTTCTCTTGCTTACCATAATGCAGGAATAAGCAGCAGGTGAATCTGCTTGCATGGCCTTTGAAGGGAGTATGAACTGCTGAAATGGTTCACACCGCCAACTGAGGTTGCCAATTTTGGCTTTAAAAAAATGTGGGCCCCAAAAGTGGTGTTAAGGGGAGCCACTGGGGCTGGAGCTGCGAATCTTTCATTCGGAGCCCCGAATCTCTGGAAAACCACCTGCCCCATCACCCTGCTGTCGCCGCTTTCTTCCTTCCCGGCTGCTCAAAATCTCTCAAGATGAGTCCCAAATCTTGCAAGAGTCTGATACCCCACAAGATCTCATCTGAAATCTCATCCATCTGGAATCTTGTGAGATCTTGCCCTGAAATCTCACAAGTTCTCACCCTGAAATCTCACAATACTTTGGACACCCAAGATTTTGAGCTCACCTCCTGGTAAGCTTTCCACAGCCAGGAGGAGGATGCTGTGGCGGCAGAGAGACCCACGGCCTGCTCTTTCACAATTGCCACGGCAGCAAAGTAGCAGGCAAGGCTCTCAAGAGCACCCACTGTTCTGGTTGGAAGTTAAAATCAGTGGTAGTTTCACATTTGTAATGCTTGTACCTTTCCCCCCTGCATTTAAAAAACTGGGCAACTTGAATTAATTTTTTTATCTGGTATGTTTGTTGTGGTATGTAATTGAGTGAACTGTATACTGTGGGGAATGTACGTATTTTTAATTTACCGGTAGGCTGCAATCCCATGTACTTTTACCAGGAGATAATTCCACTGTAATTTTCTTTCTTTCTTTGGGTGTGTGTGTTGGGTTTTACAATTGAGGCTGTAAGCATATACTCACTTGCTTGGGAATATGTCCCATTGAACTCAATGGGACTTGCTTCCGAGTAGACATGTATAGGGTGGCACTAATTGTGAACAATTGTCCAATTTGCCACAGATGCCTTAAACCATAGAAGGCTAAAATGACCAAGCAAGATCAATGCAAGGCCTGTGGCTCAGCTTGTCTGAGTGTGAAAGCTAAGCAGGGTCAGGCCTGGTTATTACTTGGATGGGAGACCCCTCCTCTAGTTTCCTGCATTGAGCAGGGGGTTGGACTCAATAGCCTTGTAGGCTCCTTCCAACTCTATGAAATCACCCTTTTTTTGAGGCGGGGGATGGAGCATGATTAAGCTGAAGTAAGTAACACACCTTCATTTTCAGCATCCTCAGTGGAATAGTTAAGTACATCCTGGGGCCCATCAAGGTTGATGCTGGTTGCTGCAGCATCCTTTCTTCCTTTTTTTTTTTTTTTTTTAAAGCATATTTTATACTCTGGGAGCAGCTGGCTGGGCATGTACATGGTTTTAGATGCTCAGCTTTTTATTTTTAAAAAATATTTATTTAAAACTAATTATTTACTTAATTTATTTTAGAGTATTTTTAATCCCGCTCCTCAGTCAAAAAGGCGCCTGGACTCGAGTGGCAGACAAATAATCAGTAAAAGAAGAACTCAACACAAGCTTCCCATTTTACAGCATGCAGCACACAGGCAAAAAAGATGCATCGAAGCCCACGCTCACACACTCGGGAAAGAGACACAGGCTGATGCACTGACGCATGCAGATGCAGCAGCCAAGCAAGATTCACATATGCACAGCCAGTGCTGGCCCAGGACAGTTCAGTTCTCTACCATGGAAGAGATGTTTGTCTTTTGCTTTCAGGAAAACATGATTTCCATTAAAATATGTAGTAAAAAATGTTTTGCATTATTATTATTATTATTATTATTATTATTATTATTAGGACTCTCTCACTCTCTCTCTCTCTCTCTCTCTCTCTCTCTCTCTCTGTGAGCTCAGTATTGGGGTGGTCACTACAGACAGCTAGCCCTGGGGGCCATCATGGCCATGATCTGACCCTGCCTATGTGGCTCTGAGGATAGCATCATAGGATATCATCCTTAGCAGTGGCAGCATCATGAGTGTTGTGACCCAGCAACAATGAGTTTGTGTGGCTGTGTGGTGTGACTTAAAGTCACTTGATTCCCTGTGGAATGAGAGTTGTTGTTGCTGGAACAGGAGAATGTGGGCCCAAAGGAGTGCTTTTGTGTGGCTGTATGTTTTCCCCACTCCCTCTTTTCCATGTTCATATGTCTTAATTTTGCCTTTCTGTGGTATAGTTTGATGGCTGCTGGGGATCCAAAGATTGCTCTGCCTCATTTGACACATACACCCTTGGCTCCATCTCCAGTGACTCAACCTCAGCACCACAAGTCAGACTGGCCATCAGCCTCCACTGCTCGTGACCCCTTGGTCCTGCCTCTCATGACCCATCCTCTGCCCTGGGCCCGGGGCCCAGATCTTTTAAGTACCTAGCACCACCCTTGCTGGGCCCTAAGGTGGAGCTAGAGGGGGAGCTTAATGTGTTAGGGACAGAGCCAGCCACAACACAACCTGCCATGTCTGTGGTAGAGCCAGAGCTTCTGTTCTTTATGGGCTTAAAAAGGGAGAATAGGAAAGAGAGGTGGAGTTTAATAAAGGAGGGGGTATCTCCTCTGGGAGGGGCACTTCAGTCTCTACTTCAACCTGTCTGCTGGCCTTTCTTTCATCCTCTCTGCAAGCCATGGGTGAAACCTGGCAAACTCTGGAGTTTATTAGCTTTTTCATACCCCGTTTCTGGTTCCCTGTCAGAACATGGCACAAGCCAGACCAGTAAAGTCTTGGACGGATGGCAATCCCACAATTATTTGAGCAGGACTCTGCACTTTCTCATCAACGCATCATGCCAAGGAGAAGGGCATCACATCCATTCATGATGGCAGATGCATAACTCTATGGAGAAGGCCCAAAAGGCTCACTGAAAAAAAGCAATCCAATGTGCTGCATAGATTTCCTTGCTTCAGCCTTGCTGTAAATCTAGAAGAACACAGAACTGAGATTGCAATGCTCCTCGTAACACACTTTAAAGGCAGAGGATGATTACAATACATCTGCAAAGCTGAGCAGATGTTTCTGAATGAGTAATGCATATATCACTGGCTCTGAACCAGACTAATGAACTGCAGCATTCTACAAGTGTTCACCACTGACGTGTTTGGCTGGGAGCCAGGCATGT
Source organism: Shinisaurus crocodilurus (assembly GCA_021292165.1). Lineage (NCBI taxonomy): Eukaryota > Metazoa > Chordata > Lepidosauria > Squamata > Shinisauridae > Shinisaurus > Shinisaurus crocodilurus. Next base: position 115,467,436 of record CM037878.1, on the reverse strand, counting down.
GTGTGCTTCATCTTGATGAAGCATCTGCTTGCCTTTGTAGACATGGGAGGATTGGTGTAGCTCGTTAGATCATATTGTAAGCATTGGGCTGGATTAACTGCCAGGTTACATATGCTATAGAAAAGGGGCCCTGAAAAAATGAGGTCTCTCATGTAATTCAATTGTCTCTGCGTGACTGTTTGATGGGGGGAAGTCTAGCTTTTTCAGGTTCTCAATTTCTTTAAAGTGCCTTGACATTCCAAGAGAGGGAAGCCATTTGACAATGCAACTGTTGGATGTTTTCCCAGTTACAAGGGTTACTGGCAGCGCATAGCTTATGGGGTGATTACAAAATATAGTGTTAGCTTCCACAATAGGGCTGTGCATGGCGGTGTTCCTCAGTGGGGGTGCAACAGGAAAGAAAGGAGCCTCTATAATTTATTTTGTGTGCCTTCTTTTGTAGAGGAGGGAGATTCAGCACCACCACAGCAGACTCCTTTAACCCCTCCAGCACAATCCTTGCTGAACTTTGTAGAATCTCTGTTGTCTTTTCTCGTTTTACTAAAAGGACATTTCTAGCCCTTATCGTTGTGAAGATAAGCTTGAAAGTGTATTGGGAAATGCCTGTCAGAAGACAGGTGGGTAACTGAATAAGATCTCTAGTTACTAGGGGGGTGGATTAAATTTGCATAGTTTCTTGCCCATCCCCATGACTAGCAAACAGGGCCGGCACTACCGCTAGGCAGACCCAGGCGGCTGCCTAGGGCGTGTGGCGGAAGAGGGCGCAGAGTTTCTGCGCCCCTTCCTCGCCTCCGGCGCGCTCCTGCCCTGCCTGCCGCCTCCGCCGCACCTCCCCGCCCGCTTGCTGGCCGCTGCCGCCGCCGCCGCTGCACCTCCCCCCCGCGCGCGCACCCGTGCGCCCGCCCGCCAACCACCTACCTACCTTCCCGTCGTAAAGCGCGGGGGTCCCATCGCGTCGGAGGAGGAAGAGGCGGCAGCAGCAGCAGCAGCCAGCAGCCAGCAGCGGGGGCGGGGGGAAGGTAGGTGGTGGTGGTGGCGGCGGTGGCGCGGGGGGAGTTGCAGAGCAGGGCTGCTTTGCTCCGGAGCCCCCCCCCACGGCACGAGGGGGGGCGCTAAATATAATTTGGCCTAGGGCGCCAAACAGCCCTGCACCGTTCCTGCTAGCAAACCAGGTCAAATGATGGGAAACATTGCAAAAAATTACATAATAAATTATGCACAGTAGGATAATCTATGTACAACATCCAGAGAAATGTATTTGTGAGATGTTTAATAAATTAAGGGCGCAACCCTATCGATTGCACCCTCGATGCTCAGAAGTCCCTGAACTCGGAGGCTTATGCACATCCAGTGCAGAGCGAGAGGAGCAGCCTCCCTGCACCTCCTGCTCTGCATTTTAGCTAGAAGGACATTTTCCGTCATCTAGCTGAGGCGCTTCAGAGGGGGAGGAAAAGAGGCTGGAGCGCCATCAGGATACCTCTCATCCTGGCGGACCCAGTCTCCTCCCCTCCCTGGCATGCTCCCTTTACTCCCTCTCTGAGGTCTTTTTCCTGACCTCAAAGAGGCAGCTGGTGTGGTTCTTTCTGTGCCGGCTGCAAGTTGGGGGAAGGGGGATCGGAGCATGGATTCCCAGCTCCAAGGTTGGAGTGCTGAATCTGAATTATCTTATCCCCCCACCCCCAGACAATGTCTAAGGGCCATAGGGTCACTCTCTAAATAAATAATCTACAACAGGGCTCTCCAACCTTGGGTCCAGAGATGTTTATAGATTTCATAGATCATAGAGTGGGAAGGGGCCTACAAGGCCATCAAGTCCAACCCCCTGCTCAATGCAGGAAACTAGAGGAGGGGTCTCCCATCCAAGTAACAACCAGGCTTGACCCTGCTTAGCTTTCCACGCTCAGACAAACTGAGCCAGCGTAAGCCACAGGCCTGGACTACAGCTCCCAGAATCCCTTGCCATTAGCTATGCTGGCTGGGTATGCTGGGAGCTGTAGGCCAGCAACATCTGGGGACCCAAGTTTGGAGAGCCATGATCTACAATAATAAAAGTGTGTGTGTGTGTGTGTGTGTGCACACGCGCCTGTCAGCAGCAGAGCTCCAAGATCTAGACACCCGAAACTTAGCAAGCACATTAAGGGGACCTTAGGGGTGTGCACCACAGGGTTATTTTGTTTTTAAAACACATTAATTAATTTAAATGTGCCTATGTGTTTGAAGGCTGCAGTACCATCTTTATTCACTAGGTATCAGCCTTTTCTAACCAGCACATAGATTTGCAGTCGATACAGTTTGAAGCCAGGAGCGAATCGGCTGAGGGACAGAGATATAGAGTTGCCCCTCCCCACTTCTATGGGGCAGCCCCCCCCATCAAGGGAATGGAGTGAGTAGCCCCCCTCTCAGGGTGCTATGGGAGTGGACCATGGCAGGGGCCAGCAGCCATGGCTTCACTCAGACAATGTGTCCAACAACTCTAACTGTGTAACTTTGCTTCAAGGCTTCACTGTATCAATCAAACAAATGGTTGTTGCAGCCCTTGCAAAGCCGGGCCCACTTTCCAGTAAATATATTAATAAATTGTGCAAATGTGTTTAATTTGCAGAATATGGGTTGCAGAATTTTGCTTTTTTTTGTGGCATAGAAGTGCCCTAGCAGGGGAGAGCTATGGGGCAAAGTGGCCCAGGGGAAAGATGGGCTGTTGTTCGTGAGTTTCAGTGAACTTCCTTGGTGTGGGCTTTGTGGATGGCCGAGGCCGAGTGGAATGAAAATGTTTTCTGCAGCTCTTATGCTGATTGACATCAATGAACCTCTGATTTCTGCTGCCTTAAGGTAATGCTGCTGCTTTGACAAGCTTGGAACTTAATTGGGTTAAAGTGTTACACTCGGATATTATTTGTTTATTTGTTTATTTACAGCATTTTTACCCCGCTCTTCAGCCAGAAAAGGCTCCCAGAGTGGCTTACAAAGATTAATATTAGACAGTCAGGCTTACAATCTAAAAGACATGACACAAAAGGAAAAGGGATTGGGAGGGAGGAGGAAGAAAGCAAGACTCAGGGACCATTTCTTAGTAACCAGGTTCTTATACATTGATGTATTTGTTATTGTCGTTAATGTATTTGTTACTGATATCCTCGTGATTTGGATTTGTTAGTAAATATTTATTAGCCAAATATGGATACCTTTGTGTCAACAGTTTTGTTTTTGTTTTTTTGTTGAAAGAAATGGGTTTTCATATATTTAGGGCACAATCCTATGGCCAGTAGATACTGTCTGGCTGGCCATAAGAAAAGTCAGAGTCCCAGGTCCAACCTCAGAAAAGCCCTCTGAGGTTGGAGCTGGGACTCCGACTCTGGAGTGCCCTCCCTCCACCCTCGCAGCCCGTGTGGTTCTTTCTGCGCCAGCTGCGGCTCCGAAGACGGAAGACCAGCTTTGGATCTGGTGATGGGGGTGGGTGGGTTCTGAGGGCCAGAGAGAGGAGAAGTGAGGCTCTGCTGGGATACGAGGAATCCCGGCAGTGCTTCAGCCCCATCTCCTCACTAGCAGGGGTAGAACATTTAGACAACCAAAATCGGCCTCTAAGTATTTTGGAGGATGAGGGAAGCGCGGAGGCAATCCTTGCCTCCACACTCCTGCTGCCTTCCATTGGATGCCTGTAATCCTCTGAGTTCAGAGGGTTATGATGAGCAGCCACATTGGATGGCCCTGCCTGGGAAATTTTAATTGTAATGCCTCTGTTATATTATGTGATTATATGGAATGGGTGGTTATATGTGGTTATATTATGGAATGGGTTTGATATATTCTATGTTATTATTGTACCCATATATTGATTTGTTTAGTCTTCTTGTGCACTGATTTGAGCACAGTTTGGGCGGGGAATGGCATACACGTAAATATGATGATAATGGATAGCTAGTTTTCCTCTTTACCATCGAAGCATTTCGAAATTATTTGAGTTGGAAGACACAGTGGACACAACGTACTTCCAAAGTGGTATTGTGCAGTGTCCATGGACTTTTAATTGGGTACACTTTCCCACGCACCAAAAAAAAAGGAAAAAAGGAAAAAAGGAAAAGCATGCAGGATAATCAGATATTATGCTTCACTTGATCATCAAAATATACAAGAAAATGTATGTAGAGGACTGTCTGAGGGCAGCCGCCTGGAACTGTGACCTGGAAATGCAGATCGTCTTTATATTTGATAGCTCATGTCCAATAGACACCGTTTAGTCCAAACTGCCTAGATTTTGCAGAACTGAAGCCAACATATTAAACACAAATGACTGCCCAACCCAGTTGGAATAACTTCACACTCTTGCCGACAGCCTGATCCTTTGCAGAGCCAAGCAGGTCTAAGCCCACTGACAACAATGGGGGTGCGCACGGCTGAGAGGTAAGTTGCACACGATGTTACGTATGCCATGTACAGATATGATCCTCACTTTCTGTTTTAGCAGGCGGAGTCGCAACCTGCATCGGGGTCACCGTGCATGTATAAAGGAGGTTTAAACCGTCCCGCCCAGCTACTTCCCCCCCTAAATTCACACACACACACACACACACACATGAGGGCTAATCAAAGGGGTGGGGACTTTCATTGCTGCCATTGGGGGTTTCCCCTCCACCTTATCTCTTCAGCTCTTGCGCAGGGGGGAAGAATTTAGGTGGGGATAGTGGCTGGGTTGGAAGATTCCCTACCCATGCATGGTGGTCTGGATCTGGATCGGGGGCCCGCATGCTTAGATGGAGCTAAAGAAGACAGTGAGGGTCATCTGCGGGCTATGTATTCTACGTCGTGTGTCATTTAAACCCTCACTCTGCATAGGCCTGGGCTGTTGATCTTTCTGAGATCAATCGCCACTTTCCAGCTGCATCACTAATGTCCTTAGAAAGAAAAAACAAAATATTTATCACTCCGGAACACAGGCATCACTCACGTTTAGCAGATTCTGGAGGTTATAAGGCTGATGCTGCATTAGGAAATTGTAGCATACGTGACCTGTGGCCAGTTCTCTCCACTGACAGGAGAGTTTTACACCCAGCCACAAGTGCTCTGAGAGCCTTTGTACACGCGGAATTTATTGTGTGCTCATGATTCCTCACTCACGGTAGTTTGCGAGTGCTTTACACAACGGCATCATCCTCCAGGGCCTCTCCCGTTCTTTGCAAGCATTGTGTTTTTCTAACAAGGAAAGTCTGGTATTTCCTTGAATGCTGGCATGAAACCCTGGTGCATTTGTATAATTCTGCTATGCCTCTGCGCCACCTTGTGGTCGTGTAATGGAATATACAGAAAGACAGAGAAAGAAAACCCTTGGGAAAAAGCACGTGTAAAGGAGCTGGATCTTAATCCAACAAGGAATTCGGAAGCAGAAGCCTCGGTAAAGTGGCAGGTTAAAAGCCTCATGTAGAAAAGCCCTGAGTGAAGAGAGCCTCAGGCATGGCTGGTCTGAGGTATTTTGCTGCCTGAGTGTGAAACTACACATTACGTAAAATGCGTAGTGTGTAGCTGATCCCAACCTTTTTGTTTTTTACTTTAATGTACCTGTGTGGGCTCCTAATCCAGATTGGGATGACCACGCATGGGTAGGGGAGTAATGAGTTAAACCTTTTCACCCAGCAACTTCCCCCCCAAAAAAATTCAACCCACACACGGGGGCTAAAGAAAAGGGAGGGAAACTCTATTGGCACCAATGGAGAGTTTTTTCTTTCTTAAGCCCACAGATGTGGGGGGGCAGATTTAGGAGGGGAAATGGCTGCGTGGGAAGGTTTAACACACATACCCCTATCTGCCTGCAGTGGTCCCGATCCAAATTGGGGCCCCATGCACTGACACTAAAGTAAAAAAAAAGTTAGGATCAGCTACACACTATGCATTTAATGCAGTGTGTACTTCAGCCCACAGGCACAGCTGCAAATGGCACCCATTCCCCGCCACCCATGCCCCAAGTCAATGTACATAGTACCTAGACAAGACCAGTCAGGTTTTTTCCCCATCAAAGGCAGAAAATCCCACAAACGTTTCTCCCTCTCCTTGGCAGTAAAAATGCGATAGTAATAAATTAAATAGCTAACAATTTGCTGCCCTTACAAGACACTCAAAATCAGTCCCCTGAGGCAGCTGCCTCACTCTACCTAATGGTAGGGGCTGGCCCTCCTACAGGACAGTTATTTATGTATTTGTGGAGAAAGCCCAACACAAGTCTGCACACACACACACACACACACACACACAGTTTTCCCCTAAGGGAGGGGGCGAGGGAGGAGGGATGAAGTCACAGGAGAAGCAGCCAGACAGGTCCTCATCCCCAACAAGGAAGAGTCTCGGTGGAGATCCACAAAAACCCAGGAAGGACCATCAAGGACCATCATACTATCAGGGCAGTGTCAAAGAGCTGTAAAGTACCAGTACGTCACCTTCTCCCCGGGCAGGAATAAGCCCACCTGACACAAAGGGGCAGGCATAAGCCCCACCTGACCTGGAGGGTGGGGAGAGTGGGAACTCAAGGGTAGAAAACCCCTCTCCCTTCCGGTAGAGGGTTGTTGGGAACCAGGGTACATCGGGGCCAGCTTCATCCTTCAAGCGGCAGTCCGAATAAGCCAGTCTCATCCCCGGATCGGCCGACCCGGAGCCAGGCTGAAACTGACTAGGCGTAGAGTCTCTGATCTGAGGTAATTGACCAGATTCAATCCGCTAGTCTAGGAGCCTGTTCATGGAGTAACGCAGGGGGTCAACTAAGGTTGTGTTGACATTGTAGTATTCCTGGAGAGCTGTTAGTTCCGTTCTGTGTTTTGTATAAACAAATAAAAGCCTTATTTGGTCATTTAAAGGGCTGCGGTTTCCTCTTGTGCGCGAAAGCCTCGCAGGTGGTCGCCAGCGCTCGTACGGGCTGTAACCCAGTGCCGGTTAACCCGTTAAGCGCCGAACTCACGCAAAGGATCCTGCTAGTGATCCTTCACAGTATTATATTTATATCCTGCCTTTTTTCCTGCAAGGAACCCAAGATGGCTTACATAATCCTCCCCCTCCTCTCCATTTTATCCTCACAACAACCCTGTGAGGTAGGTTAGGCTGAGAGACAGTGACTGGCCCAAAGTCACCCAGTGAGCTTCATGGCTGAGCGGGTAATAGAACCCGGATCTCCTGAGTCCAACACTCTCACCACTACGCCATGCTGGCTCTCACTAGTTACTCTAGTTTCAACACAAAAATAGCTAACACATGGTCTTTGATTAAATGAAACTTGTCTGATATGATTCCCTTTAGCTAAAATGAAAAATGAAGTAGGCCTTCATTAACAAAACTTTAAAAAAATATATGTTCACATGTCATCCTCAATCCATATTATCATGGTGCCCAAGGCCTTCCCTTTTTGGAGTGGCATTCTCAATTTTCTGGGAAGTATATTATACAACAACAGAGGCCTGGGAGCAATGAGAGAAAGGAATTCAATATTGTGGGAAACCTTTATGTAAACGGAGACATTCACATTTAATTTTTCTTTCTTTTATTATGTTTTAATCCTGCTTTTCAGACAATTATTGTCTCCCAAAGCAGTTCACATCAATTAAAAACAGAGAGAGAGGAGAGAGAGAGGTCCTGCCCTCAGGTTTACAAACTAATAAGACAAGACAGTAGGGAAGGGGAGTGGACGGGGAAGATAGAGGAGGAAAATCAGTTTGACAATGCCAGGACAAAATGGTTCATTGTAAACAGGCATTTATATCCAGTTGGTCCAGGTTGATCTTCCTTTGCTGGTGTTCTTGCTTGGAAGTAACTGACCCAACAGCCCTTGTTCTTCTGGCTAGTGGCAGAGGCCAGAGTGGACTTCCCCTCACTTGGCCATATGCCCTCTTTTACAGAGCACAGTCCTCTATTGAAAGGCTGTCCAGTCCAAGTCTGACTGAAAGATAAAGAACCATCAGAAGGAAGTGCTGGGCTTTGAAGTTGCCCACCAACAGCACCTGGACGCTAGCTGAACAGGCAAGCACACAGGTCACCTGGCCGCAGTTTTCCACACTATGGTGAGATACGCTGTATTTCTATTTAAATTACAATGGGCAGTATCCAATGGCGCCATTGGGCAAGAGGCCCCTCCCTCTGATTCCGTTGTGCAAGCGGGACCCACTGCACAATAGAGATTTAACGCTTCCTATAAGAAGCCCCAAAACAAGTGGAAATGCTAATTTCTGAACCGGGACAGGTCGGTGGAGCTCCCTTATGTCAGCTCTGCCAACCTGTCCTGTTCCAGAAACAAGCATTTCCTGCTCATTTCCAGTTGCTCCTGGGAGCGCGCTAAATCCCCATTGCGCACGCGGTGGATCTCACTTGCAGAAAGGAATCGGCGGAGGGCACAGCACCCCATTGGATACTGCCCAATCATTATTTCTAAATTGGCATCTATACATATAAATCAGCATATGGCATTTTATGCAAATCGGTGTCCTCTTTTGTCCTCTTTTTTTTTTTGGTGGTGCATTTCCTTTTCTTGGGCAATTCCTAAGTTGCTACCTTATATTGGATGGATGCAGGTTGGCCTCTTCCCCTTGCTGTGATTCCTTTGCTGGGAGGGAGGGGGTGCATTCTTCCAGTGGCCTTTGTTTGCCTGGTGGATGCCAGACACCAGAATGTACTTCCCTTCTGGTCTCAGAATGACCTGTCTGGTATGTTAGGAACACAGGAAGCTGCCTTATATGGAGTCAGACCCTCGGTCCATCTAGCCCAGTACTGCCAGCACTGACTGACAGCGGCTTTCCAGGGTTTCAGACAGGAGTTTCTCCGGCCCTACCTGGAGATGCTGGGGATGAAACCTGGGACCTTCTGCATGCAAAGCAGGTGCTCTGCCTCTGGGCTATGGCCCCTCCCTGATGTTTATTGCTGCTTCCTGCTTTGGAGGGAGAGTAATGCTTTAGATCTATAATAAATTGTTTTCTTTTCTTTTAATTCCTAATTGAGCAGTCTGGTTAACTCTCTCTGTGAGGTACATGATGAAGCTTCTTATTGGAATTTTGTATTTATCAGCCGGGGTGGGTGGGGAGGTGTTTCCAAATAGCATTTTAATCATCCTCAAATCCATATACATTTATTTATTTATTTATTTATTTTATTATATTTATACCCCGCCTTTTTTGTTTCATTGTACCACAGAACCATTTAATGATGAAAGACCGGCTCCAGATTTGCCCAACACAGTCATGTTCGCAACCCATTTTCATAAAGCATGAAATCTGTTTCCCCCTGAGAAACATACGGCAAAATTGCAACCATATGTGGACTGGTGTGGTTGAATCTGAATGTATACCTATCACCTCTGAAGATGTGTGTGTGTGTGTGTGTGTGTGTGTGTGTACATATATATACACACACACACTTCTCAGAACCACACATACAAAATCATTTCTGAAAGGAGTTTGATGTGAGAGCTGGACTGACCCGGGTTCAAAAGCTTCCCTAGCCAGTGACCCTCAGTCCCAGTCACGCAGACGGAAGGAGGAGATAACAGCAGTTAATAAAGATTAAAGAGTTTATTTGTAAGACCCAATTACATGGGATTAAGGCAAGCAATGCATCTCTTACTCACTACATCATTGCAGATACAAATCCAATACCCCAGTGGTAAGGCTAGATGAAGTGAAGTCCAGAACAAGTCAAGTCGAGTGAGACGAGAGGAGAGAGAGGAGAAGAGAGAGGAGTGAAGCTGTCAACAAGTGTGTCAGCTTTATACCACAGACCCTGTACCTATAAATAGGATATTACTCACCCCAGTTGTATAACCTATTCATCAACATGTTGATTCCAAACCTGTCCAAGGTTGCTGAGTCATATCATCTTGAGACTATGTCTCGTGACTAAAGACCCTGTGTACTTCATCTCAAGAGACAACCTCCATGTCAGGTGATAATCCTGATGTCAGGTGGTAATCTCGTTCTGCCTATGCAAAACCTAACATCCCCCTGCTTTTGCATTTGTCGCAGAACGTGGTTATTTACTTCATACAACAGCAACTGCTTTGTTGACATCTGATGCTGTTCTTTCATCTATGGACTTTGATAAAAAACTTCTGCAGGAATGACTTTACCTGCCAGAAATTTGAACCACCATCAAATCACTTCTGATGTATCCCTCCTCATGACACAGTTTTATTTGCAAACCCAAAACGTTGTGTATTGCTATCTGCCTGCAGCATAGCAATCCTGCCTTGGTTTCCTGAAAAAACTGTAATAGGTTTTTCACATCAATCCCAGCATCATTTAAACATTTTTAACAATTTAAACTATTTAAACACATGCAATAACTATTCAAGCTTTACAATAGCATAATAGCACAATACATAATACAATGTATTCAGTTCAGTTTCAGTTGAACTCTAACCTCTAGATGATTGTTTCTACAAAATCAATCAAACAAAGTATGGTTATAAAAATAACAAACTTCAGGTGTGTTCTTGTTGTTCTTACTATCACAACCACAACTGGCATTTCTGTGAATCTGTAAGCCACCTGTGCTCTGACTTGTAAAACTTGGTCTGAAGTGTGATGTTCCCTCCAGATAACACACAACTCCTTTTCAGAGCTCTCCAAGCATGTCCTGTTGGTCTAACAGTCTGCCCATCACACTGACAGCAATATCTGGCCTTGTTGCTTGTACAGTAAAGCTCAACAGCCCAATGCTTCTGTGTAGCATTCAAACTGCTTTTCCATCAGCATGTGCTTGAAAATCCTCAACTATTTGGAGTCTCTCACTGAGTTAACAATCTCCAAATTCTCGATCACATCCATGATATTTCTCTGGTTTGTTGCAGTAAGATACTGCCCTCTTGGTTCTCCCTCAACTTCTATTTACAAATAAACAGTTGATCCCCCACCAAGCAGTTTCATTTTCAAATGAAATTCCAAATCCTGGATCAATTATATCATATTGCTTTTATCTGTCCAGAAAAAACAATAGATCATCTATTTAAACAAAGTACACACAGTCTATGTCCCTGTTCCTCCTGTTTAACAAACAAACATTGATCTGCCTCTCTGTGCAAATCTCAAATCAGCAATGTTTGAGTTCAAAACAGAATTCCAGCCTCCAGCTGATTCTAACTTTTCCTTAAAAAAATCTCAGACAGTTTTCCATTTAAAGACTTCCTCTCATTTAAAATGCTTATGTTCCAATATTTCCAACTGTGAAATATTCATACATTTCTCCACATTCTTAAACATCAGTCTAACTGTTTCCAAAGCAAATTGTTGTTGCACTCATCTCATGATTACCCAGCTCCTTTTAACTTGAGCAGAAATCACAAGCAACCAATCTTGCTATTTGTCATATAACCTTTTCCAATCTGGTTAGTTTTCATTTAAAAAATCTATCTGGTAACAATGAGTTCCATGGACTGCTGTTTGTTTCACCAGTTTCCATGTTTTGTTCTTTATCCAAAGAATTCAACTCAGCTTGCATAGCCTGAAGCTATGGTTCAGCTTCCTTAACAGACAATTTTTCACCTCTTTGAAATTTTGAAGTTTCAAATGGCTTTTCCTGAAAATTCATCCTGATATCTCACAGGTTGTTTGACTCACCTGTTCCTTACCTCATCAGTTATCAGGTTCCTGTTCCAATAAATTTGCACCAATGATGAACAATCATTTGTTTAGCCTCCACTAAACCAAATGTGTATCAGAGTTTTCAAATTTACCTGACTGTCTTTCAGCAAATGCTTTTCTATTCTGACTCTGACCTTGATGCATCCCCTGCATTAACAGAATTAATTTTGAAAAATGATCTCACCTTTTCATTCAGCATTATACTCAACACTTCTAGATAATGTCACTATCCAAGTGTTATTCATGTGAAACACAATATTCTCATTTCTAGAAAAATCTCATGTAAGCTCCCTTACAGATTTCTTCTAACTTTGAGGTGTATGTACCTACATATCAGATCCAAGATCCTGAAATGTTTCTCCAGAAGATTCTTCCTTCTACACTACTTTCTATAAGGTGTACAGTTCAATACAGAACTAAAACTTCTATCATGTACATAATCAAAACATTTAAGAGCTTCTACCCAAACCTCATTAGCCAAATTAGTATCACCTCATCTGAGTGTTTGTTTACTCTTCCACACAATCCATGTGTTCAGTACCACATCCTGTTAGAAATGCATCAAAACATGCACTGAATTGAACTTCCCCATATCTCAAAAGAAATAGGTAACATGGGTAATATGCTTGTTTCTCACCCAAGCACAAAACACCTTGACTTTGTTCAATACTCCATCTTTCTATCTAACATGTACACAACCTGTACCTCGTGTATTGATCAATTAACATCATGAAATAACGTGCCTCTCCTCTAAAAACCATCAGAGTTCCACAAGATCACCAAGAACAAATTTAAATGAAATGGACTGGTTTTCCAGCTTGCCTTCCAGTTTACCTGTTGAAGCTAGCATCTCTTGTTTATGTGCACAAAATTACCTTTCATGTGAAAATTACAATTTCCAAATGCTTTCCCCAACACAGTTTGCATTTTCTTTCACAGGCCTGTGACTCTAAATGATCAAACATCATGTGATATGCATGCATGTACATGTCATACATATAAGCATTTAACTTTTTATAGTTGCAATAGTACAACTTTCCATTTCTTTATTACATCATTACAGTATGAAAGAAATAATCCATCTCTTAGCTTTGCCATATAAACATACCTAATTATTCAGTAGTTCACATTTTGCTACAGAGAAATACACAATATACTCAAGTCATATATACATTCAGTACATTTCCTGACATTTCCAGAGCATATATTACACTTTCTTGAATCCAAGTTATCCAAACTTTCAAGAAATACATTTCCAAAAAAACATGACTGTTAAACCTCTGACCATTTGCATAGTCCTCTTCCTGCTTATTCATGTCCAACACAGAAAGCTTCGTTTAAACAATCCACTGCTTCTGTTCAAACAAAATAATGTCCATTTTGTTATATCCTGGGTTAAAACACAAAGGTTTTCCCATCAGCAGCACCCCTGCTGATTTCAAGCTCCTTTCTTCTGTGATCCCACATGAAGAAAATGAAGAACAGCTTCCCATTTTAAGCACAGCTTTCTCTTTCAAAAACTGCCGCACTGTTTTTCCCCTGCTGTTTTAAAACCACGCCTCCGCTGGTTTGATACAGCCTCCCGTGTAGTATCAGGTTTCCCAAGATACGTTCCTGTCACACGTGACTTTGCTGCGACATGACGCTCCAGACGCTTTACCCACGTCAGACGTAATCCACGTCGTTTGTAATCCAAGCCACTTGTTGATACAATGCAAAAGATAGCTGATCCACTGCTGAGCAAAGAAGCAAACTGTAAAAGAAATATGATCCTCCTGCTGTAGCCTTGACTCAAATGAGTAGACACAGAGCCTCCTGGAGATATTTCCTTGCCCGATACAGCTCCTTGACAATCACTCCAGCAAGCTGTGGAAAACGAAATCCTTGTGTCCAGCGTTGTTCACTTTTCAGCCTAGTAGCTGCCCGAACCGGCACCCACGTTCCAGCTTCTTCCAAAACGAAAAATCCTTCGTCTCTCTGTCCTGCATTCTTCAGTTGTGCTGCATTCCAAGCCGCTGTTATCAGCATCCAGCTTTAGCAACATACATCGCCTTCCCGGTTATTTACAAACGGTTCTTACAAATGTTAAACAATTCCTTTAACTCTATAACTGCTGAATTTTTCCGTACTGCGTCCCTGTGGCTTATCTGCCTATCTGAGATAACAATCTTATCTCTGCTGATTATCTGGGCCCATAACCAGATGTGAGAGCTGGACTGACCCGGGTTCAAAAGCTTCCCTAGCCAGTGACCCTCAGTCCCAGTCACGCAGACAGAAGGAGGAGATAACAGCAGTTAATAAAGATTAAAGAGTTTATTTGTAAGACCCAATTACATGGGATTAAGGCAAGCAATGCATCTCTTACTCACTACATCATTGCAGATACAAATCCAATACCCCAGTGGTAAGGCTAGATGAAGTGAAGTCCAGAACAAGTCAAGTCGAGTGAGACGAGAGGAGAGAGAGGAGAAGAGAGAGGAGTGAAGCTGTCAACAAGTGTGTCAGCTTTATATCACAGACCCTGTACCTATATATAGGATATTACTCACCCCAGTTGTATAACCTATTCATCAACATGTTGATTCCAAACCTGTCCAAGGTTGCTGAGTCATATCATCTTGAGACTATGTCTCGTGACTAAAGACCCTGTGTACTTCATCTCAAGAGACAACCTCCATGTCAGGTGATAATCCTGATGTCAGGTGGTAATCTCGTTCTGCCTATGCAAAAACATCATTTCTGAAAGGAGTTTCCTGGCAACATGCCAAAAGAAAGGGAATGCACCACCAAACATTTTAGAGAGCAATCCTCTCTCCTGGAGTTAGCTTGCGGGAGCAGGTTAGGAGTAGGTGGAGGTGTACCTCTGCCTGCCGGGGGAGCTCAGCCCATGGAAAGGTCTAAAGGAGGGAAGCTACCACAGGTTGTGTTCCTGCCAGCAGTAGCTGAAAGAGGGCCCTGAAACAGGGTGTTTCCGGGATGGGGAGCAGGAGGCAGTCTTGGATCTGTTGGATCCAAAGCCGTTCCATTCTCCTGAGAGGCCTCTGCATCAAGCTTTCAACTTGGGTTCAAGAGTCCCATCTAGGTCCCAGGGTAAGTTCTGAAGGCACACGAGGTAGCCGCCATACTGAAGCTGAGCAGGTCTGGGTCTGGTCAGTGCTTGGAGGAGAGACCACTTGGGAACCACATGTAGCCACCTTGAGTTCCACAATGGAGGAAAGGTGGGATACGAAACGTAAGAAATAAATAAATAAATAAATAAAATTTCATCTATGCCAACCTGGAGCTGGTGTAGGGAATTTCCCTCCTACTGTGACCAGTGGGAGGAATTTTATTTATTTTATTTTTTAAACTGTGCCACCAGGAGAAAGGGGGAGGAATTGAGCTGACAATGAGGCCGTAGATCCGTCATGTCATAGAATCATAAAATTCAAGGGGACCTTGTAGGCCACCTAGTCCAACCCCCTCTCGATGCAGGATACCAGAAGTGCAGGTGACAGTGGGGAATGTTTCGGGATTCACCCTAATGCTCTTATCAGTGACAGGCCTGGATGCCTCCACAAATATTTTAATAATAATAATAATAATAATAATAATAATAATAATAATAATAATAAATTTTATTTCTTACCCGCCTCTCCATCTAGATCGAGGCGGGGAACAGCAAAAATATAAAATACATAAACTAAACAAACACAATACATACTATTAAAACATCATTAAAAACATCAAAGACATCATTGAAACATCATTAAAACATCATTAAAACATCTTAAAATATCTTAAAATATCTTAAAGGCAACCTAAAATTCCGCCGGATAGGCCTGCCGGAAGAGATCAGTCTTTATGGCTTTTTTAAATTCCAAAAGACTGGTGAGCTGACGAATCTCCTCTGGCAGGCCATTCCATAATCTGGGAGCAGCAGAAGAAAAGGTCCTCTGGGTAGTACCCGTCAGCCTAGTTTTGGCTGACTGAAGTAAATTCTTCCCAGAGGACCTGAGTGTGCGGGGTGGATTGTATGGGAGAAGGCGATCCCGTAGGTAGCCTGGACCCAAACCATGTAGGGCTTTAAAGGTAATAACCAACACTTTATACGTCGCCCGGAAACTGATTGGCAGCCAGTGGAGTGCTTTTAAAACTGGTGTGATGTGAGCACCCCTAGGTGTACCAGTAACCAGTCTGGCTGCCATATTTTGCACTAGTTGAAGTTTCCGGACTAGGTACAAAGGTAGCCCTATGTACAGCGCATTGCAGAAGTCGAGCCTCGAATTACTCCACAAAAGATTTTTTTTTTTTAAATGGTAACCGTGTAGACATTGACATGGTTCACACATAACAGCAGCAAATCATGGGTTAATTAATTAACCCACAATTTGCTGCAATATGTGCCAGGCACATGCTGCTTCCACTTTGCATAATCAACTTTTGATCAACCCAATCAGAGGTTGATTTGTGATGTACGAACCTGGACCCTATGGATTAATCAGTTAACCTATGGCTAGTTCTTAGGTTAACTGTGGGTTGTTTAACCCACAATTAACCCACAGTGTCTGGGCTCACATGTCATGCATCAACCTCCGATTGGGTTGATCAGAGGTTGATTATGCAAAGCAGAAGCAGCACCCATATTTGCCACCATTACATGCGAACTCCCTCATTCTCTTAACTGGTTTTTTCTGTTTATTCAGATTAATTAATAATTGGGAGGGCATCACACCCATCACTAGTGAATTTGCTTAGAAATCCCTTTTCACAATTTGATCATTATTGTGGTAGGGTAAACTACGTGACCATTACAAGTCAAAGGCTCCTTCAGGAAAGGCACAGGGTGGGGTGGTGGGGAGATAATGGTCCCATTGTTATTTCATGTCAAGCCAACAATAATAAAAGAGCTAGCTCTGCCCTTCCTCCATTCCCCATTTCATAGTGCAAAAAATACATGGACCACATTTTTAAAAACAGAAAATATCATACAGCCTCCAGCATCATGCGGGTACATTTTGTTATCTTCGCTTTTTACAATAAACTAGCTAGGGAAACTTTCTTTTTTTTCTTTTTTCTTTTTTTTAACAAGGGTTTGACCTCTCTTTTCCTCTTTGAATATGATTAATTTCTCATCTGCCAACCAAACTATGGAACTGTAATAAGTGTCCCTGAGTGCCCCCCCCAAAAAAGTTGCTGTTGATTCTTGCACAATTTCAATTCACATCCCATGTAGAAAACATTTCCTTAGATGCAAAATTGTCTGTATTTTATCACTTTTTTTTTTTTTAAAAGAAAGAAACACAAAGTTCTTTCAGAAAGAAAGGGACGTCTCCAGAGATGTAGAGAACACAATGAAATAAATACCCTGACTGATGCATTCCCAAATCTGTGCAGAATGTTTGAAGGGAAAAGGATCAAACAATTCTTTTAAAGTTCAGATCCTGGAACTGATATATTCTTATCAACCTTCAGAGCCCAATAATTCCTCTTCTTCCTCCACTCGGTATGCCTAACAATATCTAAATAGAACAGAGCAAAGCTCTGTAGCAGTAGGTTGGGCTGCCCTGATTTGTATTAAAAGGAACATTGTATAGAAGAAACTGGAAAAAGAAGTGATGACAAGAACACAATGAGAGATGTTCCAAGGTGATCCTGCACACTGCACTTGTGTGATAATAAGAGATGTCGGGGTAGGTTAATGGTTCACTAAGATCCTGGCGGAGGAGCCAGCAGGGCCGGCGCTACCGCTAGGCAGACCCAGGCGGCTGCCTAGGGCGCGTGGCGGAAGAGGGCGCAAACTCTGCGCCCCTTCCTCGCCTCCGGCGCGCTCCTGCCCTGCCTGCCGCCTCCGCCGCGCCTCCCCGCCCGCTTGCCGGCCGCTGCTGCCGCCGCCGCAACCCCCCCCCGCGCGCGCGCGCCCGCCAACCACTTACCTACCTTCCCGTCATAAAGCGCGGGGTCCCATCGCGTCGGAGGAGGAGGCGGCGGCAGCAGCAGCCAGCAGCGGGGGCGGTGGGAAGGTAGGTGGTTGGCGGACGGGCGCGCGGTCGCGCGGTCGCGCACGCGCGCGGGGGGTGTTGCAGAGCAGGGCTGCTTTGCTCCGGAGCCCCCCCCCACGGCACGAGGGGGGGCGCCTAATATAATTTGGCCTAGGGCGCCAAACAGCCCTGCACCGTTCCTGGGAGCCAGTGCTCTTCTTGTTGTTTATTTATCACATTTCTGTGCTGCCCAATAGCCAAAGCTCACAAAAATTAAAAATACAGCAGGATCAGACATAATATAAAACCTTTAAAAGTTTAAAACAGAATAAGCGATTGGCTGACCTATTGGGTAGAATCCTGGATTCGGACCAGGCAAACCCAGGTTCAAAACTTCATTTAGGCCTTAGGGCCAAGCCACAAGCTACACAGAAATATTTGTAATGGTTCCCTGATGGCCTTCTTATCTTTTCTTTCTTTTTGCTAGAGCAACAGCTTTGCGAAAGGGTGATTGTGAGTGAAGCAGCAGCAGGAGAGAAGGTGCTTAACCGCCTTAACCCTTTCCCATGCTGCCATTTTCCCATTCCAAGGGGGGCCCTAAGTGACTTTTACCCTCACAACATTGTGAGGGGAAAAGTCCTCTTGATCACACCTTCATGTTGCTTAACCATACCTCTTACAAATTCACATGTGTGTCCCTATTTTCATCTGTGAAATGTTGGAGGGTATGAGTTAAGTGGAATGTACAGAGCACAGCTGATACCTCCCAGAGTTCACTGTTTGAGTCATTTACGGAAAGCTGTAGATATTTCAATCCTGAAAAGTTACAAGCTGGTCTCTGAGCTTTACCTGCGAAGATGTGCAGGGAAAAAATTGATTGTTGCATGTATCATCAACCGGGTTGCTGCCGAATGCTGTAAATGTTGGTTACCTTGTCTTTATATTTGAATATTGATGAATCTCTCATATAATATAAGTGTTCATGTTTTTTTTAGTCACCCTGTATATACGTGTAAATAATGCTTTGAGAATGGCCCCCTGGTGGATCCCTGCAGGGAAAGCTTTTTGTCCCTGTGGAGGAGCCATAGGGATCCGAGGGGATTTGGAGAGGGAGAGAGAAAGGTGATCTAGCAAGGAAAAGGGATCTAACGAGGAGAAGGGAGCAGCTCACAACTTGAGGCAGCAGCCAGCCAGCAACTAACTGAAGGCCTTTCACCCACATCCAACCAAAGACAGATCTGAGAAAGGCTGTGGGACTCATTGTCAGCCTGAAATTAAAAAAATAAATAAATGGCTGAGTTGTCAGAAGTGTGCATAATCTGTAAATAAATATTAAAGCTGCAAACAGAGTTCTCTACAGTAAGAGAAAAGAGGGCAGAAGGGATCAATTCTACAAGCATGGCAGTGCATATTTTGCAACTGCTAGCTCAGAAGTGCACGCAGGAAGTTGTGTTTAGCAACATAAAAGACACCACTTCTAAGAAAAAGGCTGCAATGTTAACAGTACCTTCAAAAGAAGCATTTGTCAAGGGTCATTTAAGCAGTCAAGGGTCATTTAATAGTCAATCAGACTGTTTATTTTGTGGTACTCATGTTGATTTCTCATCAAAGCACAAGCCAAAACAGAACATGTAAAAATAAGGACAAGTCAGTCTGTTGAAACCACTAAAACTACCTGTTGGAGATGTTGTGACAAATGGTCATTTGTCATAAGGGGAAGAACAGAGTATTACTTGACCGATCTTCATGCTGCAGCTGGTGTATATCAAAGTTGTAGCACAAATGTCCGCAATGAGGAAAACATCCCACAACAGTATTGTAATGAACATCTGGACAAAAGGTTGAATGTGGAACACCCAAGTAATGAAACATTTCTGAGGACATCTATTTACTTAGAAGCAAATTATGAAGAACAGCTGAGTGTTGCAGAACTCATACCACTTGAAGGTGAAAATTCACAACCATATAATAGAAGACACGTCAAACACAAGGTTATAAAACACTATGGGGACAGCATCGTCATATCTGGTGGAAGTGGTAAGCCTGACGTCATAACCCTGAAAGAAATATCTGATCATATCCTGTGAGAGTGCTATGCAAAGTCCAAAGAATATGATACCAATCTACAGAAGATACATGTAATTGAAACTGCAGCAAAACTCATCAGAAGAACCATCAGGTCTCAGTCGTCAGGTTTAAAAGACGTGTACCCCAGTCTGAGTGGTCTCACTGAGGAACAAGCGCTCAAATAACTCCCAGATAGTCTGAAGCTTTTGTGTATGAAGCTCTTATTAGGGAAGGATGTGTCCAAAATGTTTGGACAAAGCATCATGCAAGTTGTGCGGCTATGAATTATAACAGCTGGTCTACAGCTCAGTCTAGTGGTTGCATCATATTTTTTAGATCCAGATTCCAGATACCTGACTGATGCTCTCCATTCCATGGGGGTTTGCTCATCATACAATGAGGTGAAACGATTTGAATGTAATGCTGCTGCTGCTGCTATCGCAGGTGCTGCTTTCATTCAGACAAACAATGTAGACCAGGGTGGGCAACACGCAGCCCCCAGGGCACGTGCAATTCCAGTGCAACCCCTGCTGCCCCTCTGCTGCTACCACTACTGAAATTTGTGGCGGCCGGCAGCAGTAAAAGAAACCCCACAAACAACCCTGCCCATTTACCACTAAGGAGCTGTAAACAGGCGAAATTTAGGTAAATTTTATTCTGGGGAATTTATGACCCGTCGGACAGACATCTGTATCCTGCTTTCGCTGGTTTTATATTGTTTTATTTTATTACAAGTATGACCTGCAACAAAATGTTGCAGTATATGCTCACCCCTTAACAGGAATGGTCCTGTTCAGGGTTCTAGCCAGACAGGCAGCCTTGCCCGCCTTCAAGGTACTATAAGCTGGAAGGGGCTCAGATAGGCCAATTCACTCACCCTCCCTTCCCCGGTTTTCCAGATTCCCCCCCCCCCCCCAAACTGGCACTCAAGATTCCATGGCTCCTATAGGCCACTGAGCATGCATAACCTTTTTGGGCGGGGGTGTTTTTTTTTTACCCCCTGTGTGGGTGTTTAATGTCATGTACTTCTGCATACTTCAGGGTTCACCCCAGCATGTTCATATACCACCTTCGTGTTTCTCAGTGGCCCCATTTTGGTTTCAATCCTGTCAGCAGTGAACCACCTCCATTTGCTACTAAAGGCAATGATGATTTAAATTATGTTAACTGTAAGCTGCCTCAGTTGCTGCTATATGTGACAGTAAAGCAGTATATAAATAGTTTAAATGAATAAATTAGGTACAATATTAAAACCAACTGCAATGAAAAGAACAAGAATAATGAAAACAATTGCAGACAAAATAAAAATAATGATAACAGCAGCCTCAAGAGAGCAAGCAGGTAAAGCCCACCGACACCCTCTTACTAAGCCAGTCCACTGCTGAATCCGTGGGCCGAGTTCATAGAAATCCAAACTCATATGAATCTGTTGTGGATTTCTTCGACATCCCTACGGCTCTTAGACACCTCCAAATATCCTGTGACACAAAAAAGCCTTTTCTGCCCTTCCAGAAACCTGAAGGGAGCTACCCTGACAAGTCTCCTTAGGGAGGGCCTTACGCAGAATGGGCACTGCAACAGAAAAAGCCCTCCTTCTTTACATTTGCATGAGTTTGGTTGTTTTATTATTTGATTATAAGCTGCCATGTGAGTACTTGCTTCACTAAAAGGCAGTGGCATTAATATGTTCAATTAAATAAATAAACCCACAAGCTGTAATATTGTAATATTTATGTCACTTTCCTTCTGTAGCGGGGGTCACAAAAGAAGAGAGTTCTGTTCATTCCAATGCTGCAGCCCCTTCCGCTTTGCCATCTTTCAAACGAGTCACTAACACTTCCCTCCGTAAACTTCCTTCAAACCAGACTATGGGACCTGAGCACAGTTTATACAAGCAAAGAGAGGAAATTGCTTTATAAATTTCTCACTGCCTACCAGATGACAACTGTGGGAAACAATGGGAAGATACTGACGGACGCAGGCAGCGCTATATACAAGTATCCCGTCTAAGACAGAGTGGAAGTAGAGGAGCCGTGACAAGATGCATTCAAGGAGGATCTTACAATTCAAGATCAAACTTGTGTGTTGTGTAGTGAATCATAACTCAGCTGACTGATTCCTCAGAAAGTATAAATATGATCATTAAACAAAGCAGAAATGACATTTCTAGGAAAAAAAACAGGATGTTTCAAAAGCTACTCTCTAAAATTAGGTAATATACATCCTGTGACTACAAGCCTGTCCTGTGACTACAAGCCTGATGTGTGCCCTGTCTCTAGCCCCAGAGAATGAGCTGAAGGTATCTGGTGTAGCTCCATCTCTGAGACTAAGAAAGTTTGGGTCTGCCTGGCCAGTACCTAGACAGGAAATTCTAGGAACCCGCAGAATGTTGCTTTTAGGTCTGTTGTAGGAATGGGTACATAATACGTAATACATTTTTGTGCGGCTAAGAGAGTCTTGTTATAATCCAGGGGTGGGGAGCCTGTGGCCTTCCAGATGTTGTTGGACCACAACTCCCATCATCCCTGACCATTGGCGATGTCCAACAACATCTGGAGGGCCACAGCACAGGCTCCTTGTTATAAGCCACAGATTCTGACCTGGTTCACACGACACAACAACCCACCATGGGCAGCGAGCCATGGTTGGTTGTCATGTCACCCAAACCCAGCCCGGTTTACCTACAGTGGCTTGTGTTGTTGTTTTTTCAAACAAGCCACCCTGAGAACCCATGGACTGTTGTAGGGGTTGTTTTACCCATGGTGGGTTGTCGTGTGTTGTCCAAACCTGGACAAGCAATCCCACCATGGATAAAGTTCAGCAGCCAGCGACTTCTTTGGCGAGAGCAGCAAAAAACCCTTGCCACTCTTCCCAAGCTTGCCCTGGCCACCTCCAGGGCCAGCTGCCCCACAAGTGCCCAAGCAGCACTTGGGGTGACTGGCACTGGCTTGCTGCCCTCCCCTCTGTGACTGAGAGCCATTTTCGGGGCCCCATGGCTTTTTTGCATTTAAAACTTCTCTCTTTGGGGGGAAATTATGAAAGACAGCTTGACAGCCGGCTTTCACAGTCCCTGTTTTGACAGCCACTGACAGCACCTTCAAAGTGCCCAAGCGGCACCTTGGTGGGGCTGGCAGTGGCTGGCAGATCTTTTATTTATATATATTTTTGTGCTCAAAATAGGTTTGTATTTTATTTAGCTGCACTTGTGCAACTGCAGAGGTTTGCAGTTGCGTGAGTGTGGGAATTTGTCGGGGGGGAGGGTTGAGCTGGGACATACAGTCATATGTCCCAGTCCAAAACCACCCATTTGCCCTGTCAAACCCCCTTTTAAATGGACCCAGAGTTTTGACAGCTAGCTGTCAAAACTCTTTTCCCCCAGAAAAGGCGGGGAGCACTTTTGCACTTTCCAGAACACCTAGAGTCTCAGGGGAAAGTGAAAAATGAAATGTGCACCACTCTGAGGACTGTCAGGGTGGGGAGAAAAGGTTGGGGATCTTGCCATGAAGGGGGTGTAAATCACACCAGCCCCTTTTTGCAAGCAAAGATCACTCATGCCTTTGGTTTCTCTTAACAGTTTGCCTTTTGATAGCTGTGAAGAGAAACCAAAGGGGGGGGAACCTATTTGGAGCCTCTTTGGGGCAATGTCCAGGATTGGTACCTGCTGCATCTTGGCGGCAGGTACCCCCCAGGACATTACCCCAGCTGAGGCTTCAAATTACTGCACTCACGCAACTGCGATCCTCCGCAGTTGCGCAACTGCGGCTAAAAAAATAAAAAATAAATTACAAACCTATTTGAACATTTTTTGCACAAAAAAATATTTTTTAAAAGATTCTGCCAGCCACTGACAGCCCCTCCAAGGTGCCTCTCGGGCACTTTGAAGGGGCTGTCAGTGGATGTCAAAATGGGCATTTCTCGTGCTCTTCACCCAAACCTATCTTAGAGTTGTCACCGAAGTTTATTTAACATTATATTTCAAATGTGCATTTGGAGGTTGCTGTTGGGCAAAACATCTGAGGAATTTCAAATGGAGCAGTAAGAGTTTCAGTAAGACTAATGAATTTCTCATGGGGGCGTTGACACAATGGGAGTTGACACAACATTCCCCTATGTTGATTATAGGGCAGGGGACTATACCAAAGATAGAGCTTGGTTGTTGTGGTGCACGGACTAAATCCCTGCATGGCATCCATCAGTTTCCAGAATCAGGACCCACTTTACACTTGAGTCCCTGTACTCACACACCAATTTATTTTTGTGTTGATAGCTAGTAAAGCAGGGCTCTCCAACCTTGGGTCCCCAGATGTTGCTGGCCTACAGCTCCCAGCATACCCAACCAGCATGGCTAATGGCAAGGGATTCTGGGAGCTGTAGTCCAGCAACATCTGAGGACCCATGGTTGGAGAGCCCTGTTGTAAAGCATTGTGCCTAAGAGTAGGGGGGTTCAAATGACCCCCATGTGTTGAAAGAACATGCGCTGCCCCCTGTGCTTTTGGCTGGTGTGTGAAGGGGCAGTAGGCACATATTGATGTACACATGTAGAGCTCTTCCACATGACCAGGGTCTGCCATTGCATGGAGGAGCTCTATGCACAACATTAGTATGCACATAGAGTCCCTTCACACACTGGTCAAATGCAGTGGGGGGGGGGAGTGGTTAGTCACTATGAACAGTGGGGGCAGGGCTAGCCTGTGAGGCTTCGTGACCCTCCTCAAAATTCTTTCAATACATGGAGAGGTTGTCTGAACCCCTCAAGTGTGAGTCATGATCCAGGAAGTCCCTGGTTCAGTTCTCACTTCAACTATGAACTCACTAGGTTCATGGCCTTAGGCATGACTCTCAGCCCACAACCAGTATGGGTGATGATAATAATACTAGCCTAACATACTGGGCTGTCGTAAGGATTCCTGAGATAAAATACATAAAGTGTTAAGGCAATTTGAAATGGAATGTATGAAGGTTTATTCTTATGGACTTCACATTACTTCTGGAACAAAGGTTCTGGAATACAACCCTGTGAAGGAGGTAAGAATGAGAGATACTGACTGGCTCAAGGTCACCCAGTAAACATCATGGCTGAGTGGAGATTTGAACCTGGGGCTCCCCAGTCCTAATTAAGAGAGTCCATGTTCATTCATTTTTGGAGCATCTTCGCTCCAAGTTTCCCCATTAACTTGTGTATTGCCCACACTGGAAGCATAACCAGAAATCATGTTCCTCCATGTTATTCTTGCCCATTAGTTTTCCACTTCACATAGAAATGGAAAAGTCTACTCTTACTATACAATGTCATATTCTTGTACTATTATTATTATTTTGTAAATGAAGATGTGAAAGTGAAAACAGGACATCCAGCAGGATAATGACAGCAGAATATTTGTCGTGCTGTGTGTTCTACTAAGAGTTGAGTTGTGCACTAATGATTTTTAACACATCAGTTTGCCCTACCATCAATTATTTGCTGAAAGCTATCCAGACTGGCTTGTATGTGCCATTGTGTGTACATCATGGAAACATGAATTAAATCTGTCAGTCTTTTGATCTGCATGCCAGCCCAACAGCGTAAGCGTTTATTGTAAGTACTTATAAAGGCCCCTCTGTGTTCTACAGGGGGCCATTTTTGCCCCTGTGCCTGTTTTTATCATTTCCCACCCACCCCTAACACTCCTTTTAAAAAATGACATTTATTTGTCAGCAGGAGAAATAATCTTGTCAGATATAGTCCTTAATTATAGATTCTGAACTATGCATTTTATCCTTCACTTCAGGATACAATCACACAGCAAAACACACACACACACACACACACACACACCAAAAAACACATGTAATATAAAGTAACCATTAGTTTGGCATCTTTTAAATCCTCTACAATTACTATTAAAGCTCTTTTTCACTTGAGGGTGATTGTTTGATAAATTTTATGCTTGTGATTTGTGCTCAGACAACCACTATTTTAAAATGAGAAAAGGTATTTTATTATCATAATACATTTATCACAAAAAAAAAAAAAGAATCCCTTCCAGTCTTATTTTGTTACATTGAGTATTCCAGTAAAGAATAAATGGAAACCATTTTTCAGCAAGTTCCACACTTCCTCCTAAGCCTTTGATGAACTTTATCCGTCAACTTATCCATATAAGCAATATTTAGAAGAGTAATTACCCATCTTTCCAATGATCAGCTAACACAACCGTTGTAGTTAAAAGATTTTGCAACCATAATTTAATAGCCATCCAAATCATCATCCAAATAATTCAGACGTAGGCTTACAGCAATTATTTGAAAAACGAGCCCTACAACACATGTCCAATAAACATGACCGCAAAGACTACCTTACCACACATGGTATTTAAAAAAGTCTACTTGATTGGCATGACATTTCCAAAACAATCCTATATTTATACTAATAATGACCTCATTCTCTGAAGCATCGATCCTTATACAGCCCAAGTGGCACCACGGGGGAAGTAACAGCAGGCTGGGGAAACACCAAGGTTTTCAAAAATACAAATATCTTTTTTGGGGGGGGGAACTAAGGATGGGAGGCAAAAATGACCCAGTGACTGGGTTTGCACCATCAAATATCTTTGGGGGGGGGGAACTAAGGAGGGGAAGCAAAAATGACCCAGTGACTGGGTTTGCACCATCAGGGAAGGAAAAGACATAGAGGCTTCTTTTCACCACTCCTCATGTGCCGATCGCACGCCGCCTCATTTCCATAATTACCCAGTCTGCGTGCAGGTGTCCGTGTCGTCCAAACCCTAGCAAGGATGGGTGGCAGGGGTGGTCTTCCAAACCACCGCAGAACCCTACAACAAGCCATGAGTTGCAGGTTGGTTTGGAAGCCAACCCCGCCTCCCATCTCACTGGGTTCGGGTGACACAGCAAGCCATACACGATGTGGGTAATTATGGAAAAGAGGCGGCGCGCAACTGGCATGCACAGGGTGGGGGAAAGAAGCCACTGGCTTCTTTTCCTTCCCCGATCCGTGTGAACCCAGCCAATAAGAAATGAGCATGCTCAGTTGGCACAGAATGCTGACTGTTGAGAAGGGGGGAATGGAAAACCAGGGAGCGGGATGGAATGGAGTATCCTGGAAAAGGGCATGACTGACTGGCTGGAACCCTGAGCAGGAACACTCTACACTACAACATTTTGTTGCGGGTATCACTTATCTGTTCTAAAGCTGTTTATTAACTTTGCATGGGGTAATGTATCACTGGCACACTAATTTATACTGAGCCTCTCGTAGAGATTAACATAGGAAACGTGTCTAATTGTTATTTATTTATATGTCATCTTACTATTTAATACATTTCCAGGGCAGCTTGTGGCAAATTAACAAAGCCAATGAATAAAATGATAATTTGAAATATTAGTATTATTTTATTAATAATAATAGCAACAACAACAACAATTTCAGTGCCAAACCCAAGCCAACACTAGATTGAAATGCATCCAGATAATCGGTCTTGGTAGCTGAAATTGCAGAACGATTTAGGTACTCATTTGAGTTCCTTACCCATGAAGAGGATATCTTTGCAACTGGCCACAATCCCCAGGAATCTTTCCCACAAATCCTGTCTGATATGTCAATTCCCAATTCTCCTGTACAAATATACTTATTAGAGTCCTTCTTTATCTCTATATCTGAGGTTATTGTATACAGTTAGGACAGCTGTGCTTTCTTTCAAATGACCACTTTGCCATAAGCACACTCAAATCCAGGTCCAGGCTGACCAAAATTACCTGCCCAGATAGAAAATAAGTGTTGGCCGTGCACTTGTGGCTCATGGTAAGTATTTCTTTGATCTCATTTGTTTTTCATCCTTCCTCTAAGGAGATCAAGGCAGCATACATGGGTTATATCCTATTTCAGGTTCGGCTGGGACACGGTGACTTGCTTACAAGTGAATTTCATGGCCACTGAGTTTTCCCCCCAAGCAAACGCTGAGGACCAGCTGTTCTCCAGAAGAGTTTGTGGCTCATATAAAAGCTGCCTGTGGACTTCTCATTGCTTTTATCTCACAGTTGCCATAATCACACATGTGCACTTTTCTGCTGGAGGAAACATACAATGTAATGAAGGTGCATTAGCTTACAATAGAAGAGATTTACTGTATATTCCAATGATTTCTTTAATAATTCAAGGAAGCCCCCTACATCATTAAAATACAATCAAAAAATGACACACACACACACCAAAAATGTCCTCCATAAAAACACTTAAAGGTATAGACACACACACTAACTAAAATCAACCAGCCTGTAATGCCTGCCTAAAGTAAAAGAATTGCAGAGCATTATAAAACTGAGCAAAGAGAAACCGTGACAGAACAGGCCTTCTAATACCTTGGTGGCATTGTAAAAGTCTAGCTCCTATACCTCACTGTTCTTACATCCCTCATAGAGGAGACCATGACTGACCTGTCTCCTGCCAAGACCAGCCCTACCATTAGGTAAAGTGAGGCGGCTGCCTCAGGCAGAGAATGCTGGGGGTTGGGGAGCAATGGCGAGATGCCAGATGACAGAGCAGTGTGTGCCATGCAGTCTGCCCTCCCGCCACCCTCGCCAACCTAGCCTGCTAATGTTGAATTAAGATTCAACTGCCAGTCCAGCTGACTCTGAATGTGTGGTGGGCGCCATCTTGTCCTTTGCCTCAAGCAGCAAAATGTCTTGGGCCAGCTCTGCTTCTGCCTGGCCAGGGAAGAGGCAAAAAATGGCAACAAGCAGAGCCACCTGGTTGCCCAGACCAGACTTCAAGGCTGACCTGGAGGTTTTTATGGAGTACAGAGTCAGACCTTATTACATCACCTATTCTGGTCTCTTGCTGTTCAGGTCTTCACTGGTCTGGCTGGTTATCCTGTAATTCTCTGCTTTAGCCAGAACTTGGTGGTGGTGGTGGTCAGGTGGTGCATAGACAGAGTCCCTACAGCTACCTCTAAAGCCACTGTGTCAGGACTTACTGTGGGCTTGAGTCCAGGCTCACTCTGGAAAGGACATTAGGACTCCACAGACGTGAAATAAATTTGGAAAACGTTGATTTGCTAGTGCACTACCTGTTAACCTGACATCTTCCACAGAGATCCATGTTCTGATCCTGCACCCATAGCAGGTAATGAGCACGTTACACTAAATGCAATCCAAACTTCTGTGGGGTTTCACAACATGCGCATGAAGCTATGTATGTGCAGGGCAGCCCCCTTCAATTCAGTGATGAGTAATGCAATGCTCCATGCATGCATCTCCTCAACCATATATTAAGAGCTTTCCCCAACATTGAAGGGAATTATGTAGCCTCTGTTGCTCTCTGTACAACATGGAGCCCTTGCACGCCCATCAGATAGGGTGCCCCCCCCCCCCAAAATCAGACAGGGTGACACATTGCCAAAAAAGAGGAAATGCATTACCACAAAAGAAGACAAAAGAGGATACGATGTGCATAAAATGAGCATATGCTTGCTAATTTATATGTATCAGCACAATTTTAGAAATAACCACTATACTGTAATTTAAATACAAATACAATGCATCTCACCAGGGGGCGGGGGGGAATGTAACCTGTGTGTGCCTGCTCAGTCTGCTGTTCAGGTGCTATTTGTTGATGGGCAACTCCAAGACCCAGCTCTTCCTTGATAGGGTTCTTTATCTTTATACCCAATTTGGACTGGACTGTCCTTCAAATAACGTCCTTAGCCGGGGACGTTATACTAAACTATTTTACAGGAAAATAGAGGATTGTCCTCTGTAAAGTAGGCGGCATAACTACCCTACCATCAGAACTGCTGGGTTTTGTTGACAGGGTTCATTTTAAGTTTCAGGATCTTTTAGAATACATTATACACACCCACACACACACACTTTCTTATTACATACTGGCTATTCTGGGATCTTCATACTAATGTCTTGTTATTTTCTACTATACTCTACACCAGAACAGTAAATTTTCACAATCTTAGCCAGGGACGTTATACTAAACTATTTTACAGGAAAATCAGAACACACAAACATGCAGTTCAATAAAAAAAAAATCTATGTCTCTTGCTAAGTTTACTGCAAGAGAAATGTTGTCTGGCAGTTTTGTATAATTCAAGATTCTCTTGTAATTCTGTCTGCCAATTTCCTTTGATCCCAAAGATACTGTACTTCATTCTGGAAAGTTTCAGAGCTAGGAGAAGGCGGCGGGGGGGAGGGGGGGATTACTTCTTTTTCTTAAAAAAAAAAAAGAAAGAAAAGAAAAGAAAAATCTAAATAGAAAATACACCTCAATGGATTCTTTTTGTTCTTCTGCCACGGTGGGCCATGATTCGTTTTGGGACTTAATGTGCAAGTGAGTCACACAGAAAACAGCCTCTCCATAGTTAATTAAGTTGTTATTATGGAGTAATATTTCTTGACCAAAGTTAAACAAAGATGATAGAAGAAGTCTTCACAAGATCTGGAGTGCATAATCACATGTCAATTTAGTAGTTTGGGCTTTCCATTCTGAAGGTTTTAATAAATTTGCAAAATTGGGCTCTTACTTCATTAACTTTTTAAAACCCTTGGCTTGGATCCAAAGAGGTACTTAAGTCCACCCAAAGGCTTGGAATACCCAGTGAGACCTTTGATTTCCCCCCCCCCTTTTTGAACGGCAGATCCCCCACCTCATACAACATCACAACTGCTTTTGAAACTTTAGTTCCAGAAGATGCTTGCCATGCAGCTTGGGGAAGCTTGAACAGAAGTTCAAAGCATCTTTGGCATGTGAAACTAGTCACCCAGTTCTTTAGGCCAATAAATTCATCATTTCTCTGGATCATAGCAATACTATGAGAAAAATAATTTTTAACAAC
This sequence comes from Shinisaurus crocodilurus, assembly GCA_021292165.1. Lineage (NCBI taxonomy): Eukaryota > Metazoa > Chordata > Lepidosauria > Squamata > Shinisauridae > Shinisaurus > Shinisaurus crocodilurus. The sequence continues at coordinate 115,436,974 of CM037878.1, read as the reverse complement.
GGACTTTTGGTGAAGAAGTTGGCAGCCTTGGTCAAGAATGTCCCAGCTGTAGCCTAACACAGTAAATCTCTAGTAGTGTGTCACCATCCTTCCTCAGAAGATGAAGTGGATCCAATTGCCAGGAGCAAAAAGAAGCAAAGTCCCTACTGTCTCTGGTGGTGTCAGGCCTTAGTCATAGGCAGCATTCAGAGGGGAGCCAGGAGCTGGGTACCAGGAACCCTGAGTTGTGCCAAGGAGTTGAAGCGGAGGAACGAAGCCCCGAAGAACACTCTGAAACCTATCAGAAGCAGGAAGGCTACTGTTGCTCAGGTAAAGTCCCAGCCCAAACAGGATGCCTCAGAGGGCCCAACGACCACCCTGGGTGGGTGAGGTCAGTCTGGAGCCTAAGAATACCTAACTGCCCTTGAAGATATGCCAAACTGCAGCTGTGTGGGCTCCACACACAGGGCAGCTGCATACAGAACCAATGACTCCTGGTTCTAGCCCAGGTAGTTCCTGGTAGGTGGAAGCTCTTCTTTGGGAACTGAGCCTTTTCAGGATACAGACCCAGCTCTAGGAGAGGTGGAGGAGGCCAACAGATAAACACTCCCTTAAAGAACACCCATTCAGGAAACTATGTTACGAGATATGAAGCAAGGTCACTCAGCTGGCTAGGGGACCACTTACCTAGCTGCACATTGTGGTCTTCTTGAACAGAATAATTACTGGTTGGTAGGATAAGGACATCCTGCCATTATTGGGGATGGGGGGCATGGCTCAGTTCTTCTTCTACCACTTCTTTTGCTGTTCTCTGTCTTGTGCATTAGCAGTTGAGTCCATCTGTTCTTTCAGGACTGCCCTGTTCCAGGCTACATATGCATCATTCTTGGTTAACCCTTTGGGTGCGTCTCATACACCTTCCTGCTTGGTAAGATTTAGGTTGATCTCTGTGGGGCTTGGCTATCTTCCCTGAACAAACAGAGAGTGTAAACTGGTAGCTAAAATTAACATACATGGGATATAACTGTAACATAAATATAAGGACCTCAAGGCCCTGTTCCAACTGTGTGTATACAGCAGCCAGGGGTATGTATACACAGCCCTGATTTTAGATAAATAAAAAAAAGTCAGCAATTATGCTAACTGGTTGTTTGGCAATGAGTGGATGAGGACTAGAACCAACCCCTTCCCCCTGAATAACAATGGTGTTATGGAAGGCTTAAAGAGCACACCTGTCAGAAAGCTAGACAAGAACTTTATTAACATTATTTATTTACTGTTTATCTTAAACAGGAACAGAACAGAATAGAATCCCTGACTCGACCCAGATACAATTAAGTTCGGTGCCACCTATTGACTAAATGATATGATACTATTGACCCAGATGTTATATCTGATGTTCTAGCATGGCTATGGACATACTGCGGTCCTAGAAGCTGGATCACGGGTGAACTCATTTGCTTATCCAGTCAAGGATATGCAAGCAGATGCCTGTCCCAGAGCAGTCTTCCCCAACTTGGTGCCCTCCAGATGTGTTTGACTACAGCTCCCCTCATCCCCAGTCAGTATTGAGAATTATAGTCCAACACAGCTGAAGGGTACCAAGTTGATGAAGGCTGCCTTAGAAAGTACTTCCTTCTATATGTGCTTCCCCACTCATTAAGGTCATCTGGAGAGGCCTTGCCCCACAATCTCTCTTTTATCTTGGTTAGAACTGAGAAAATGCAAAGCAGGGCTTTCTCTGTTGTAGCACCCATTCTCTGGAACTTACTCCCCTAGGAAATCAGACTGGCTCCCTCCTTTTCTAGCTTTCACCTTACCTTGTTTACAGGGCTCTAATATGCTTGATGTTTTTTACACTGCTAAAGTTTGGGTTTAGTCTGATTTTATTGAACAAGTATTTAGATTTTGATTTTACGTTGCTTAGAATACCTAATTTCCTGGAAAGGCGATTGGATTTTAAAATAAATACAAATACGGAGTGGATCAATAATTTGAAAATGTATGCCACATGCTTATTGCCAACCCCATATAGCATTTTAAGATAGATGTATGCCCCTATAACAGGCCCTAGTGTTGGGTGTTGATGTTTACCCTGTGTTTCAGTTAGTCTTTATGAGAAAATGCAGGCATAGAAATGGGGGTACATTACATATTCATCTGTGAATTACATTGTATCTAACCTGGTGTCTGATCCAGAATACATTAAAAAATCTACAGGAAGCAAGTAATTGGGAGTAAAAATTAATCCTCCATCAGCCTTTGGTTGCTCTTCTCACAGCAAGTGTATTGTTCCCACTCAGAAGTTTATATCAGCATAAATATTTCACTTTAATTTGTCAGAATTCATTGGCTTTTGAATAGCATTTATGATTCAGCATGACTGATGTTTTGTTCGTACCTGGAGATAGATAGATAGATAGATATAGATATATATAGATATTATTCACAGTTCTGGATTATCAGGCATACAAAACCCATTCAAACCAATTGCAGTTGGTTAGATGTATTAAGTTCCTGTACAAACAATGCTTAATACAACATGCTTCTTAAGGACAGAGGTCATCAAATAATACTTTTAATATGTTGCCTCATTTGTAGGAACAACTCAACATAATTAAATTTCCTTCCATCTGCTTTTGCACATTCTCCCTTTTTTCCCTTGTTTCAAACCTGTCACTGCACTCGTAATAATGGGAGTGTGTGATTTTTAAGCATGCTCCTGCGTATTGCTTGGGATTCAGTCACATAATCTTGATGGGTAGTTCCAATTCATTCTGTAATGATACGGATCCTGCTGATTCCAGAAATGCCTGGTGATTAATATTTGTGTGAAGCACTTCTCAAACCGTAAAATCGCTTTATGCCTCTTATCCTTGCAAAGCCGCCTCACGCCATTACTATGCCTATTTTACAGACTGGGAAATGAAGCTGAGATATAGTGGCCAGTGCCACCTTACCCTGCTATTCCAAATCTCCCATAAGCTTTGGCATGATGGCAACTAACAATGAATCCTAATTAATGGACAATCAATCAAGGCCTGGCAAGGGTTTCCATATGTACCTTCTTCCCTGGAAAATGAAGCAGTTTTAGCTTGGATCTGAGGGGGAGGACGCAGATTGAATTTAGCCGCCCCCGCCCCCGCCCCCGCCCCCGCCCCCCCAAGAGTAAATCATTTGAGGTTTTTGTAACTGGCTGGCAAGAAGCAGCCTTGGGTTGCTGCTAGGGTGTGCTATTGCTTTTAAGGGGTCTGATGCCATTTTAAGATTAGCACTGACGGCTTATATGCCTGCTTTCTTCCCACTAGCTCTACCTGTATATTTCCAAATAACCAGACACCAAAAAAAAAAAAACCCCAACAACTCCAGTACTCTTTCTTCACATTGGGGATGTTGAGTGCTAGGAACATTGAGGACGTTGAGCGCTAGGAATTTCCAGAGCACCTAAAAGAGTGGGAAATTGTATACTCTAGGTTCTGTCCAATAAAGACTGGGGCAGTGCACTCTATGACCGCCAGGCAGCACCTACACGGCCACAGGATTTTTCAGAGTCCCAGCTCTCACCTAACCTTGGAAACTCACTCTGAGGTCGGCACTGGCACTCCGAGGCTAGAGAGCCTCCCCCACCCTCTTGCAGCCAGCGCAGAAGGAACCGCGTCAGCTGCTTCCCCAAGGTCACAAATGCAACCTCGGAGAAGGGGTTTGGTGGGTGTTCCAGGGGGCGGAGAGGGGAGGAGACAGGCACCATCAGGATACAAGGTATCCTGGTGGCGCCTCAGCCTCCTCCTTCCCTCCCCCACCAAAGCGCCACACTTAGACCTTTGCCTCCATGCTCTTCCCGCCCTGTATAGGATTTCATAGATCATAGAGTTGGAAGGGGCCTACTAGGCCATCGAGTCCAACCCCCTGCTCAATGCAGGGAACTAGAGGAGGGGTCTCCCATCCAAGAAATAACCAGGCCTGACCCTGATTAGCTTTCCACGCTCAGACAAGCTGAGCCAGCGTGAGCCACAGGCCTGCATGCCTGTAATCCTCTGAGTTTGGAGGGTTACCGGCATCGGGAGTGGATTGCACCCTAAATAATGGATTGAATTATCTAAAGTAAAGGCATTTGTTGTAGCAAATGCCTCATCGGGGTTTCCCCCATTGTTTTTTTCACTCCGCATACCATCAGAGTGTGTAAATATACTCCATATTTAGCACTGTAGCGTGAAGTTACTACAAAGAATTTAAAATAGTAAGAGGGCAGTTGCCTCATTTAGTTGATAACACTTCATACAAACTTGACCAACGTTCATTTTTCACTGTGATCGATTACATCGTATAGACGAGATTTATTTCTTTATTTTTACATGTTGTCCATTATGGTGGATTATTGCTATTCCTTTACAAGGTATTTTCCTGAAATTTCACAATTGCATAGCCATTCAGTGATGAGGCAACCCGAACAGGCAATTGGGAACTCCCCCTCTCTTTCACAGAGGCAATGTAAAAAATACTTTCATACCTACGATCAGAAACATCCACCTGTTTGCCACAGAAATGATTGGGATACTGCAAGTATTCCCTCCGAGTATTCACAAAATTTGGTGGACTTGCTTTTATTTATATGCCATCATTACATAATAATACAGCAACCATTGTAGCAGTTCCCTTGGCAGGGATTGACTTCTTGAGACCTCTCAAAGTATTGATCAGAAAGAACCATCACTTCTTTATATCTTCTGCATAATTTTTTATCAAGCACAGACATTTTCAAAGAAAAGTGGTATATACAATGAAGTGTTGAGGAGTCTTGGTAATCATATATACCATGTACTTACTGCTTTTCATGAGGGAAATCTGATCAAATGTTCATTGTTAGTATTGGTTATTGTGCCTTCTGGCTGTCGCCAGGAAATGTTAATAACCCAGGAACCAGTAGTAGACTCCCCACTAAGCATGAGAACTGAACCGTCAGAATTAAAGTTAGATGATGGGGTCACACCAAACTCATTATTTGTTTTGTTTTAAACACATCTATCCTGCTTTTCTCAAAGGAATGAAACAAAGTGGCTCACAGCAAAAAAATAACTATAAAAATACATCACAATTAAACAACATTCACATTCAAATCAGAAACTACACATTAAGCAGCAGGGACTAAAACAAAATTCCAGGCAGAAAATAAGGAAAAATCAGCTTGTAGAAGGACAAAAGCATCAAATCAATGAGGCCCAATGGCCTTCCTGGATAAGCAGGTCTTAACTTGACTTGGCACCTCAACGACCAAAGTCTTGGGCCTTGTTAGGCTTCCCTAGGGAGCACATTCCATAGGGCTGATGCCACACCTGAGAAGGCCCTGCTCTTTGTGGATGTTGGTAGACACACACAAAACAAAGCAGCAAATGATGAACATAGAACACAATGGGATACATATGGGAAAATGCATATGTTTAACTATAAAATTTTCCATTCTTTCCCAGATGACAGCCCACAATGGAGCAACTGTGGTGCATTACTGGTGGTTCTTCTTTCTGTCCATCCTAAAAATATATATATATCTTCAAGATCATCGGAGCAATGATTAAGCATTTTTCCAGAGATTGCTCCTGACCTGCGATGCTGATAAAGCCTCCTTTATCTTTCATTTTCTCTTGCTTAGGCTCATGCTCTTCAACCATATCTGGATCAGTTGGTGTGAAGGGCACATCATATTTTGTAAGGGCAAAGTTTTCCTCCTCCACAGAGTCCTCCCATGTGACACTCTGTCGCATACCATTTCGGCATATTTGCCACGTGATGCAGTGCCCAGCTCCCATCATTCTATTGCAAGGGTGGAGTGAGCATTTGAAAAAGGAGGGCTTGAAATGCACGTCCTCCTGCTTGAATACTTGGGATCCATTCTGAGTCCACCCCAATCCCATCCAACTCTTGACTACTCCTGAAATGTGGCTCACTTTCTATCCTCACCTGCTAGCTGTCTTCCACTGCAGTGTACAGACCTTCCTTTTGGGGAAGGCCTTCATTTGTTAGTGATTTTAGTGAACTTTAGTTGATGGGTTTTACTGCTCTTTGTATGGTTTTATCATTCTGGTTCTCACCACTGTGTCTTGTTTTAAATAATAATGTTTTAGTGCTTTATTACATCTGGATTGTATTTTTTTTTTTACTGATTTTTAAAAAATCTATGCATATTGCATTTCTTCCTCATTATTGAACTTCTTGGAAAGGCGAGATGTAAATATTTTGCTTAAAAGTGGGGAGAACTGGTATGAGAGGGAGTCCATCTCACTAGCTGGGCAGCCCTCCATCATGCCTGCCCAGATGAAGAGAAAATGACACTTCTAAGCATGCTCAGAATCATTATTTCCTGTAAGAATAATGGGGATTGTAGTTTCAGAAGACCACAACAATCCCCAAGATCCAAAAATGCAAGGTTCAAATAATGTAGGAGTTGTGTAAACCCGGTATAAGCAAAATGCAAAGCTCTCATTGAATGGATCATTTCTGATAAAGGGAATGGCAAATGCATTTACTAATCATACTTAACATGTATAAGGCGGCTTCAAGTGTTCAGAGTGCTTCCCGTGTCTTATTTACTTCTAATCCTTACAACATCCCTGGAAGGTAAGTCAGTATTATTATCCTCCCCCATATTGCAGATGGGTGAGAGTGAACGCATCTATATGTCACAGCAACCCACCCTGGCAATAAGCCACGGTGGGTTGGTTGTTTTGCAAACAACCCACGGTGCACCTAATGGATGATTGAGCTCACCATGGGTTGTTCCCCTCCTCCCTCCACCTCCTTCCCCCTTGGTCCTCCTGTGGGTATCCCAGGGGACACTGCAGCAGGACCAACTTGTCTCCCCCCGCCCGCTATGATTGTGAGCCAATTTTGGCTCACTGCACTTTCCCCCCATTTATCCTTTTGTTTTTCAGAGATCGCAAAAGCTGGCTTGACAGCCAGATTTCGTTTCGCAGTCCCCGTTTTGACAGCCACTGACAGCCCCCTCAAAGTGCCCAAGTGGCACCTTGGAAGGGCTGTCAGTGGCTGGCAGACTATTTTATTTATTTATTTATTGCACACTCAATGTGTGCATAGTTTCCCTGAGCTAGCTGTCAAAACTCCTTTCCCCCCCGGAAAAAGGGGATGGGATGCACTTTTGCACTTTCCTGAGCACCTAGAGTCTCAGGGGGAAAGTGCAAAATGTGCATCACTCTGAGCACTGTCAGGGTAAAAAAATGCGGGAGGGAAAGAAAAAATGAGGATCTTGTTACCCACTTTTCATGAGCAAAGATCACTCGCGGCTTTGCTTTCCCTTGAAAGCTTGCCTTTTGACAGCTGTCAAGAGAAATCAAAGGGAAAAGATCCGTATTTGGAGCCTCCGTGGGGAAATGTCCAGGGTTGGTAGCTGCTGCAGCTTGGGGCAGCAGGTACCCCCCAGGACATTGCCCCAGCCAAAGCTTCAAATTTCCACACTCGCACAACTGCAAACCTCCGCAGTTGCACAAGTGTGGCCAATTTTTTTTTTCTTTTTAAAAAGATGAAACCTATCTGTGCACATTGAGTGCACAATTTATTTATTTATTTTTTAAAAAATGGCCTATCAGACACTGTCAGCCCTTTCAAGGTGCTGCTTGGGGACTTTGAAAGGGCTGTCAATGGCTGTCAGAACGGGGATCACAAAAGCCAGCTTTCGTAATCTCTCACCCAAAAAAATGGTAAATGGGGGGGGGGGAGCCACAGCAAGCAGAAAACCGGTTGCAATTGCATCGGAGAGGGCAGCAACCCAGAGCTAGCCACCCCTAAGTGCCGCTTGGGCAGGTGCCCGGGCATGCTTGGGAAGAGTGGCAAGAGTTCTTTGCTGCTCTTGTCAAGCAGCTTGGTAGCCAATTGCTGGTACCCATGATGGGGTCGGTTGCCCGGGTTCTGACAACACGACAACCCATCATGGGTATAACAACCCCAACTACAAACCATGGTTTGTCACAGTGGCTTGTTGCCCTCAAACAAGCCACCCTGTGGGAATCAGTTCAGGTTCTCACGACACGACAATCCATCATGGGTAGCAACCCACAATGAGTTGTCGTGTTGTGCGAACCCAGTCAGTGGCTTGTCTAAGGGCACTTAGTGAGTTCATGGCAGAGGCGAGTTTTGAATCAGATTCATAGCTCAGTCTCTCAGCCACTATGCTACACCATTTTAAAGCCTTCATTAAATCAGCTGATGAAATAAAGCATGCATTCAGTCTGTCTTGAATGGCAGAAAACATGCCTGATGATGCTAACATGCTGTGGAAAAGTACATGTCTCTTGCATATGATGCTGTTTTAATCAGGTCTTTAATTTTTGTTGTTGATTGTTTAAAATTGTTTTTAGGTATATTTGTGTCTCTCTGTGTTGTATGTTTTATATGTTTTTACATATATGGTTTTTATAATGTATTTTTAAGGTTTTAATCTCTGTAAACCACCAAGAGAGCTTCAGCTATTGGGCGGTATAGAAATGTAATAAATGAAATGAATAATTAGCAACTTCAATGCCCCACTTGATCTGGATTCACATTCACAGTAATATTAACTAATTCTGGATTCTCCATTTGTATGGGAAACCTCTTGCCCGATTTTGTGTGTACCAATGGATAAAACCTTATTCATACTTGGACAGCAAGTCAAATTTGACTTAGCAAGGTGTCCTGAAGACAGGCACCTTAAACTGAAGTTGACCCAATTTATGAAGTGCTGGACAGGTGTCCCCTGACTAAAATGCAAATGTGAACATGTTGACCTGCTAAGCAGAGGAACTCCTACTAAGAAAACATTTGAAAATCTTAAAACTGGATGTCTGATTCATACTAGCAAGTTGAGAAAGTTACATCCTTTTAAAATGGTTATTAAAAATCATTAGAATGGTGCCACATAGATCCAATCAGACTGAACACAACTAGTTGTAAAACTTATATAGTCCATTTTAGAAGATAGGATATGAAATTCTGTTGCTCAATTATACTCGCAGATAGAAGATGAGATAGAAAAATTATTATTTTAGGAAATATCTCATCATGACTGTACAGTTTCCTGTTTACATTTGGGATAAATTATTCTGGATACATCCTATGTACAAAGCTACCTGTGTAATCCAAGGAAGGAAGGTTATCTCATTCCCAACATATATAGTTGCGCAACCTTTAAAAAAATTTAGTTACCCTATCGAGAGATGGGCAGATTTGTATTACACTGCTTAATGATCTGGAAAGCTTAAAATGGCATGGGAATTTTACCTCTAGTCACATACGTTTGAGTTATTGTGGGTGAGGCATTTGCTTTGAATAGAATTATGGGAATCATATTAAAAATGACCGGCTACCTAAACATTGTTTTAACCGTGTCTTAATTGTACCACTCAAAAGAGTTCCCTTGATAGCTAGTTACAAAAAGAATATGGTACATCCAGCAGCTATTGCTGAAATAGACTGGAGCTTTTAATGGCTTTCTGTCAGATTGGGATATAACAAGTGGTGTTCCACAGGAGTGTTCCAGCTTCAGTTATCTTCTGCATTTTTAGGGGCAGAGTACACATTACATTAAGTGTGGTGTTTTTTTTAAGTGTTTAACACTGCTACTTTCTTTCTCAAGAAAAAGAAGTCACGCAGCCGGTTCCTCATCTGGACTGGAAGCATGGAAGCGAAGGGTTTTTTGGCTGTTTCCTCTCCATGCAGATTTCCTGCCAAAAATCCCCCCCTCTCCGATTCTCCCCCCCAAAAAAAGGTTCTGTTTGCAGTAAACAGCACCTTTGGGGGCAAATACAAGCTGTGGACGATATTCAGCAGGAAACTGCCATGGGGAAGAATGGGTTAAACCTTTTTTCCTTGCATGCCATGCTCCTGACTGGGATCAGGGGCTAGTTTCCCTCGAAAAAGAACACTTAAAAAAAACCATGCTTAGCATAATATGTAGCTTAGCCCTTATATACAACACAATGAAGATATGGAGGATATACTTCTCAAATTATCAGCATTGCTCATGATGTTTTAAGAATAGAAATGATACTGCCATGACCACCATCACCCTTGGAACATCATGGTCACTGAAAGTATGTGGGGCTATCTCAGGGAGTATTTGGCTCTATTTTGTGCAGAAGAAGTATCCGTACTCCATGGTGGACATTACGGGGCAGCCTTGCTATGAAGCAAGGTGAGGCAGCCTGTGTTAGGGGGCACCATTAGAGGGACGTAGATGAAGGCAGGAAGTGCCGCCTGAATGGTGCAGCAGGGCTTTTTGAAGCACTGGTCCTAGCAAGAGGGAGGAACAGTTTTGGCTTCTGCTTCAGGCAGCAAAAGGTCTTGGGCCAGAAATGGCAGACAGAGGCATCTGGTGAAAGGGGAAAGTAGGGCCAGCTCTACCAGCAGGCAGAGTGAAACAACTGCTGCAGGCAGCAGATTTTGGGTGTCATGAAAGGGCAGAAAACTATTATTATTTAATGTACTATTACTATTATTATATTTTTATTACCAGGGAGGGGGGTTTCTGCTCCAGGTGCCAAAATAATGTGGCTGGCCTTAGGTATGTTCTGCCTAGGCCAAAAAACATTTTGGACTAGCCCTGGGGAAAAGTACAGTCTATATATTTGTGAACATTCACACAAACAGTGTGGGAGTAAGATATTACACCTCTTTAAAAAGATGTCTGGACTTCTACTCCTTCCTTAACAACTCATAAAAGCTCATGGTGGCAGATAAATAAGTTTGCCATTGCCTCAAAGAACCTGCTGCAGGTACTTACCAGTGACCACATGATTCCACGGACACAGAAGACATTTTTGGCAGCAACCACAATGCTACATATCCATTTAAATTGGCACTCAGCATGAAGAATAAGAGTTAAAGGACATTCAGGGCTTAAAGAGCATTTGTTAAACTGACGTAACTGTTCCTGTGAATGTGACTTCCATACCTATATAACTCAGAAAGACATGATTGGTATGTAATGCAAAAAAGAACAAGATGCTCACATTATGAGAACATAGTGGGTGGCAAGAGCTAGGAGAAACATCTGAAGTAATGACCCTGAGAATGAAAGTGGTTTGCTTTGACTGGGTTTGCACAACATGACTGTAAGGTCAGGGGCGTAGGCAGCAAGGGTCTCTGGCTGGAACACCGGGGCCAGGGGATGATGGAGGCTGGAGCGGGTGAGAAGAGTGCAGAGTCCAGGAGCCAGGCCAGGATCGGTGCACATAGCAAGCAAGGTGGGGCCAGAGGCAAGAAGCAGGTCCAAGGGTAACAGAGTCCAGACAAGGGCCAGAGGCAGAAGCAGGGTTGGGAGTCAGGCGAGAGTCAGTCACGTACCGGGTAGAGCAAGGCCAGAGGCTACAGGCATAGGTCAGGAACAGGCAAGGGTTGAGCAGAGCACGGTTAGGCAAAAGCTGGAGTTGGTCACAGAGGGTCAGGAGCCAGTTGCAACAGCATGAAGAATCATGTTGCTGTGGCAAGGGTTGAAGGCAAACTGCTCCCAGCTGGGCCGCATTAGCTGGCCTGAGAGCAGCCAGGAGCAGGAGGCTACACTCTGCGAGTAACTAGAAACACTGGGCTCGCTCCTGCAAGGAGGTATCTTCACCACCAGGTGGAGCTGTGGCGCTACCCTGGAGGAGCGGATCCTGACAACGACAGGCCACAGTGGGTTGTTGTGTCATGCAAACCCGGGACATGTGTGTCAGGGTGGCGTATTTTTGGCTTATAAGCCACCCTGACAACGCATGGCTTATAGCTGGGTTTGTTTTACCCACGATGGGTTGTTGTCGTGTCTTCCAAAGCCGGATGACATGACCAATCATGGGTGAAGCCCAACTACACATGAGCCACTTGGCAAGAGCAGCAAAATCCCCTTGCCACTCTTGCCAAGCGGCTAGCAGAGAGGCACTTGGGGGTGGCTGTCAGAGGCTTCGCCCCCCTCTCCCCAGGAAGTGATCCCTGCTCCCCGCTTCTTGCCACGGCAGGGAGGAGCCAGGAGCAGAGATCGCTGCAGCTTGTTCGATAGCCGGCTGAAGCGATCTCTGCTCCCCCGCTCCTCGCCACGGCAGCGGGGAGTGGGGGAAAGACTTGTTCTTTCTGTAGTGTCCCCTGGGATACCTACAGGAGGACGGAGGGGGGAGGAGTGGGGCACAGACCCATGGTGTTCTCAATCATCTGTCGGGCACATCATGGGGTGGGCCTCAGGCAATTAACCTACACCGAGTGGCTTGTGCGGCAGTGTGGGTTAACGTCTCAGCTGAACCCGCCCTTTCTTTTAGTGATGAACACTCTAAGTTTTAGTGACTTAGAGACATAGCAACTGATATATATTATTATTATTTATTTGATTTATTTTTTATTTGCGATACTTACGTACCGCTAGATATAATAAAATCCCTAAGTAGGATTTGCTTGCAATCTCCAGTCTAGTTCCTTCCATCAAATAAATAATAATATCACACTGAAGTTATTTACAACAGCTATGAATTTCTCCATGCTACTCTTTCTGACAAAGCTTCTCTAAGTATTTTTGTCACATACAAGCTGCTTTGGCATTGAAATGATGCATTTGAAAATACCCATAGAATATCTCACTTGGCCTCAGTGTTCTTAGCCCGGAGATGAATTTGATCCCATGGCAGTAATGCACTAAATTAGAACCCACACCAGACAGATGACTGTTACAAGAAAAAGAACTTGTGCTAATTGACAATGACATCACTCTACTCCAGATCAAAATTATTGCTTCTAGCTTCACTTTACAGCCAGTTTCCTTCCTCCAACCATCAGCATTGTTCCTTTATGAACTATCTACATAATTTACAATCCACCAAAGGAGATTTTAATAAAAGCACAGCCTTGCTTTTCAGTTTGCCAAATGCTATTTTCCGTTAATTGCACCTTTTGTGACTGTGTTGTTTGCTTAATTTTCAAACTTATTTATTTAAAGTATTTGCAAGCACGAGCCTTTACTATCACACCACTACACTCCCTCTGGAACTAGATTTATTATTGGTTTGTTGTATATTAAATGTATATGCCACTTTAAAGGTATATGCCACCTTTACAAGATTATGTTGTACACCGCTCTGGTTGTTTCCAGTAGAAGAGGAGGAGGAGGAGGAGGAGGAGGAGGAAAAGGAGAAGAAGAATTCACAATAAAAGACAGCAGCTGTAAACTATAAACCACCTAACAATAAGCAAACATGAATTTGAAACCTGGGGGTGGGGGGAGCCAATGGGGGTGATTTGAAGAAATGATGGGTGAGTAAAGAGTTAGCATTCACAGTTCCCCACCACTAGGAACATAGGAAGCTGTCTTATATTGAGTCAGATCATTGGTCCATCTAGCTCAGTATTGTCAACACTGGCTGGCAGACGCTCTCTAGAGCAGGAATGGGGAATGTGTGGCCCTCCAGATGCTGTTGGACTGCAACTCCCATTATCCCTCACTATTGGCTATGCCAGCTAGGGCTGATGGGTGTTGCAGTCCAACAACATCTGGAGGACCACATGTCCTCCATCCCTACTCTACAGTCAGGCATCAGACCACTTTTAGTGCCTCAAATGGCTTCTAGGCCTATGTATGTAGGCCTTTTTTTCTGTCTAAGCATACATAGGATTGCACCCTTAGTGTGTTGCTTTGTAAGCATTCTCATTTTGTAAGCGTTCTCATGGTAAAGAGATGGGTTTAAATGCTGACGCATTCATTGTTTCTAAAGAGAGTCTAGAGAGAGAAACTTTGCATTTTAGTAATAAAGCTCCTTTTTAAAAGGTCTAATAGCCGGGTTGCTTTTGCCATTTCCCCTCATATTTTAGGGTTCTTTGAAATTTGTCACGAAGCAAAAAGTCCAACCTTGCGTGGCCAAAGTGGTTTCCACCAAAAGCAAAAGACCGATTTAGTACCACCTTCAATTATAGCTGTAACTTTACACATAATTAATTCAGTCTCAATTAATTCAGTGAACATAAAGACAAGAAAAGTACCCTGCTGGATCAGCTAAAAGCCTATGTAGTCCAGTATCACATCAGTATCTGTAGGCCAGTGTTTCTCAACCTTGGGTCCCCAGATGTTTTTGGCCTACAACTCCCAGCATGCCCCAGCCAGCTGCTGGCTGGGGCATGCTGGGAGTTGTAGGCCAAAAACATCTGGGGACCCAAGGTTGAGAAACACTGCTGTAGGCCAACCAGATGCCTCATAGGAAGCCCACAAGCAGGACATGGGGGGTATATAGTGCACCTGCATCACTCAAAGAAAGTAGAATTGTTCCATTTAACAATAAAGCAGTTCCAGTATCTTACATGGTATAGTGTAAAGTTTTCATAAAATGCAAGGATGATGATAGCAACTCAAGGCAGTAATTTCTCATTTACTACTGTGGTAAAATATAATTTCAGTATATGATTTCTACGGTATATAATCACATAACTTGCAACAAATATTTCCTATGCTTTTACTTGTATGAAATCCTATGCTACTTTGTCTGTAGAAAGTTCTATCTCACATAATGCTGATACAAAGGGCCTCTAAGGGGCCTCTTGATTTCTTGTGAACTGTTGAAGTAAACCAGTTTCTAACAGTTAATTGGTATTGAGATAAGGAGAAGTTACTTCAAAGATGCCTTTCACTCCCTAAAAACTCCTCAGTATACACAGGTCAATTAACTGTTATTTACTGCTTGAAAGAGAGACCAGGTATTGTAAAAACATCATTATGTCACAGTAGAAAGAAAGAATGAGCTCACCTTGTAGAATTTGTTAACACGCATGCGCGAAGAGTATAAGAATGCTTGTATTTCTAATGGTGGATTTGTCTCACTCTGCTTTGGAGTGGAACCATACAGCGCTGTATTTGAATAAAGGAATTCTTTTTACCCGCTCTGGTTGATTTATTGGGCCATAAGTCAGCTGGAAAACGAACCAAGGAAGTGGCTTAACTTCCTTACCACACTACTCAAGGCAGCCATTTCCTTTCCAGGGCTTACACTCCATTGCTGCTAAGTCCTTCCTAAGCTTAAGCTCAGCACTCAAGGCTGGAATTCTTCCATGGCCTAAACCATTTTTAGAGAGGATTGTCTCTTTTATATCCCATAGTGGGATATATGTCTCCTGACCACTCCCAAAGCCTACTGGTTCATTACCGGTACATTATGGTTCTGTAAGTCAGCTGATGATATGGCTGGTCATTTGTGAATAACTGTACCCCTGATTTGCATTATTGTCTAAATCAATATCTGTGAATTTAGAATAGAAAGTGTCCATCCAGCAAGGCAATGTCTAAAGTGAGTACTTGTGAGTACATTTCCAAAGATAGATAGATAGATAGAAAGAAAGAAAAGATAGCCAGTAAAGGTACCCTGTAAACACAAAGAAATAAAATTATGTCACTTGTTCTTAGAGAACATCATGGAGGCTGGTTTCTTACATTATCTGGAACTGGTGGTATGGGACTTTCATATTTAAGAAAGTCATGTTGCCCTTTTTATTTAAGGGTCTACCTATATGGTATAATTGCCACATATAGGCCGGCTGACACAGTCTCCAAGTGATCACTTCAAGCAGCATGAATTCACTTGACTGTGTAGGTTTTCTACACCACCACCACTAACATTTGATTATGTCATAAAAGGAGGGGGTATTCAGCCAACCCCCACATGTGTTCAAAGAACATGTGAGGTCATTCGTGGAGTTATATGGGCTAGCCCCACCCACCATCACTGACACACCCAATGGCCACGCTGCCCCCTGTTGCCTGCACGTTGGATGCATGTGAGAAATGGTGCTAGAAATGTACTGCTGTGTGTACATATAAAACCTCCATGCAAGAGGGAACCCCGACTGGGCTAGGTTCCCCCATCTCACATACACCCAATGTGCGGATCACAGGGGGTGTGGTTGCATTGACGGTGGAAGACAGGACTAGCCTGCATGGCCCTGCGGACCTCCTCATCTATTCCTTGAGTATGTAGGAGGAGCCATCTGAACCCTGCTATTGAGACTCCCAGTGTGAAGGGGGGGGAACTTCTTTGGCCCAAGGTCCGCATTCCCTCCCCCAACAGCGACACCCTCCCAAAATGCCCCCTCCATGACAAATGCCCCCTCCTCATTGCACCATGACAGGTGATTTTTCGAGGGGCCATTGCAGTGCTCAGGGAGAGTCAGCTCTTCCCTTCCCAGCAGTGACCCCCCCCCCTGAAAATGTCCCCTGCATGACCATTTTGATAAGCCTCTATTGGCACCAATGGAGGCCTTTTTTGTTTTTCTTTTTTTGCAGTCTAAGTGCAGTGTGGGAGGGTGGGGGTAGAGGGAATACTTTGGGCTGCATCTGGAGTGCAGGCTGGAGGTTCCCCACCTTCACCCTCTTCGATATCAATTATCCATGTGGTTTTCTGTGCTATATTTTATAGCTGCCTCATGGAGCACCTGCCACGTGGAGATTGTTAGACTGTCTCTCCACATGGAGATGGTAACGAATTGTTCTGGTACGTACAGTACTGTTCTCTTGTGCAAAGTGAAGAGATTACTTCTCTCTAGGGTTGTTTTTTTTTTAATTACTTGATAACAGCCTGCACAATAGCCTTTAATGGCAGGTGGTTATTCCAAGCCAGCGGAATTTGTGTCATACCCTTCCTGTTGGGCAGAGTGGGGGTTAGCAAGTTCTGAAGGAAACAGGGACAGAGGAAAGGGCCTGAGTTTTGCAGCTGGCTTGGGGATGGGGGGAGGACTGATGCTTTTGCGGGACTGATGCTGTTTCAAGACTAGTTCTGCCTGTATGGGCCCTGTCTTCCTTGCCCCCCCCCCCCGCACAACTTGTATAGTTGTAAATACAATGGTACCGGTACTCTTTTCACCAGGGATCCAAGCTGTAAAAAGTTGACCTGAATCCTCCTACAGCTCAGGAAAGAAGGGAATACGAAACTGTGTAGATCTAGAAGAGCTCTAACTGTACTTGGAGTACAGGAGGTACCAAGACATTCGTAACTTTAGAACATTGTGAATATTTCTTTAGAGCAGTGTGGTTCACTATGCAGCAGAATAGCACACAAATGCAACAGATGGAGTGACATTGAGGCTGGGGATGGGCACAGGAGAATTACAGGATGTGTGCCAGGAGACAGAAGAGAAAATGTATTTATTTATTACATTAATATTCCACTTAATGTTCGAGGCAGTGTCCATGGTTCTTCTTTACAACAACCCTGTGAGGTAGATTAGGCTGAGAGGTAGTGACTGGCCCATGGTCCCCCAGTGAATTTGATGGATGAGTGAGGATTTGAACCTGGGTCTCCCCAGTCCTAGTCCGACACTCTAACCACTATACCACACTGGATCTCAGTGGTGTCAGGCATGGGAAGTAGGGATTTGGGAATGTATGCCAGGATCCAGAAACCAGGGACTAGAAAAGCATAGGTGGACTAGGGAATGGCGAGTATATGAAATGGGGAAGTAAAAAGCCTGAAGAAAAGGAGCTTCCAGGTGAGGCTTTCAATATTGTGTAATTGTCCTGCCTCAAAGAAAGAATATTATGAAGAGATTCCTCATAATATTAGATTCCAGATGTCCTCGCCTTTCATTTGCAACTCTCTGGTGTTTCCCCACCACTTCTGTTTTCTTTCTTACCAGAAAGGAAAAAAATCTATTAAGGGCACAATTCTATGCATGTTTAGACAGAAAAAAAGTTCTGCATCCCCCAGCATTCCCCAGCCAGCCAGAATACTGGGACTTGTAGGACTTTTTTTTTTGTCTAAACATGCATAGAATTGCGCTCTGAGGAGGGAAAGAGAATAGCTGCACAATGCCACCAGGAGCCCTCTGGCTGGGAGTACCCCCTTCACTTGTGCATGTAAAGTAAAGAAGCCAGTCAAGGGATAACTGTATGCAAATGCGCAGAAAACAGAAGGACAGACTGAGAGTGCTGAACAGTCAATAAAAGGGTACCTCCCCACACTCTCTTAGAACAACTGGGCACTTAGCCATGCAGTTATTAAGCTAAGTATATAGCCATAGTAGGCAATTTTGTATAACAAAATATCTAGCAGCACACAGGATGGACGTCTTGGGATGTTTGTAACTCCTTTAATAGTTGCCATTGTATCTCAACAGTGAGCCACTTTCCGAAGGTTGTGATCAGGAGCTCCATCCTGTGCAAGACACTGGACTATACATGACCTACTAATCTGTGCCGCAACAAATGAGCAAACCCCATTACCTTACTAGTGAAGGCTGTGATTTATGGTTTAAGAAGTGCTGCTGGTGCATGTTAGATCATCCCTTCTTTTGCTGTTCCAGAGCTCCTCTGACCTCTCTGCATACATATCCACCAATCAGATTTGCCCCAAACTATGTTGTCCATTAGAACAGGACACAGGCTACTGGATCCCGTGGTTTTTTTGTAGAATTAGTTGCAGCATTTGAGAGAACTGTTTAGATGGTGTAGATGAAACCCTGTGAATTTCTATATAAAATCCCTGCAATGCTCTGCAGCTGACACTGGCATAGCTGCAGTTACTTCCTCTTCGGCTAAATACACATATATTATTGTCAATTAAAGATACTATTTTGAGCTACAGACACAGCTTGCTGCGAGACTGAAGAAAAATGTGGAGAATTAAATGTGACTGTAGGATGGTCTCCCAACAATCTCTGTATTCTTTCTGCAAGCTATATATATGAGTATGATCGAGTTCATCTGGGAATATTTGTAGTTTTCAGCAAAGCATTCTGAGCATGCATTGTGTGAACTGAGGGTATGTGAGATGTGTTCGGTGATGGTCATACCGTTATCACAGGGTTGTTGTGAGGATAAAATGGAGAGGAGAAGGATTATGTAAGCCACCTTGGGTTCCTTCATGAAAAAAGGCAGGATATAAACATAATAAATGAAATAATAAATGGTCCTTAAAGTTTTTAATTGTCTGTTCACACAACCAGAGTGGTTAAAGGTAAATGATAATAGCAAATGAACAGTAATTATTCCACATATATTAAGAGTGTGATGATGTGCATATGACAGATCAGTGTTCTCCAACCTTGGGTCCCCAGATGTTTTTGGCCTACAACTCCCAGCATGCCCCAGCCAGCATAGCTGGGAGTTGTAGGCCAAAAACATCTGGGGACCCAAGGTTGGAGAACACCGTGATAGACTTTGTATGATTTACTCCATCGCTGCGAGCTCTGAAGCAGGAGGTGAGAAGGCTAGAGTGCCGATGGCATAAATCCCGCTCTGAAGACGATCGAACACAGGTTAGAGCTGCATCCTCGGCCTACCAGGTGGCGGTGAAGGCAGCAAAAAAGAATTTCTATGCTGCCTCCATCGCGTCTGCGGAGTGCTGCCCCAGGAGGCTGTTCCAGGTGGTCCGGAGCCTGGTTGGTCCAGTTGCTTCAGATCTGTTGGAACAGTCAAAAGCCTCCTGTGAGGCTTTAGCAAAGCACTTCGCAGATAAAATCGATCGGATTAGGAGTGGGATTTCGTACGTCGTGGACACAGGAAGTGAGAGGGAGGAGGCCAATGGCAGACCGGTTTTGTGGGATTGGTTCCAGCTTCTTCCTTCTGATGAAGTGGACAAGGTGCTTTCATCTGTGAGGCCGACCACCTGCTTGCTTGATCCTTGCCCGTCCTGGCTCATCATGAGCTGCAGGGAGAGACTGGGTGAGGGGATCAAGGCGGTGGTGAATGCCTCCCTCGAGGAGGGAGTGATGCCATCAGCCCTCAAGGAGGCAGTAATAAGACCGCTTCTAAAGGAGCCCTCCTTGGATCCCCAAGATCTGAACAACTTTTGCCCAGTCTCCAATTTGCCATTTCTGGGCAAGGTGATTGAGCGAGTGGTGGGTGCTCAGTTGAAGGCACACTTGGATGAAGCCGCTTATTTAGATCCATGCCAGTCGGGCTTCAGGCCTGGACATGGGACGGAAACGGCCTTGGTCACCTCGGTAGATGATATGAGGAGGGCTTTGGACAGGGGCAAAGGCTCTTTTCTAGTCCTCCTTGATCTCTCAGAGGCTTTTGATACCGTTGACCACGGTATCCCTGTCCAAGTGCCTGGAGTCAGTGGGTGGCTGGATGAGAAGGAACATGCTGAGGCTGAACCCCGACAAGACCTAGGTACTTCTGGTGGGAGACAAGGGGAGATTAGGGGATGTTGACCTGGTGCTGAATGAGGTACATCTACCCCTGAAAGACCAGGTCCGCAGCTTGGGGTCATTCTAGACTCCCAGCTGTCTATGGAGGCTCAAGTGTCAGCTATGAGCCAGGCGGCTCTGTATCAACTCCATCTGATACGGCAGCTGTGTTCCTACCTTCCTAATCATCTGCTCCCATCAGTGGTCCATGCCTTGGTCTCCTCTCGCCTAGATTACTGTAATGCGCTCTACGTGGGGTTACCCTGGAAGATGGTTCGGAAGTTACAGGTGGTACAGAACGCGGCGGCTCGCCTGGTTAAAGGCAGCCGCCGGCGAGACCACATCACACCAGTGCTGAAGGAGTTGCACTGGCTACCAGTTGCTTGCCAGGCTGAATTCAAGGTGTTGGTTTTGACCTTTAAAATTCTATATGGCTCCGGTCCAGCTTATCTCAAGGAGTGCCTCCAGCAACACCAAGTAGGCCGCTCAACAAGGTCTGCCACGGACAGCCTTCTCCTTGTCCCATCAGCCAGAGCAGCCAGGCTGGTGGGGACTAGGAAGAGGGCCTTCTCTGTGGCGGCCCCCAAGTTATGGAACTCCCTCCCCAGTGACCTTCGTCATGCCCCCTCCTTAATGAACTTCTGCCAGGCTTTAAAAACATGGCTTTCCAGGCGGGAATATGGGGTGGGTTAGGGTTTTATTTTTAATTGTGTTTTAATTATGTTTTAATGTAGTTTTAATTGTGTTTAATTGTATTTTATTGTATTTTAATGATTGTACATCACCCAGGGTGGCCAGGTGGCAGGCCAGATGGGCGATTTAAAAATATAATAAATAAATAAATAAATAAATGATATAGTAGTGGGAAGTGGGTTGATTAAAGACACCTTGTAGAATACATTCAAGATCCCAGGACATAGGTCACACTGCTTATTACCACTCTTTATCCACCTTGATTGTCACAACCATGATACTTTAACAATGGCAAAAGGGTAGATCTCCCTTTTCTTTTCAACACATAGCATAAGAATTTTCATCTGCGAGAACTGGGATTTCCCCCTAAATTTCAGAATCCAGTGTGTTGTCAACAGTTGCTCCATCAATAGCTATGACACAGCTGTTTTATGTGGCACCACTGTACTGGGGCAATGTGAAGTGGTGCAGTGACGTAGTCATAAATTCTGAAGTGCAGGTGGTGCTCATCATGACAGTCCCCCCAGCCACGCCCCCAAGGGGAATCTAAAAATTCAGGCAGCTGTGTTGATCCAAATTCACAAGCTACGTAGTTCTAGCAGGTTTCATCTCCATCAGGAGCAGGATCTTTGTAAAGCTAAAGGGTCTTAATTCCCATTCAAGACCAAGCCACCCCAAAATACTTTGCATTACAAGAAGGAACAGGCCCGGCCCAACGTATTTTGATGCTTCAAGCAAAGCGGCAGTACCGCTGCCACCCCCACCTCCTCGCTCACGCCTGCCCACCTGCTCACTTGCTCGGCTGGCCTACCCACTTGACCGGCTGCTCTCTCACTTGCTCCACCAGCCAGCCCATCTGGCTGCTTGCTCCCACCTTGTGCCTAAGCTGTGAGGTTCTTGCAAGAGGTCGGCTGGCCTCTCATGGGAGCCCTGTGGCTGGGGCAAAAGGTGGGAGCAAGAAAGCGGCCAGCCGGCTGAGCAAGTGAGAGAGCAGCCAGACAGTTGGGCAGCCACATAGGTAGGTAGGTAGGTAGGTAGGGCCGCTGCCACCACCGCCCATGGTAACAAGTATTGGTGAGTAGCGCTGCACCCACAGGTTGCTCTAGAGAGCCCTGCCAGTTGCTCTCTTGCAGCAGCAAATGCCCCAGAACTGGAGGTGGCAGGAAGGGGGGCAGAGGCAGGCCCTCCTGGTGCGGAGGGGGGGGCAGGGTGTGAGGGCAGCACAGTTTGCCACTCTTCCCGCTCTGCTGCGGGCACATCAGCCTGTGTAATGGTGGGGCCAGTCCTGAGAAGGAACAATATATTGTTGCTGGAGAAATTCCTACCATTTGTTTTTGTATCTGCGTAGTGGCTTTCTTTCTCTGACTCACAAGAAGGAAGAAAAGGCAGGGCTGGTACAGTGAAAGCCCACTCTGAAATGAGTTAATGAAACATTCTTAGGATGCAGTGCTATGCATGTTTTTTAGACAGAAAGAAGTCCTACAACTCCCAGCATGTCCCACCGTGCTATACTGGGGGTCTGGGGGCATACATAGGATTGTGCCCTTAAAGATGCAAAAATTGCGGGTAGTTGTGCTGGTCCATTAGGGTGGAATCTAAATATAACATTAGGGTTATTACCTTTATTAGGACTAACTCAAAAACGTTTCAAAAGTAGTGAGCAAGCCTTAAAAGATGGCTGTAATCCGAAGCACATTGACCTAGGAGCAAATCCCACTGAATACGGGGGGGGGGGGGGCTTAGTTCCAAGTAAACCTACATAGATCAGGCTATGATCCGATGCAGTGTTAGGCAGGCCTAAACTCTCTGGTTTGAACTAGTTTGGGGTGGGGGAAGCGGCAATGTCTAAATCTGTACAGCCACCTTCTCCAACCTGCTCCCACCAGATGTTTTAGAGTACAACTTTCATCAGCCCCAGCCAGCATGGCCAATGGTCAGGAATGCTGAGAGTTGCACTCCTCAAAACATCTGGAAGGCACCAGGTTGGGGAAGGTTGCTGTATAGGATCGGGCTGCGCTCAGGTCAGATTGTGGCCGGTACCAATCAGACCTCCTCTGAGGCGGCAGCGGCTAGCCTGATATTAGCAATGCTATATTAGACGCATTATATGCAGGTACAGGAGGAGGAGCAACTCGGGCTCTCCTAGAACTGGCAAAAAATAGGTTCCAGGCCCAGCCCCCTGCTTGTTGTTTCTGAAGAAAAGACCCCAACGAAGACTCTTCCTTCCTCCCCCTCCTCCAGACAGAATTTCCCTCCACTTCGGAACCCCGCGCTTCCCTCCGAAAGGAGTTAGCCGGAAAACCCGGGAGAAAGGGGAGCGTAACCAGCGCGCCTCCTCGCCCTCAGAGAAACGGCTCCCGCTCCCACCCCGCTTGCTTCCTGTTGCCCAGACCGCATTTTGCTTGGCCCCGCCCGGGCTGCTTCCCTGGGCAACGCCGAGACGCTCTGGGCGGTTGGCATGGCGGCCAAGGAGAAAGATAAGGCGAGGGAGAAAGAGCGAGAAAGTATATCCGCGCAGGTAGGAGGCCCGCCGGCGACCCCAGCCTGCCTCACCGCCCCGTCCCCTGTCCTGGGGGCTTGACCCTCCCCAATCCCATCTTTATTCGCCTAACGCCTGTTGGAATATCATCTGCAGTACTAATATACACGCTTACCTGGCTGAGAGGCGGTCCCATTGAACTCAGTGGGGCTTACTTCCAAGTAGACAGGTATAGGCTTGCACTCTTAGTTTGGCTTCCGCTCCTCGGGGGACCTCTTGGGTCACATTAGGGATGCCCGAGCCCCCATTCCCAAAAAATAATGTCTTCTTTCCCTTCTAAGGACCTGGGGTGTGAGGCTCAAAAACCTCAATAATTATATAATTTTAAAGAACGTTTAATAACATTTTTACAAATAATGATAATTTAGCCATTTATCTGGGCAGTTAATAGCACATTAATTTAAGGCTACAATCCTATACACGCTTACTTAAATTCAGTGGGACTTCTTAGTAAGACACACACATGGGCTGTTTACAGGACACGACAGCCCACTATGGGTTATAATACTGCAGGGTGAGGCTGGGGTGTGTGCGGCCGCCATTTTGCTTACGTTGTGTTGTGCAAACCCGGAGAGCGTGGGTTATGTGAGGGTTAAACAACCCTCACATAACCCATGGTCTGTTTTAGGGTTATACAAGGGACCCATGCTCACCAGATTTGCACAACACAACAACCCCAAACGTGGGTTGGATATGCAATTCGGCACCCATCGTCGCCGCAGCTCCTACAACAAGCCATGGCGTGTTGTCTGAACAGGGTTACTAACACATGCTCTGTGAAAATTGCTGCTTCTATTCTTTTAGTGCAAACCTATGCATATCTACTCCTAAATAAGGTCCACTGAGTTCAATGAGGCTTATGGCCAGGTAAGTGTGCATAGGTTTGCAACCTTTGATGTGCATCCAACTCTTTAGCATTCAAATTCCTTTTCTTCTGTTTCGTTTGTTTTTAGTTTAGCATACAATTCTATACATACTTACCTGGGAGTAAGTCCCATTGGACTCAATGGGGCTTATTTCTGAGGAGACTTGATAGGATTGCACTGTAAGCTACCTCTTACATATAAATGTCACTTTTGTTCCCTATGGGGCACTGTAGCATTGTTCTGTATCATTGTTAAATAAACAAACATTTCTTAAAGTATAGAGCAGTACATTAAAAAAAAAATAGATCAAGAATATAATAACTTTAGCAAAACCTCCCAATCTTCCCAGTTGCCACCTGCCTCACCTCAGATGGGAGGCATATCTGGATGGGTACCTCTGAAGATGATTGAGTTCATGGGCACGTTAAGAACATAAGAAGAGCCCTGCTGGATCAGGCCATAGGCCTATCTGGTCCAGCATTCTGTTTCTGTTCCCACAGTGGTCAACCAGATGCCCCAATGGGAAGCCCACAAGCAGGACATAGGCACAATAGCATCTTCCCATTTGTGTTTCCCATTAATGTATTCAGAGGCATACTGCCTCTGATGCTGGAGGTAATATGTAGGTCGATGGGGGAATGCTTAGCATTTATGTGACACTTAAGCATGTTCAAAGCATTTCAGATATATTATCTTCTTGTAAACCTTGCAACAACCCTGCAAAGTACCATCAGTATTATTTATTTTTCATTATTACGTTTATATCCTGCCTTTTTTCCTCTTGCAAGGAACCCAAGGCAGCTTACATGGTCCTCCTCCTCTCCATTTTATCCTCACAATGAGGTAGGTTACATTGTAGATGTGGTTGCTGAGGTTGAGAGAGAGACGCTTGCCTAAGGCCACATAGTGCGTCCATGGCAGTGGCAAAATATGAATCTGGGACCTCCTGAATTGGAGCATATATACCTGCAGCTGGCATGGAGAGCACATAATGCAGGCCACATGTTGAAGCTAAGCAGGTATGAGCTGGGTCAGTGCTTGGATGGGTGACTGCCTGGGCTGCCCACATCTGTTCTCCTGCACTGAGCAGGGACTCGATGGCCTTATAGGCCTCTTCCAACTCTACTATTCCAAGATTCTATGATCCTTAGCATACCTAACTTGCAGAAATTCATCACATGAAGGTTTTCCCCATCACTTACTTGCTTTGTTGGTGAAAGTTCATCCATCATTGCATTTCTATGTGGGGAAAAGCTCCACCTATTGATTCTGACCGTTGTGTTGTGAAGCTATTAAAGCAAAGATTCCTATCCATTAAAAGAATAAAAAAGACAATCTTGGGATACTGAGTTGCTGTCATTTTTCCAAACAGGGTGCCTATATCTTTAATAGCTGCATAGCAGGCAGGAATTCAACATGACACTTCCTCAGTACAGTATCATGCTCAAGGGAAAAGGTTCATTGAATTATGGGTTGCCATTCAACTGTTAAGGACTCAGGAGCCCTGCTAGCAAAAGGATGACAACTATATATTTATTTATAAATTTACATATAACGTCATTTATATACCACCTTTTGGCTCTTGAAAGGGCCCCAAGGTGGTTTACAGAATTGACATTCCAATTAAACAAAGTTATAAAACCAGAGTATTTAAACAAGTCAACAAACAAGCCCACAAGCAGAGAGACATTAAATTAAATCAAGAGCCTGGTGAAATAAAAAGGTCATAACCACCTGCCTAAAAATCATCAATGGGGGGCAATTGAACTTGTTAAAATACAACAGGCTTTTATTTAACAATTTGCGGCGACCAGGAATTTCATGTAGGTGAGTGCATGGAACTCCATGTGCAGTGAAGTGAGCAGGCTGACAGAGGAGGGACGGATTGCTCTGTCTCTCCTTCACCAGCCCACTTGCCTTCTTTACTAGCTGCTGAAGAAGGAAAGCCCTTTCCTTCATACCCAGCATGGAAAATGCAGGTTTCTAGCCTCTTAGCATGTTAGTAATTTTTATTGTAGGCCAGTAGCTTTTGTGGGTTTATCTACAAGGCCAAAATAAAACATATACTGTTAAAATCTACACACATACACACACATCCTGTTCTGGTTTTATCTCAGCGACCAGCAGAACAGAAAAGCAATTTCTCTGCCATCTGACTCTTTCCCACTGTTATTATATTTAAGCCCTTCCCTAAGACACATTTATTCACCCTTACTTCTCCTGATTGATCAACTTTCCCTTTTACTTTGCTTTCCTCCTTGATGTGTTTTGTCTAACTTTAGATAGTAAACCTGCAGGCACAGCCTGTTCATATATATATATATATATATATATAGTGCCTAGTGACTTTAGGAGCTTCATAAATAAATGTTTAAATAAATATTTTTTAAAAGCAAGACAGTTTAACTCAGGTTTCACTCCTATGCACACTTAACTGGAATTAAGCCCCATTGAACTCTCACAAACTGACATGAGTAAATACACATAGGATCAGGCTGTCAGCCTTCTAAATCGTGGTATTTAAGGCTGCAATCCTATACACTCCTACGTGAGAGTAAAGCATGTATACTAGATTACACTATGCATCACCAAGCAGAAAATTTTGATCCAAAACATGGCTTTTAAGCAGCTCATTAGTATATCAGGGTTTTCTTGGTTGGTTTTTTAACAAAAATGTAACTATTAAAACATATTGATTTATAATTAGACAGAAACATAGGGCACTGCCGTATACTGAATCAGATCATTGGTTCATCTAACTTGTTATTTCCTACACTGACTGGCAGGGTTTCAGAAAGGAGTCTGTGGCCCGGTTCACACGATTCTGGTGAGGGAAATAAGCCATGGTGGCTTATTTCCCCTGCTGTGAGTGCCATGCTGGGGGGTTTGCATAAAAGCCACCGAGAACCCATGGGCTGTTTTAGGGTTCTAAAATGACCAACACGCATGACTTATTTCCCCCACTGTGATCATGCGAACTGGGCATTTCTCAGCCCTTCTTGGAGACATCAGGGATTGAACGTTGGACTTTCTACATCCAAAGCATGTGCTTTTTACCACTGAGTAAAAGCCCTTCCTTTTACTCTTTGTATTGTATATTATACCCATTTAGCGACTGAAGATATATAACTTAAATTCATTTCTCTGAGTGAATACAGCTTACTTTCAAGATTTTTCATCCTAATTGTATGCTTTTCACCAACTTCAGATGTGTCACTTAAAGCATTTTGGGGGCATTTCCCCTATTCTTCGTGTGCATGTGTTGTGTGAAACATAAAAATGAAGTTTTAAATGAACTAGTATCTGGTTTTTAAGTTGATTTATGGCCATACTGGAAGGTGGATTGACCATCGCATTTCAATCTTCCTGCATTTTGGGGTCACCTGTAAACAGATGTGTTATGTCTGAAATTCATTTTTCTTTCTCTGCCCATCATTTTTTCTCACAAGGTCATAGGGTGGTTTCCAATTGGTGTCCCTCAATTGACAGAAGGAATCCACCAGCAGAACTGGGTGGGGGACAATTTTGAGAAATTCCCCCTGCAGTTCCCTGCAGTACCTCCCACACTGTTCCGAAGGGTCCCCCAACCCTCTAGAGCAGATTGAGGCAGCTGCAGGGGTAGGGGGAAATCCTAACAATCACCCCCTTCCTTGTTCTGCTGATGGCTGCCTTCTGTTAGCAGAGAGACAGCAACTGAATACCACCCGTACAAATGTAGGAATGGTGTTTTTCACATTTTAACTTCTCCATCTATGGAAGTGCAACTCTTCCCTGATTTCTCCTTTTTTTCCCATGGCAGAAGGCCTCTGTCTCATTGTCATTTTTTCTCTCTCCCTCCCCCTTTGTGGTCTCTGGTGAAACTGACAAGGTCAGGGGAAAGCCCTACCAATTTTACAGAGGCTAATATCTTTCACTCCCTGTCTCTGGACTTAAGTGAAACTAACAAGGCGGGAGAAAGCATGACTATTTGTGTTAATTAAAATATTACTGCAGCGGCATGTATCCCAGGGACTAAGGGAGAAACTAAGCCATGGCAAGCCGTCGAGCAGACGGTCATCTGTTGGGAGTAACGGACAAGCCACCCACCCACTGTAGCTTATTCTCAGGGTGGTTTAGCATGACGTATGAACTCTTCCTGTGTCTTCTCAAATGTGCCCAGCATTCCCCTACAGCTGTGCATTGTAGGGGAAGATTGGTAATGATGGGAAAGCAGTATTTCAAGTAGTTGTCTGCTACTCCTCATCTTCTTATTGAGGAATGCCTGACAAGCTTCTGAGGGACCCCAGGGTTCCTAAGAGCAGTGTTCTAGCTAAACCAAAAATACATTGGTGGCTTCCTTTAACAAAAAGTTAGGAAACTGTGGTTTAAAGAAGGTATTGAAAAATGACAGCAGGAAGTTATGTAGCTATATATATTTTAAAGCACAGTCTTGGGAAGCTTTCAGGGCAGAACACTGATTTAAAACCCAGAGACAGTTACAAAGAATTTTAGAATCAAATTTGTTCATAAAATAAAAGTACTGTACAGCAAACATAGGGCATGAAGAGTTAATGGTCTTCAGATGATCTAAAGTGCATTACTTCTGATTGTACAAGGATCAATAGCGTAATTTATTTGGACATAGTTAAGAGAAGTGGTTATATTTGTTTGCATTTAGATGCTTCCTTTTGTCACAGATACAACTGGTCAATACATTTGTGTTACCTAGGTTTTGGAATTGTGATCTAGAAAAATGTAATTTGCAGTTATAGTACAAAGGCTGGCTCTGTTGTTAGAGAAAGTCTATGCATACAGGCCTGTGGCTCATGCTGGCTCAGCTTGTCTGAGTGTGGAAAGCTAAGCAGGGTCAGGCCTGGTTATTACTTGGATGGGAGACCCCTCCTCTAGTTTCCTGCATTGAGCAGGGGGTTGGACTCAATAGCCTGGTAGGCTCCTTCCAACTCTATGATCTATGAAATCTATGAATGCACATTTTTGGTGAACCACAAGGCTCTTGTTCAAAAAGTGACGGCAGAGCATCACATCAAAGTGGGAGAGTGAAGCAATTTTGTGAATCTACCTTAATGGCATATCTGCACTAGTTGTTTTTCCTGGATTTTCTGCAGTCCACCAGGTTTCTGATATGCCTGCTATATATCTACCGTATGTTCTCCCTTAGCACCATGCAGTTCCATTCCCTAATCTTGGCTTGGAGGTTTCTAGTATTAGCATATAAACATCTGTACATTGTGTTCCTCTCCAAATGGCCTTTTCATGTGCAATTTCTCTTACAAATCTTTGGTCTCTTTAAACAGCTGTCATGTCTTTCTGTATGTCCATTGCCAACTCCTACTCTGTCTGTCCCCATCCCGCTTTGGTGGCTAGAAATATTTTCACCATCATGTCTAAGGGACGGGTTTTCTCAGTTCAGGTGCTCCACAGCTCCTGTCAGCTTTCCCCCAGAAGTAAGTTTAAAAGCTACTCGGCAACCTTTTTGCTGTTAAGCACCAATAGTCCAGTTAACGACCAGAGTCAAGGAAGCTGTAAAAGGCAAGGTTCCCTTTAAAAAGTAGAAGTCTTGCTTAAATAAGGGAACTAAACAGCATCACATATTCTGGCAACAAGGCAAGTGAAAAATGAATGTGGGGGGTGGGGTAAGTGTGTTGCTAAAAACAAATGATAAAACATTTGTTTAAACACATCAGAATCTGGAAACTAGCCAGGTAGGTAATTGAATTGTTAGATGACATAGGTGTGGAAGGATTACTGGAAAAGGATAGGTAGATTTTCAAGGAAGAAGTCTTCACTGTGGAAAATTTTGAATAGATACTCATGCCTGAACCACCTTTTTCAAAACGGATGTCTGAAAACTAAGTCAAAGAGCTACCGGTAATTAACAAAGCAAAAATTAACATGTGTCTGAATCTAAATGACATACACCTGAGAATTCTTAAAAGTTAAATTGTTTATACTCTAATAAAAAAAATATGAAATTTGAACTAAAATTGGCCTCCTTATCTGGGATTGGAATGTAGCTAATGTAACCACATTTTAAAGCAGGCAATGTGGGTAGGACCCTGAAATTGCAGGCCCGGTATTCTAACGTCTCTTCCATGTACATTGATGGAAAGTAGTGTTACAGACAGAGTTAAACATATGAAACAACAAGCTTTACTGAGGAAGAACTGACTTGGTTCCTGCAAAGGGAAGTCTTGCCTCACCAAACTTTGGGGGTTCTTTGACAGCGTCAACAAACAAGTAGATAGGAGTGATCCAGCAGACATTATATATCTGAACTTCCTAAAGCTTTTGACAGAGTTCCTCACCAAAGGCTCCTGAGTAAATTTAGCAGTCATGGGATAAAAGAACAGGTTATCTTATGGTTTGGTAACTGGTTAACAAGAAGCAGAGGCTTGGACTATACAGACAGTTCTCACAATGGAGGGCAGTAAGCTGTTGGGTTCCTCAACTGTACTGGGGCTGTATTGCTATCTGGGACTGTATTGGGGCTGGTGTATTGTTGTATTGGGACTGGCGCTATTTGTTCATGAATGATCAGGCGAAGCAGTGAGATAGCCAGGTTTGCAGATGACACCGATTAGTGACAGCCCAAGCTCCTAAAGGATCTCTCCAGACTGGGTGAAAGGGCAATAAAACTGCAAATGAAATTCAAATGTTAAATGTAATGTGATGTGCACTGGGGCAATAGATCCCAACTTCACAGGTACATTGACTCTGAACTGATGTTGATGAACCAGGAAAGAGATCTTGGGGTTGTGGTGGATAGCTCAATCTTAAAAACATTAACTCAGTGTGTGATCACAGTGATAAAAGGCAAACCACATGGCAGAGATTATTAGGAAAGAGACTGAAAAATAAGACAGCCAGTATCATAACACCTGTATACATCAATGGTACAGCTTCATCTGGAATACTGTATATAATTCTGGTTGCCCCATCTCAAAAAGAGCTGGAAAAGGTAAGAAAAGAGCAATTGAAATGATCAAGAGGCTGGAGCTGGTAATATGAAAATATCTGGGACTTTTTGTTTAGAAAAAAATATGACATATGAATATGATAGAAGTTTATAAAAATCATGCATAAAGTAGATAGAAAAATAACTTTCTCCCTTCCTCTTCACACTAGAACTCTGGATCATACAATGAAATTGATGGGTGGTAGATTCAGCTCAGGCAAAAAAGTTCTTTATACAACACTTAGGCCAGGTTTGGGCAACTTGTGGCCCTCCAAATATTTTTGCCTAGAACTCCCATCATACCTCACCATTGGCTATGCTGGCTAAGGCTGATGGGAGTTGTAGGCCAAAACATCTGGGGGAACCACAAGTTGCTCAACCTCACTTAGGCTGTGATCCTGTACTACCCTACTTGGGAGTAAGACCCATTGAACTCAATGGGACTTTTAAGTAGTTATGTCTAGGATTGCACTTGTGGAATTCACTGCCACAAGATATGGTGATGGCCACTGGCTTAAATGGCTTTAAAGGGGGATTAGTCAATTTCATGGCAGATAGAATATTATAATCATAGTGTTGGAAGGTCATCTAGTCCAACCCCCTGCTCAGTGCAGGAATCTTACAACTACAGCATCCCTGACAGATGACTTTTCAGCCTCTGCTTAAATTCCTCCAGCGAAGGAGAGCCCCCCACTGCCTAAGGCAGACTGTTCCACTATCAAACAGCTCTTACCGTTAAGAAGTTTCTCCTAATGTTTAGTTGACATCTGCACTTTCCACCCACTGGTTCTAGTCCTGCCCTCTGGAGTGACAGAGAACAAAGTGGCTTATGCTGGCTCAGCTTGTCTGAGTGTGGAAAGCTAAGTAGGGTCAAGCCTGGTTATTACTTGGATGGGAGACCTCTCCTTTAGTTTCCTGCATTGAGCAGGGGGTTGGACTCGATAGCCTTGTAGGCTCCTTCCAACTCTATGATCTATGAAATCTATGAAAAGTCTCCTCCCTCATCTACGTGAAAACCCTTCAGATATTTGGAGCCATGATAGATAAATGGCACCTCTGTACCTCTGAATGTCAGTTCCTGGGGTGGGGAAACAAATGGTGGGGGAAGGCCTTTCCTTCATGCTTTGCTTGTGGGCTTCCTGTAAGCATCTGGCCAGCCACTGCTAGATACAAGGGGCTGGACTTTACGTATGTTAGGCTAAGTATGCTGTCATAAGAAATGTTGCTGTCAAGGGCCCTAAAGCCTCATAATCCAAAATATGGTAGTTGCCTTGATCCAGCAATTGCTTATGAACATGGATCATCTCCTCCACTGAAATGAATGGGAATTTCTGTGTATGGAAGAGGTGGGCTTTCAAATTTGAGTGTATGTGGATCTCTCTGGGGAAATCATCTATAATTGAAAATCACTAGAGGTAATGGTTTTTGGATGTACATCCAATGTCAACAATTTGGCTTTTCACTTTTTTTGTTTGTTAATCAGACATGAATTAGTAATAGTGGTGCTTGATGTTCAGTACAACTTAAGTTATATATGCGCATTCCATAAATTGATAATTTATATAGTTCAGCAGAGTGATTTACAAGAAAGGCTTTCTTTTTCTTTTCTTTTTTAATTGCTTGTAATTCTACTGGGGGAGGGGAAAATGTCTTCCTCCTCATATTGACTTTGTCTTGTAGGACATGACATTTCTATTTTGAGTGGGACTGTAAATCAACACAGCTATTCTTGGTGAGCTTCCTTGTTTAAGAAATAGAACAGCTCAAAAATAGATGCTATTGAATTTTAGCTACCTGGTGATAACATGGATAATTCAAGGCTTTCAGAAATAAATGTATATTTAGAAACAGTGAACCTGTTTGCTATTACACTATTTCGGTTATGTGTAGGGCATATTTTGGACCTGATATACTTGATAGCTGTTATAACTATGAAAGTTACATAAAAAATAACTGATGTGGAATCTGGTACATAAAGATCATCCAGCCACATAAATACTTGCTCCAACCAGTACTTCCTTTTGAAGAGAGATCAGTTTCCTCCTTGGGTATATTGCCTGATTTGTCATAGGAAAATTTGATGGATCTGTGCATTTGATGGATCCAGATGTGGATCTGGTAGGCCAGGACATTAAATATTCTGTGAATAGAGTTCACAGCAAGTTGTTTTGTTTGTTTTTTGTGGGGGTGGGATTACTCACTGAAAATATTTTAATGGTTCTCATCAGGGGAAAAGAAAAGGTGGAGGAAGAAAGGAAATAAGGGGAGACAACTATTAAGAGTTGAGTGGGTTGCTGCTCCAGCATTGGTAGAAACCTCTGGATGTTCACCATTGCCCTCTGTTTTCATTACGGTTTTGGTGAACTACCTGAATGTGTACTAAGGACCACTGGTAGTATCTGGACCATAGTATAATAATAATAATTGGTTTAGAGTTTCAGACCTAGATTAATGTGTAGTACAGGGGCGGGGGATCTTTTTTTCTGTGAAGGACATCATTCCCTCCAGAGCAGTGTTCTCCGACCTTGGGTCCCCAGCTGTTTTTGGCCTACAACTTCCAGCATGCATGC
The DNA here is from genome assembly GCA_021292165.1 of Shinisaurus crocodilurus. NCBI lineage: Eukaryota > Metazoa > Chordata > Lepidosauria > Squamata > Shinisauridae > Shinisaurus > Shinisaurus crocodilurus. Next base: position 115,403,263 of record CM037878.1, on the reverse strand, counting down.
TGGGAGTTGTAGGCCAAAAACATCTGGGGACCCAAGGTCGGAGAACACTGCTCCAGAGTAATCTGTTGGAGACACATGCTGGCAGTGCGTGAGGCTAAAGCCAAAAGTAGATGGAGCCACCCCTTCTCTCTCTTTCTCATACTCCCCACACTCCCGTCTTCTCCACCCAGTGAACTGCCAAGGGAGGGACAGATCACTCTTGATAAAATTGCTTGCCTGCTGAGCGCTTCTGAAATTAGGGCCACATGAAATTAGGTTGAGGGTTGCATGTAGCCCTAGCCTGGAGATTGCTCACCCCTGGTCTAGTAGGAGCTGGAATTTCTGTGTTGCAGTATTGCACTCTCTAAGAAATACTTCATTTGCAAATGTAAGACAAATTAATTTCCCCTTATCTGCCTATTATTCCTCATGTCTCAAATCAGCTAAATTGGTGTTGGCAGCAGCCATTGTTTCTCTTTACGCACTGATTTAAAAAGATCCTTGAGATGAAATATGTGTTGTGTGTGTGAATGCTATTGTAATGTAACATATTGTTTTGCTCCAGGAAGAAGACAAAATTATTAAAGATGAAGAGGCAATGGCTTGGAAGTTTCTTTCCCTCACTGAGGTGTCCATTCTGTTGGAACAAGATATAGCAGGAGTTCAAAAGTAAATCTGTTGAACTTATCCCTAAATATACAGTAATGCCTCGGATTACGAGTAACCCGGTTTACGAGTTTCTCGTAAGACGAGGAAAAATTTGGCATAAATTTACATTTGAAAGACGAGCAAGTCTCGCAACATGAGCCGCTGCTGCCGCATGTGGCTCCTGTTGCGAGATGTCTTTCAAATGTAAATTTATGCTAGAAACGCGAGGCGCCAGCTGCGGCCGCCACCTCGTGCTGCTGCACTGGCTGGCCGAGCTTCCATGGAGGCCAAGCGCAGAGCGAGCGGCCGCAGCGCGTCTCCACGTGCCTCCCTGCCAGGGAGCCGGCAAACCTTTCCCGGCTCCCTGGCAGGGAGACGCGTGGAGCTGCTCCCACCTCTCCCTCCTTTTGCAAGCGGCGGCTGCAGCGTCTCCCTCCGTTTGCAAGCGGCGGCCGCGGCTCCATGCATCTCCCTCCATGCATCTCCCTGCAACGCAACGCACGTCACTTGACGGGGCCGGATGTTACGCGACAGGACCGCCGCCGCTTGCAAAGGGAGGGAGACGCTGCAGCCGCTGCTTGCAAAGGTAGGGAGAGGCGGGGGCGGCTCCACGCGGCTCCCTGGCAGGGAGATGCATGGAGCCACGGTCGCCGCTTGCAAAGGGAGGGAGATGCTGCAGCTGCCACTTGCAAAGGTAGGGAGAGGTGGGAGCGATTCCACGCGTCTCCCTGCCAGGGAGCCGGCAAAGCTTTGCCGGCTCCCTGGCAGGGAGATGCGTGGAGACATGCTGCGGCCGCTCGCTCTGCGGGTGCCTCGCGCTGCCATGCCGCTTCCCTGCCTGGGAGCTGGCATGGCAGCGTGCGAGGTGCGAGGGGAGCCCGGGAGCCAGCACATCAAAGTGAGTTTCCCCATTAATAATAATAATAATAATAATAATAATAATAAATTTTATTTCTTACCCGCCTCTCCGTCTAGATGGAGGCGGGGAACAACAAAAATATAAAATACACAATACATACTATTAAAACATCTTAAAACATATTAAAAACATCATAAACAACATCATTAAAACATCATTAAAACATCATTAAAATATCGTAAAAACATCTTAAAGGCAACCTAAAATTCCGCCGGATAGGCCTGCCGGAAGAGATCAGTCTTTATGGCTTTTTTAAATTCCAAAAGACTGGTGAGCTGACGAATCTCCTCCGGCAGGCCATTCCATAATCTGGGAGCAGCAGAAGAAAAGGTCCTCTGGGTAGTACCCGTCAGCCTAGTTTTGGCTGACTGAAGTAAATTCTTCCCAGAGGACCTGAGTGTGCGGGGTGGATTGTATGGGAGAAGGCGATCCCGTAGGTAGCCTGGATCCAAACCATGTAGGGCTTTAAAGGTAATAACCAACACTTTATACTTCGCCCGGAAACTAAAAGGGAGCCGGCAAAGCAGTGATTAAATGGTTGTGGAACGAATCATCTGGGTTCCCATTATTTCTAATGGGGAAACTCGCTTTGATGTACGAGTACTTTGGATTACGAGCATGGCTCCGGAACGGATTATGCTCGTAATCCAAGGTATTACTGTAGATAGATTAGGGAGGCTGGTGTGACTCTGCTTTCAGCGGGGCTCCTAATCCACTGCAGGTTTTATTTGGAGCTTTGTAGGAGCTATCCACAGGGCTGAACTGCATCCCCAAAATAGGTTTGCCACCACCATGGAGCACCATGGATAGCCCGTATAAACTCCAGATAAAAGCTGCAATGGATTAGGAGCCCCACCAAAATAGGTGTCACCTCTTGTTAGTTTCCTGTGTTGAGATAATGGACTGCGTAGATTATATCAATTCTCGCTAGATTTTTTCAAAAGGTGTACAAACAGAATCCTGTCCTTATTTAGGATACTTTGAACCACTGCAGAATCCCTGTACTCTTCTTCCTTGTGTTTGTCATTGTAAGAGAATTTATCTGATGTTAGTCCCCTTATGGATTTATTTAAGAGGATTGTACAAATTTAAACTGAGTTACTTAATGTTCTTAATTTATGTCCTGCCCTTCCAAAGCTCAGGGCAGCTAACAACATAGCATTGTTACAATAATTAATTAAAACTTACTTGTACTAAATTAGGCCTGAGTCTGTGGTGCAGTTCTTACATAGCCATGTTCCCAGGAATCGTGTGGTAGTGCTTTTAGTCAGGTCACAAAGTCTGTCTGTTTAACCTGCTGTTTTAGAAGTAGTGGGGGGAGCTTGATTGTTATAATTAAGTGTTCTAATGTGGTTTTATGGTCCAGTTTTGCATAATCACAATTTTTAACCACAGAAGTTTGGAAGAGTTTCTAAATTTGAAACAACGCCTGACATCTTTGAAAGAAGCTGTGTTACTGGATTATTACATCTCAGGATTTTGGTGGGCTAAAGCATTAGAATTCACACCTGTGCAAGTTGGAGGATTTCTGACTCTGTTAAATTTGCTGATGGAGAACCTTGACAGTAAGTTTTGTTGCATTTTACATTTTAAGAATTTAAGTTTCCCATTTGAGCATTTATAAAGTGATTTCTTTTTTGCTAAAATAAATGCTTTTCAAACCTGTTTTTATTTCTGAGCATCCCACACCTCCATGGGTTGTACATTGTATTCTAGCTAGAACTCACAATTATTTAGAGGACATGATATTATAGCTAAGTGGATTGAAGTGAAGTCTGAGAGCCAGAGATTTAAATGCAGTGTCATGTAGGCTTGGCCACCGTTTCCTGTTGTTAAAAACTTTCTGCACACCCTGTTGCTACTGATATACAGTTCATTTTTTGTAATGCTATTCTTTGAAAGCTGACCTACAACTATGATTCATTTTCTTTATATACAGATGAGATAATGGCCATGATCCAAAAATCCTCTTCCCCATGTGGAAACTGATTGTCTCACATGAAATTTTCTTCCTTGATAATTTCATTGATTTAAGTGAGAGAGTTAAGCATGTGGTTAAAAAAAATTCTGTTGAAATGAGTTGGAATTTGACTACATCATATCCTTTGTGAGAGGAAAATCTAGCCATATTAAGAAAACCTGGTGCTGTTGGCAGAATCCATTTCATACGGTCACTTACACAAGGGCCTGTACATCTGCACATGGAATTACACACGTCTATTATTTTCTTTCGCCTTGAGGCATTCTGGATTTTAGCCACAGTGTTTCTGGCATGTATTTCAATAAGATCAGCTAGACTGGGATGAGCAGAAGGTAGCCCATGGTTCACTGGTGGACTACTGGCCACCTAGTACATGCTGGTTGCTACGAATGCCGGGGTGGATAAAACCTGATCCAGCAAGTGGCATCTTAAGCAAGAGCAGCTACATTCAGACATATTGCAAAACCATGGTTTGTTTAGCTAAATGATTGTTTTAATGTCTGAACCTGAAGTACAAACAAACTGTGGGTTGTTTGTGGCTAACAAACCAGATCTGAAACCATAGGTTGAAGCTAATTTGCAAACAACAGTTTGTGCTAACTGGTTTGATGTTATGTTGTCGGAATTCACAGACCTCGGACAAACCACAGTTAGGTCCATCACTTTGTCTTAAGAGGTCACTGCACCAGAGAGACAGAAGTGAACTTGCGAAGTGGAGTGCTGAGCAGATGGAAAATGAAAGCAGGCAGAAGTTCTAAAGCATGGTTTGCTTGTTGTACATCTGAAAGCTCAAACTATGACGTGGATTCTTGAATTATGGTTGGGGAAAACCATAGTTCTATGTTACATGATATGTTACCCCCATGATATACTCAGGATCAGTTAACACAGATTAATTATGCCTTCACTGTTAGTACAGCATGAGTATTGCACTCTTGCTTTGGAAATGTCAAACACGTTGTTTGGCCAGCGGGATTCTAACAAAACAAAAACCACACAAAACTGAAATCATCCTACCCTTGACAAAGACAGCTTGGCACCACATCACGGTGAAAACTGATCGTTTTCTTGAGGAGTTGGAAGATTATCGCTCTCAAATATGAAGAAATTTGCCACAGGGAACAAAATGGACTCTGGCACTGGAAATGAACATCTGAAAAGACTGCACCATTTTAGGGTTTATGATAGCTTTTATGTTCTCTAGGGAAGCCAAAATGAAAATATGGAAGGAATGTCAGAATCACTTTGGTGCATTTTTCTTTTTAACTGGTTATTTGGATAATATATAAAATTAGCCATATTTATAAAATCAAAATTGTATGAGCAATAAGAGAAGATGTGATGTGGATATAATCCATCATATACTAATAATCATTTTATTAACCATGAGGGGCTATAACTTTTTTTTTAAATGGATGCTAGAATTTGCAGAATTCTAACATAATTCACAAGTTGGGACGGAGAGTTTTGAGAGTCTCCAGTTGCTCACTCCTGCTCTATACACTGTAAATACCACAACCTATTCTGGGAGAACACTTATTTATTTAAAAAAAAAAAATAAATTATCAAAATATCCATCTCACATTTTTCCTTTCTGAATATTCATCAATACATAATTTATAAATAAATGGATGTTCTTATATAATAAATATATGTTAATATTCCATTAAATACAATTGGTTAAATTGTGGCTTATTTTCCATGCTTAATTTAAAAATCTTCCAAGTGTCTTAAAACAGGTGTGGTTAACTCTTTTTTCTGGTTTGCATTGCAGCCCAACATATGACACTGCAAGAGAACATCCAAGAACTTGGAAGTGCAATGGCTGGAATTGGGCGGTGTCATTCAGAGAAAAGTGGTGGGTTTGAGTTCTTCACTGTAGACCAAGCCAAGGCTATACTCAGTTATTTGAAGATCAGGTATTAATCTTAGACCTTCATTCTAAAGAAGCACTGTGATAGGTGTGCCATTAAATGCTTGCCATATTCAGACTCTGGCCACAGTTATCAGTAGACAAATTTCGAAAGACTGATGCCAACAGACCTTCCATCTGCACCATGTTTAAGGGCTACAAGGAGGAGGACAAAAGGGCAACGAGGGTTTGTGTATGTTGCTTTCCTTGTTTCATGCATTGGGTTAGACTGGGATTCTTGACATTTGTGGTAGTAAGCCTCCCTGAATCAACACTCTGAGCCTCCTTGCTGTTCACAAATTAAAAAGTGAAGACCAGGAGCTCATCTAGCAGCATTAATTCTCCTAATTCGAGAGTTCTGTGCAAATATGGCTTCAAGGGTTTGGAGCCTGGAGCTATAATTCAATTAAAGAAATCTTAACCAATGAATCATTATTTATTATGTTATTATTATTAACACTTATATACTGCCTTATCTGCTAAAAAGCCATCAAGGCAGTGTACAACAATTTAAAACAATAAAAGCCTACAACAATAATTAATTTTGCACATGCATTACATCAATATTCTTCCTTTTTTTAAATTGAGTGATCCCGCTTGGGTGTTGCAGCCCTCTCCACACTGTGAAATCAAATGCCTTCAATATTTGCATGGAGGGAAGAATTCATCTTTAGTGTCTCCAGACAGCTACTATTCAGAGGTATCCTGGTGTTGGTGTGTGGCCACTAATACAAATTCATTAAAAAATGCCTTGCTGGGGTGCAACAAAACCAGATGCTTCCCAGAAGCTCACCAGCAGAACAGGATGGCAACAGTCCCTCCCTGGTATTTGGAAGGATACTGCCTTTGAACATGGAGGTTCCAGTTAGGTATCAAATAGTAAAAATGCACCAAAACAGTGAGTTTCTTGTAACCACAGACTTGAAGAATGCATTTTTCAATCCAGAAACCAGGACAAAAGCCAAATTCTGAGAGAAAAAAGGTGCCTCCCCCCCCCCCATGAGGGAGACCTCAGATTAAGAGAGGAGGAGGATTCAACCGCAGCCTGCATCTTTCCTCTCTGTGTGGGTTGCCTATTTGTTGGCCAACCTGCAGGAAATTCCACAGTAGTTCTCTCGGTTCGACATGCCACTGCTGTATCTCTAAAAACAAGGTGGCTGGGGGGTCACAATGAGGGTTGTTTCCCACTTTCTGTGCCTTCTCTATCCAGTTGGGCCCACTGGTGATGCCTGAATTGGGGGACCCTTTCAACTATCTCCCTCCCCCCCCCCCAGCATTCTGCAGCATTGGACAGCTGGGTCTAGGAGCCACTATTTAAATTTCCCACAATGCCCTGGACTGACCCTATGTTGGAGCATTGCGAGAAGTTAAAATGGGGGCTCCTGGATCCAACTGCCTGATGCTGAAAAGAACACCAGAAAAAAATATCAGCCCTGGCCACTGCCCAAGGGTGTCACATGTCACATGCCAGTGCCACACTTGTGCACCTCCTCCGTATATATTTTCAGTGATGGATCTGCAGTCTTCTTGTCCGTGGAATGAATATTCAGTTTTTCAGTTCTTACATCTGTTTTTCTGGTGGAGGAAGTTTCCTTTTAAATCTCTGAGAAATGTAATAAAAATGAGGAGAAGTACCTAAGTACAGTGGCACAAACCATGCAGAAACTCTGATGATGCCTTTGAGTTTGGTAAAAGATGACAGTGTTGGTAGGTTGGGGTGGGTTGTGTGTTTTTTTCTTTCATCTTATCTCCTGAGGCGAGTGCAGGCATCAACATATCACTTGACATTTTCTTTCAGGAAATAGTTAAGCTAGGAAAATATGTCGGCATTAATCACTTTCAGAACTTGCAAGGTGTCATAAAAAGCCCTACCCTGTAGCTTCAGTCACATCTGTAATCATTTGTCGTGTCATGCCAAAAATCAAACCATCAGGAGCAGCAGAAACAAATGCTAAACGTATTCCATTGTGTCATTAAAAAAAGGAAATCTGTACTATTTAGGAGGAGAAATACACATGTTGCACAAGCTACATAACTGGATAGAAATGTGGCCAGATTAAGTTCAGTGGGAGCCAGGACAATAATAATTTTACACACACACACACAATCTCCTCCCATCCCCAAGATCCAAAAGGCTGGATCCAACTACACAAACACAGCAGGACTTGGATATGAGATAAATGATCACAGTTATGCTAAGGCATTTCTGACATGTTGCATTTTTTAAAAACTAAGGAGTATTCAGTTTATAGATTTCCTAATGTAGAGGTTCTCAATCTTTTTTTTTTAACTAAAATTTTGTTTATATTCCTACTATATCCCACCTTTCCTCTGAGGAGATCGAGGTGGCATGTATAGTTCTCTTCCACCATTTCATCGTTGCAACAACCCTGTGAGGTAGGTCAGGCTGAGAAATAGTGACTGGACTAAGGTCACCTAGTGAGTGTCATGGCTGAGTGGAGACTTGAACCTAAGTCTCCCCTATGCTAGTTCAACACTAACCACTATAGGACTTCTTTCTCTTTAGAACTCTGTCAGCTCCATTCCGTGACCTAGAAGTATGAGCTATTTGTACCTGCCCTGCACTAACCCTAACTCACTACTCTTTTCTAACAGCCCAGCAGACTTATCTGCAAGTCTCACGTGAGGGAAAGTGTCTTCTGATGAGTCTTGAAAAAGAAAAAGGGGAGGAGGGGACCCATCAGGTGCTAGGAAACCCATATTATTGAAATAAGCTTATCACTTTTTGGATATGAAAACCTTCAGGGCCAATGTTCTTTATCTAATTCTTCTCCAGAAGGGACATCACTCTGTGCCATGGGAAGCTGCCCCCCAAGAAGAATCTTACAGCCAAAATGTGTTCAGTTTGTTTCAATATAAACTGGGTTTCTTGGCACCTCCTCCCTTATTTTTCTGCTTGTTGGTGCTCTCTTCCATATTTTCGCGTCTTCAGAGTCCTGGCAAACAATTTGAGAATCATTTTGTTAACAGGCTTCAGTCAAAGCAATTAATGCTGCCTTACCATTTCTTGTTCTGAAAAATGGATTAGGGAGAAACATGAGGATAGTCATATCCAACAGGGCTGAATTTGGACCCAAGTTATTTGCACTCTATTTGGGGAAGCCTAGATGCTGGGGAACAGTTTTCAAGATTTCTAGCTACAGCTAATGACTTCTTGGTTGGTCACTGTAGCAGAAGTGGTTTCCTTCCAGCTGCGGAGTCGCCATGGTGGCTTGCTTTGATCATGTGAACTGGGTCTCGCCCAGAGATAGCAGGGATAAGAATTGCAAAAATTCACTGTGGCTGCTGCGTTGCTTTCATCAGTACCTCCAAGCGAGAGAGAGTTGTTCTCTAATTGGTCATGCTCCTGCTGCAACTACTTTTATACCCTCTGATGTCATAATGTTTTCATGTTGCTATGGTCAAAACTGGTGTAACCTTTTTTAGCATTGTGTTTTACCAGAATATTAGTAGGAGAGTAAGTCTTCTACTAATATCATAGGGACTATGATAAAAAGCAATCTGTTTGGATAAGCATTTGTACCATTTGATCATTGAGAAAAATCATATAGCCAAATATTTTTAAAAACAGTGAAAGCAAGGTATATTTAATGTATTTCATTTCAGAATTCATTTTTTTCTTTAGCAGTGTCCCCCCCTTTTTTTTTGTCTGACAGCTTATTCCAACATTATACACTATATGAGTATCTTTTCCACAGTCCCAGGGAAGAACTTGTGATTGGAGATGAGGTAAGTAATTTATATGACTGGAACTGATTAAGTGGAATATTTTAATGCATGTTCTCTGGCATCTGTTTTCTATAGCTCAAAGCAACTTTGTGTCAAAACTGCTCAAGTGTTAACAGCACAGAATAGCAGATGAAAGAATAGAAGAAAAATACAGTAATGCCTGTCTCCTCAGGAATTTGAAATTTAGAAGAACAAATATGCCATTGTTGGTTAGACTTCTGGCTGTATTGTCAAAAATATATTTGTTGACAACATTTATAAGGGCAATGTGTGGAATTCTAGGTATAACTGCAGCTAAAGAGGAGAGGGGCTGGTCTACAGAGGTTTGAAACTACTGTGTATTACTCCCATGGCTGTTCTGCTTTATTTTGTTTCTGACCCAGTGTTTATAGCAGCGCTGTTGAACGAAAATGGGTTGGAAAGCCAAACTCCCACCCAGTAGATGTCCTGGGGCCCACTCCCATTACTTTTTCACTGATAAATCACACTGGGGAAGGGGGTCAGTAGTAGTGGTGGTGGTTAATTTATAGAAGTACCCCTCACCAACCAGTTCTAGTGGTGCACACTTCCACATCTTGTCTGAGCTGCCTGCTCACCTTTCTCAGGCATATGCATCCCTCTTGCAACTGCAACTCCCCACCCTCGTCCCCACAGCATAGGCTATTGCTTGCCCTCCAAAATCCTCTCGCATGCCAAAGTCGTTGCCTCGTGCTCCTGCCAGCCATCCCTGTCCTCCCAGGTTTACTCCTGCTCTGGCCACAAGCTGCTATCACCACCCAATCTGCACCCTTCTGCCTTTGCTTACAACTGCTGGCAAACTTTGAATTCCACACTCCTTGACACCTGCATTGCTAATCTGTAAATGGAACGGGGGAGAAACTGAAAATGTGGCATGCACTCACAGCCATCCCGTTGCCCTGTTAAGGCATCCTTCATGTTCAGTACCGCCCAGATTAGAAGTACATCCAATTACACATGAGCCACATGTGTAGCTGGATTCCACTGAAATAAACGGGGCTTCCTGCCAAGTACATGAACTTCAGATTGCAGTATAACTGGCAAACTCCTAATATTGTAAGCTGCTGTTGTAATATGGAAACCATTTCATGTTTTTGATTATTTTACTACTCTTCTCTGTACTTCTGTCCATCATATTATCTCCTTTCTTAGGTGAAGATGATCACAGTATTCAAGGCGTTTGGGCACAGCTGGGATTGATATAGTGATATATTTTTCATATTTTATAAGAGTTATAACCATTCTGCTTACCTTTCTGTGTCTTATGTTGATTACAAATGCATTTATTTAAAACTTTGTGTGTTAAAGTTTATTCTTAAGATTACTTTTTCTATTTATTCTATTTATCTATTCCTAAAATTACTTTTTCTAATGTAATATACTCCAGACATACAAGGTTAGACCTGGTTCAAATGAAACGGGAAATCATGGTTTCCTGCTATGTATATGAGCCTGCTTGATCTTTGGGGTCATGCGCTCCCCTGTCCCCTCTCCTCCTCCTTCATGTACTACAGGAGGAGATTGAAGTATCTGCTTTATGATATTAAACTAACCACAATTTCCCAAGATGTCCAAATTCGGGGAGCTGTGGTTTGTTTCACTAGTGAGGACAAACCATGGTTTCAGATCCTGGCTTGTCCTCAAACCAGAGCTTAAACAAACACAGTTCCCCCAGGTTTAGATGTCACTGGGAACTATGGTCACTTTAAAACTGGAAGCAGAAGCTTTCAGTCTCCTCCTGGCATGCAGAAGGGGAGGACTGGGGAAGAGAGAGTGAAAAAGTTCAAGGCTTATGCAAGCTTGTTCATATAGCGAGAAAACATGGTTTCCCATTATTTCTTAACTGGGCTACTGAGTAATAACTTCCACTTTATAACAATTGCTCATTTGCGCATAACTTATTTGGGGGAAAGGTGCTCATTTTTTCTATGACTTTTTGTAACTTCACCCTGTTTTGGCTTTAATTACCTTGAAGAATTTGGTGCAGAAAAGTTCATCAGAAATGTCTAGCATTGCATATTCAGACTTTTTCTACAATCTTGAGGGAAAGTTTATTTATTTATTTATTACATTTTTACCCCGCCTTTTTTCCTGCAAGGAACCCAAGATGACTTACATAATCCTCCTCCTCCTCCTCTCCATTTTATCCTCACAACAACCCTGTGAGGTAGGTTAGGCTGAGAGTCAGTGACTGGCCCAAAATCACCCAGTAAGCTTCATGGCTGAGCGGGGACTAAAACCAGTTACTCTTCCTCTGAGAAGAGGTAGGATTCTAAAGGCTCTTTTTGAAAAGCTAATAAGCGACTGGTTGCCTACTCTTGCTTTATACATTTTCTGTCTCTGCTCAATCATTTAATTCTGTGTTAGTTAATCAAGCAATATCTTGGCAAACTTCTGTTTAGTCATGACACAAACCACAATCCAAAGAAATGGTATCACACATGGGAGAGCATTGTGTGTATAGCTGGATCTTCCCTGGCCTTTTTTGCTGAAGGTGTTCCCACTGCTGAAGAGACAATCACTTTCTTAAGAATTGAACAGCAGCTAATAACTTTGGCAGTGATTATTTTATTTTTTAAAAGTAATAAAATCATATATTTTAAATATGTGAAGCTCATTTTCATTGTTTTCAGAAAGACTTTTAAAATGACATTCTCCTAAAAGTTAGTTTCTAAATGGCTCAGAAAATTATTAGCCAATGAGAAGGCAGGTTTATAGTGAGGGAGCAAAGAATAAATGTCGCTACAATGCTGCTGACTGCTAGCCCTCATCAATCAGTTGAGCTAATAAAAATAAAGCCATTGCAAAAGAAAACAGTAAGACATGAATGTCAGACTCTTGTGAGAAGGCATACCTTGACATTTAGCTAGCAATATGAAGCATTTGTCTAGTAACATTTAAGTCTCTCTCTTTAATGCTTACTTAAGAGTGAAGCCTTATAGAAATAATTTGCCATAGAAATAAATCCGGGTTACAAAAATTGTACCTGAGTCCAATTTGGACTGTGGCTTTCATCTGGCTACCTTAAAAAACCCCCAAAAGTATAGCAATGTCCGTTGCATTTATTCAATGGTAATATTGGACTAAGTTGAACATGCTGAGGGAGGAAGGATTTTCCTAAAAGATTTTTATGAAAGATGATACAGTTGTGAATGGAAAAGTATTTGGGGACAGGTGGCTAATAGGTGTGCCTAATCCAGCATCACCCCATCCAGATCCTATGCATGTTTACTTGGAACATTTGGGTTTAGTGGGGCTTACTCCCCCCACTACTCCCATTGGATTGCAGCCTTTGTCTGTTAGCTGGCAAGGCCTAGCTGCGAGGGTCAGAATGGGCAGATTCAGAATGATATCAGGAGAAAATGAGAAAGAGAAAGGTAGAGTCGCTATATTTACATGTTTCAAGGAGGGGTGAAACAGAGGACTTCACTTCCTGAGTGTTCACAATTGCTCAGAGGTTCACAGAGAGCAATTTCCAGAGGGTAGCTGTGTTAGTCTACTGCTGCAAAAACAACAAAGAGTCTTGTGGCACCTTAGAAATGAACACATATATTCTGGTATAAGCTTTCATGAACAATAGCCCACTTCATCAGATGCATGGAGTATTATGGAAAGTTTCACTTTATATACAGTACATATAGGGGAGAGGGAAAGAATTGTAAACAGTGAGGTCAGAAGGAAATTAAATGTAGAAAGTACAGATAGTGATGATCAGATTAACAGTGGACATTCACAGTGCAGTTGTTGCTGTTACAGTAAGGCATGGGTGGGCAATTTGTGGCCCTCCAGATGTTTTGGCCTACAACTCCCATCTTTCTCTCCATTGGCTATGTTGGCTAGGGCTGATGGAAGTTGTAGGCCAAAACATTTGGAGAGCCACAAGTTGCCCACCCCTAAAGGGGGGGGGGAATGTTAACCAAACAACGAGACATAAACTTGATTTTCTTTTTTGTTTGTTTATATTAATAAAATCTTTCTAAAAGAAAAAGAAAAAATGAAGGCATCTGCGTATATTCAGGGTTCCCAAGGCTTTGCATGCATGCATGAGGGTGAGTCCTCTTAATTCAATTACAGTTGAGGACACAGGTGTTAGAATACAACTCCCATCATCCCTGTGATGGCCATGTTGAGTGGCGGTGATGGGAGTTGTTGTCCAACACATCTGGAGGATGTGGGGAGGCTACCTTAAGGTATTGGCATTCATCTCTGTCTCATGCACAGATTCGCTGATTTAGTTTATTTAATATATAAGCCCAGCCTGAGCCTACACATTCAGAGAGCATGAATGGAGGGCAAGCTAAATGCAAGAATTCAGCAGAGCAATTTCCATTAACACATGTCAGATCTTGTAACAAATGTTTGCATTGCTAAGACATTAATTGCATAGAAGCTTTTATTATTTTCTATTTTGGGTGCTTGGCTAAGTTATTTTACTTAGGGTAATATATTACTGTATGTCTTTGAGGGAGTTTTGGGAACATTTACAAATGCAACCTTGATCATTACATGTTCATGCTGTTCTTTCAAAAAAAACCTTTTGGAATGATGTTTGCTTTGAAACATTTCCTAATAAAAAATAATGTGGCTGGTAAATGTAGCTTTATCCCTTCTTGCTTCAATCAGTGTGATAGAATAATCTGTCTTTTATGGGTCAGCTGACTGGATGAATGGTGTTCACTTTTTGAAGGAATTCCATAGCATGGACAGAGTCCGCAGGAACCTCCCTGCACAAGCTCCATTGAAATGAATCTATTTGAGCAGGAACACTTTACAGAGCATTATGTCCAGTGTTTAGAAATGTCGTAGAGTCAGATTGAAGGATATATGCTCTCACATTAAATTTATAGTAACCCAATATCATCTTCTAGAGTTAATCTTGCAAAACAGTAACTATTTACAAGAACTTATTTTGCTCTCCTCAGCATTCCCATACTTGGACTGTCTCCCAATTTGACTTCAGACTGTATCATTTGGACGGTATCACTTGTTCATTTGAATTTGTTAGCGAAAAAGGTTTTTCTCTGTTTCCCGAATTAGCTGGTTGGACAGAATTACTGAAAAAGGAGGGGCTGAATTCAGGATGTGAATATTATCAGCAATGGAGCCACCAATACCACATTGGGCCTGTTCACATGTCACGGCAGCCCTCCATGACATAATTTACCCATGGGGGCTGTTGCATTGTGCTGGGTGCCCATGAACACCCATCACAATTCAACAGCCCGTGCGGGTAAATTAAGCCACGGTGGGCTGTCATGTTGTGCGAGCCAGGTCAATGTGCTACTTTCATAGATTCATAGAGTTGGGAGGGGCCTACAAGGTCCAACCCCCTGCTCAGTGCAGGAAACTAGAGGAGGGGTCTCCCATCCAAGTAATAACCAGGCCTGACCCTGCTTAGCTTTCCACACTCAGACAAGCTGAGCCAGCACAAGTCTCCTTCCTTTTTTCTTTGTATACAATTTTAGTTCAGTTTTCCCAAATGACTGAAACTGGAGACAGTCTTGTTCTTACACCGCCCTTTTAGTATGTGTAAGAACTACCCACACTCAGAGGTGCCCACCTCCATTGTTCCTGCATGAGTCACTATTCTGACTATCTCCTGAATGGAAGGAAGCCCAGAACATTGATTCATACACAGTAGTACAGTCAGGTCAGCAGGGACCCTGGGCAAGATGATGCCTTTTGGGGGTTCTGTGCACTACCATCTGTCCCCAGTCCCCCACCCACCTGGCACCATCTTGGTCTCTTCCTGTCACCTGGCAAGTGGGTGAGTGGGGAACAAACAGGTCTCTTTTTCTTTGTTTCACAAAAGAAAGAAAATGGGACCAGATTGTCGTCGTCCCCCCATGCCAAATGGCAGGAAAGGATCAACGGTGTCCCCTTTTCTTCCTTTTAAAACTTTTTAAACAAGTTATTGGGTGCGCTGACTCCATGGTGGAGCCAGCACTCCTGATAATTTATCTAAAGAGTTTTAAAAGGATGAAAAGGGTATCCAGTTTTTCTCTCCCTCCTGCCTGGTAAGTGAAGGGCGGGGAGGGGGGGGGGAAATGGTTCTTTTTTCTTTCTGTCTTTAAAACAAAGAAAAAGAGACCAGTTTGTTCTCTTCCCTTAGTGGGCAGCAGGGAAGGATCGAAGAACTCTTTATATAAGTTGTCAAGCATGCTGGCTCCAGTTCTAAGGAGTTTTAAAAAGAGGAAGAAAGAAGGATGTGTTAAAACGCACACACACAGCCCTCAGCTTACTGGAACACTGGTGGTTGTGGCAGCAGTCTTTTAGTCTAGTCTTTTTTTAAAAAAAAATTTACCAGGGTGAGTACGCCGCTGTGAAGTCTCACCCACCACTGTCATTTTCCCAGAGTGCTTCTCTGGGTCCCATGTGGATCCCAGAGGCACTCTGGGACTAGGAAATGAAAATGGTGGGTGTAGCTTTGGAGCTTCGCTCAGCAGCAGCGTATCCACCCTAGAAAAAGTAAAAAAGAAGACAAAAAAAGACAGAAGTAAGAGCCTGCTCAAGATATTTTGCTGCCTGAGGCAGGGCAGCAAATGCCCCCCCTACTGTCAACATGCAAAGTACCCAAAGCTGGTCAAGTTATTCTTACCTGAGGCAGAAAATTCCACAATTGCCTCTCAAACTTCCTTAATAACAAATTAAATAACTGACAATCTGCTGCCAATTCATGACACTCCAAATCTGCTGCCTTAGGCAGCTGCCTCACTCTGCTTAATGATAGGACTGGCCCTGTGTGAAAATAGCCAAGACTTGAAGGATAGTCTCAGGAAGTAGGAATAGGGATGTCTGTCTGGCCACAGGGTGGCCTAGAGAGGATGGTCAGATTTTGGGTTGATAACTCACAAGTCTTCATAGCTTTCGTGGCTTTCTGGGATGGCTGCACAATGGAAGATTTCACCTACACCATGTACATAAAATGGAGTCTTGATCTTTTGGTTTCAGTGCCAGATGTTAGCTTAGGCTGCAGGTTTGTGCAGCGTATCACTGAAGTCAGCCCATTTAAACTGCCTTGGTAACTTCTTTGTAAATAAAGTGTCTTGATAACCTGGGGCTGTGTGTGCACATATTGGATGAGAGCTCCAGCAGTGTTTGCACAACAGAGCAGCACATGTTCAGTAAGGACATTACATAAACAATCTATAAGCTCCAAATAGCTTGGGTCCAACATACTTGAGCAGCTGATTCCACAAAGGAGTGGAGACACCACAAGCCTAACACTGGCACACTGTCCAGGGTAGTGCTTCTCAAACTGTGGGTCCGGACAAGTTCCGGTGGGGGCCTTGTTTTCCCGTTTCACTGGACTGCCAGCATACTACTACTGTTGTCTGGTCCCTTTAAGAGATAGCCTAGCTCCCTCCTTCCCTCTATGTCAGGGGTGAGGAACCTTAGGCCCAGGAGCCAAATCCAGCCCTTCCGGGTTTCCCCTGATGGCCACTCCCTATTGTCCTGGCCCCATCCCCTTTCCCCCAATCACCAATTGTTTGCTGGTTTCCCAGCTTTTCTGCAGTTTCCCCTCATTCCAAAAGGTTGAAATGCTTCTCCTAAGGCTTAGTTACTGGCAGTGAGAGCTTTATGCTACAAGTATTTTTGGCCTCACCCCTTTTTCCATCAGTCCTGCCCACGACTAGAATTGCTGCCCCTGAGAGCTTCTCTGAAATTGAATTTGGCCCTTGGGCTGTAGGAGATTCCCCACACCTGCTCTATGTCATGCTTAAATTCTGTTCAAATACACACTGTGTTTACCTACATTAACATCAAAAGTGAAAAATGAAATTTAAACTGTCTCAGTGTTAAGTACTGATGTGATATTCTTGCATTTTCTGTAATAGAATAGAAAAGTAGGGCTTGAAAGGTGGAGGTAGTTACAGGTGGGTCCCATTCCCAGTTTCTCAAAACACTCTTAAACATATTACAGAAGCGTCGGTGACTCTAGGGAAGCCTTCTCCAACCTGGTGCCCTTCCAGCATTCCTGACCATTGGCCATGTTGGCTGGTGCTGGTGGGAACTGAAGTCCAAAACATCTGGAGGGCACCATGTTGGGGAAGGCTTCCCTAGGGGGTAATACGGCTGCAAGACCCAGATGTCAAGGCTTCAGTGCACCCTACAAATAGCTTCAGCCCTGCTGTTCATTCTCACTTGTCTATGGAGAAATACGCCTTGTAGTAGCTTCTTCCTCTCCTTCCAAGGCCAAAAGTTCTTTTTGAACTCTTGAGCTGTTCTGCAGCTGCAAGATACAAGATATCAACTAATGGCAAATATCAACTCTCATTATATATCAAATATTGACTAATATTGATCAGGTATTCTGCTTTAGTGCAGGATTTATGGAATCAACATTTGGCTCCAAATTTACTTAAGGTTATTTCATCCTCCAGCATTTGCTGGATGCAGATAGATTTATTTGTTCTACATTTTAATCTGGGAAACTGCTAGTAGAGAAGTGATGAGCACGTGAAATGAAAGAGCTTCGTTTGTAGCAGTGGTGGGGAATGTGCGGCCCTCCAGATGTTATTGGAATACAACTCCCATCAGCCTTAGCCAGCATAGCCATGGGTGAAGAGTGATGGGAGTTATATTCCAACAATATCTGGAGGGCCACACATTCCCCAGCCCTGATCTATAGTGACTTGGAACACGTGGCTCTCACAACCGTCATGAACTATTAACGTCAGAATAGAAATTATCTTACAATCAAAGCACAGGTTTTGGGGGGAGGCGGTGGGGGGTTAATATCACAAATGTCTGTGTTCTCATAACAAAGTCTCATTTCTAAGCTACCTTATACTTTCTTACAAATATGGAAGATACCAAAGTAGGCTAGCTGGTATTTTACTATCCTATTATGTACAGTTAATGGGTAATTTCCATTATTAAGTAGAAATTATTGCACTAGCAAGCAGTTTATTTAAAGTGAAAATGGAGGTCTTACCTACTGAATAACTATATTTGCAGAGTAAGAGAGTGCATTACTATTTAAATTGCTACCATATGGCTTGCCCTGTAACATACATCTGTATATTTATGGAACTTTACCTAAGGAATTATATATATTTCAATAAAAAGATAACGATATATACAATGAGAACATAGATTATTAATATGAGCCATTTCTTTTCAAAGAAAGAAGTCTTCAGAGTTAAATATTTGTGGCTTGTTAATCCAGGCTTGTTTGGCATGGGGTTTGGGCTGACTGAATTATCAAAACATAAGACAATGGAAACATTTAGCAATGCAAGGAAGAGGAGGAGGAGTGGCATGCAGAAACCTGACATGTTTTAAAACCCACTTTGAGCATACTTTAAATCTCAGAGCAGAAACTCTCCTCTGCTTTCTCTAATTAAGGAAATGAACCTTATAGGAAGGTCAGTGAGCTCAAAATTAGGGCTAACTTTTCCTGTGTTTGTAATCAACACAATCTAAGAGGGAAACAAAAAACCACAATGTCAATGTCCTATTTTTGAGTCTGATGCTATGCTGCTCATCCTAAATGTAGGATGTAATACCTCGGATTGCAAGCATAATTTGTTCCGGAACCGTGCTTGTAATCCAAAACACTCTTATATCAAAGCGAGTCTCTGGCGGGCGTGAGCAGGGCTGATTTCAGCCCACTACGCCCGCTTGAGGCGAGTGGTTACATCCCTACCTTGTCTTGCAAGACGTTGCTTGTTTATCAAGTCAAAATCTATTTAAAAAATTAGCTTGTCTTGCAAAATGCTCTCAGACCAAGTTACTTGCAGTCCAAGGTATTACTGTACCAGCATATTTTAGCTTAAAGCTCTTACTACCTGTAACTAAGCCTTTTACAATGGGGACAAAACTACACAAAAGCCAGGAAACCACCAAGCAATCAGTGGTCAGGGGCCGTGGCCATTTGGGGAACCTTGAAGGACCGGATTTGGCCCCCAGGCAGACCAGATTTGGTCCTGTGCCTGAGGTTCTGCACTTCTGATCTATAACATATATGAGATGAGGACATCTACAGCAAGAACATGGTCTTCACTGCAATTGCTTCAGGATTTTGGAAGTCCTGAAGAAGTCTAGCCTGAAGCTCTTCTTCTCTGGTGGCCTTCTGTAGAAGGTACAAAGCCCGTGTTTTTTGGAAGACCTTTAGAGGATGAGTCTGAAAAGAACTTTATATCACTGAGCCTGAATTTTGCTGTTTTTAATTGTTGCAATCTTTTCCCCTATTATCTGAATGGTTTAATTTTTTTATAACCTCAAGATTTGGGGAGCCAGCATATAAATGTTTTAAATAAAAGATTTTCATAGATTTCATAGATCATAGAGTTGGAAGGAGCCTACAAGGGTATCGAGTCCAACCCCCTGCTCAATGCAGGAAACTAGAGGAGGGGTCTCCCATCCAAGTAATAACCAGGCCTGACCCTGCTTAGCTTTCCACACTCAGACAAGCTGAGCCAGAGATGTTGACTTGGTGATCATAACTCTATCCAAATCCTTAATACTTACCAGGTCAGCAGCCAGTTTTATAGGAGGGCCTCTTTGAAGAAGGGATTGGGGGATAATACACCAGCTTCCCCCCACCCCACCATACCCTAGAATGGACTGTTAAGAAGTCCCATTCCCATAGTTGTTATTCCCTCCTCAAAACTTCCTTGTCTTGGAGTTGGCAGCTGAAGTGGGCAAGCATGTAATCTGCAGGAGGTCAAGTTTAGTCCTGGGACTTCCAATGTTAAGCAATATGAGGTAGAGTGCAGGTCCGCAGTTACTTTGTTTTAGCTTAAACTAGTGGAGTTGACCATTGCAAATATTGTTGCTGCAAAATATTGTTTTTCTGCTTGTATATATTCTTCAGGCCTTCCTCTTTACACAAAGGGGGGAAATGCAGATGAGAGGGACACTTGTTAAAGCTTCAGATACCTATTTTAACATTCTCATGCAGTTTTCCTCACTTTATTATTTATGATGTCCATTCATCATTGTAATTCTTCACTGTTCCTACATTACCCTTAATGCTCCTTAATTTGTTCTAATAAAGACTGCCTGTTAGCTTTTGAATCTCTACAGGTTTTCAGATTCCTGTTTGAAGAGTTTACACAGAGGAAAGACTAAATTAACCCATAATGATTGTTCTTCAAAGAGAATATTTAATGGAGTTAATTCTTTCACCTGCTTCTGTTATTGGAGATCTGCAGGTGTGTGTGTTTTTTTAAAAAAAATCATTTAAAATTTCAGTACCGTAGAAATTGGTTTCAAATGGGAAGATCACATAGAGGTTAGGTTGCTCTGCAAAAAAAATCTTACCAGAGGGCACTTGAGTGCCCTCATGTGGGAGTTTCAGAAACATCTTTCCATTGCTCCCTCTCAAAATCCCTTTCTGCTAAATACATGGAACTCTGTACTGGTGATATTAAGCTTTGTTTAGAAATTTACCCTTTGAGCCAAGACAAGGAGTTCAGTCTGGAGCAACAGAGGCAAATCTGGCTTTGCTTTTTGAAAACATTTCTTAAAACATTTAAGGCCTTTTATGCCCTTCTTACTTTCTAATTTAGCTCTCAGAATTCCTTCTGAAACAATCACCCCCCTTTCAAAGATGCTTAGAATGAATTTGATTGCATAATGGAAATAGTTAACTTTAGTCTTCCCTCTACATTTCCTAACTGCTACAAATTTAAACTCAGGGCATTAAAATGCCAGAAAGAAGATATTTAACTATTGTTCCAAACAATGAATCTCTGTTATATGGTAATAATCCTAATTTAAACAGGCACAAAATAAAAGGAGTAAAGATTACATAAATACAGATAATGCTAAAAGAATAAAATGGACCTAGAAATGTTGGAATTGTGTCAGGGAAAAGGTTTTTATGGCACGGTCATAAAAATCATGAGCCCCAAGACAGCTAAAGTTACTTGTGACTAATGTTCACTGAAAGCAATAGGATTTTAGTCAGTCGTGTTCCATTGGGCTAGTTCACATAATCAAAACAGCCCACCATGGGTTCTTTAAGCCATGGTGGGCTGTAGCGTGTGCTGGTGCATGCTGGGTGGAATTTGCATATTCAGTGCCCAGCTGCAGCTTGTTGTGTGGTGCAAACCCAGGGATTGTGGGTTATGAGAGGGTTAAAGAACCCTCATATAACCCAACAACAGACTGTGGATTATGTGGATGTTGCATATTAAAAATAGGTGGTCCGCCCACACCACAACCCACCATGGCTTAAATCATGCAAACCAGGTCCTTGGCTTCAGCAGGTCTTATTCATGACCAACTTTTCTTGGATCAAGGTTTTCTTGACTACAATAGCTATAGGGGGGAAGACACATAATCATGGGTAAGTTTTATTAATTTTAGCTACAATAGAGTGGCCACTTGTGCATCACTAAAAAAGATTAAATGCATCATTAAAAAAGGGAATGAAAGAGGATACAGATTTGCATAAAATCTCTCTGTGTTAATCTATAAGTATAGATGCACATTTAGAAATAATTAATTTAAATAGAAATACAATACATTTCACTATAGTGGGGAAGACTGTTTGCTTGCTCAGTCTGCTGTCCAGGTGCTAACAGCTGATAGGCAACTTCAAGGCCCAGGCTCTCCCTTTGTAGGGTTCTTCACCTTTAAACCAGACTTGGACTGGACAGCTGTCCAAACCAACTATCTTCAAATAGAGGACTGTCCTCTGTAAAGTAGGACACATGGCCATCCAAGCTACAGTGGGCTTATATTCCACAAGCATAGAAGAACTATGGAAGGAATTGTGTTTCATGAAGGTATCTTGCATGTTTTTGAATATTTTAAAACCACAGTGCAATGAAAAATAGTATCAGTGTCTGAGGGAAATTATGTTGCTCTTTTCTCCCTTTGTAAGATCAGTTTAAGAATACTGAGCAATACACAATGAAATACAATAAATGCCAAGGACATTTACTGGGTTCATGCAATATAATTGGGCCTATATCCACCAGATGCATCTTTATATTACCATGTTCAAGTGAGTCATATGTCATTATACCAGGAAGCATAATTTATGCAGATTGCAAATTCTGCCTACTTAACCTGCTCCTTGTAAAAGTTGAATAAAAGGGTGGAAGTATTATGTGAGTTAAATTTGGGAAGAAATAGAATGGTTCAGTCTTAAATACTCAGTTTCTTTACTATTGCTGCTCTGGGTAGAGTCCCTCACTAGGTCAAGAGCAGGAAAAGAGAGTTGGTTTGGTTGCTAGTTGCTGTCTGATATGTATTTTAAAAAGTGAGGCTCCCAAGAACACTCTATTAAAGACTGCTTTGCATATCAGCCGCTTTTCGCAGAAAGAGGCTGTGACATCAGCAATTTCAGTTCAGGCTTTTAACAAGAAATTTTATCTTTCACAAAATATTTGCTATTTGTTATTTGTTATGGAAATGGAAATGGGCCATTTCCAGAAATGACTGATAAAACAAACTGCTGTAGAATTCTGTTGCTTGGGGAATGGGCACAAAATTTGTTATTTTGTTAAAAGCCTGAACTGAAATTGCTGTGTTCAGACCACATTCTTTTGTTCCATTTGGGATTCAATATGGAACTCAGTAAGGAGGGTACGTAAACCTTTATCCCTACTGGTGAATATTCATGAAGCATACATATTTTGGATAATTCAATAAGGGAGCAATTCTGTGCCCCCTAGACATTGTCTGAGGAACCAAAAGATATTGGGAATTCCCCCCATCAAGGTCAGAGACAGTGCTCCGACCACAGACGCCCACACCCTTGCAGCCGCCGCTGAAAGAACTGCTTTGGCCTCCGAGGTCAGAAAAGCAACCACGGAGAGGGGGGAAAGGAGGCGTTTCAGTGGGTGGAGAGGAGACTGGAGAGGCCAGGATAAGAGCTATTCTGAGGACTCTCCAGCCTCCTTCCCTCCCCCTGTGAAGTACCATCGCCAGACAGGCAAAAAAGCACGTCTAGTGAAAAATGCAGGGTGGGAGGATGGGGAGGCGAAGATCACCTCCACCGCTCCTCCCGCCGTGCACGGGATGATTGTAAGGCTCCAAGTTTGGGGGCTTCCAATCATCGAAAGTGCAGTCGATAGAATTGCACCCTAAATTGTTTTCACTTAGAGAAAAGGGTTTAAGAATTTGAAAAAAAAATACCATTTAGAGGATGTTTAAAAAAAAAAAAAAAACCTTTAATATGTTTTCTTTATTCTTTTTATCTTTTATTGTTCACCACTCTGGAATCTGTTTAGATGTGGAGCGATATATAAATGTTGTAAATAAATAAATAATAATAATAATGATGATGTAATCCTAGTAGAGGTTGCTTTTCTTAATTAACAGTGGAACCTATCCATGTCTACTCAGAAGTAAGAACCATTAAGTGAGGCTTACTTTTGGGTAAGTTGGTATAGGGTTGCAGCCGAAGTACAGGATTTGCACTACCTTGTAACCATTTCCAGAAATGACTGATAAAACAAACTGCTGTAGAATTATGTTGCTTGGGGAATGGGCACTAGGGCACAGGATTTCTGGGACATCTATTAAGTATATCATATTTCTGGGGAGAGGGGAAGGTAGCAAAATTATGACTAAGAATTGGGTATTAGCTAAAATGGGGCAGAATATGACAAGGGGGCAGATGTAGGCTTATAAAGGCCTTAAATGTAGGACATACTTTATGGATGATTCGTCCATTTGTGGATTCGTCACTTCGTCCATTTGTGAATATGACAGCAAAGACATGTGGCTTCCATCTTGCTAACATCCGACGGATCCATCTATTCTTGACCCCGGAGACTGCGAAACTGCTTGTCCATGCTTTGGTCATTTCACACTTGGATTATTGTAATAGTCTTTTGGCGGGTTTGCCTTCTTCTTTGCTTCGTCCCATTATTTTGGTGCAGAATAGTGCTGTACGTGCGGTTCTTGACCTGCCCCATTATTCCCATGTTTCTCATCACCATAGAGCGTTGCACTGGCTGCCGGTCAGGGCAAGGACTTATTTCAAACTTCTTGTCTTGACATTTAAGGCACTACGCTCTTCCCTTCCCAATTATTTGGCTGTTGGTCACATGGCACACACCTCTTAGGAGAACTCAATCTGCAGACTCAGGGGTTTTGGAAGTGCCTTGGACGAAGGTGGCAAATTCTAGTCTCAGGGCATTTTCTTATTTCACTCCACGATTGTGGAACTCTCTCCCTTTACACCTTCAGTTGGAATCGGAGTTGTGTGGAGAAAGCCAACCTAAGCCCCCTGCCTGACACACACACACTCACCAAGGAGGGGGGAAGGAGACCCGGGGGGGGGGGAGACAGCCAGTCTCCACAGATGACAAAGGGGACAAACACCATCTGCATAGAATCACCTCAGGGGGGAAGGCAGGAAGCATCCCCAGGTTTGTCAATGCTCTCGCATATCAGCCCCATCTACATAAGACTTGAATACCTCTCCAGAGCAGACACTTCGGCACCCCTAAGAAATGGCCACTCAACACCATAGGATGGGACCATTAAGCAAGTGGCTTCAAAGGGACCCCATCCCATGGGGGGAGGGCGTCACCCCACCTGACCCAAAAGGCCGCCCCTCAGGGAGGGTGTCAACCCACCTGATCACGGAGGGAGGGGCTACCTGAAACACCAAGGTATAAAACACCCTGCGCAAGGGAACTGGGTTGTTGGACCTGATCAACAATCTTGCCCCATGCCTGGGTTAAGAGAACGAAGGATCGGCAACCCCGGGTAGCCACACCCGGCACGCTCCAGCTAGCTGAAATCACTGGTCGCTTGGGTTGACCGGACCTCCGCCGGGAACCCAGCTAGCCGCTTGGGTAGACCGGACCTCCGCCGGGAACCCAGCTAGCTGCTTCGGTAGACCGGACCTCCGCCGGGAACCCAGCTAGCCGCTTGGGTAGACCGGGCCTCCGCCGGGAACCCAGCTAGCCGCTTGGGTAGACCGGGCCTCCGCTGGGAACCCAGCTAGCAGCGTGCGGTTGACCGGGCCTCTGCCGGGACCCAAGCTGAACTAACTAGCTGAGAGCCCTGAAATCACGGTGTCCTTAAGACTTCTTGCTTGCTACTTTGTACCGTACTGATAAGCTGTATTGCTGGCGTGTGTCTGAGTTTGTGAAGGTAATGTTGTAAATAAACTTGTTTTCTAAAAGATACTTCTGTGGCTATAAGTTATCCCTTTGTTCTGGGCTAAGGGTGATAGTCGCTGGGGATCTCGGAGAAGGCCGCCCCAGGACTCGCTACCCCCTTAGCATTGAACCCACGCAGAAGACCCTGGTTGTCGGTCTTCCACTAGTAAATTCAAGCGTGACCTGAAAATCTATCTGTTCAACTCGGAGACATAGGTGTTAGACTTAGTGTGAACTGGGTAATTGCTGTAATTTTAGTTATATTGCTTGATCGTTTTAATTATTTGTTGTTAATTTAAATTTACTTGGATTGTAGCCCACTTTAAGTATTTTAATGTGGTTTTAGTTAAATTGTAATGATTATTGTTTGATTTATTTTGTATATTGTACTGCGCTCTGGTGTAGAGCGCAATATAAATTATTATTATTATTATTATTATTATTATTATTATTCCATTTCTCAAGTAGGTCCTCATTTTGAATTTGTCCCCACCACCAGCACCACACACAAACATACTTTTCCCCCTTACAACTTACAGTAATACCTTGGATTACGAGCATAATTCGTTCCGGAACCATGCTCGTAATCCAAAATACTCGTACATCAAATCGAGTTTCCCCATTAGAAATAATGGGAACTCAGATGATTCATCCCACAACCATTTAATCACTGCTTTGCCGGCTCCCTCCATGGGGCTCCCTGCCAGGGAGCTGGCAAAGCAGTGATTAAATGGTTGTGGAACGAATCATCTGAGTTCCCATCATTTCTAATGGGGAAACTCGCTTTGATGTGCCGGCTCCCGGCCATGCCTCGCTTCGCCTCCACGTGGCTCCCTGCCACGCCTCGCTTTGCCTCCACGAGGTGAGGCATGGCATCTCGCTCTGTGGGTGCCTTGCGCTGCCGTGTTGCTTCCCTGCCCAGGAGCCGGCATGGCAGCATGCGAGGCGCCCGCAGAGCGAGCGGCCGCGCTGCACCTCGCCTCCACGCGGCTCCCTGCCATGGAGCTGGGAAAGCAGTGCTTTGCCGGCTCCCTGGCAGGGAGCCGCATGGAGGCGAGGCACGGCCTCTCGCTCTGCGCCGGCTCCCGGGCGGAGCAGGGCGAGCCGCCGAGCCAGCGAGTAACCCAGTGTGCTCATTTTGCAAGACCTCACTCGTTTATCGAGCCAAAATTTTTGACAAATTTTGGCTCGTCTTGCAAAATGCTTGCAAACTGGGTTACTCGCAATCCGAAGTATTACTGTACTAACCTTGCAAATGGCCAGAAATGGTGAGCAAGATCACTTTGAGAACAGTTCAAGCCCCATAAACACTTAATTTGCCACAAAAGCCAGGAAAACACCAATCAGTGGCTGGGGAAAGCGGTGGAATCAGAGTGAGGGAACATTGCCATCTGAGGAATCCCAGGGGGCTGGGTTGGGACCCCAGGAGGGCCAGATTTGACCCCTGGGCCTGAGGTTCTGTACCCCTGATGTGCAGAGCTGTCTCCAGGTTTGAGGGTGTCTTCAGCATAGTGCCCTCTGGTGGGGCCCCTCCTACGTTAGTGGGCTCTGCCAAGCAGGCTTACCCAGTAATGGCGCTCATCCAGTTAGTACCAGGCAGCCACCATTTAAATTTACCACAGTGCCCCAGAGCAACACTAGATCTGGGGCATTATGGGAAATTAAAATAGCATCTGCCTGGCCTCCCGCTGAATGCCAGAAAAAAATTAAAGAGGGGTCTGGGCAGGCATTGGTGGTAGGCCTTGGCAGCTGCCCAAAAGATGCCACGTAATAATGCTGAGTCTACCTGTGTTATATTGGACTGGTCTAAGTGTTTTCATTAATTTTCTAGCACCAGAGATAAAAACATTTTAGCCTTTGTTCCCTAAGCCCCTGGTCCTTGAATTTGACTGTCTTTAATTGCTCAGGAAACAATAGCAAGGCTATATTAATTACATCAGATTTTCTACTGAAGATCTATGCCCCAGATCTGGCTATATCTATATATGTAGCATCCTAAAGGCATTTTGGCCACCATGGATAGTGCTTTCATTTTGCTGCCCCATCCCACCCCAGTGTTCATACTGCTTTGATAGTGTAGTGCTGAACAACCAGATTCTGTGCATGTTTACTCATAAGAACGGCCAACTATGTTTGTTTAAAGGTAATTGGAGATAGGGTTGTAGCCTAAAAGTTTTTGTTGCAAGCTGGGAAGCTTCTGGTGTGGCGTAGTGGTGAGAGTGTTGGACTGGGACTCAGGAGATCCGGGTTCTAGTCCCCGCTCGGCCATGAAATTCACTGGGTGACTTTGGGCCAGTCACTCACTCTCAACCTAACCTACCTCACAGGGTTGTTGTGAGCATAAAATGGAGTGGAGGAGGAGGATTATGTAAGCCACCTTGGGTTCCTTTCAGGGAAAAAGGAGGGGTATAAATATAATAAATAAATAAAAATAAATAAATAAATTAGATGGCATTAGGTAAGCCACTAGCTCTGATCCTCAGTCTCCATAGCCTCCAACTGTCCTGAAAATGCCAGGACCCTCACGAAAACCCTTAAGCCACCCCAGCTCCTCACTTCGTTATGCAGAGTCCTGAATTCCCCTTCCTTCCGCAAACTACTTTAAGCTGCTATTAAAGGGGTCATGGGCAAAATTGCAGCTAAACGAAAACTTTTAGCTTAGCTGCAATTTTGCCCATGGCCCCTTTAAGGTAGCTCTGCTTAGGCTTGGATGGCCACCCACAGTAAGCAGAGAGGGAACAAATGCAAGGATGTGTGCATGCACCCTCTACCTGCTGTCTCTGCTGGGAGGGGGGGAAAGGAGGTGGAGGCTGGCCTGGACCGAGGAAGAGGTGAATGAGGGAATTTATCACAATTCCTATCTTTATATTGCCAAGGATTTTATTTCCTAATGGAACTGACTCTGTGCCTCTAACAGGTGAGGTACAGTGTCAGAAGGAAACGCAAGAAACTTCCCCTTCTCTCTGAAGCTCCGTGTTTGGGGGTGTGGGGTGGGTAAGCTTCACCTGTTGGATTTTTCAGCCTTAGTTTACCAACACATTGGATTAAAGGATGCATTTCTGCACAAAGAGAAAATTTCTAGTTGGGCCAAATATTATAACATGGCAAATACTGACAATATAGTAAGAGATAAGGATAAACACTTCATATCATAACTATAGCCTTCTACCTATTATTGCAGGGAAATTTAGGGAGAGGCAGAACACAAGGAGGATCAGAAAAGGAACATAAAGATCTAGGATCAGAAAGAAAGTAGTACTTCAAACAGTAGAGTGAAGTTTGAAGGCCTGAGTACAGGATACAGGAGAGCAAAGAAAAATACTGAGGGTTCAGCAACAGTCAAGGTTTTCAATTTTCGATTTTGAGATCCAGACCCTGAGAGGGAGGAGAGTCATGGTTACATGACTGTTTGCTTGTAATGAAGACTTTTCACCCATGTTGTATTTATTTATTTATTTATTTTATAATAATGTTGTATTTATTGTTAATGGTGTGTGTGTGTGTGTGTGTGTATACATACACATATAGCTAGTTGTATTTATTGATTTGGGGTTTTCTTTTTCCCTCAGGCTTCCCTAAATGCAATACATAAATTCAAAGATTTCTGTGCTTAAAATACTGCAGTTCTTTGTGTTTCCTCTAATAACTTTTGTATCTGACCATGCCCTTTGGTTGCCTGGCCATATCCTTGGCCACACCCTCATGTTGCCTGGCCACACCCTCTTGATCACACCTTCATGTTGCTTAACCATACCTCTTACAAATTCACATGTGAGTCCCTATTGTCATCTGTGAAATGTTGGAGGGTATGAATCTCCCCTTCCTTACAATTGTGCAACATGGGGGATAATAACACTGAGCTACCTTACAGGGCTCCTGTAACGATTTGAAGAGCCAGTGTGGCATAGTGGTGAAAGTGTTGGACTGGGACTGGGACTCTGGATATCCGGGTTCTGGTCCCCGCTCGGCCATGAAACTCACTGGGTGACTTTGGGACAGTCACTGACTCTCAGCCTAACCTACCTCACAGGGTTGTTGTGAGGATAAAATGGAGAGGAGGAGGAGGAGGAGGAGGAGGAGGAGGAGGAGGATTATGTAAGCCACCTTGGGTTCCTTGCAGGAAAAAAGGTGGGGTATAAATATAATAAATAAATAAATTAAATAAATATAAATGCTAGGCATTTTCATTACAATTGTGTGAATCTTGGAAATTCACTCATATATTCCTTTAGCAAGAAAAAAGAAAAGTGGTGAACAGTAGCATGGCTGCTGGCCTTCCTATCTGTCTCTTACAGCAGTTCCCTTCCATTTTGGTGACATTCTGCTTTTCCTTTTTTAAAAAGTAGTTCTTTGAATTATGTGCACTCATTCTACCTGTCCAGTGTGGAAGTGCTCATCTCCCCTGTTTATTTAAGCAACTATTCCTCCTGCAGCAAGGTTTGCTTACCAATACCCTTGTATGGGAGCAGGATATAATTATAATGTGACAAGTCCTGGAACAGTCACAGTACAAGCATAGTGCTTAGAGAAGATCCAGAGATTTTTATCAGCTGAAAAAAAATATTTAAGCTTCGCAGCAAACCTCTTATTGAATATTCTGCATATTCCTGTTTTTCTAGGTTGTTTCAACAGCACTCATCTTTATTTAGAGAGTATTACATTTAGGTTGAAACTAAATTTATAATCTATTTCTATTTATTTAAAAAACACATAATTTATAATCTTAGCACAATTGCTGGTTGTATATATCGACATTTTGCCATTCTCACAGCTAAGTGTCTCACAGAACTGTTACATTTTCCATAAAGGCAGCCTTTATGCAGCAGATCTGCTTCTGATTAAATCTGACATTTTGTTGGTACACTGGTTGAGGTCATCATACTGCATGTATAACAATTGTGATTACAGTAGAGTCCCTTTAATTGAAATCCTTACAAAGTAATACATGTATTTTCTAAGTGCAACAAAGAATAGGATATGAAACTCCTGTTATAATAAAAACAATCTATCCATTACCATGATTAATTTTGTGGCAGTCAATAAAAATAAATGCTTTGGGTTTTTTGTTTTTTTTTTAATCTCAGGGTAGGGAAGCTGCTTCATCCTACTCTTCTCCCATGAAAGTGAATCACAAAGTTCTCACAGACATTCATGAGAAAACACCCATTAAATTCAATTATGTCAGCAGCCAGACTGTTTCTTTTAAATGTTAACAAGGTACATCTGCAACTTACACTGAGGAAGGACTTGCAAAGCTTGAATTAAAAGTTTAACACAGATTGCAGGCATAACTTGCAGCAGAGTCTAGATTCTCCTTGGATTAGGGAAGAGCCACACAATTTATCTTGACTTTTGTCAATGGCTTCAGTACATTTATTAAACAACACCAAAGTGCTATTAAGGACTGATTTCAATTCTATCTTTAGTAGTATGGGAGCCAGATTGCAAGCAAATCAGTATTGTTAAAACTTTGGAAGTCCAAGGTTACATGGGAGGAGCCCATGCCTAATTCTCCTTCCTTTGCTAGCATTAATCCAATTTGTGGTAAAGTTGATGTTGGTGTGGGAAGGAGCCATAGCTTGGGCTCCTCCCACACAGCCTTGGGCTTCCAGCAATACTGAGCTGCTTGGGTCAGGCGGCAGCACTCCCACACTATTAAAGGTAACATTTATTTTATTTATTTATTTATTTATTATATTTATACCCCGCCTTTTTTCCTGCAAGGAACCCAAGGCGGCTTACACAATCCTCCTCCTCCTCTCCATTTTATCCTCACAACAACCTTGTGAGGTAGGTTAGGCTGAGAGTCAGTGACTGGCCCAAAGTCACCCAGTGAGTTTCATGGCTGAGCGGGGACTAGAACCCAGATCTCCTGAGTCCCAGTCCAACACTCTAACCACTATGCCACACTGGCTCTCAAGTATGTCAACTGGTTAGACATTTTCATTATCATCTTAAAATAGCCTGGTACCTTTCACAAGAATCTGTGTACTATCTTTTGGGTCTTCTCAGCTAAACATTCATTTGGGCTGGTTTAAAGCTAGAAGGGGGCTGACATCTAAAGCAGCACTATATTATTGGCCTGGGCTATTGCACACGTCCTTTGAAGTCTTTTAGTCTCAGTTGTTTCAGATCAGATTCTGGGCCAGATGTACCTAGTGATGAAGTTCTTCAGAATATAACTCGTTTCTTTTGGAGGTTTTTTGTTTCTTTGGGCTGCTCCACCTTTAGTATTGCGGGTGGTTGATGCATTCTAATATAGCACATCTTTGTTAATAAACGCTTTTACATTTCTTCAGTATAAAAGCCTTCCTACATTTGTATGTAGGGTTGTAGTTAAGCACTCCTGCTGCCCCCAGTAAACTTATATACACCAAGGCACCATATTGTAATACAGGCAGTCCCCAGGTTACAAACGAGTTCCGTTCTTAAGAATGTCTTTAAGTCGAATTTGTATGTAAGTCAGAACACCATAGCATTCTGTATGTTAAAATTGGCATTTATGCCCATACTACACTATGTACTCTATGTAAATGATGTAGTGCCAGGGAACCCAGAAATTTGTTCTTAAGTATGGGTTGTCTGTAAGTCGGACGTTCTTAACTCGGGGACTGCCTGTACTATCCAGATGTGATGCAGCATACTGTGTACGGCTAGCTGGCATCTCTGCAGCACAGTTTGCCACTCATGAAATAAGTAAAGTATGGCTGGAAGTGGTGTGGAACTGTGAACATTGGAGCAGGGCAACCCCAGAAGATACACCCAGGCCAGCATTAAAGCTGAGAAGGGATCAGAGAGGGTAGATTGTTTTGACCCCAGTCCAGCAAAGATACCTCCACTCCCGGAGAGTGACTCCATTCTTGACAGTCAAGAAGGCACACCTACTGAGAGACCCCCTCTACTTTGCCTTACATGTCAGACTGCAGGCATGACTATTGGACTGAAGTAACTCCATCTTGGTGAGCCATCTGGGAAAAGTTCATAGCCACCAGCATCTGACTGTTAGGACTGGGCATCTAGGTTCACACTAGAGCTGTGTCCTCTGAGGCATTGTGTTCTGTATTCCTGAGCACTCCTGACACCAGGGTTCCAATTTCTAGGCAGACCCATTCTAATTCACAAAATATAGAATTCCTGCACCCAAGAGTGTACATTTTCTTCTTGGAAGTAAAGTCAGAGTGGGATGACCATAAGGAAACATATAGTGGCAAGAAGGCGGGGGGGGGGGGAGAATGCTTTAGTGCAGCCTTCTCCAACCTAGTGACCTCCAGATGTCACTGGACTACATCCCCCATTATCCCTCACCATTGGCCATTCTGGCTAGGCCTGATTGGCATTGTAGACCAAAATATCTAGCGGGCACCAGGTTGGGGAAAGCTGGTCTAGTGAATCAATCATATTGTTACTTGGTCTTCTGTTCATACTTCTTAATGAAGCAAGGTTGTGCCTAACAGGGCCTAGGTGGAGGGAAAGGGCATTAGATTTTCTTATGAGTTTTATGTTCAAAATGTTCTGTATTTCATCTTGGGGACCATCCCTCAAGGCTACAAGGATGGATGCTGCTCTCTAATAGGTTCTTCATGCGGTGGGAACAAAGTATACCCAGTTCATAGTTATTATAGTTATTGCATCTAGTTCTCTAATGTGCTGAAACTGAAATGTATGCAAGGTTGTGAAATCTGGTTACCGGTAATAACCTTTATATTGAAGAGTTGGCTCCCTCTTGGTTAAAGTCATCTTTTTAAAATCATGATATAAGCAAATTTTTTTGGCCAGAACACTTCTGTCTTGATGTTTGCCTTATTCCCTAGTAGATATTCCATTATTATTATTACTACTACTACTACTACTACTACTACTACTATTACTATTTTGTTTTAATTTCACTCGACTTTCCTGCTAAATGCAGTTGATCACTAGATGGAGACAAAACAATTTACCTTTATATTTTTACAGATGGTAATCAAATCCACCAGCTGCCGTCTACTTTTTCTGGGCAATTTGCCAGCTTTACTGGCAGTGTGTTGACTTGGAAGCTGATAGTGACACTCTTTGATCGAGATCTTGTGTGATGATTTTTATTTTATTTTTTGTTGCTGTAATGTTACTGGGTTGGTTGTTGTTGTTGTTTTCTTTTTAATGATAAAGGAGATCCAAGATACATATAATGATCAAAGTGTGGTGCTGTCTGCTTTCCTATCGGAAGCTTCTAATTTAAAGAAATCAGATTGTACATGGAATGCAATCAGCAGTGGTTGGAGGTAGCTCTCACTTGTCCTGCTCTTTGTGAGATGTTGTCAAGCTGGAAAATGGGGGGAAATCAGAAGGGGAGAAGGCTTGAAAAAGATTCTGAAAATTAACAGATTTGAATAATTTGAAATTTTGGAGGGGGTGTTGGGAGTTTAAATGTACATTCAAATCATGTGCTGTCTGCATTCCAGGACAAGTTGAGGGACAGGATAAGGTGATACCTTGGTGTTTATAGCTCAGTTCCATGACAGGAAAGAATCAATTTATCATTTTTATAACAAAGAAGCAGAAGTTCCACTGGATATCCTCTCAGGTGCAGTGTGCCCTGCATCCAGTGCTGTTTTCAACATAATTTTCAGCCAATTATTCTTACACGTGTAAATAATGCAAATGATATTACTTGCACAATTGGATTAGCATGGTGGAAGGAAGCCTCTCTGTCAGCTGGAGCTTTTTTGTAGCTTATTTAGTGCTGCATGAACCACATAACTGCGGAACCCAGCAATTTTGCTGGTGTTAGGGAGACTCTGAGCCAACCTCCTGTTTCTCTGGGTGTATGGTGGTGGTATTGGGGTTGCATCCAATAAATCAACCTAATGTAAGGAGTTTGTTAGTGGAAGCTGTGTAATGGAGTGTTTGGGAATCTGATATTTTGGCATGTTCTCCAGTGCAGTTCTTCTACCTTCTTGGTTGACCCTCCCGTGCTGGTTTGTTCTTCTCTGTCCGGTGTGCCCTCCACTAGCAGTTTCAAAATTGCTAAAGCAATGCTGATCGTGAGACTAAAGGGATCTCCCCATTCAGATAAGCCCCCTCTGATTTCTGCCCTGTGTTTCACTCAAATGATCTCCAAGGTGGCTTACAACAGATCTAAGAATATAAACAACTACCCAGTGGCCCTTGTTCCTCTGGTTAGTGTCATAGGCTGGTCTCCTTCCTGGCAGTTAGAAAAGAGTTCATTCATCCTGGAGGGGAAGCAAACTCTCTGGGAAAAGAAATGTCAGGATTTGGGGGGGTGGGGAACTCCCATAACTGTTTCAATTGATAACATTTCAATCTCACTAAAAGGCACAAAAAGTAAATATGCTAAATTTAGTTTGGCCATTGAGACACACACACCCCAATAGGGAGAAAACTCTGTAGCTTCTTTAGGTGACCCTTGACCCTCATGGGTGGAGGAGGTGACCAGTGGGTCCAGTGGTCATTAAAGTCTTGCAAGGAGAGGGGGTAGTTGAATGGCATTGTCTTAAATTGTAACTAACCTAAATTGCAACTAACTAATGAGAGACCTTTGGAATTCTATTTGTAAATAGAGCAAGAAAAATATTTCCCTTGCAAAGAACACCTTTTCCTGCACAGTCTGGAAAATACTGTGCTCACCAACCACATAAATCAGGGATGGACAACCTTTTTGGCCTCACAGGCTATATCTGGTGCCAGATGGTGGGTTGTGGGCCAAATACACATGGGGATGGGATCACTGGTGAAAGTGGAGGTTAAAGCCTCCCCTCCCCCCGCAACCCCAATCAGGATTGTTGCTTCTGTGCTGCCCTTTTAGTGGCTAATAACAGCATCGGAACAATTGTCTTCTCACTGCAGCCCAGCTTCTGCTGGCCATATGCAGGTCATCCTTGACTTAAATCATACGTTTGAACTGTCAATCAGTTCAGTTTCAGCTGCTGGTAGTTTCCCATGTTCCAATGGTTGCTTATCTGGATAGAAGAAAGTTTGTTGCTGTGATCCAATAAACACATCTCGGAGCATAGAATAGGAGTACGTAGGGAACTATACTTCTAAAGTTTTTGTAACATGCTGTTGTGATTCCAAACTTTGCCTATCTCACGAAAAAGTTTGTGGCTTGAAACACAAACCACAGGTAATGTTTATATGAATGAATAAAGGTGGCTCATGCTGGCTCAGTTTGTCTGAGCGTGGAAAGCTAAGCAGGATCAGGCCTGGTTATTACTTGGATGGGAGATCCCTCCTCTAGTTTCCTGCATTGAGCAGGGGGTTGGACTCAATGGCCTTGTAGGCCCCTTCCAACTCTATGATCTATGAAATCTATAAGGAGATGGTTGTGCAGCACAATTCAAAGTGCTGGTTATGACCTATAAAGCACTGTATGGCATGGGAACAGACTACATGAAAGACTGCCTTCTCCCATATGCGCCTGCCTGGGTTTTCAGGTCATGGGGGGGGGGGCATCGTTCGGTACCGCCACCACCAGAGGTGCGTTCGGTGGGGACTCAAGCAGGGCCTTCTCAGTCATGCCTTGGATTGAGAGCATAATTCGTTCCGGAAACGTGCTTGTAATCCAAAACACTTGTATATCAAAATGAAATCCCCCCCCCCAAAATTGTACAGAGTCATGTGAACCAGTGAAATTACTTTTCCGTAAACGGAGAGCTTTGGGGGAAATGTATCTGAGTTTGTGTCCAAATTGCTCTAAAAGCTTCGGGAGGACCCAGATTCACTTCACGGCTGTTTGGAGGACCCTTGGTTTGCTTCAGACAAATCCCAAATCAGGCTGATTCAGCTCAGGATTTGTCCAAACCTAATGCACACCCCTTTTGTAAACACCCCACCATGCCCCCTTTCTTTACAGTTTTGGCCTTGGTGGGGTGACATACTGTAGCTGAGTAGCTTAGCTTTCCTGTTTGCAGTAGTCCAGTGCAGTTTCCTGTTGCTGCATCAGCACAACCCAACTTTGTTGGGCAAACGCATAGGCCCTCAGTCATGATCCTTGTTCACTTCACAGCTTTTTTTGACAGTAAGATTGGTTTCCTGAATTACCTAATTTTTGAAGGACGTGAGACCTGCAACAAAATATCTTAGGTTCCCCCCCACCCCAAGTTGTTTTCTAAGCCTCTTATGCATGGATAGTGCCATTTTTTGCTGCATAGGGATCAGCACGGATAATGAGTTTGCTATTAGTATATATAATACTGTGTAACCTGTTGCTTCTGCTTTGATTGATTGGGTACAGGATTATAATCTCTAAAATAAGGGGGGGAATCACAATTTAATTCCATCCTTGATGATGGTCATCTGGCTCTTAAATCTTTATCCTGTTTCATGTGGAGCTGAAACTTGAAATGTAAACACTTCAAAACTGCATGTAACAGACCTGCAGAGATTAAGCCAAATTACAGGGACATTCAGCTCCAAACAGAATGTCAAGCAGAAATATCTTTTAACTGGCATTTCCTTAAGAAGAATGAAAGGAGAGCCACAAAATAGAGAAGGTTGAACACAGGCATTCAAATGCTCTGTTCTCTCAGCCATTCCCAATTGCATTTAAAGCTGCGTACTGTTTTACGCACAAAATCTTTTCTCATGAATCTCAGCTTGAGGTTAAATTCTTCATGATTATGGAGATCTTGTTTAAACAAATGTCATCTCCCTGGCTTTTAAGAAATGGAAATTAAATTACAGATGGTGAGGGATAAGGAGTAAAATGGCTGTGTTATGTAACAATTCACTTCAGGGGAAAACTATTTGGTTGAAAATGGTTATTGTTTCTTCCCACTCCTAGTTAAACACATTTTAAATACCCTGATTTAATAACATGATTTGTTGGCAGTTTTCAAAGCAAGTCACAGTAGAAACTATTTCAAGCCCAACAACACTGGGAAATAACACTTTCTAACGCTGTCTAAGGCCAAGTAAAAATAACACTTCTGGCTTCTGAATATATTATACTTCACGTTTTTCCAGATTTGAAGCTTCCATGGCTTGCCTGGCTGGGAGTTAATTTGATAAATTTGCTGTTGTCCTACCATGTTTAGCACCAGTCTAACTGATTTTCAGCCAACTCATGTGTTGATCTTATTTGACCTGAAATTGTTTATAATGGATTGTACAGCTGTCATGTCTTAAGTTGAAGGCCTCAGGTTTCTTGAAAACTGATTAATTTCAGATCCACAAATCTGATATGGGAGTAAGAATTTAAAGCAACCTTCCCAACCCGGTGACCTCCAGATGTGTTGGACTACAACTCCCATCATCCCCAGCCAGTATTGCCATTGCTGGAGGATACCAGGTTGGGAAGGGCTGCTTTAAAGCATTTTGTTAGCAAGCCTGTGAGTTTTAAGGAAGAGTCCCCCATCTTCCCAGGAAGAATTTATATTCCCTGTGTTTTGTTTTCTCTCTCAGTAATGGCCTAACCGTATTACTTGGCTGCAAATAAACACTGAAATGGGGCTTATTAACTTGGTACAGCAGTGCATTTGTCAAAATGGTACTACTATGCCAGCATTGCAAGCATATACACGGAAGTTTATGGTTGTCAGGCTGCAACACAGAGATTTCCCCAATACCTTCAGATTCATTGCTGAATCAGACATGGGTAGGTAGCCACTTATGAATCACCAAAAAATGTCAAAAGAGGAGCGTGATTTGTATAAAATTAGCATATTCTAATATATATGTATATATGCAAATTCAGAAATAATTATTATAATTTAAAAAATACAGTACATCTCAGCATAGTGTGGAAGACTGTGACCAGGTGACCTGTGTGCCTGCCTGCTCTGTCTGCTATCCAGGTGCTGTTGATGGGCAATTTCAAGGCCCAGCTCTTCCTTCGGATGGTTCTTTATCTTTAAACCAGACTTGGACTGGACAGCTCGTCAAATACAGGACACCGTCAAAATAGAGGACAGACCTCTGGCAGCCCTTCAAATAGAGGACTGTCCTCTGTAAAAGAGGACACGTGGCCACCCATCTCAGATGGGGCCATGGTGGTTTCTCTTGCTTGTCTTTCCCTTCTTCACCCCATGTCTGTTATAATGATCAAGATTTCAGGTATACTGCACAGAATAAAAGGAACAGATGAGAAAAGCTACTGCTGCTGCATCTCCTGACCCAGCAATGAATAGAATTTAAAAGGGGGTGATTTCCAAGTAGCAAGCTGGGAATCCACTGTGTCAAGTGTTGAGATCATAAACTTTAGAATCATGTTTGCCAGGTACTAGATATCATTGTCGGCTACTAGGTTACCATTCAGCTGCTAGGGAGATTGCTTGTTAACAGCCCAGAATAGTTGATTGTTTCCCCAGTGGGAGCTAATGGTGGGAGATAGTTGGCAATAGCTCTGGGTGTTTTGAATGGGAAACCCATCAGATCTTGAGGGAAATGAGGCACCTCACCCTCTCTGGGAATGTGATGTGGGGTAGCAGATTTGCCTCCACTTATTCTCTACTTGCATATTTGTAAATAAAGCAGATATTACAAAGACACCACAAATCTCCAGTGCTGTCTCCTCCAAACCAAACTGAGATTATGCTATCCCAGGATGTGTCACCGCTTGAGAAAGTGTGGGATATGCAACACTTTGGTTTGAGATGAGATACTGAACAGGGCAAACTGATGCTTAACATTCTAAAAAAAATACTTGGACAAATGCTTTGAGAATGGTCCCTACCCTACATACCGTACATGGTTAGAGACTTAGAGCCCAAGCTGACTGTAATGTTTGGGAGGATATATTATCCCATGTCTGTCTATAGGTGATCCTAGTGGAGTTTCTTTTGGGATGTGGACCAGCTTATCCATTTAAGCCATTTGGCTTATCCTATAGAAGTTGCAATCCCTCAGCATGCTTACTGCCACTACTACTACTACTACTATTATTATTATTATTATTATTATTATTATTATTGTTTCATTTCTATACCACCCAATAGCCAAAGCTCTCTGAGCGATTCTCAAAAATACACATACAAGATAATAAAACAAGATTTCTAATACTAAATTTTAAAAAAAATAAACAGCTAAAACAGTTACAATAAGATACTGGATGTGATAAAAACAACTGACATAAATGCCCCATCATATGCCATCAAATGCCTGGGAGTAGAGGACAGTCTTAAACTGGCAGCAAAAAGATGACAGTGTTGGTGCCAGGCGAACTTCAGTGGGGAGAGTATTCCATAATCACTGAGAAGGCCCTCTCCTTTGTTGCCACCTTCTGAGCCTCCCTTGTAGGAGGCACTCAGAGAAAGATCTCTGTTGTTGATTGCAGTGTCTGGATAGGTTCAGGTCGGGAGAGGTGCTCCATCAGCTACTAGGAAGCTAGCCCTTTTGAACTCAATGGGATCCAGTAAACATGATTGGGATTGGGCTGTCTATGTATTCCTTGTCTTCCTAGAAAGTCAGATGTGGTGTTTTGTTTTTATTATTTCTGCTTTTGGTTTGAGGCACATTGCAATATGTTGTTACATGAGTTAATTCATCTTTGCTCAACCTGGTGCCCGCCAGATGTTTTGGACTCCCAGCGGCCCCAGCCAGCATGGCCAATGATCAGTAATGATGTGGGGTTGTAGTCCAACATCTGAAGGGCAGAGATTTCCCATCCCTGGATTAGAGTAAATTAACCTTTACTGTGTTGGGGTGCAGGGCAGGCTGCAGGGCACATACACAGCTCTGTCCACCCAATACCTCACTGTTGCTGCCCACCTACCTACTTAGCATCTGCTGCCCGGAGCGGCTGCCTCACTCTATCTAATGAAAGGACCGGCCCTGCACAGGATCCTGTGGCGTGGTGGATGTTAGGGCAGAGAGTTTGTGTCCTGGTCATACCATTGTCTTGTACTCACCATAACTAGAGGCATAAGCTATAAGAGTTTAGACAATTTAGAAGACCAGCTTTTCACACACACCCCACATTCCAGAACAGGGAAGTGCATGTTAATAACCTACTTTTAATGATGCAAACATGAAAAATAAAAGTCACTCAAATAATCTCGAGTCAATTTTCTGATAAAGTGAATTTTGTGTTTCCCCCATTATGATTAAAGTGAGCTATGGTAGGAGTTTTATTTTTAAGTGAGTATTAATTAAAAATATGGAAATAGGTTGGAACACACTGCTGTTCATAGGCAAGGAATAATCACAACCAATTTGTTCACACAATCATGCCTGTTTGGGAATGTTTAAAAAAATGTCTGAGTTACTGCTTATTTCTCTGTATGCTTGTTTCCGCAGCAGGATATGATTCCAGTAAAATCAGTAATTGAATTTGCAGTCCAAAGAACAAATGGTTATTTTAACAGAAAGTTACACACTCCATGGAAAAGACTTAAGCTCTTTGTATGTTGTATCTAATGGCAAAGGACACAACATTACAGCTTTTACGTCTCCTGAAACCCACACATTTAGCTAAATGCATAATATTTATAAAAGAAACTCTATAGTGCAGGTTTTGTATCTTTGAACAATTTTATGTCCTGCTACCTCTGGATTTAAGACTTTTAAGTTTATTTTTTAATGCCAATTTCTTTGAACTAAAAAAAGTGATTCATACATAAGCTAGAAATGAGTTGGGTTTTGGCACCCATAGAATATGTCTGAAAGGTCTCAAAAGAACTTTGATACAAATTTTTGAATGGCTTCTGCACCATTAGCAGTTGGGCAGTACTTTGTTGCTGATGCATTCACTTTGTGGGTTGTATTGTATCCAAACTTAGTCAGACTTAGAGTAGACCCAATGGAATCAATGGGGCAAGTTAGTCATGACTAACTTGTCCCATTTATTTCAATGGGTCTACTCTGAGTATGACTTAAGTCTTGGTTCAGCCCATAGAATGCTCTTCTATAAAGAGAGATGAGGTAAGTAGAAATTACTGTATTGAAAAACCACCTGATTTGGCAAGACATTTTTTATAGTGTCAGACAGCATCAAGTAATTATCACGTAGCTAGTCATCTTAGATTCAGTTTGAAAAAAATCCCTTTCCATTTTGTTTCAGGGTTTGAATCTACTAGAAAACAAGTCATTTTTTTCTTGACAGCTGTA
Source organism: Shinisaurus crocodilurus (assembly GCA_021292165.1). NCBI lineage: Eukaryota > Metazoa > Chordata > Lepidosauria > Squamata > Shinisauridae > Shinisaurus > Shinisaurus crocodilurus. Next base: position 115,361,930 of record CM037878.1, on the reverse strand, counting down.
TGCTTTAGGCATTGCAGGCATTAGTAGACTCTCAGGGTGGAACTATACAATATAAATAATAATTTCAATGGCAGCCCTGTATCAAGTTCTCTCCTCCCTAACATCTAGCTCAACTTGTCCTGTGTCTTTATGTCATTACACTGGGAGTTTCTCTGTCTCAGCCAGCAGCAGCCGATACCATGGAGAATGTCTGGGGAAATGTATCTGTTATGACATCAGGACATGGGGTAAGCTGAACAACTGAGGGAGGGGAATTCGACACGTTTGGGCAGCTACTTGTGCACGTTTGGGCAGCTACTTTGGGCAGCTACTTTGGGCAGCTACTTTGTGGGCACGTTTGGGCAGCTACTTTGTGGGTTGTATTGTACAACCCACAAAGTAGCTGCCCAGCACATTTGAGCAGCTACTTTGTGGGTTGTATTGTATCCAAACTTAGTCAGGCTTAGAGTAGACCCAATGGAATCAATGGGGCAAGTTACAAACATCATATTACAAAGAATTACATATTCTTTGTAATATGATGTTCAGCTCTTACAGTTCCAAACGCCATGAAAACAGAGATTGTTCATACTTCTAAAATTATTCTTCTCTCGATAACCAAGAATCAACATAACCAAGATTCCTCTCCTGCCAATTCTAGAGAGCCAGCCTTCTGCAAATATGCATGTATGCGCGTGCAAGAGCGCGCGCGCACACACACACACACTGTACCACCACTACTGTATTCTCCTTTTCATCGTATTCCTGTACAGCAATTACTCAATAGACTAACCAGTTGAAAAGTCAGTGTAACCAGAGTTCTGAACCTCCCTGTTTTTAATGTAGTTATTTATTTATTTAAAATATTTGTATACCCTGCTTCTTAATCATAGAGGTACATGGGGTGGCAACCAATTATAAAACAAACACACAGTACAACCTCAAAAACATTAATAAATAAAGGGTTAAATGATCATCAACAAAAAACACATGCAACAGCAGTATGAAATCATTTTATTTATTTATATTTATACCGCGCCTTTTTTCCTGCAAGGAACCCAAGGTGGCTTACATAATCCTCCTCCTCCTCTCCATTTTATCCTCACAACAACCCTGTGAGGTAGGTTAGGCTGAGAGTCAGTGACTGGCCCAAAGTCACCCAGTGAGTTTCATGGCCGAGTGGGGACTAGAACCCAGATTCCCGACTCCCAGTCCAACACTCTCACCACTACACCACACTGGCTCTCGATCATGTTGAAAGCAGCAGAAAAGTGCAACATTTTCAGGTTCTTACTAAGGTCAACAATGGAGCCTGACAGAGGGAGAGGAGGAAGGTGTTTAGGAGATGAAGTGCCATTACTGAGAAGATCCTGCACCCCGTTGCTATCCATCTTATTTCAGACGGTGACAGCACTCTGATCAGGTTCTCTGAAGGAGGTCTTAAAGGTCCAGCAGACTCATGTCAGGTCAGGTGCCCTAAATGGCTTTAAAGTAGTGTTCTCCAACCTTGGGTCCCCAGATGTTTTTTGCCTACAACTCCCAGCATGCCCCAGCCAGCACTGGGGCATACTGGGAGTTGTAGGCCAAAAACATCTGGGGACCCAAGGTTGGAGAACACTGCTTTAAAGGTTAAAATGGGCACTTTGGATTGTGCCCAGATATCAGAGTATATATAATTTTGTGGCCATATCTCATTTTTCCTGGAATGGCCCAGCTGGCAAATCAACCAAAGCTGATAGAAGGCTGGATCTAATATCACATACGGTATTTCTTCTAACAATTTGGTGTTTTGCTTACTAGCTGCAACAATGCAAAGGGCTTTGAATCAGGGTTGTATAAGCCATTATATTAGATTTTATTGTAGGATACACAGTTATTAGCCTAAATCAGCACACTCTGTTTGCATAGATTGCTATGCATCTGCTATGTTCACCCACACCTCTTGTTTACTTATGTTGGTCATATACAGGTTGCTGTTTGCAATGAAGTCTGAACTCCACCTACTTCTACATACCCAGGACAATGAGCATTTATTGTCAGTGAGATGCAAAATAGGCAAGCCATAATTGTATAGTGTTGTGGAAGGCTTAGAGGACACAGCTGTCAGGATGCTAGACCACTTTATTGTCTCTCTCCAACAAGAACAGAATAGACACCAGAAACTCATGACTCCACCCAGAAACAACTAATTCCAGTGTCACTTAGGGCACAATCCTATTGCGATGCCCATAAGCCCCCAAACCTGGAGGTTTAGGTTATCCTATGCAGAACAGGAGGAGTGATGGAGGCAATCTTCACCTCCCCAATACAGGCCTGTGGCTTACGCTGGCTCAGCTTGTGGAAAGCTAAGCAGGGTCAAGCCTGGTTATTACTTGGATGGGAGACCCCTCCTCTAGTTTCCTGCATTGAACAGGGGCTTGGACTCCATGGCCTTGTAGGCAGGGCCGGTGCTACCATTAGGCCAACTAGGCAGCTGCCTAGGGCGCAGGGCTAAAGAGGGCACCAGAAATGCCTTGAAAAAAAAATACAGTGCTCTCAAGTGGGAAGGGGGGGCGCTAAATATCTGATCTTGCCTAGGGCACCAAACTGCCTTGCACCGGTCCTGCTTGTAGGCTCCTTCCAACTCTATGATCTATGAAATCTTCCCGTCCTGCATATTTTGCTAGACGGACTTTTTTGCCCGTCTAGCTGGAGCATGCCGGAGCAGGGGGGAAAGAGGCTATAGTGTAGAGGCTTCAGGGTAACTCATATCCTGGCCTCTCCAGTCTCCTCCCCTCCCCACCCACGGAAACACCTGCTTTCCCCCCTCCCCAAGGTTGCTTTTCTGATGAGAGCAGCTGGCAGGGTTCTTTCTGCATGGGCTGTGAGGGGAAGGGGGTGGGTCAGGGCTCCCATTCCCAGCTCCAAGGTTGGAGTGCTGTCTCTAACCTCGGACCTGGGAATCCAAAATATCCTATGGCCCCTCGGACACCGCCTAGGGGCCACAGGATTTCTCCCTTCGTGACTAAACTACATGATGACAACAAATAACTGAAGACTGAAGAAATGTCTTTCACAATTATCTCAAGAAAATGGACTATGTAAGCAGAGTTGCAGATGACAGAATGGGGCTCATGAATTTGGGGGGGACCAAACACTAGAACACACAGGGCCGGTTCACACGACACGGGAACCACGGGGGAGCGCTGCTCCCCCGCGGTTCCCGTGTCGTGTGCACGCCGACCAGGGGTGCCCCCGTGGGACAGCCGCAGGCGGGACCCACGCAAAGTGACCATGGTCGGTAGAGGGGTAAGCCCCTACCGCGCGTGGTCACCGTGCCGTCCGAACAGCGGGCGGCCGTCCCGTGGGGTCCCCACAGAGACGGCAGCCCAGAGCGGCCGGAGCCGCCGCCGCTCCAGCCTGCAGGGGCAAACGGCCCCTCTGGGCATCCCGGGGCACCACCCCCTAGCGCCTGGAGGCCCGCACTGCGGTGCGGGGACTACGGGGTCTGCCCACGCGCATGGAGCGCCGGTCGTGTGCGGCGCCCTGCTGGACCCCGCAGACGGCCCCGTGGTTCCTCCCCCGCCGGCAGCCTGGGTCGTGTGAACTGGCCCATAGTGCAATGACAAAAAGCAACGTGAGAAACTAGTGGTGAAAAGTTAGCTTTCTATAACATAGTGACTTTCATTTCATTTCACACAATTGGCTTCCCATGTGAAAAAGTTACCACAGACAGATGCCACCTCCAAATACAGAAATAAGAAATAAATAAATAAATAAATAAATGTAACAATTGGTCCCACAGTTTGGTAATTCCCCAGTTGGGAAGGAGTTCTGGAGTGGAACCACAAGAGTCTCTGTAGTGTCCTTGCTACCCAAAACAATTCTATGCACACGGTTTCTGGTTGATAGTACAGCTGTAATGTGAAAGGATGGGGACAGTCTTTTAGGGATGTTTGTCCTCAGCTGGCTAGGAAGAGAGACTTCCCCACAGCAGGGAGGGGGAGCAGTGGTGTAGTGCAGGCAGAGCTCGCAGGGAGGCTGTGGACGGAGGCACTTTTTTCGTAGCAGGGACGCTGACGTCATCTGCCACCCCACTCAGAACTCCATGCTCCCTCTGAGCTTGGCTACAATTCTTACAGTACCTGGGTGGAAATGAATTTTCCCAGCAACAATATATTGTTCTTTGTAATGTTAAGTATTTTGGGATGGCCTGGTCTTGAATAGGCATTTAAGACCCATGAGCTTTACAAAAGACCTGCTCTTAGCAAATGAAAATGCCTAGAACTGGTTTGCTGATATGGTTCAACACAGCTGCCTGCAAATTTGGACTCCCTTTGGGGGTGTGGCTTTGGAGACTGTCATGATGAGAACCTGCCGCACTTCAAAATTTACCACTACACCACTGTGGGGGAGGGAGCTATTTATGCTATAGCCCTATATTAACTTGAAGGCTGTACCACTTCAGATTGTAGGTGAGTTCACATGATAAAATGCTCATCCATACAAAAAACAAATAAACAAAAAACAGATTGTGCACATAAAAGACCTAGATGTTGAGGAGGTGGCTAAGCTAAAATCCTTCTCCTTGTTCATTTTGTGCATGGCCCAGACACAGGTTTACCATTTCAGTAAGAAGTAGACGTGTGTGCTCAGGCTTATAGCACTATCATCATCTAACCAGGGTCGGCTCCAGGTTTGAGCAGGGCCGGTGCAAGGCACTTTGATGCCCTAGGCAAGATCAGATATTTAGCGCCCCCTTCCCACTTGAGCCCTTCCTCCCTATTTCTGGCGCCCCCTTTAGCCCTGCGCCCTAGGCAGCTGCCTAGTTGGCCTAATGGTAGCACTGGCCCTGGGTTTGTGGGGTCTTCAGTAAATGATTCCTAGGAGGCTGCCTCCTACCTTGTTGGCCTTGGTCACAGCAACAGCAGTGGATAGCAGCAGCACTGAATCAAGAGCTGGGTAGCACCATTTTAATTTTCCAGAAACCCTGGAGTGATGCCATATCAGGGGCATTGTGGGAAATGGAAATGGTGCTGCCTGGCACTGATTCAAAGTGCTGGTCCTCAGATTATTCTTTTTTTAAAAAGGGGGGGGCAAGAGTGGGGAGCCCCAGCAGCTGCCCGAGAAAGCCATGTGGTGGTGCTGGGCCTGCATCTAACTCCAGCAAGGCCAACAGAAAGCCTACAAGCCACATGAGACCCCTGTCCCCTTCCCACAGATCACTTTTGTGTGGCCCATGGTTTCAACCAGACTTCTGGTCCTTGTGTCGGCAACCCCAAATTATGGCAGGAAAAATGCTAACAGATTGCAAACGAGGAGACAAGCCCAATTTCGTTGCTATATACAAAACTCAGCTGAGCTGTACGTCCATGTGGAAGCTAATGAAGCTCATGACGCAAAATAGTTTCAACCCTCTCCCCTTCCCCTAGCTCACAATATACTCTCCAAAACAGTTTCATAGTCAAAGAAGTTGTTCATGCTGCTCCTGGTCCAAAGGCTCTGTGCGATGAACTCAACAAATCTTTTATGAAAGTATTCTCTGTTGACCAACCTACCCATGAAACTTGGGGAAACTTCAGAAGCAACTTTCAAAGTAGTGTGAGGAGCTGCACTAGGAGAGGGAAAATGGAAACAAATACCCATTTTGCTTGTGCAAACCCTTGTGTGTGCCTAAAAGGGGATTTTTAGGTTGTAGCCTCAGAGTCTCAAAGTTACCATACGTCTTCAAATATATTTTCTATTTTCATTGGTGGGTGGGTGGGGGTGGGGAATAGATCCACTTTCCTCCATGTGTCAGCCATATGCAGGTTATGGTTGACACACAGCAGATTAGCTTTTTACAAAAGTGTGCAAGAAGACAGCAACATTAAAATATAATAATAACAAATATTCTGAAGAATGCAGGGAAATAGATTGCTAAGAAGTCCTTGTAAATGAGTTGTGCAGATGTGGTAGTTATTACAAAATTAACATTGTGCAATCCACTGAAATAAAATTCCACTTCTCCCAGATGTTATGCTAGTCAAGTTCACTTAAAATGAAAATTATTGTACAGTTTAACTAGATAGGATCCTACAGTTACCAAAGTATAAAGAGACCACTGACTGGTGGAAATACTTTTTAGAAGAGAAGTATTTAATATCACATAAATAGCTCTATAACCTATTACCCACAGCACAGAATGCCTGCCCTCAAAATATTATGGTGATTAAGACTAGCTATTTATTTACATGGTTAATTCAGACCACAGGAAACCCTTACAGTATTTTTATATGCAGAAAAAAGAATGCTTATTTACTCAAGCAATAACTAGAGTAAGTTATTCCCCCCTCTCCAAAAACCCCCCACATTCACAGCCATATTGGGAATGTATTAAGTGGAAGACCGACAACCTGGTCTTCTGCGTGGGTTCAATGCTAAGGGGGTAGCGAGTCCTGGGGCGGGCCTTCTCCGAGGTCCCCAGCTACTATCACCCTTAGCCCAGAACAAAGGGATAACTTATAGCCACAAAAGTACCTTTTATAAAACAAGTTTATTTACAACATTACCTTCACAAACCCAGACACACGCCAGCAATGCAGCTTATCAGTACGGTACAAAGTAGCAAGCAAGAAGTCTCAAGGACACCGTGATTTCAGGGCTCTCAGCTAGTTAGTTCAGCTCGGGTTCCAGCAGAGGCCCGGTCAACCGCACGCTGCTAGCTGGGTTCCCGGCGGAGGTCCGGTCTACCCAAGCGACTAGCTGGGTGCCTGGTGGAGGTCCGGTCTACCCAAGCGGCTTGTGAGTGATTTCAGCTTGGTTTCCCGGGGGTCCGGTCAACCCAAGCGGCCAGTGATTTCAGCTAGCTGGAGCGCGCCGGGTGCTGCCACCCGGGGTTGCCGATCCTTCGTTCCCTTACCCCAAGCATGGGCAAGATTGCTGATCAGGTCCAACAACTCAGTTCCCTTGCGCAGGGTGTTTTATACCTTGGTGTTTCAGGTAGCCCCTCCCTCCGTAATCAGGTGGGTTGCCAATCAGGTGGGTTGCCACCCTCCCTGAGGGGCGGCCTTTTGGGTCAGGTGGGGTGACGCCTTCCCCCCGTGGGGTGGGGTCCCTTTGAAGCCACTTGCTTAATGGTCCCATCCTATGGTGTTGAGTGGTCCTTTCTTATGGGTGCCGAAGTGTCTGCTCTGGCGAGGTATTCAAGTCTTATGTAGATGGGGCTGATATACGAGAGCATTGACAAACCTGGGGATGCTTCCTGCCTTCCCCCCTGAGGTGATTCTATGCAGATGTTGTTTGTCCCCTTTGGCCTCTGTGGAGACTGGCTGTCTCCCCCCCCCCCCCCCGGGTCTCCTTCCCCCCACCTTGGTGAGTGTGTGTGTGTCAGAAAGGGGGCTTAGGTTGGCTTTCTCCACATATTATTTTAAAATGCTTCAATAGCAGGCATTACTGATAAAAAGCTAGTACTGTCTTTCCCGATCAACTCTACCCCTGCTTTGATGATGGACCATGTACCACAACTTTGGTTGTGTACATTCTTCCCCTGGCTACTACTTAGGATGGTCCTTCCCCATTAATGGGGCTGTTTGCACATAACAACAATCCATCAGTTTAATAACTGGTGGGTTGTCGGGAATGAGCAGGAGAGAGCAGGCGTGTTGCCTGCAGCACGCCCGCCTCTTCTGCTTTTAGTCAGAAACCCAAAATCGGCTCAGCAACCCACGAGCGGCTCCTGCTGAGTGTGACATCTGAACCCACACAGCTGGGTTGTTTAGGGGCTAAACAGCCCAGCAGTTAACCCAACAACAACCATGGGTTAACCGCTGGGTTGTTTAGCCCCTAAACAACCCAGTGGTCAGAGTTCAGACATCACACTCAGCAGGGTCGTGGGTCACTGAGCCGATCGTAGGATGCTGAGTAAAAGTGGAAGAGTCGGATGTGCTGCAGGCCATACGTCTGCTCTCATCTGCTTTTGCATGACAACCCATCGGTATGTGAATCAGGTCACTGAGTTAATGGCTTTACAATTTTAAGATGATATGCACTGAGCTGCTTGCCAGCCATTTTGCTAGATATGAAGCGGCAAAATAGCCATGCTGTAGTCCTTAGGCAACTGACATATCGATTACTTGCCTGTTCTTCTAGACATGAAAAAAGACTTGGCTGGCATCAGTGGTAGAGACCCCCAGCAATAGGCTGTGCAGTAACCTGTGCATGGCCAGTGCCAAGGGCACGTTTGCCATATTGAAAGGTATAACTCTGGATGCCAGGGGCAGTATCCAATGGTGTCATTCTGCTAAACCAAATCACGCTTGCGCAACTCCGCCAAAACTATGATTTGTGCAAGCAATAACAAGATGCACAAGCAGAGCTTGCGCAAGCAATGACATGATAATGAGATGCGCAAGTGGCTACAAGACACATTAGCAAAGCTTGCGCAAGTGGAGCATATTATTCTAGTGGAATGTGCTATAGCGCAAAGCAGAACTGAGATGCACTAGCAGAGCTTGCACAAGGAGAACCAAGATCCGTTAATGGGGCAGTTGTGCAAGCGGAAACAATATTTGTTAGTGGGGCAGTTGCGCAAGCATAACTTTAGTTGGATTCCCCCTTTGCACATAGTTATGCACCTAGTTTACGCTAGCACAACCTCACCTATGCTAGCAGACTGACCGGATCCAAATACTTAGTAATATTTTGGGAGAGGAGTTATATCTTTGTATTTAGAGCTCGGGACAAGCCAAAATCACACTGAACTCTTTCTTTGTTTGTTTCCTTCCTTCTTGTTTGCCATGCCTACAAAGTTCTCAACCATGTATGGGACATTCACATACCACAGACATATCCGAACAAGTTCATTTCTAAGAAGTGACACAAGCAAGCTTGTAAACTGAATCACTTAGCCTAGTTAAGGAAGGACTTTGCCAAGCTCACCAAGCTCACTCAATATGTTCATCTTTAGCTGTGCATTTCAGTTTTGGGGAAATAAAAAGAGCACACAGACACGTCTGTGCTTGTTCCACGGATGAGTAAAGTGCTGTGACTAATAGGTTACAAAGGAGTTGTTTATGTAATATTAAAATCTGCTCTTCTTCTGTAGACAGAAAGCATGTTACTCGCTGAACTGAACTGTATCTTAAATTCAGGTCCAAATTTTGCCTTCTATCAACTAACTCCATATGGCACTTCTTGGCTGAGATCAAAAGAATCACCCAACTTGAGCCTTCCAGACACATCACAATCAGGTTTTGAAGCTCCTTTTCAAAACAATGAGGGCTAGAAACTTGAAAAAAGGAAGAGAGATTTCCAGTACTTAAAAGATAGCTTGCGGGCCACACAAATACACATTAGGGGCCACAAATGGTCTATGGGATATAGCTTGTTCCTCCTGGGCCTGTGTTTTATTTCGGGACATATACTTTACTTCCTGTCTTTCTCTGGTCTTCTCAAAAATATGATCAGCACAAAACCATTTGAAAATTGTGGAGCATAACTCTAACAGCAAAATTTTTATTGTACATATTCTAATGACAGAATTATATTGACAGTCCAGGAAGCTATGCATCAGTGGCATCTTGGCCTCAAGGACATGAGAGTCATCTGAAATGCAGTAATCTATATTAATGAACATCAACATGAAATTTTAAAGTGATGTTTACCCACAGCACAATTATTTATGGTTTCTGCTTTTCTTTTTGTACATTTAGTCCACAAATTACTATAACAAAACAAACTGTCATAGTAATAAATATTTCCCCTTAGATTTAAGTTATTAAATAGTTTTGAAACACTCTCCTTCTGGCCCACATGGAGAATTTTCCTGTTACACTAATGTGGCTTACGCTGGCTCAGCTTGTCTGAGTGTGGAAAGCTAAGCAGGGTCAGGCCTGGTTATTACTTGGATGGGAGACCCCTCCTCTAGTTTCCTGCATTGAGCAGGGGGTTGGACTCGATGGCCTTGTAGGCCCCTTCCAACTGTATAATCTATGAATGCTGTCAATTCTTAGCCAACCAATAAAATGGCTGCTGGCAGAAAGCAACTAGCATCTTCCTATACTTCGACACCTCAGTTAAAACCTCCCAAACATTTTCAAGCCAGACTGGAGTTAACACAATTTTGGGGCCAAATAAATAAGATGCAACATAATACAGCCTCTGTAATACGTAATACATAATACATAATACAGCCTCTGTAATACAGAGTTACCACAATAATCTGATTTATCAAAATTTGCCAGTTCTGTCCCATACAATAGTTATCTTATCCCAGTGTTTCTCAAACTTTTTGAACTCGCCCCCTCTAAATTTATTCTGCCTTCAAGGGCCTCCCCAACCCAGTGCCAACCACGTGTTCTAGAAGTGAGCATGCAGAGATCCTTTGCACAGACTTGTGCTAATCCCAGCACTGGCATCCAAAGAAGAATAGAACAGAATCTTTCTGACCAGGGAAACACAAAAGATGAAAACAGCAGCTCTTTCAGCCTCTTCTTCAGGGTGCAACAATCCCCACAAATACAATGTGGTTCTATTACGGTCATTTGCTAGCTGGCATTTAACCCACCCAGATCTTAGCTAAGTGGGGGGTGGGGAAGCTGAGATGCAAAGGCATCATCTGCCTCAAATTCTTTTCTGCCCACGTCTCAAAGGGCCCCCCAACCCACCCACAATTTAGGAATTGCTGCATTATGTAATCCACTCTCCTTTGGATCATTCAAATAAATTAGTTTGCCCTGTATTTGTTTCTAAATATACTTTAATTAGACTAAATCAGGACTCTCCAACCTTGGGTCCCCAGATGTTGCTGGCCTACAGCTCCCAGAACCCCTTGCCATTAGCCATGCTGGCTGGGTATGCTGGGAGCTGTAGGCCAGCAACATCTGGGGACCCAAGGTTGGAGAGCCCTGGTCTAAATCATCATCTTCTCCTTTATTGTCAACATTGAGATACTATCCTAGGAGGTACCGTTTTTCAATTATATAGGCTTTTAACTTTTTTGCCATTTTCCAAATTTGCCATTTTCAGAACCTAGCTCAGTTTTTTAAAATGCTGACCAATGGTCATGTTGGGTGATCAAACATTTAAGTTACATATAATGATTTGGCTCCAGACCAGCTTACTTGAACTTAGTTCCAGTTGAAACTAATGGGACAAAACATGACTAAGTTGCCCCCTTGATTTATTTTTAATGAACCCAAGTTCATCTAACTTAGTCTGGATCCAACCCAATGGCCTCAATCTTGTGGCAAACATATAAGTGATAGCAGAACGGTAATTCTAAAAAGACCCTCATAGTAAAACCTATTGAGGGCCAGTTCTTATGTCTCCTGACATACATGGGTGTTACTTCTTCATGGTTGCGTCCCCTGGCACTATGGTAACATCTGAAAAAAGGCTGCCATGTGGGAGATGCAGATGACATGGTTTCAGGTAACGCAGCCCTTAAACATGAACCCTCAAGGTATGAACATAACCACCTAAATACTGTTCTTATAGCCTCAGGTGCTCATTGGGTTCGCTCACACTATACATGTCTACTCAGAGGTAAACCCAAACAGAATTCAGTGAGACTTACTCCCAGATAAGTGTGGACAGGATTACAGCCTCAGTCTTTAACCTTATAATGAATTGCCCAAAGCTTATTATAGTGAATTCCCCAAAGCTATTCAGAGAAGAAGAATTTGACCTGAATGGGGCTGCACTCTTTCTAAGGGCCTAGTGTGCAGCTTATATTTTTTGCTCCATAAGACGCACTCCCCCCCCCCAAAAAAAAACTAGGTGGAAATGTCTGTGCGTCCTATGGAGTGAATACAGTAAAAAAAAAAAAAAATTAACTTTCCTCTGCTGGTCCAGAGCGGAGGACTCCTGGGCAGGGCGGGGGAAGCCCCCACCAAACAGCTGATTCCCGCCGAACAGCTGATTTATTTTATTTTATTTTATTTTTTACTTTCCTCTGCTGGTCCGGAAGAGCGGAGGACTCCTGGGCAGGGCGGGGGAAGCCCCTGCCTCTCAGCTGATTCCCCGTGGAACAGCTGATTTTAAAAAAAATAAAATTATTATTATTATTATTATTATTTTATTATTATTTTTTTTTTTAACTTTCCTCTGGTGGTTCGGAAGAGCGGAGGACTCCTGGGCATGGCGGGGGATGCCCCCGCCTCTCAGCTGATTCCCCACGGAACAGCTGATTTAAAAAAAAATAAAATTATTATTATTATTATTATTTTATTATTATTATTTTTTTTACTTTCCTCTGGTGGTCCGGAAGAGCGGAGGACTCCTGGGCATGGCGGGGGAAGCCCCCACCTCTCAGCTGATTCCCCACGGAACAGCTGATTTTTAAAAAAAAAAAAATTATTATTATTATTATTATTTTATTTTATTTTTTTACTTTCCTCTTCTGGTCCGGAAGAGTGGAGGACTCCTGGGCAGGGTGGGGGAAGCCCCCGCCTCTCAGCTGATTCCCCACGGAACAGCTGATTTTTTTTTTAAATTATTATTATTATTATTATTATTATTATTAATTTTTTATTATTATTTTATTTTTATTTTACTTTCCTCTGCTGGTCCGGAAGAGCGGAGGCCTCCTGGGCAGGGCGCCTCTCAGCTGATTCCCCACGGAACAGCTGATTAAAAAAAAATATTATTTTTTTGGTACCATATGGTAAGTGCGTCTTATGGTCCGGTGCGTCTTATGGAGCGAAAAATACAGTAGATTTGCATAATCCTCTGATAATATCACTACTTCTCTATTTAAACATTTTTATGATTCAAAAATAACACATTGCACAGGAAGTAAAAAAAAAAACATTCAGAGAATGTGTTTGGGGTGAAGGGCTAGTCATTAACAAAAAATAGCAGTACAGATTTTTTGTAAAGTTTAATTTTATTTGTAGGTCTAATTCCCTTGAAGCCTGCAGAAGCAAATTGCCTGAAATCTTTTCACATGCTTAAGAAAGCTGTACATTTCTCTCTGAAAAATTGTTAGTTTAAAAGCAGGATTATACTGCTTACCTTGTCTCCTCTATTTTTAAATGGATTTTACTACATAATCATTGGTAATAGTGTACATGAGGTTTTGTTTAAAGGAAATACAAAGCCTTAATTGTACTCTTTAAAGGAAAGTATTGCATCAGAAGGATTCATTTAAATACATTTGGCTCTGGGCTCCCTTCACAATTCATTCATTCTGATTTTCCCCTGGACTTGTTAAGAATGCAAAATATAGGAAGGATCAAGTCAAATAGCTCTTTTTAGATCACTACATTCTGGCTTCAAAGCATACTTCTAGTCATAAACCTCCATTACTAAACAAAATACTTCATTTTAATTCTATGTTGCAACTGCAGGCATCTTTAAAAACTTGGCTAAATGTTAGGGCTGTTGTGACTGACAAAAGAGACTAGTTCGGCTGTAATATAGTTGTAATTGGCTGTTTGACTAGGTAGTGGTAGTGGAGCCAATGCATGAAGAGGCTGTTACAAAGAAAACTGTGAGCTCTGAATCATGCAGCCGTAGGTATAGAAGTCATTGTAAAGGCGTATGTGTGTATACATAAAAACATCTTAATGTGTATGGCTGAATAATTTTGAATTATTCAACGGAATTCTGCTTCCAAGCCAAAAACCACTGACAAATGGTAGTATCTTTGGCAACACTGTAAAGCAGCTTAATTCATGAGACAACACTTTGAGAAACAGGGGAAATGGGAGAACATTATAACAATGCCTCCTACATTTAAAAAAATAATAAACCGTACTAGAGATCCGTGTAGAAGCTTTTCTTGTGTAACTGCCTTATGCTGAGTCAGATTATTGGCCCATAGTAGCTCAGTATTGTCGACACTGACTGGTCTGGCAGCAATGGCTCTCCAGGGTTTCAGGCAGGATTCCTTCCTAGCCCTACCTGGAGATGCCAGGAAATGAACCTGGAACCATCTACATGCAAAGCATGTGCTCTACCACTGAGCTATGACCAGTTGACCACAGTCCTGTGAGCCGCATGCCGAGCTTGCCTCAAACAGCATGGCTACCATCCCTTCCTATGACAAGAAACAAACCTGTATACACACACACACACACACACACACCATGGTACACAGGTCTCCTCTGAAGTGCACAAGTTTCAAAAGCAGCCTCTGATGCAAGGAGCAGAAGTCCTTGCGCAAACCCAAAGGCCTCTTTGGATGATGGTGCTAGGCTGGAGTACGGCATCAGCTGGCAGCCAAAAATGGCATCAGGGGCAATAAGTGTGTTGTTGTTACCCACAAACAAACCTCTGGGAACTATTAATCCAGTTAAAACATTCTTAGCCCTTCATAAGTGCATCCATTGGTCCAGCCAGTTTTTCCAACTGCAGCGGCAGGAGACTGCTGGGTTGGAATGGCTGTTCTCATTGGTAGACAGTCACCTGTCAGCTAGCATCTCTTTGCTTTACAGGAGGGGATCTTTTGGGTTTTAAAGCAAAACAGCAGCAGCAGCAACAGTGTGTTTCTTCATCCTGCATGGGAGCGGGTTATAGCATACAGATCACTGGCCTGGCAGTGATAGACAATTTTTTGTGCTGTAGGAGGGAGAGAGTAGAGCTCCCTGTCCAGTAGCAAAACATTGCACTGGTTCCTTGACCGCGTATTGGCAAGGAACAGATCTAGGTATCAGCTTCAGTTTGTGGACCAGGAAGTGAACACCATGGTTTTATAAAATGAATAATATTATGCTGATGAGGGAGGTCTATTTCCATTTTTTTAAAATCATCTATTCGACGGTGGTGATATTCACCAAAGATCTTCCACTGTTGTATTGTTCCTTGCTAAGTAAACGTATGGGTATAAAACTGCATTGCTCTATAAAAAAGCAGAATTCAGCATCTGCTTACAGATTAATACTTTTTTAGCTTTTAAGGAGGACCCCTGGGGGGGGGGCATTACTAGAAATTAAATGCAGATCCGGAAAGGATGTCAGACTCAGGAAGCCTTCCAAGACCGAGAACTCTGAGAGTAACAAAAAGTGTTGTTTGTTGACAGCCTGAGGCATTTTATTTCCTTTCTGGAAAAAGCCATCAGCAAATTATGAGTGTTAATTACATCTTTGTTACATAAGCTCACCTGCTTTTTTTGGTTTTTTGGTTCTGTGTTTTTCCCCCCTTCTAAACAGAATGTGGTAGAACTAGTCAAGCCTGCAGACCTCCCTTTCCCTGCTCCCTTGGAAGAAGGGCTGCCTTCTGATATCTATTCCAAATTTATAGCAATGGTACCAGGGGAAGAGGATGCAACCAAGGTAAGGGGGATTTTTCATATTAAAAAAATATTTTGGTCAAGAAGATGGCATGCCCCTTAATTCCTGCCACCACCCAAAAACAAAAGCACAAGCAAAAGTGCTGCATATATTTTAGTTCCTCTGCAGAAAAAGTGCTGCTTAAATGCAGCATGCACCGCTGACGACAGTCTTAGAGTGAATATTTGATGACTTTACTACATCCTTCCCCAAGCAGTGGTCATGCTGTCTGGGAATGAAGGGAGTTGCAGTCCAACACATCTGAAGGGCACCAGGCTGGCAAAGGCTGCTTTATCGAGTGGTAGAAAGGCACACGAGGTATCCCTCGTACGCTCAGTTTCTCAAGCAATGTGTGGCATTCTTCCTTCTACTAGCCAGGCCAAAAAAATTGCCTCTTTTGTGCCAGTACAGCTATGTGAGTTTTGTATATTGTGTTCAGGCAGACACATGAAATGTCAGATTTCTTTGTACTCTTCTTAGGAAATAGATGGAGGGCTTCTTTCAGAAGAGCAGGCTGAAGCTGAAAGCTTCATAGATCCTTTGACAGGTTACACCATCAAGGATGTTCGGTCTGTCCTGGGCCAAATCACCAATGATATTATCAGCAACATTCAGGTATTGGTACTGGAAGTGTATTGACTAATTATTCCACTGTTGTACTAGTGGAATTCAGCTAACAATCGCATGGGGCTACTTATCTTGCATGCTATGATGTGGAAGAAAATTCATTCGCTAACATAGCTTTGTACATTTTTTCACCACATTAGCCATAATGTGATCCTATTCACATTCTTGCTAAGGTATCCACTTCAGTGTCACCATCCCATACCATATGAAAACAAATGCATATAGAAATGTACACAGGTGCAAGCTCCTGCACAGAGCTAGTTATGGTTGCAGTAAAATACGTAGACATGGCAAAGTGTTTTGCTGACTTCATCTTTGACTTGTTCATATTGTTTAGTCTCTGCCCACTGACCTTAGGAACCATATCATGCCTGTAGTCTAAGCAATTCCTAGTACGTTGGGATTGCTTCCACACTAGAACCCTTCAACGTTGCTGAGGCGCTTTGCAAGAATCATTTGGAAGCAGAATTAAAATGGAGGTTCCGCATAGCACTTAATGTAATGCCATATTATGCAGCTAATACCCTTTCCTCTAGCCCATATATATACAGGCCTGTGGCTTACGCTGGCTCAGCTTGTCTGAGTGTGGAAAGCTAAGC
This sequence comes from Shinisaurus crocodilurus, assembly GCA_021292165.1. Classification (NCBI taxonomy): domain Eukaryota; kingdom Metazoa; phylum Chordata; class Lepidosauria; order Squamata; family Shinisauridae; genus Shinisaurus; species Shinisaurus crocodilurus. Next base: position 115,345,492 of record CM037878.1, on the reverse strand, counting down.
AGGGTCAGGCCTGGTTATCACTTGGATGGGAGACCCCTCCTCTAGTTTCCTGCATTGAGCAGGGGGTTGGACTCGATAGCCTTGTAGGCTCCTTCCAACTCTATGATCTATGAAATCTATATCCTTATGAAAAGTTTGCTCACACATACATTCCAGTCAGCAAAGGTCATTTCCAACATTAATTAGAAGTTTAATGTTTGCACGTCCTGGCTGTTTTATTACTTCCTATTAATGGGGCAGAGCTGCAAACAGGAAATCTTTAATTAAAGGCACAGGAGCTCTGAGACTCCACAGTGCATTTCCATGTTCACGCTGGACAAGCTGGTGCTGCAGTAAAATATAAGAGCACAACAGAGAAAACTTTGAACTGTAAGGATTTGGCAATAATATCATCTGGATTCTCTGTAAAAAAATAAAAAAAATAAAAAAAAGCAAGTGAATGAAGGAAGGCAATCTCAGAGGAAAAGGTCTAGAGTGGAATGCAATTTAATAATGCAGAGAGTGAGAGATGCAATGGTGTAAACATTTCCAGTATAGGAAAGAATCATGACTGAAAGTTGGCATAATCTGAGTATGTTTTCTTTCAATCATTAGTTTATTGTTTGGCAGATGTAGGGATGGAGGGGAGAAAGTAGATCAGGCCTGCACAGAATGTGACCCACAAAGTTTAAAGCACCCCACCAGCCATGCATTGTGGCCTGCCAAGTGCCTGACAACTCACACCCATTTTTGTAGTCCCAGATGGGCAGCAAAATCAGGAACTTGTATATGGTAAGATGCCATATACAGATGGCAGGCTGCATTTGGCATGATACATCACAAATGTAGATCTGGGCTAGATAGGGCATTAAACAATTCAGAGAGAGTTCACATATTCAGTTTAAAGGATTGCCATCACATGTTTAGTTTTTGACCTCTGTCTCTGCCTAGATCCCATTGTCCAGCAGTTGCCAAAGGTGAAAAGAAACAGTGATTTGTAATGACCCAGCCCATGTTAACAGTGTCAAGTAGAGCAAGTGTAGGCAATCATTTTGGGCCCATGGGCACATTTAGCAATTTGAGAAACTGTCATGGGCACCACCACAGAATGGTTGCTATGAGAGGTGTGGCTAGTCACAAAGAACAAGTAACCTGCCCAAACAACTCTGTACAATAGGGCTCCCCAACCTATTTGGACCTGTGGGCACATTTGGGAATTTGAGAAACTGCTGTGGGCACCACCACAAAATGCCTAATCAGTGGATCACCGCTTCAGTGTCCACCTGTCGCATCTATGGATCTTAGGCTGCGTCTTATTCTGCAAAAACTTTTGTTTTGTGTCTGTTGGACACTGCAACATTTCTTTAATAAGGGATTGTCTAATTCAGCTAATTGCTGGCAGTGCAATACAGTGGATGCTTCTTTTAAACATATGTTTTAAATAAATTTAGTACTGGAACAGTCTTTAATATTCACTGGTGTACACACTCTTTTAAATTATTTAACTGCTTCATGGAAATTAACAAATGGAAGGGGAAATGGATTCTCTGTACACTTTTGACAGCTAAAAGACTGATGCTACAAAATTGGAAGGATAATAAACACTCACCTCCTGCAATGCAAAGGATTGAGGACCTAACAATGTTTTCAATATATGAACAGGTAGCATATAGATGCCAACTTCAAATGGATACTTACTTGGATATTTGGTCTACTTTTGTTGAAGCTTACGTATAATTGCTAGAAAGTTGTATGTATTTCATACAAATCCATGTACGTATATTAAAAAATGGATTTTATTTTATTACAAATTTTCCTTGGTTTCTCACAGGCTTCACATTGGGGACCCCTTCATGGGCACCATTGGAGGTACCCTCAGGCGCTGCACTGGGGACCCCTGGTGTATAAGGCAGGGAGTGGGGGGGGGGATCTGAGCTACAACACAGCTCCTTTGAACCCAGAATTTTCAACACCTTTATTCTTTTTTTCTCTTCTTTTTCTTGGTGCCTGGCGTGCTGCAGAGGAGAACATTTGTCTGCAGCTGCCCATTGTCTTCATTTCCTAAGAATGTCTCTGAGCCCCATCATGTAGGCCAGAGACATCCATGGGAAATGAAGATGGCAGCAGCTGGAGGCCCTTAGTTTGCTTAGTCGTGATCCCAACTGCCTGTGGGAAAATGTGTTAATTTTAAAAAATGGGAGGTATGGCACCTTGGCGGGCACCAAGAAAGGTGTCAGAAGGCACATTGTGCCCACAGGCAACATATTGCCTATCCCTGCAGTAAAGTAACACTTAGCAAAGCCTGTTTAGTATTTCCTATGAACTGCGGCAGGATGTGCTGGGCACAAAGCTTTTATTATTAACAAGTGAATATAATATCTGGTTACTTCAAACAGTGTGCAGCTTCATAAAGAAGGAGCTTGAAATCGGGATCCTAGTTGGATTTGATTGACTTTATAAGAAATTCAGATCATATCAAATTCATCATTGATGTTTACTCCATAAATATACCATATCTTATAAGGATACTGGCTTTATTGCAATCCCATGCAGTATTATGGAGCAGCTGAAGGCCAGCCAAGCTAACCTCTCATGTTTGCCATACTATCCAATCAATGTACAAAAGAAACACACTTCTATCCAGAGGATTTACAACCAGTATTCCCCTCTAACTGAAGTCAGAGACATTTAACAAAACCAGAATATAAGAGCCAAAAGGTAGAAAGGCAGAGCAATATGCTTAGCACTGGAATTGAGAAAAAATATTCTAAGTAATATGATATAATATAATATAATATAATATAATATAATAGGACATAAACAATGAAGCAAAGAGGACCACATTACATCATAGAAAATGATCTTAAAAGACAGAAGTCAAAGAAGGATAGGAACTTGTGACCACATGCATATCTTTAGTATGGGCCTCTTCCCTTCCTTCCTCTACTCGATCCCATCATGAACATCAGAAAGCTGAAAAGGATATAATACAAGAAATTGATGTAGGTCTTCTTATTTGCATGTTGATAATTCACAAGAATGTGACAGTGGTCAAAAGAAGATTCAGGTATTTTGAAGTGCATCTAGTAGCTACCATACTTGGATCTCTTGTGATTTAGCCCTTGTACAAGGACTGTGTCTCCCAGGCATCTTCTATCTGCTACTCAAAATAGACAAACTAGGCAATCCCGGTGCATTGCTTAGTTTTGGATATAGGTACTATCACAGTTGGGATCTGGTTGTATGAACTCCATTCTCAGATCATAAGTCACCAATACTCCAAGTTACTTACAGGACACCACTGACTTCCTGAGGAAACTACAATCCATTGACAATCTCCTAGCAAATACCATCCTAGTTACTACGGATGTTGGGGCCCTTCACTCCAACATCCACCATAATTATGGACTGCAGGCCATCAAGAATATCATCCCCGATGCTGCTATAGCAAATCTAGCTACCAAACTCTGCCACTTCCTGGAGGGATGGACTCAGAAGATTGTGATGTGGGACTACTGTTCTACCCCATGGCTATTGGCTTTTGGGGTACCTTGGGGTTTTATCTTGTCTCCCATGGTTTAACATCTACATGAAACTGCTGGGAGAAGTGATCTGGAGATTTGTGCTAAAATACTTTCAGTATTCAGTTGACAGATAGTTGTACCTCTGTTTTCCATCTATCAGTCCCAAGGAAGCTGTGGAAACCCTGAACCAGGTGTCTGAAAGTAGTTTCAGAGTGAATGAGGGCAAACAAGCTGAAACTTAATCCAGATAAGACAGAGGCACTCTGGGTGGGGAATTTGCCCCCATCTAGAGAAAGCAGATCTTGCCACATTCATACATACTCTGGTTATGTCCTGGGCTAGACTATTGTAATGCACTCTGTGTGGAGCTGCCTTTGAAGATGGTTCAGAAGCTTCAGTTGGTGCAGAATTCAGCTGCCCAGTTGCTTTGTGGGGGCCAAGCAATTGAAGCATATAACACCTGTTTTTATCTGCTGCACTGGTTGCCATTCTGCTTCTATGCCCAATTTAAAGTTGTGCTTGCCTTTAAGGTACTAAAAGGTTTGGGACAAAGTTGTTTGAAGGACCACCTGCACCTGTACGAACCTGCCTGGGCTTTAAGATCAGCCTCTGAGACCCTGCTTGCAGGTCCACCATCAAGACATATTAGGTTGATAGGCACGAGAGATGACCTTTTCAATGATGACCCCATAGTTATGCGGGTGTATATGGTCACTACATTGGTGATGACTTTTAAATGGGCTTTGAAGACTTTTTTTGTTTCATACTGCTTTTAATTGACATCGTTATGCTCTGCATGTAACCGCTGCTGCTCTTATGTTTAATTTCTAATTATATTTATACTGTTATATTCTGCTAATATTGTTTAACTGCTGCTGTTATAATATTTTTAGATTGTGATTTTATGGGTTGTAATATGTTATAATGAAATGTTATCTTTTAATATGTTTTGAGAATTCTTGGGAGGGTTAATCCTGCAAGATAGTGTATAAATAATAAAATAAATAAATAAGAATCCCAGCAGCCATCAAGTACCAGGTGTTTCATCAAAAACTGGCCACAATGAACCAAAATTCACCTTCTGTCCACCCCAGTCTTAAACTGTTGCCTAAACAGTTGTCTTTCATGGTTTGGGGACTAAATTCCATTCCTGTTCATCAACATCATAGTGAATCAGCCAACCATTTGGTACTGAGTTTTTGTGTGGAGTCAATTTAACAGATCTAAATTTTGTCTGAAGTTGCAAAGAAAATATACAGTCCTTGAAAAGCCTACATTTTTGTTGCATTCTGTCCCTTTTGGGGTTGTTTTCGTCAAGCTGTGCCATCTTTTCCCACAAACATACACATGTCTACATACTGAAACGGTTACATAAATTCCAAGGCCGCAGATACTACTGATATGCATGGAATTTAATCCAATATTTATACAGTTCTTCAGGCAACCAAGTTGCAGAAATGTACTATCTCTGCCAGAGAATGTTTGTCGCCACCCTTATACTTTCATTGTGAATACCACAATGAAATCTAAGCTTAGCATTCTGATGCCCCTGTGTACAATGTTTATTGCCAATTAAGCTTTAGTTAAAAGAGACAAGCCACATCTAGTAAACTAATTCATCAGTGGGGTCTCTGTTTCATTACATTTCCAATAATATATCCTTAAGGGCAATAGATCTTTCCTAAAGATTTAACACCTGCAGCAAAGGGAACCAAACGGACAATAACCCAAATGCCAGAGGATTCTGCACCCACTAGTTTGATATTGTTGTTAAAATTCATCTGTGAATGCAAGGTTATGGGGGCGGGGGATGATTGTCACCATACCACTTCCTATGAATGGCAAAGGTACAGTACAGTGAACTATACACACAGTAATATGATCAAGTGTTATTATGTAAATACAGGCTGGTTCATCATAAGGTCTGCAGAACAGGAAGGTGTTTGAAAGATAATGGGTTGGATCCAACTTTGCAGTTGCAGTAATGGAAGCAGTTTTGTCAGCAAAGTTGGGAGAGGGGATTCCCCCCACAGCCCCCCCACACCCTCAAAATCTGCTCTTGAGGGCTGGGATATGCTCCCAAGTAGGTTTTGGGGTGGTGCACAGAACTGCAGGGTGGAGGAGCGAGGGATAAAGTCCCGTCACACTGGTGGACGTCCATTAGAACAACGTTTGATCTAACCCAATGTCTGTCTTTGCTGTTTTGAAGCCATGAAGACAAAGTGCAGCAGCTGATAGCTCCACTATACCCACTTATTCTTTTCTTCTTCTTTTCCAAAACAATTTGTCTTTACAGTGCGAGATAAATGAAAAGCTACAAATGCAGGAAGAGGCCTATTCTGCAAGAATAGACAAACTGAAGAAAGCCTGATCCTGAAAAACAAAACCCTGTGCAAGCAGAGTGATGTGTTGTCTTACACAGATTGTCTAGATGTCTTTTATTTCCTAATGTCAGCATAGTTGGGTCAGTATATTGTCATCCCAAAAGCATTGTCCTAAAGTCTCTAATACAACATCTCTATTTTAGATTGGATAGATAGATATTAAAACTGGACCTTTGTTTAAAACAATCACTTGGTTCTGTTGTTTTTGTACTCTGATTGTCATCAGATTTGTAAAGTTTCACCCTATGCATTTGTTGGTGGAAGACATGCAGAGTATCCAGGGATGTAAAAAAGATTCTAACTTGGTAGGGATCATAAACCAACTCTTGATTTAGGAGTTCTTCTGTTTAGGAGCCCTGATTTCCATTCTTCTCATTTCATCCATACTTGTTATGCCTAAGGCAGGGTTGTGCACTGAAGTCAGCATGCGCCTATTTGCCTACCCTGAATTATCAGAAAAGCAGTCAGGATGTATACATTTGGGATATAATGTGTGTGTTCTCCCCCACCCTCCTCTCTACACACACTTTGCACTAGACCAAAAGATGCTTCTGAAAATTATGTACAAGCCAAATGTAAAGCGGCATGGGGACAAAGTTGAGTGAGGAAATAATCTCCTAAAGGCCAACCTGAAAAGGACATACGGTACATATCTCATATTCCCCAGACTATCTAGAGAATAGCTGTCTTGGGATAGGTTTCCCCTTCAGAATACAGTATTAGAAGTTTGGGACCTTGGGCCTAGCCTGCCTCACACATTATCCTCATAAATATGATTGCCTTTTTAACTCCCTTAAATGTCCTGTCCTTTGTGTTAGAATAGAGGACAAATATCCCCATTGGCCAGTGTCCCCTTACCTCACAATGATAGGTTTCTGTTGCTGTTTAGCCTTGCTATATCCTCCAGCTTTGTAGCTGTGTAGCTGCTACTTCCTTCCTGGATGCAGGTACCCATTTGCCTTCTCTTCCCTATGCCTAGCTTCTTTGTGGCTCTAAATTTTCCCTTGACTCTTGTCCAGTTCTCTGGAAGCCAGATCTGCTCTTTCCTAGTTTCTGCCCTGACCCTCCAGTCTGGTACTGCTGTTTCCCTTAAGTGGACTAACTTCCCAATTTTGACCCTATGGATGTGATGCCCAGACATTTTTGCTGCTCCATCTCTCTGGTTTGATTACTTCTATTTGATTCTCTTGTTGGACATCCTGGGCTGCCCATCAGCCCTGCCAATGGCATGCCCCTCTGGTTTCTACCTATGTGCTCCTCCATTGTCTCAGGTACACAGAAGACTGTTGCCTATCCACTGCTGGTGAAGGAATGGGAAGAACTGCTATACCACACCATTCTCCCAACTTAGGCAGAGTAGGCTTAGCCCTGTTTAAGTCATAGTAATGTGCATTATCCCTGGACCTTGACAAAGATGCCCATAGAACATTGCTAGTGGATTTATTAACACTGATTCAGAGAAAATATAAATCTTGATCCTGTATTCTGTTTCCAGCAATTGCCAGCCAAATGCCTCTGGGAAAGGCCATAAGCAGAGCATGAAGGCAACAGCCCTGCCCTTTTGTCTATCACTATTATCTGATACACAGATATATAATTATTGCTTACGTACATGGGAGGTTCTATTTAGCTACAGTGGTGGCTAGTCATCATCCATCATCATCAGGCGATCACTCGTGACCGAGTAAGATTGTCTTCCAGGATAAAAGGAGGAAATTCTAAAGAAGACTGTGTAGACTCTAGTGACGGGTCCGTAAGTGACTGTGGAGGCCAATTCTAGATCCACACAGCTTCCCACAGTGAGGACACAGGTTACCAGATGGAAGATGGTCCTGTAAAGGATTCGTTTGATGTGCTTTTCGCTTAGCACGTTTCTCCCTTTCACCTTGCACTCGGGCTTCTTCAAGGAAGAACCTTTGTGAAAGGCCAACCTCCATTTAGATTGTTCATGGGCCAGAGCTTCCCAGTTTTCGATGTTTATATTGCATTTTTTTAGATTAGCCTTATGAACATCTTTAAACCTCTTATATTGACCACCGATATTCCGCTTTCCATCCTTGAGTTGGGAATAAAGTAACTGCTTTGGGAGACGGCAGTCAGGCATTCGAACAACATGACCGGTCCACTGAAGTTGGCATTGAAGGATCATTTTTTCAACGCTAGTAGTCTTTGCTTCTTCCAGTACACTGACATTTGTTTGCCTATCTTCCCAAGTAATTCTCAGGATTTTCTGGAGGCAACGTTGATGAAATCTTTCAAGGAGGTGGAAGTGACGTTTATAGATAGTCCATGTTTCGCAGGCATACAATAAAGTTGGTAATACAATGGCTTCATAAACCAGTGTTTTGGTCTTCTTACAAATATCCCGATCCTCGAACACTCTATGTTTCATTCGAGAAAACGCGGCACTTGCGGAGCTCAGACGATGCTGGATTTCACTGTCGATGTTAGCTGTAACAGAAAGATAGCTGCCAAGATAGAGAAAATGATCGACATTTTCCAGTATTGTCCCGCCAAGCTGGATAGATGGCATCACCAAAGAGTTAGCTTGCACTTGCTGATTAAGCACTTTGGTTTTTTTGATGTTAAGTGAGAGACCAGGTTTTTCGTATGCTTCTGCAAAAGCATTTAGGATAGTTTGGAGATCATCCTCTGAATGTGCGGAGACCACATTATCATCAGCATACTGAAGTTCCACAATGGAGGTTGTAATTACCTTACTTTTTGCTTTCAGCCTGCTGAGATTAAAAAGCTTTCCATCTGTTCGATATATAATTCCCACACCAGTGGGAAGTTTCCCCTCGACAAGATGTAAAATCATGGCGATGAAAATAGCAAATAATGTTGGGGCGATAACACATCCCTGTTTAACACCTGATCCCACTTTAAATGGAGCACCATGAGAGCCGTTGTTCTCCAAAACCGTTGCCGTCATGTTGTCATGGAGAAGTCACAAGATATTCACAAATTTATTGGGGCATCCAATTTTCATAAGGATAGTCCAGAGAGTTGTACGGTCTACAGTATCAAAGGCCTTAGCCAAATCGATAAATGCCATATAAAGGGGTTGATTTGCTCCCGGCATTTTTCTTGGAGCTGACGTGCAGTAAAGATCATGTCTACTGTCCCTCTAGAGGGGCGGAAACCATATTGAGTTCCAGGGAGGATCTCTTCTGAAATAGATAGAAGACGGTTTGCGAGAATCCTACCAAATATTTTACCTGCGGTAGCTAAGAGAGAAATACCCCGATAGTTTCCACAGTCTGTTCTATCACCCTTCTTAAAGAGGGTGATAATTATGGCATCCCTGAAGTCTTCTGGGATCTCTTCTCTTATCCAGATTTTTTCGATGAGTTTATGAAGATGTTGTACAAGTTCAGGCCCCCCTTCTTTAAAGATTTCAGCAGGAATCCCATCTGGTCCACTAGCTTTGTTGTTCTTCATTTGATTACCGTAATGGCTTTTTTTACTTCATCCAAAGTGGGGAGTATTGCAAGTTCCTCTCTAATTTGTTTTTGCGGGATTTGCGAGAAAATCTCTTTATCCACCTTAGATTTACGATTTAAAAGGTCATAATAATGCTTTTTCCAACGCAGTCCAACAATAGACTCTTTGTCTTTTAAGAGTTTGGTGCCGTCTTTTGATTGTAAAGGGTTTGTACCATGGGTTTTTGTTCCATAAATGGCCCTTGTGGCCTTAAAAAAGCCCCGTGCATCATGAGATTCTGCAAGTTGTTGAATTTCTTCAGCTTTCTTTTTCCACCAAGCGTTCTTAAGTTCTCTTGTTCTTCTTTGGACCTCAGCCTTTGCGCTAGCATAGATTTTTTTCTTGGCAGTGCAGTTAATATCATTTTGCCATATTTGGAAGGCTTTCCTTTTTTGGTCAATTATATATTTAATCTCAGTATCATTTTCATCAAACCAATCCTGATGTTTCTTAGTTTCATATCCAATAGTTTGTTCACAAGCTGCAGTGATGGAGGTTTTCAGCTTAGACCAATGGTCCTCAATGTTGTCAGGAGGTTCCGTAGGCAGATGTTCCTTAAGAAGTGATTGAAGACGAGTTTGCTTAATAGAATCTTGAAGGGCGTGGATGTTAATTTTACGCCTTGGTTTCCTTCCTTGAAGCCTACGTTGGGGAGCAATGTTGATAACCATTGTGGACCGGATTAGTCAGTGGTCTGTCCAGCAGTCGTTGGCACTCACCATGGCCCTAGTAAGAAGTACATCGCGGTGATCTCTAACACGGACAATTACATAATCCAGAAGATGCCAGTGCTTTGACCATGGGTGCTGCCATGATGTTTTAAACTTATTCTTTTGTCGAAAGAGCGTGTTTGTAATAGTGAGATTATGCTCTGCACATATAGACAAAAGTAAGAGTCTGTTCGGGTTGCCTTTACCAACTCCGTCTTTTCCAATAGTTTCTGGCCATAAATTAAATTCACGCCCGACTCTTGCGTTAAAATCGCCCAGGAGGATAATTTTATCCTCCTTAGGTATCTCTGACAGGAGAGTGTCCAACTGGGTATAAAAACTTTCCTTGATGTCATCATCAGCATCTAATGTTATCTTCCATGAATTTGTTTAAACCATTTAAGCAAGTGGCCATCACCTCCCTCTTATGGGGAGGATGGAGAGGCAAAGATCACCTCCACCGCTCCTCCCACTCTGCACTGGATGCATGTACACCTCCCAATAGGATTGTGTCCTAAACCTTTCCTGTGTCACCCCCCTGGTTGTATTGTCTCTAGACTAAAAAGCCCCAAACATTTTAGCCTTTCCTCATAAGGAAAGTATTCGAACCCCTTAATCATTTCTGGTTGCCCTTTTCTAGCTATGATACCCTTTTTGAGATAGGGCAATGAGACAACATTACAACTGGCCATTTTGATTTCAAGCCTGTTCCTATTAATTCCTAACATCTCCTTTTGTCAGAACCGCCCAACATCAATTGTACAAGCCACTGGTATGAGACTTCCGTGCAAAGCCCATGTTTATCTTGTTATGGACCAGGCCTGACTTTGATTTACTCTAGCAGACTCTGAAGATCAATCTAATACCCCCTGCCACCGCCCGGGTTTTATGGAAGCCCTGGGAGATCTATAAAGCACTTTGAAGATGAAAAAGTGCTATATAAGTGTGTGTGATGACGTTGATTTGTTAACATGTAGACTTCACACATATGCAGGGCATCTGTCCACTTTTAAAACCAACTCAATGAGGGTTACATTCTGTATGATATACTCACTCCAAGAGCCCTGTTGAAGTAAATACAGCTTGCTTCTGTTGATTATAACTGGACACACTTGGAACTTGATCAGGCTTTATTGGAAAATGGGAATATGTGACAAAAACAACCGGAAAGAGATGGAGAATGCCTTATAAATAAATGCATTCAGTGCAAAAGGAAAATGAAGCTTTGTCATGTGTGGAAGGATATCACTTGGTCCATCTTTAGTGACCTACCATGATGTATTGTGTTTGTGGGGTGGGGTGTGGGATTAGTATCTGATGGCTCATTCACGAAGCAGCAGCTTTTGATGAAGCTGGGCAATTGCCAGGGGCCCAAGGCTTCAAAAGGACCCACCATCCTGACAGAGTCACTATTTCCACTGTGTGTGTGGAGCACCCAAGAAAATTGGAGGCAGTATGAGAGAATTCTCAGTTTGCATGTCCTGCCTCTTCCACATCAATGGGCCCACTGAGGGTGCCTTGCCTAAGGGCCTCCCAAATCCTTCAGCCTGCACAAATCTTGCTGTAGTCCGGTCCCCAAGTGATCAACCTGCATGTGTGAACCACCCCTTGGAAAGGGCTAACAACAGATCTGTTTTACTTAATAGGTTTAATACCCTGCCCTTTAGATTGTCTACCCTACACTTACAATAACCAATACCAATTAAAATTTTAAAACATCAAAACAATCACATAAAATATATAACCATATAAAACAACACCAACAGATAAAAGTTATAAAACAAATCAGTCAAAAGCTGACTGAAATAATTTTTTAAAAGCCTTTAGAGTTCTCCTAAAAACCAACAGAGCAGGCCATATGTATCCCCCTGGGAAGAGTTCCAAAGTGATGGGGCCACCACAGAAAAGGCTCTGTCCCAGGTACTCACCAGATTAATAGCTCTTGCTGAAGGAGGGCCTCAGAACTGATCACAAGGCTCGAGTGAGTTGATATGACTGCAGGTGGTCCTTCAGATAAGCTGGCCCCAACGGCTAACATCAGCACCATAAATTGGGCCCGGAAATGTATTGATTTGTTTTATTTGACATCAACCCTCCACCCACTGAGTGATGAATAGGCAGAAGATATAGCTGGTGCAGAATAGGTATAATATGATTAGCACACCTAGCTCCAACCTGCATTCTTGCTGTCACATTCTGCACCAATTGAAATTTCCAGATTGTCTTCAGGGGCAGCCCCACAAGTGTCCACAAGATTTTTTCCTGAATGTTCCAAGAGTATTAAGACTGAGCTACTTTCTGAATTTCCTAGCTAGATTGTTGGTTTCCTCCCCCCTCCCCCCCCCCCATATCATCCTAATCTATCAAATTGACAGGGGAAATTCTCAGTGTCTCCAGTGGGTTTTTTACCTTTTAATTGTTGTGTAAATTACATACATGTATCCCATAGATATTGCGTATTTATACAGAGGACTGTTCTGTACATAGTTAAGTGAAATCCCATGTTTCTCGTGCCACCATTGTTCCCCTGAGGCCGTGTTACTCTAAAGAAGGATTATTTTTTAAAAGAGAGGCTTGCATGTTCTTCTATGATTCCTCTCCCAGCTCAGATTTTGTGTTTTGATTGGGTCTATAGTTTGGCAGCAAGCCCATGCAGCCTCAATCTAATCAACATGGTGATGGATGGGACTCAGACTCTGTGGGAAGCCTGCCATTTTTCACAGCCTTTTGCTTCCCCAAATTCCTTGCTTGCATCCCATATGGGTTCCCCATTTGTTTTGAGGCCAAAGATGAACACCCTCAGCTGAGTTCTCTATTTTGAGGCTCAGTCAGCTTTCTTCCATCCACACTGGGACTTTGGTAAGTTGTTTTAAAAAAGTACTTCTGGTACGTTAACTCTCACTTAGATGTAAGTTAACATCTGTTCATGAATAATGTTTATGGATTCTTCATATTTTGGGAGCTGTGCCGATAATACACATAGGAAACACATTGTGAAGAAGTTTGGCCATATCTGAGCGACTGACAGGATTGGGTGTCTGAACAACCAGGAGCATAATGAAAGGAGCAAAAATCTACTATATAAATGTGAATGTTTGTATGTCTGCACGGGGGGTTCGCGTGCGTTGCATTGGCTCCTACACGGTTGGACGGATCCACCCCAAACTTGGTGCGCATACTCCCCATCACCCAGGGACAAAGACTGGCAGGTTCAAATCTCTGGAAAAAACCCCGCCACGCCTGTACGGCCCAAAATAGATGAGAGCCAGTGGCGTCACTTGGAATGTTTGCAGGGGCCATTCAGGAGCGGTTATGCAAATAGCTCCAATGGCATTTAGAATGTTGGTATGCAGGGAATTCATTGTTGTGTGGTCCTGGGGGGGGGGGAGCAGGGAATTCATTGTGTAGTCCCGGGGGGGGGGGACACAGGGAATTCATTGTTGTGCAGTCCCGGGGGGGAGCAAGGATTTCATTGTGTAGTCCCAGGGGGGGAAAGCAGGGATTTCATTGTGTGGTCCCAGGGGGGTGCAGGGATTTCATTGTGCAGTCCCGGGTGGGGGAGATGGGATTTCATTGTGCAGTCCTGGGGGTGGCAGGGATTTCACTGTGTAGTCCCAGGGGAGCAGGGATTTCATTGTGTGGTCCCGGGGGGGGGAAGCAGGGATTTCATTGTGTAGTTCCGGGGGGAGCTGGTAGTCCGGGGGGAGCTGGGATTCCATTATGTAGTCCTGGGGAAGCCCTTACCTATGGAGGGATTCAAAACAACGAACAGCGACCTTAAGGAATTTCGAACAAATAGTGCCTATAGGAAAATGACGACCCATGCAACGCCGGGTAAAAAAAGCTAGTCTACTATATAAAAGTGAATGTTTGTCCGTTTGTATATATGTACGTGTGTCCGCGTCGTGGGGGTTTGGCTCGCGTGCGTCGCATTGGCTCCTACGCGGTACTGATCCACCCCAAACTTGGCACGCATACTCCCCATCACCCAAGGACAAAGACTGGCTGGTTCAAATCTCCGAAAAACCCTAGCCGCGCCTGTACGGCCCAAAATAGATGAGAGTCAATGGTGTCACTTGGGAATGCTCGCAGGGCCCATTCAGGAGCTGTTATGCAAATAGCTCCACCAGCATATAGAATGTTGGTATGCAGTGCCACCACAGGGGCCCAATCAGAGGCGGATATGCAAATCTCTCCTACGTCCTAACAGAATGTTCATATGAACCGCAGCCGGGGCCAACACGGGGGTGGGGTGGGGGAATTTCGAAGAAACAGTGCCTATAGGAAAATGATGATCCGGGCAATGCCATTGTATAGTCCAGGGGGGGGGGCACACAGGGATTTCATTGTGTGGTCCTGCAGGGGGGGTGCAGGGAATTCATTGTTGTGTGGTCCTGGGGCGGGGGCAGCAGGGATTTCATTGTGTAGTCCCGGGGGGGGGGGGGTAGCAGGGATTTGATTGCATAGTCCCAGGGGGGAAAGTAGGGATTTCACTGTGTGGTCCGGGGACACACACAGGGAATTCATTGTTGCATAGTCCCAGGGGGGGAGAACAGGGAATTCATTGTTGTGCAGTCCCGGGGGGGGGGGGGATTTCATTGTGTGGTCCCGGGGGAGGGGAACAGGGATTTGATTATGCAGTACCGGGGGGGGGGGACTGGGATTTCATTGTGTAGTCCCGGGGGGGGGGGGAACAGAGATTTCATTGTGTGGTCCTGGATGGGGGAACTAGGGATTTAATTGTGAAGTCCCCGGGGGGGGGAGCAGGGATTTCATTGTGCAGTCCTGGGGGAGCTGGGATTCCAAGGGATTCCAAACAGCGGACAGCTACCTTAAGGAATTTCGAACAAATAGTGCCTATAGGAAAATGACGACCCGGGCAACGCCGGGTAAAAAAAGCTAGTAATTTATAAAGCTGAGTTGTATTGTAGAAAGACAATGCACAGTGTTGTTTTTTTTGTCATTCCCACTCTGAAAACTGAAATTGCTATACAATGTATAATAAGGGGCTCTACAGTGCAATCCTATACATAGTTCTACTGCAATTGGGCATTGTGTTATTTGTCATATCCCCCCAGTCTTTACATTTGGAACTACTTTAGAACTGTATAGATCTGTCAGCGACTTATCGGGCCTTATTATCTGCTGTCATGCATGGATTGGTTGTTCCTAGGGAGAAACTTTGGTCCCATTCAAACCAGTTTATTCTTCAGGAGGAATAAGCCTTCCCCTGGCCTGGTTCTCTGCCGCGGTCCTGGGCTGCAGCCTGGGCTGGAAGGCCTGGACTTGCGTTGTCTTTTCACCTCATCCGTACCATTTCTTTTATTTCGACCGGCTTCAACTTCCATTCATCCTCCTTCTACAATTAAGTAGCTGATTCTCTGCATTTAGCAGTTGCTTGTTGTTCAAGTTGTGTTTTCAGTAAAGTTGAAGAATGATTAACGTGGATGCAAGGACTGAATGTGTGTTTGGCTGCCTGGATAACTCCCCGTATGTTGAGAGGCCAGAACATACATGTCTACTCAACAGTAAGTCTCATTTAATTTAGTGGAGCTTACTCCCAAGTACATAAGTGAGACAAGGATTGCAGCCATAATCACCATTAGGCTCTAGTGATCTATTTTACAACAGTATGTTCATTTAATAATCAAACCGTTAAATTATGTTACTAGATACCCACAGTTGTGTTGTGCCACTTTGGCCCCACTGGTACAAAGAATAACTACCTTGGCTCCTGTCTCTTAGTAGAACAAGCAAGTAGAACAAGCAAGGTTCACAAATCCCAGAGAGGCATTTTCTGATGCCTATTGTTCCTGTGTCAGTGGGAATTTCTGCACCTTCCTGAGCTTTTATCTGAATGTGGGTATTTTGCCCAATTATGAGACATTTTCCATTTTGCCCAATTTGAGTGCCATCAACTTAATGCTGATTAAGTTTACAAGCAAAAGTAGCTTTGAACTATCTGTTACATTTCCAGGGTGCCCTGTAATATAGCAAATTCCAAGGGATATTAGGGTATACCTAATATTTACATCCACAAGACATTTACACTCAAGCTGTGGGCCAAGCAGCTTCTTTCTAATGCATAAAATTGCTATGCAACGTTGGAAAGGCGGGCCCCTAAGCTGCTGCTCTAGATCACAGATTTCAGTCTACAGCTTATAATAAAAAATGTCCTTCATTACACCAGAATAGTCCGCTCTGGGCTTGTTACTAGTACAAGGATTCTTTGCCATTATGTGTGTTTAAAAAAAAAAAAAAAACCTTTCATGTTTCAACGTTGGAAGTAGAAGAAGTTTTGTATACGGCGCTTAATTTTAAAAGGCAGTACTTGCAAAGCGAAAGGAGTGCACTGCACAACAAAGAAGTCTGCTTTCAGGTTGCAAGGATATTTTATAGTAATTTGCTGCATATTGCTTCCTGCACAGAGTCAGTTCACACATTATGCTTTTTAAGTGTGCCTATGATTTTTTAACTATACCCCTGAAAAGTTAATAATGGTACACTCATTAGACAGCTGAGATTGGCTGCAGCTCCCTATTGAGAGTGCACCTTCAGTTGCAAACCTGTGTTTGCCATCCATAATATGTGAAGAGGCTCCTAGAAAGGTTGTGTGAAAGGATGGTTTAAGCTAAGTCTTGGTGGGGGAGTGAAGATGGGGAGCCACAAACCTTGCTTTTCCCAGGACCCGGAATGTCTTTACCAGCAGAGAATGTTCAATGTTCCATCATGATTGGCCAATTCCACCTTTTCATTGTTACTATGTGCATGCCACACCAGGACAGGACAGTTCAGGCTTCAATCGATCCCCCCCCCCCCCGAGAAGCTGGGGGTGCTTCCAGACAAGGCTTTTGTTATTTGTTTATTTGTTTATTTATTTATTTATTATATTTATACCCCACCTTTTTTCCTTCAAGGAACCCAATGCGGCTTACATAATCCTCCCTCCTCCTCTCCATGTTATCCTCACAACAACCCTGTGAGGTAGGTTAGGCTGAGAGTCTGTGACTGGCCCAAAGTCACCCAGTGAGTTTCATGGCCGAGCGGGGACTAGAACCCGGATCTCCCGAGTTCCAGTCCAACACTCTCACCACTACGCCACACTGGCTCTCTTGTTATGCAATCGCGCTGCCGCAAACATGGAATTTTACGGGGGATCCAGACAATGGTGTCTTTTATTTGTAGCCCTCCTGTGTTTTCCCACTGCTTCGTCTGTTCTTTTTTCCTACCACAAAAAATTCATTAAGGAGGGGAAGATGAAATAGCTGCACAATGTCTTTTGATTGGTAGTGCTGGGAGCCTTCTGTCTGGAAGCACCCCTGAAAGTGATATGAAAGAGCTGTGATTGTTCATGGCATGTACCCTCCTTTTTTTTCTTTTCTGTCTCAATATCTTCTTTAGATGATCATGGGTCTATTGAGCACTCCCAATGGGTTGGCCTAGGCTGCAAAAAGAATCATATTACAGCACTGGAAATCATGAACCTTGCCATGCATTGAACAACAGGTGGCAAATGTGTTACTTCCAACATCTTTACTCTGGTACACCAACCCTTTACTGACCTGACATTCATGCTTTGGTGTAGCTCCCAAGTGCCCTGGACAGGTGCCTTCCTTTCCCTCCCCTCTATTTTTCTTGCTTTGATTCCCCTTCCTTGCTCTTCTCCTGCCTGCCTGCCTCTCCATCTTGTGCGTTCCTTCTCTTGTCTCTCATCTTCTGTTGCTGCCTTTCTGTCCTCAGTCTCTTATGCCCAGTTTCTAGAGAAATCGGGACAGTTGTTGGTTAAGGTGGAAGGAATTGATGAGAAATACCACTTGCTTGTGTGATCATGTTTTTATTGTAAAATGGTTACAAAAGCTATGAAAAAGCTACGCTGGCTAGGGATGATGGCAGTTGCAGCCCAACACATTGGGAAGACACCAAGTTGGGGAAGACTGGTGTACACCATGTGTGTTACCATCCTACCTTCAACTCAGTTTATCTCAAGGAGCGTCTCCAGCAACACCAAGTAGGCCGCTCAACGAGATCTGCCACAGACGGCCTTCTCCTTGTCCCTTCAGCCAGAGTAGCTAGACTACTCTGGTGGGGACTAGGAAGAGGGCCTTTTCTGTGGTGGCCCCCATACTGTGGAACTCCCTCCCTAGTGACCTCCGCCATGCCCCCTCTCTGTTGAGCTTCCGCCGCTCACTAAAAACATGGTTATTCAGGCGGGAATATGGGGTGGGTTAAGATTTTAAAAGTTACACTGTTTTGTACTGTTTCAAATGTATTTTATATTATGTATTTTAAATGTATTTTATCATGTTGTACATCACCCAGAGTGGCCGGTTTGCCGGCCAGATGGGCGATTCAGAAATACAACAAATAAATAAATAAACTCTCATAAATCCCCCCTCAAAAAACCTACTATTGGTTGGTCCTACTGAAATCAATGGGACTAACTTTACTCCCAATGTTGTGATGGCCATTGGCTATAAGCAATAAATTGTGTTACTCCCATTGATTTCAGTGGGTCTACTCTAAGTATGACTAAGTCTGGATCCAACCCATTGTCTATTTCTAGCGTAGGGCACCTTGAGAGGCTTTGTTGGTGGCTTCCCCACTTCAGCTAATGGAGATTCCTCCTTGTGCAGCATCACCAAAGTTCAAGCATCATCCAAAAGTATTGCAAGACCTTTTTTAAAAAATGCACTGTGTATAGGAGTGGGGACCAAAGTAGAGGGTTGTTGCATTGGGGGAGGGAGTAGCATCTGTTATATTTCAGCTATTTTCATATAATTTTTGCTAGATATTTTGTAGCATTTCTTTCTCATGACAGGCCATGGGGTACATCAGAATCGTTTTCCTGGATCAGACCAAAGATCCATCTAGCCAAGCACGCTGTTTCCAACAGCAAGCCAGCAAGTTGCATTTGGGCACTCAGAAGTGTAGCCTCTCTGGTATTCAGAGGAATACTGCCTTGATATATGGAAGTTCTGTTTAGCCATCATGGTTGACAGGCATGGATAGAGCTCTTTCAGATGAGACAGGCTGTAAAATCAATAACACTGATGTTGGAATGAAAGGTCTACAGAGCAATAGCTTCATATTTTGTAACTATATTTTGTAACTAGAGCCACTGTGCTGTAGTGGTTAGAGGGTTGGACCGGGACTCAGGAGATCTGGGTTCTAGTCCCCACTCGACCATGAAGCTCACTGAGTGACTTTGGGCCAGTCACTGACGCTCAGCCTAAGCTACCTCACAGGGTTGTTGTGGGGATAAAGGAGAGGAGGAGGATTATGTAAGCTGCCTTGGGTTCCTTGCAGGAAAAAAGGCGGGGTATAAATATAATTAATTAATAACTGATCATAAATAATTATCTATATCAGGGGTGTCGAACCTCAGACTCATGGGCCAAATCCTCTGGACTTCCAGGGTTCTCCATGGCCATGGCCACACCCACTTTCCCCCAGCCAACTGTTATTTGGTGGTTTCCTGGCTTTTGCACAGTTTTTTCCAATTCTAAAAGGTTGAAATGCCTCTCCAAAGGCTTAATTACTGGCAACAAGAGCTTGAAACTAAAATATGCTGGTATTTTTGGCCATGCCCCCTTTTGCCTTCGGTCCCACCCACCGCTGGCCCCTGAGAGCTTCTTTCAGAACTGAATTTGGCCCTCTGGCTGAAAGAGTTTCAGCACCCCCTAATCTATATCTTTAGCTATATGCAAACAACATTCAAGTTCTACTCTTCTTTGTTCTCTCTGGTAGATATCAACTCCAAATGTTCTATTCTCCCTTGTGCAGAAATTCGTAATCTTCCCCAGAGCATAATATTAAAGTCAAAAATTATCAGGCTACTCGCAGAGAAGAATTTTGTCCCTTGATTGAGTTCCAGGGAAATGTTTTCAATTCTTTCTCTTGCCAAACGCATGATGTGGATCATACTAACCATTTTTCCCAAGCCTTCTTGACCTCCCTTCCCCCAATCCTCACCATAATAAACGAATTTGCACTAATGGGGGTGGGGGGAAACTTGGCAGACATTTGCAAATGAGGGCTCTACCACAAACTATGCTTCTACATTGCAAAACGGTCCTGTTTTTAGGAAGTGGTTGGTTATTTTTATAATTCAGGGAATACAGACAAAATACCATGCAGAGCATTCCTTAATGTAAAACAATCCCAGCAGCAGTTTTGACAGTTCAGCTAAACATATGGCGCCTGATTTTGAAAGTTGGTCTTTGCTGGTGGATCATATAGGACAGCTGGGGTGAATCTACCAAGGATTTTAGTATGATATTGCTGGCTTTTCATTTGTGTCGGGAATTAGCTACATGGCTGGAGACTGCCAAAGTCATGCAGTCATGTCACGCAATGCCGGCAGGCCTATGAGGGCAAAGACAGACAAAGGATTTTAAAAACAGTCATAAGAGGTTTCTCACCTTCAGTGGAAAACTTCCATGACAGACATATGCATAAGCAAGACAAACTCAGGATCAGCTGCCAGTATTGCCCCACCACCCATACATCATGTGGGCTGTTCATCTTTTCTTTAAAGGGGATATATACATTAATATTTATGTTCCTTCATCATAACGAAGCACAAAAGTCACAAAACTTTTTAAAGTTTGTAATGTGCTGCGATGATTGAGGAGTCGATGGTGACATTACAGGCATTAGCCAATAGGCTCCCACTACAGCCATTTTTTCCCGTTCAACTTGAACCATGCCAAAAATCTGAAGAACCACTTCTTCCAGAACTCACCCCCTGACACAAAATGTATACATCTGTTCACAGAGTAGCCAGGGTGCTCTTAAACTATCTCTACCACTCTTTAAACGTTATGATTGTCTTCACTCTGAGGGGTTGATAAGTCTGACTTTTTGTGGGGGAGCAAAATGCATTTTATGACACAATTACATCCCACTGCAATATGGAAGAAGGTAAAGCCAGGGCAGCAGAATAAACCTTTCCAGGTATGTCTCACACCTCCTCCCATCCCCATACATCCCTGCATCCCACATTGCACTCACAAGGGAGCAACACCGCCCCCCCCATAAACACTTTCTACTAATAACTTAAGTAGCAAGATGTTTGTTATTTGAAAGATTCTTACACAAGGTTTCCGTGAGCACAGCCGAGCTGACATTCAGGCTCTGAACTTTGATTGCTCATGGTTTATTCAGTACCTTTGATAAAGTCTGTAAAGGTTTTCTTCTGTGAGAAAATGTCTCTTTTGATTAATCAATTGATATATATATTTTCCCCCATGGGGCACACACTGGAAATTATACCCCTTTGCCACCTGTTTACCAGCAGTTTCCTCTTGAAACACAGCAGAGCAATTTTTTTTCAAGTATAAGAGGTGTGATTAGAAATGTTAATAATAGGCCTTCGAGCTTTAATCGATTTAATTGGTAGATTAATCAACTAAAGCTTTAGGCTGAAATTGAAGGGCATGTGTGTGTTTGGTTTTTTTAAAGGTTGTAGCGTCTTACTCTAAAACGGAACAAGATACCATTTCTTTCAGTGTCAGAGTTAGGTTTACTCACTTTCCATTTAAGCCTGCATTTTCTGTTGATCCATCCTGACTAAATGAAAGAGAATTCGCCAGAGCTGCTACACCCACAGCTGTTCCAGATTTCAGTAGGGGAAAGGGGAGAAATATTAAATAATTCTGTGCATAGAACTACAGTATTTTGAAAGTATATAAAATATTGTTATGCCCTTTGCTCTCCAATTCTCCCAGTGGTGAAAACTTGAGGGGTGTGTTTTACCCAGGGTTGGTTTCCTTGGAATGAGGTAACTAATGGCTTTTGGTGCTTTTGTGATATATGATTTACATCAAGTTGAGCATAAACAGAAGTAGAGCATTAACGTTCCAAGAAATACCTGCTCCCCCATCAAATCTGCAGGTGGCCTTTTGGACCCTAAAGATGGTCCCAGGGCTCAAACTCACCCCTGTCATGTCAGCCGGATCTTGTCTTAAATTCCCAAAACACTGCCAACTTCTTCACATACAAACAGCTTGATGACCTGATACCCAGAGAACAGAGAAGGGAGCAGAATGAATCATTTCCGCCCATCAGCTAGGTCAAGGTTGGACAATATGTGGCACATGCCCCCCTGCCCATGCAGCTCCAGGTGCCCCCCGCCACCACCATCGTGGCAGTGAAATTTGTGGTGACAGGAAAACTGATGATTTGCTGCTGAAAATCAACAGCAAACCTCTGTAGTAGGCTACAACAGCCACATTTTGGCGGGACCAAAATACCCGCATATTTTTGGTTAAAGATATTATTATTATTATTATTATTATTATTATTATTATTATTATTATTATTTTGCCAGCACCACCCTGCTGAATTCCACGGGGTGGTAGTGGTGAGTGCAGCCCACAGGAGTGGTCCAGGGGACTAAAATGGCCCCCAGACCTCCCAAATTTGCCCATCCCTGACCTAGGCCTTCTTGGACCATCTTATCTCCAATTGAGACACATCACGTGAATGTCACTGGCTATCAACTATCTTTTTTTGTCAGGACTGAAGAGATCTTGCCTCAGCGCAAGTGCGCAACCCACACTGATCACTCTACTCCAGGGGTGTCAAACCTCTTTCAGCCTGAAGGCCAAATTCAGTTGTGGAGAAGTTCTCAGGCGGGGGGGGGGGCAGATTCCAGTGGTGGGTGGCATGGAAGACAAAAGGAGCGGGACCAAAATACCAGCATATTTTAGGTTAAAGATCTTACTGCCAGTAACTAAGCTTTAGGAGAGGCATTTCAACCTTTTAGAATGGGGGGGGGGAGCAAACTCTGGAAAACCACCAATCGGCCATCCGTAGAAAGCTTAGCTGTATGGTGTGACCATTTGGGGAACACCAGCGGGACAGACTGGGGCCCCAGTTCAGCTGGATTTGGTCCGTGGGCCTGAGGTGTGGCGTAGTGGTGAGAGTGTTGGACTGGGACCCAGGAGATCCGGGTTCTAGTCCCCGCTCGGCCATGAAACTCACTGGGTGACTTTGGGCCAGTAACTGACTCTCAGCCTAACCTACCTCACAGGGTTGTTGTGAGGATAAAATGGAGAGGTGGAGGAGGATTATGTAAGCCACCTTGGGTTCCTTGCAGGAAGAAAGGCGGGGTATAAATATAATAAATAAATAAATAAAAATACTGCTGTTCTCACAGAAATCCTAGAATCCAAAATCACAGGCTTGGAGTGGACTTCTAGGAGATTAGCCAGACCAACCCCAAATCTCATTACAATATATTTTAAATTGACCATACAACTTTTTCATTGGCACAATCCAGCCAAAATGAAGCAGGCCCTATGGATTTCTAGAACATTGAAAGCTGCCTTATACCAAGTCAGGCCATTGGTCCATCCATCTAACTCAGTATTGTCGGCACCAATCTTTATGGGCCCACGGGCACCTTTGGAATTTTGAAAAAGGGTTGCTGCTGTCATAATGGCTGCTGCAGTAGGTGTAGCCAGTCATAAAGCACCCATTTCTCAGAAGGCAAACTGGTGAGGCTAAAAGACAAGTAACATGTCTAAGGAACAGTACAGGGCAAGGGTTGTGTTTGAGCCCCAGAATGGATCATTTGAACCCAGAGTTTTCTGCTTCAACAGAATACCCATTTCGCTGAAGGCAAAACTCCCATTTCACTGAACACCCTGTCACTGACACTCATGCTCATCTACCTGTCTGTCTATCTGTCTGCCAGCCAACTCACCCTGCTTCAATTCTCTCTCTCTTTCTCTCTGCCAGCCAATGCCTCCCCAGTCTATCTTTCTCCTCCTTCCCCAGGTTCATCACACACACACACACACACACACACACACACACACACACACCTACCTCTTCCTCCTTCCCAGCCCCTCATTGCTTTCATCACCCCCATCACTCATCGCCTCCCCATTGCCTTCAGCATCCTCTGCCACTTCCCCAACCAGATGCAAAGGGGCAGCCATCTAGGGTGACTTTGGGCCAGTCACTGACTCTCAGCCTAACCTACCACACAGGGTTGTTGTGAGGATAAAATGGAGGAGTGGAGGAGGAGGATTATGTAAGCCGCCTTGGGTTCCTTGCAGGGAAAAAACGGCAGGGTATAAATATAATAAATATATAAATAAGTTGGTCGCTTATAAATAGCCAAAAAAGCAGAAATGTATCCCCCCCCAAAGAGTGCACTGATTTGCATAAAATTGCACATGCTAATTTATATGTATATATGCACGTTTAGAAATCATTACTATAATTTAAATAGAAATACAGTGTGGAAGATTGTGACCAGGTGACTTGTGTGTCTGCCTGTTCAATCTTCTTTTTCAGGTGTTAAATGTTGATGGGCAACAATTCTTCTGGTTCTTTACCGGAATTGGGCAAGAAAGCCCTCTTCAGATAGAAGACAGGACCGGTGCAGGGCAGTTTGGCGCCCTAGGCGATATTATATTTAACGCCCCCCCTTTCGTGCCGTGGGGGGGGCTCCGGAGCAAAGCAGCCCTGCTCTGCAACACCCCCCCGCAGCCGCCAGACCCCCGCCACCTACCTTCCCCCCGCCCTGGCCGCCTCCTCCGAGGAGGAGGAACTGCCGCGACGGGACCCCCACGCTCTGTTTTTGGCTGGGGAAACCAGGGCAACAGGGCTGTTTAAGCCCTGTTGCCCTGGTTCCTCCCGCCAAAACAGCGCGGGCGTGGCTCCGGAAGCAGCGCGGAGAAGGTAGGTGGCGGGGGGCAGGGGGTGGTGGGGGGGCAGCGCGGCGGCGGTGGGGGGCGGGGCGGCGGCGGGGGGCAGCAGCAGGGGGGCGGCCCAGCAACGGCGGTGGCGAAGAGGAGCGCAGCGTTTCTGCGCCCTCTTCAGCCACGCGCCCTAGGCAACCGCCTAGTTTGCCTAGCGGTAGCGCCGGCCCTGATAGAAGACAGTCCTCTGGCAGCCCTTTAAACACAGCAGAGGTCCCCAGTGTTTTTGGGTTGATGGGCACATTTGGAGTGTTGAGAGAGTGCCATGGGTGCTCGAACAAAATGGGTACCCATTCATAAAATGGGTGCCATGGTGGGCATAGCCAAGCACAAAACACTGATTTCCTCAAAAGGCAAACTGGTGAGGCTAAAAGAAGAGTAACTTGCCCAAGAACCTAAGCACAAGGCTGAGGTGGGCACTGAGCTCCAAAACACAAAAGCACTCTTTTCCCAAGTAAAGAAGACACTGGAGGGCAGCACTTGGCTTTTCAGCATGCCAGGCTCTCAGTTAAGAAATAATAATTTTAAACATCTTAGGAAATAAAATAAAAATAAGAATGGGTAGAGAGCCAGGCAGGCACCCAGAGAGCTGTCCACAGGCACAACGTTGGGAGGCCCCAGCAACAGAGAATTGCCCTCTGTCAAAGAGGACACATGGCCACCCTACAGACATCATACATCACCTTCTGCATCCCCCCAGTCACATGTCCTCCGCTCCCCAGCTTGCTTGACAGTGGCAGCCCGGATGGGCCCAGAGGCATTTTGGGAAAGTAATAGTGGCAGCCGGAACTGGCATTGCAATACCTAACCACCCTTGATTAAAAAAACATTTTAAGGTTTGACATTTTTTTAAAAAAAAAATGCAGTGGGGAGAAGGGCCTCACGAGCACTGGAGGGGGTGTCTGTGGGTGCTATGGTGCCCACGGGCACCGCACTGGAAAAGACAGTGACTCTCCAGAATCTCAGGTAAGGGCCTTTTTTGAGTCCTACCTACCTTAACGTGCCAGGGATTGAACCTGGGTGGGACCTTTTGCATTAAAAGCATGTCTTCTACCAACTCCTCAGTCTGTAGGATGTTTAGGCTGCAGTCTTCTACCCACTAACCTCACCTAGGCATAAGCCCTAATGGAGTCCATGAGACTGACTTCTGGGTAGACATGTCTCGGATGGTGCTGTTAAGCATGTGCTTAAATTGCCGCATGGAAAGTAACAGGGCTTGAAAGTGCCTGCCTTTCATGTGATTGTGTTTTCTGGCTCCAGCACAACACAAATTTGGGCATTACTTCAGCTCAATGAAATCAGTGGGCTCAGATTGGTCTATATTGTAGTTAACATTTCCTTTTGTTGTCCACATGGGTGCTTCTGGCTATGACTCATTTTCAAAAGCTGCACTGAATTTGCTTTGTCATTTAAACACAGCTTAGTTCCATTTGAGTCCTATTATGATTTCTCAATTTTTTTCTGTAGAACCTGCCACTCATTTGTTAACCCCTTGCTTTTGTTAACATATCTCATTCACACAATGGCCTTTTCTTTTGTGTGAATACTGAAACTTTGTAAGGAAGTCATGCCACTAGAAAGAAGTTTACAAGATCCTCAGACAAACCGGTTTTAACAAAGATCAAACTCCCTTTTTTAACATTGCCAGTTGAATTGAAAGATGGAATGGCCTAGATATAAGTCATGAATAATTTGAAAAGACTTCTCTCTCTCTCTCTCTCTCTCTCTCTCTCTCTCTGAAACTCTCTCTTCCCCTCCCTTCTCAAGGCATTGAAAGCTGAGGATTCTAGAAAAAGAGACTGAGGTGAAAAAATGTCATTTAATTTTGACGATGAGAACATAGAGTGTGGGCTTCCAACTTACCAGTATTTTTTTTAACAAATTATTTTTTATTTGTTCTCATACATGCTGTCCTCTTCCTCTTCCTCCATGAGGCTTAAATATGATTCCCTGGTGGTCTCCCATCCAAGCACTTTACAGGGTCTTGCCTGCTTCAGCAGTAGTAGAGCTGCATCATGATGCCTTTAGCAGGCTATTCTCTGGGCAAATTGAGTAATATGGGTTTGTGGATCAAAATGCTGGGAGAGGAAGATGCAAGGATTGCATCTGTACTTCAACTGGCTGGGATGAGAAAAGAGACAAAGAAGATATCTATACAGATCTATATAGATCTTAGCTGACATTGCCCTGGTTCACATGTAACGCTAAACTATGGTTTAGTGTTACAAAGACAAGCCGCAGTGAGCCTCGGGGTTGCATGCTCCTCGTCTCCTCCACCTTCCTCCAGTGTGGCTGCAGAGAGATGTCAGAAGCTTTTGCTTCCATTTTTGATTAGCCACAGCTTGCCATGTCATTCCAAGCTGGAAAAACTGGTTAATCTTAACTACGGTTAGATGAAACAAGCTAATTTCAAACCATAGTTTATGAAGCTGGCTTGTTTCAACTAACCATCATTAAGAAAAGTGTGGTTAATTTTAACTATGGTTAGATGAGACAAGCTAATTTCAAGCCATAGTTTATGAAGCTGGTTTGTTTCAACTAACCACAGTTAAGATTAACCACAGTTTAGGGTTCAGGCGACATGCTAAAATTTTGGTTAATCAAAACTGGAAGTGAAAGCTTCCAAATTCCTCCTCAAGAGGAGGAGTTGAAACCATGCAAGCCCAAGGCTCTCTGAGGCTCATTCTTTTTAATGTTAAACTATGGTTTAGCATTACAGCCAAACCAGCTCAATGAATAGTTTGGTTGGGTAAGGATACCTGGTAGATGAAATCCTATTCTTATTGAAGTGAGTGACAAATTTCCCGTAAATTCAGAGTTTGATCTGAATTTCATGTGGATTTCTGTTCAGTGTAGCAAAATGGAAGTGAGATGGGAGGATACGATTGCTCTTTTCATGCATGTTAGAGGGCAGGTGCAAAAGAAAGTGGACATTGTTTGGTAGGGACACTCGGAGCAGGGCCTCTGAAGAAGAGCTTAAGGTTTGGGTAGGTACATATAGGAGAAGGTGGTCTTTCAGGTAACTTGGTCCCAAGCTGTTTAAGCTTTAAATGATAACATGAAATTGGGGCTGGAAACGGACCTGGAGCCAGTGCGGGAGGCAAAGCACAGGGGTAATGTGGTCAAACCACCCAGTCCCAGTAAATCTTGCAGTCCTAACTGCAGTTTCCCACCTGTTTTTAAAGGCAATGCAGTTGTTTAACTGGGAGGCTACCAGAGCATGGGTAATTGTGGCCAAGCGATCTCCCTTGAGGTAAGGTCGCAGCTCGCTGTTTTGTGTAGGCAAGCTCTTTAGTCATTGGGATGCATTCTGCTACATTTACTATTTTCCTACTGACATCGATCTCCAGTGTGGTTCTACACAGGACCGGTGCAAGGCAGTTTGGTGCCCTAGGCAAGATGAGATATTTAGCGCCCCCCTTCCCACTTGAGAGCGCTGTATTTTCCCCCCAAGGCGTTTCTGGCACCCCCTTTAGCCCTGCGCCCTAGGCAGCTGCCTAGTTGGCCTAATGGTAGCACCGGCCCTGGTTCTACAGTCCTTGTTCTTTGCTATTTTTATGGGCTAGCACACAGTATTGTAATTGACCCTCTGATACATCCATCCTATGATGGCCTGCTTCAGACATTTACTGGGCCCCCTAAGATTGGGGTCCTATATACACTTACCTGAGACTGAGAGTAAGACCTCTTGAACTAAATGGGACTTACTTCTGAGTAAACATGTAAAGGACTGCACTGTAGGAGTCTTTGTGCGAGGGAGGAGCAGGAATGTCCCATTGACTGCACAGATGATATTTATCTGCTTTTATTTATTCAATTATTTTTACCCCATCTTTCTATTTAAAAAGCTTAAGGGTGCAATCCTATGCTTGTTTAGAAAGAAAGCATGTCCTACAATTCCCAGCATTTCCCAGCCAGCAGTGCTGGCTGGGGAATGCTGGGAATTGTAGGACTTTTTTCTGTCTAAACATGCATAGGATTGCACCTTCAGTCAGTTTACAACAAACAAATTAAAATGGCAATAAAATACAATGAATAGCAAATAAAGCAGCAGATAAAATGTGTCCAGAATAGAATACCAGGGATTTAAAAACAACAACCCACCCACCGCCATATCTGATAATGTCGAGTGGCATGGGTGCTCCATGCACACCCCTGATCACATAGATGTGTGATTAATGTCATTCTTCCTCTTCAAACAAGAGAGAAGAGATGGCACAAATTAGACGCCTGCCTGCCTGGCCATCTACACAAAGCAACCCTGTCATATGGGGTGGGGGGCAGTGTTTATATGTAGCCCAGTAAATTTATGCTCCGGGACTGGGCCACATGATTCCATTGTTTATGGCAGCCTTCCCCCAACTGGTGCCCTCCAGATGTGTTGTACTACAACCCCCATCATCCCCAGCCAGCACGGCCATGCTGGCGGGGGATGATAGCTAGTTTATGGTGTTGATTGAACGGTGAATGTTTCTGTTCTCCTGGACAAGGGAAGAAAGTGAAGGCCCTTCAATGCAGAAGACCTCAAGGTACAGGAAAGTTCATCTGTCAGGCACACCATGGGTTGTTCCATGAACAACGCACACTGCATAACTTACTCACTGGCATGTTGTGCGAACTCGCCCTGACTGTCAGCAGCTCTCCAGCTGAATGTTTCCAGCCCTACCTGGAGATGGCAGGGATTGAACTTAGGACCTTCTGTGTGCAAAGCATATGCTCTATCACACTGAGCTATGGTCCCTCCCTACACCTTGAGGTCGCCTGCCCTTTGTTCCCACTGCAAGGATTTACCTTTGAAACCATTTCCAGCCCTGTGCTTCTATTTTGCTAAACACCCTCCTTTCTTCTTTAACCACATTAACATTCACATAGTCATATCCCAAACTGAAAACCCCCTGGCTTTTCCAAATGCCAGCCATGAATGAATTTCATTCATCTGTTTCTTATAGCTAGCCTAGCTTACCAGTTCAATTACACACACACATATGCTGTACTCCTATGCACACTGACTAAATACTAACAGTGCAATCTGACATATGCCTACTAACAAATGCCCTAGTGAGTGTGTTTAGGATTGCAGTGTGAGGCTGCAGTTCTAAGCACACTTACTTGTGAGGCAAGGAGGGTGGCTACAAGAGAGAGGGCCTTTTCACTGGTGGAATGCCCTCCCTAGAGAGGCTCACCTGGCACCTACCTTATGGTGTTTTCGGCACCAGGTGAAGACCTTTGATTCTCCCAGGCATTTTGAGAACTGTTTTCAGTGCTTTTAGATCACTGCATTTTTATTGCTTCTGGTTTTACTTTGGTTTTATGCACCATAGTGTTTTTACTCTTTGCTGCTGGTTTTATCTTGGTTTTATAATGTGCTGTTTTTATTCTTTGCTTTATTGTCTGTATTTTATGTTTTAACGTATTATACACCATGCAGAGAACTTGGGTTATTGGGCGGTGTAAAGAAATGCCAGTATATGACTATTGTGGTTCTATCCACAATAATGTGTACTTTGTGTGGCCTCTGTGAGGCTACAGTGTATCTGAGTAGGCCTGAGGCCTTGTTTTGTTACTGTCAAAGGCCTGTATAGTAGTTCTTAGTGACGTTCTGAAGCAGAAGAGAGAGAGAATCATTTTGAATATTGTTAGAGGCGGTTTAAAAATATAATAAATAAATAAATAAAGCCCCATTGAACTCAGTGGGATTTACTTCTGAGTAGTCATGCATAGGATTGCACTGTTAGTCTCATTGAGCTTGGTGGGGCTTACTTCTTTGTAAACATGCTTAGGATTGCACTGCACATGTAGGAGTATCTGCTATGAAAGAGATGATTCAAACTGTGATTATAGTGCAGCTGCCACTGGATCTGGTAAGTGTTCTTACCAGTCCCCCCAGGAAGACTAAACCACTTTGTTGTCCTTTCTGCAATGCAGTTCTACAGTCTTGCAGTAGTTCTTGCGGCAAAGAAGGATGAATTCTGCTTTTACTGAACACAGAGAGAAGTAAGATGATGACCCACTTTCCAAATGATTATTATTCAGCCTCAACATGTATTATTTCAGGCAAGTTGAAAGGCTGAAGACAAAAGGTTTCTAGGACCAGATGCGTTGTTGTGTGTCTGTTCACGGTGGCAGTTTTGTTCTGGTGCCGCTGTAATGTTTGCCCTTGACCAGTAGCACTTTGGTTTTAAATGGACTGTTGGAAGACTGGTTGCTTAGTGCTGTTTTCTCATGGATGACAGAAAGTGGTAATGGGCTGGTTCTGATTCACGTACCTGCTGTGGGAGCTGGGGGAGCAGAATGAGCCACACACTGCATCCACCATCAATGCTTGGCCAATCAGATGTCCCCATGTGGGTGTCTTGTTTGCATAGCACCTACACATGAACAATCCACTGTGTATAGGCCTGAATTGTATGGTCAAAATTCCAGGTTGTACAAAGGGTATTGATTGCAACCTATAAGCATTGGACAACAAGGAATACAAATTTTGGCAAAAGAAATGCAAGCAGACAATAAAGGAGCAGAAAAAGAAAAGAATTTGAGGAGCATATTGCTAAAAGCTAGCTAGGGAGACAGTTTGATGGCTAAATGACAACAGAGTTAAAGGAGTACTAAAGAAGGATGAGGAGACTGCAGAGAAGCTGAATGAATGCTTTGCATCTGTCTTTACTGCAGAAGATGTAGGGCAGATACCCATGCCTGAACTTTCAGGAAGGGAGTCTGAGGAACTGAGGCAAACAGTGGTGACAAGAGATGAAGTTCTAGACCTTATTGACAAATTGAAAACAAATCACCAGGTCCAGATAGTATCCACCCGATAATTCTTTAAAAACTCAAATGTGAAAATGTGCTGATCTTCTAACAAAAATATATAACCTACCTGAGGCTGGAAAATGGCCAATCGAACACTTGTTTTGTTTTGTTTTTTAAATGGGATCCAGGGGAGATGCCGGAAATTACAGGCCAGTTAGCTTAACTTCTGTTCTGGTAAACTGGTAGAAAACATTATTAAAGATACAGTTATTGAGCATATAGAAGGAGGTCTTGCTGAAGAAGAATCAACATGGTTTCTGGAAAACTAAGTCCTGTCTTCCTAACCTTTTAGAGTCCTTTGAGGGTACGAACAAGCATGTGGATAGGGGTGATCTAGTAGACATCGAGTACCTGGACTTTAAAAAAAGCTGTTGACAAAGTCCCTCACCAAAGACTCCTGAGCAAACTTAGGATTCATGGGATAAGAGGAGAGGTCCTCTTATGGATCAGCAACTGGATAAAGAACAGGAAGCAGAGGGTAGGAATAAACTGTCAGTTCTAGCAGTGGAGGAATGTAAACAGTGGGGTTGCCAAGGATCTGTATTGGGACCAGTGGCAGTGCTTTCTAACCTTTTCATAAATGATCTGGAGAAAGGGGGTGTGCAGTGAGATGGTGTACATCCAGGACTGTTTGGCGCCCTAGGCCAAATTATATTTAGCGCCCCCCCCTCTCATGCCGTGGGGGGGGCTCCGGAGCAAAGCAGCCCTGCTCTGCAACCCCCCCCGCGCCGCCGCCACCTACCTTCCCCCCCCCCGCTCGCTGCTGCTGCTGCCGCCGCCTCCGACGTTTTTTTTTTCTTCTTTTGGAAAATTCAACGTTTAAAATTAATAATAAATAAATAAAAAGTGAGTGAACAAAGAGTGGCACTCCAGAGTAAACAAGCAGTGCGAAAGCCCTAGCCCCCCCCCGCGGGAGAGAGGCGCCCCCTTCTTTGTGCCCCACTGGTCTCTAGCCAGACCCGCGCCTCCCCTTTTGGGCTGCCGCCTCCTCCTCCTCCTCCCCCCCTCGAGCCACTCCGGAGGTGAGTTTCACTTTCCATTCCGCCTGGCGAGCCTCCGCCCGAGCAGAGTGCTTTTTTTTTTTGCTGGGGAACAACGCCGGCGGGGCTCCGGAAACGATGCGAAGGTAGGTAGGTAGGTAGGTGGCGGGCGGGCGGGCGCGCGCGCGCGGGCGGGGGGGGAGGTGTAGCGGGGAGGCGCGGCGGAGGCGGCAGGCGGGGCAGGAGCGCGGCGGCGGCGAGGAAAGAGCGCGCCGTTTCTGCGCCCTTCTTCCGCCACGCGCCCTAGGCAGCCGCCTGGGTCTGCCTAGCGGTAGCGCCGGCCCTGTGTACATCACCAAATTATTTAGGGTGATAAAAACCAAAATCTCTCCAAACTTGGAGAATGGGCCTTTCTGAATTAGGGTTGCCACCTCTTTTTTCTAACAGCTTCCTCATCTTTATTGGCTCCGTGGCAGGCAGCTACAACACGGTCCTCACCATGCTGGGAATAGCTGTATCTAACTGAATTTGGCTAGTACTGATGGGTGAGAATTTGTTTGGTTCATTTCTTGATACGAACTTCCCAAAATTCACAAATGTCTTCATAAACAAGATGGAAAGAACTTGAAATTTTTTAAAAAATGGAATGTCAGAAGAGGCAAAACTGATTTCTCCCATCCCTAGGCTATATGCTACCTCCAGGATCAGAGGCAGCAAGCCTCTGAATACCAGTTTCTGGGGCATGAGCAAGAGAGGGCTATTACCCTTATGACCTGCTTCTAGGCTTCTCGAGAGCATCTGGTTGGCCACTGTGGGAAACAGGGTGCTGGACTAGATAGGCCTTTGGTCTGATCCAGCAGGGCTCTTCTTATGACATTTAGTGTGTAGGTCCTATGCAAACAAGATGGCCACCATGCATGGTCTGATGAATGGAGTGGTGGGACAGATTTCATAGATTTCATAGATCATAGAGTTGGAAGGAGCCTACAACTGCTACAAGGCCATCGAGTCCAACCCCCTGCTCAATGCAGGAAACTAGAGGAGGGGTCTCCCATCCAAGTAATAACCAGGCCTGACCCTGCTTAGCTTTCCACACTCAGACAAGCTGAGCCAGCATAAGCCACAGGCCTGTATCTTGCAGTGGGGTGAGGCAGCCATGCACAACCCGTCACTCCACCCCATTGCACAAGTCCACCATGTGTAGTGGGTACATTTGCCAGAATTTGGGCCACTGTGGCCTGTTCAAGCATTTCTTGTTCTAGAGCAGTTGCATCCTAACCTAGAGAACCTTCCTGTCTCTTTAACAGGCTTGCAGGTGCTCAGGCAACTGCAGCCATAGGTTCCCTTGCTTTGCTCCTTCCCCAGCGCCGTTACTCAGGGTCCATCCCCTCCTCCTGGGAGACAGAGGTCCTTCAGGCCCCAGCGAAGCAGGGGCAGTGGGTGATGGAACCAAGGCAGAAGAAGCCAGGACTGCATCCTCCTTCACGACTGCAGGCAGTGGCACTGAGATCAGCTCATGAGGCTCTTTTTCACATGCCCTCCATTGAACTCTGGTAAGTTTTATATGAAGGCAAGGGGACAGGCCTTAGGGGTGAAACAGGGGTGGGAAAACCTCCCTGCCCCAAGGACCACATTCCCTTGGGGGAAACTGTTGGGGACTACAGTGGTGAGCAGGACTGGAGCAGGTAGCAGGCAGGGGCAGAGCCAAAAGTGGACAGGGCAGAGCCACCCCAAACTCTCTCTCTCTCTCTCTCTCTCTCTCTCTCTCTCTCTCTCTCTCTCTCTCTCAGACACATCCATTCACATGCGTGCACACTCACACACTCCTCCACAAAGATGCTCATACATTCACACTCCCCATTCATCCCATTCCAGCCAGTGCGGTGTAATGGTTGGAGTGTTGGACTGGGGCTCAGGAGACCCGGGTTCTAGTCCCCACTCAGCCATGAAGCTCACTGGGTGACTTTGGGCCAGTCACTGATTTTCTCTAACCTACCTCACAGGGTTGTGGTGAGGAGAAAATGGAGAGGAGGAGGACCATGTAAGCTGCCTAGGGTTCCTTGCAAAGGGGGGGGGGGGGGAAGCCAGGATATAAATGTAATTTAAAAAAAACCTCTTTCCCTCCCCCCCCACTCTTTCTCTCCCACTTCTCTCTTTATCTTCCTGCCTTCTCTCACCTCTTTTTCTCTTCCTCCTTTTTTCTGTCTCTCTTCCTCCTTTTTTCTATCTCTTTCTCCATTCCCCTGTTTTCTCTCTCTCTCTTTCTCCCCTTCTTCCTTTCTCTCTTTCTTTTTCTGCTTCCCTCTCCAGCTGCCACCCCGCCACCCCAAAAAAAGAGATTCCCCCCATGTGCAGCAATTAGACTTGGGGGTGGGGGAAGGTCCCAGTTAAATAAATGGGAACTTTTTAAAAAGCCTAATTGTCTTGTGATGGGCAATTTCAGATGGATTGCAGTGCATGAGAAGGGGAGAGTTAACCTTCCCACACATCCATTGCCACCCCCCCCTTTCAGCATGCAGTAATTTGGCTACGGGGGGGGGGGGGTCCCATTCATGTGCATGGGATTTATTTATTTATTTATTTATTGGCTAAACTTAATTGCCGTACAGGGCCTAATTACTGCTGCTTTAATTAAGCTAATCCTAATTGCCAGTGCTATAGAATGTCCAACCAAGGGATGTCTGCTTAGGCTCGTCCTCCCTGCTTAGTTTTTGCCCATAAAACCTATTCCCGCAAATGCAATTGTGGGATAGTTGTGGCTGGGTGTCCTGGACTTTACTGCTGCTCTGTTTTTGTGGTGTTGTTGTTTTATGTATTGGTTTTTAGGGGGTACTGCTGCTCGTGTTTTATGATGTGGTTTTAATGGTATGTTGTACGTCACCTTAAGTGCCCATTTTGTGCCCCCCAAAAATATGATTCGTAAATGCTATAGAGAATTAAAATAGGACTGGGAGTTTTTCCAGGTTGTTGTGACCCTTCTACCCTATACTTGAACAGAGTGCCCTTTCAAAGAGAGTATCTTTCATACTCCCGTATTCAGTGTGAGATTATGGGATGGCCCTCATTTTCTTCCCTGGCATGGGGCAAAGCAAAGAAGAAGAGCCACCATTTCATTTTGGTGGAGGTGACCGTGTAAACCTTAGGGAAGTTAAGTATTTGATCACTTAAATCACAGTTGGGCAGAAGGTAAATCATCTACCTGTAGATCTCTGGGGGATTTAAAGTAGATTGGCAAGGATTTCTGATTCCAAATTGTTTACCAATGGCAACAACAAAATGACCCACTTCCCCAAATTATATTACTGAAATGAAGAAATCTGGAGGCGGAGGAGTGACCAGGGATAGATTTTTGTGTGGAAGGACTGTGTGTTCAGTTCAAGTGCTGGTACTCAGAGCATATTCCTGGGTTCAGAGTTCTGCTAAATGTTTGCCTTTTACACCTGCTTCCGTTTGGTGTAGGATTTTAGTAAAACAAACAAAGCAGATGTCACAACTGAAGTCTGGCCATCCCTGACTTAATGTGTGACTCCACTACTGCTCATTGAAAAGCTAAGTGCAAACATGCATAGCAATTCCTCTTCCTCCTAATTTATACAGAAGAGGGTAGAATTCAGCTCTTGATATCTCAATAATAATAATAATAATAATAATAATAATAATAATAATAATATTTTATTTATTACCCGCCTCTCC
This sequence comes from Shinisaurus crocodilurus, assembly GCA_021292165.1. Taxonomy (NCBI): domain Eukaryota; kingdom Metazoa; phylum Chordata; class Lepidosauria; order Squamata; family Shinisauridae; genus Shinisaurus; species Shinisaurus crocodilurus. The sequence continues at coordinate 115,309,212 of CM037878.1, read as the reverse complement.
ATCTAGATCAAGGCGGGGAACAACAGAAAATATAAAATACCTAAACTAAAACAACACAATATATACTATTAAACATCTTAAAACATCCTAAAAACATCTTAAAACATCTTTAAAACATCTTTAAAACATCCAATAGCTACATGAGGCTGTTTATTGTTGTATCTACTTTCAGTTTTCGTCACAGAATTGAGATCCAAGCGCTACACAAAGAGCTTTTGCTTTCCTGCTTTTCTGCTACATAACCTCTAGGTGGCGCTGTGCTATAGCAGAGTAGTGCAAATGCACCAGTCGTTCTTTCTCTTTCAGAAATAATACCCCATTTTCCCTGCTCTAACCCCCCTGCCCCAGGAAAGTGCTCTTAAAAAGCAGAAGCAAAACTGGAGGATCACAGCATTGTCTAAAGAACCTGTAAATAACCACGAGTAAAGAATCACAAGCACACAATAAATGCCTTGTGTAAAAAAGCTCACACAGCCCCAGCTAGTGTGGCCCATGGGTCAGGGATTATGCAAGTTTTAGTCCAGAGCATCTTAAGGCCACCATGTTAGGGGAAAGCTAAGTTATATTTTCCACTGTGTGTCACTGAGATATATAATAAAATTCTTTGCCTAAGTAGGCATTACCTAATGTAAGTGTCTCAGGGGGGGGGGGGAGTTTACAAAATCACATTATTCTTCTATTACATTTATCAGGGCTTTCTGGAGTCCACTTGTCTCCATCGGTCCATCCTCCCAAACACGACTGCAGGTTGGAATCACAATCACCTGTCCTCATACCAGGGATGGGGACTCGGACTCGGGGACTCGACTCGTGAGTCGGACTGAGTCCCCCCTCTGACTCGACTCGGACTCGAGTCCCAATATTTTTAATGGGACTCGAGACTCGACTTGGGACTCGAGACCAAGGACTCTTCAACATCCCTGGGCTGTGCCAGAAGGAGTGGAGAGGAGTGCGATCGCCGGCGAAGAGTGAGGGTGAAATTGTGATGAGACCTCACCATTCCAGAATGGGGGGCAAACATTTAGAAAAAAACATGTTCCTCAAATGCAACATGGATAAGTTTTAGGAAGTACAGCAAGTTTATTTTTTAAAATCATTTTCCTAAAATGCAACCTTTCAGACATTTTGGGTTTGGCTGCCTCTGCCTGCCTGTTTGGGGTTCCCTGCCTCCTCTGCCTGCCTGGTCTCTTCTTAACCAGTTCCACAGTTTGAATTGTCCAAGACAAAGGCCTCTCTGCCTGCCTGCTTTGGGGTTCCCAGCCTCCTCTGCCTGCCTGGTTATTTTGGGTTTGTCTGCCTGGTCTGTTCTTGTCAAAATCAGTGGCAGAGTTTTGAAATAAAAAGGCACACTTGTGCCTAGAATTTATTTAAGCCACACATCTGAAGTAGCCTTATTTTGTTGGGGGAAAACCCCATTGATTTTAATACGTACTCGTGGAGTTAGCTTTGGGAGTGACTCGGGACTTGGGACTCGGGAGTCACCATTTTGGACCAAGGACTCGGACTCGAGACTCGGGTCCAAGGACTCGTGACTCGAATCCAAGGACTCTTCAACATCCCTGCCTCATACACATGAAATCAGCGAGATAAATAGGTGCCGTTTCATCCCTGTGGCAAAAGGGTTTAAAATGTGTATTACAAAGCAAGTACAGTAAAACCTTGGATTGCAAGTAACTTGGTCTGAGAGCATTTTGCAAGACAAGCAATTTTTTTTATATAAATTTTGACTTGATAAACAAGCGACGTCTTGCAATACAAGTAGTGCAGGGATGTAACCGCTCGCCTCGAGTGGGCGTAGCGGGCCGAAATCAGCCCCGCTCATGCCCGCCAGAGACTCGCTTTGATATAAGAGTGTTTTGGATTACAAGCACGGTTCCGGAACGAATTATGCTCGCAATCCAAGGTATTACTGTATTCTACTTTATATGACCTTCAGAAATGGACCTAAAAACATACAAGTTGCATTCACAACTGCTTGGTACCACTATGGTACCACTAAAGCTGTGTGCAAATGCCCCTTCAAAATTCTCCAATTTTTTTGTGAGCAGCAAAACAGTGTGTGCTGGGGGGAAACCATTTCACCAAATTTCTCCAGGGGGAGGAGAAATTCTCCAGCAATTTCTCAGGGGTGTGGGGCTCACCATTAACAGCAGCTGTTGTGCAGCTTCTTTCTTTTTTCCAGCCACCTTTTTACATCCTTAATGCCCTGGACCTAGCGTTGTTGTTCCAGGGAATTGTGGGGTGGAGGAATGTTGGCTGTCACCAAAAGAATGGTGGGGGATATTTTGCACACACAAAAATCTGCCGTTACCTTCTTTTTCTAGAAAAAAGAAAAATCTCAGAAAGGAGAAAAAGAAAAATCTCAGAAATTTCCTCAGAAAAAAAGTCTTCTGAGAAATTTCAGCACAGCTCTACTGACACAAAGCACACAAATCTACGCTGATGAATCTGCCACAAAATATCACAGTGATGCCAGAAAATAATGTCCAGCCACACTACCAGGTATAAGTTAACTGCCCTGTTCATCAAAACCAGTATTTTCTATTGCATTCGATACATGCCATTTAGTACCAAGAAAAGGGAACGTATGCCTTCCAAAGATGGTTGGCCGTTTCCCACGCAAGGTCTTATGCTCATTATTTTCCTGAAAAGAGACTTAGCAGGACCAGGTGTGCTAGTTAGTTAGTAGATCTCAGCAAAGGAGAGATGGTCGCTGATCACAGCTGAATATTGAGTCTGAAAGGAATTAACAGTAATTCTTTATGAACTTCTTTTTCTGTCTTTCCCTTGCTGCCCGATTAAATGAATATTATTTCTCCTTAATTGATTTTACAAGTCATTTATCACAGATTTATGAGAATCAACCCACTTTAGAAGGTATTAGATGGCTTTAACGTTTGACACTTCTTCATTGATCATTTACTGCACTCTCCATTTATACCTGACAATTGGTAATTTTTGAACATTAGAGTTTATTGACAATATACACAGTACACAGGAGGTTTTTAAAATTTCTTATTATAGTTTCATGATTTAAGATGGATGGGAGAATAGGAACTAATAAAACCCAAGAGTTATCTCTAGAATGGTATAATAAGGTACAGCAATAAGAAGAGCTCTTTGTTCCAATTATATTTTCTAGGGTTGCATCTACACTGCAGATCTTAAACCAGGTTGAAACCAGTTTAATTATGATGGATTCCCCCATAGAAATCTGTGGATTGTGGTTTTGCAAGGCTGCTGTTAGAAATCCCTCATCCCAAGTGAAACACATTTGAAACTGATTTAAATGTGCAGTGTAGACAGCAATGGAATGTGTAGGTTCTTCAGCATTTTATTAATATAGAACAGAAAACAACCCTGAAGATTATATTTCAGAATAGTTCATTTAATGTAAACAGATCCAGCCCACTCCAAATTCCCATTGAGTTGGTCCTGAAAATGAGGCAGTTTAGATTTTGAATGGAAAATGTTGTGATATGCTCCCCCACACACACATTTCTTAATTGAGAATTCTCCTTTAGCACTTGGGGAAACAAAAGGCAAGATGTTAAATGAGTCAGTTCATAAATGGGCAGAGGCAGCATGTAAGTATGGTCTTCGAGGCAGAAGGTGTCTTAGCAGGGTAGTGTAATGGTTAGAGTGTTGGACTGGGACTTGGGAGATCCAGGTTCTAGTCCCCGCTCAGCCATGAAGCTCACTGGGTGACTTTGGGCCAGTCACGGACTCAGTCTAACCTACCTCACAGGGTTGTTGTGAGGATAAGATGGAGAGGAGGAGGACCATGTAAGCCACCTTGGGTTCCTTGCAGGAAAAAAGGCAGGATATAAATATAATAAATAAATAAATAAAATAAAGATTTTGAACCCAAATGAAGGACAGCAATTTGCTTTGCAGCATGGCAATCTCCCAGTTTTTTTGTTTTTTAAAAAAAATTAAAATAAACAATTTAAGGAATAAAATTGAAACCAGGAGAGGCAGGGGGCCTGGTGGGTGCCAAGAGAAGTGCCCATGAGTGAGCACACCCAGACTTAGAGCCTCTGGATCAGCAAATTCTTCCTGAAATGAGGAGGCTGAGTCATGATACCTCCAGTCCAGAGCCAATGTCCGAATTTAACTTGAGGACAGCTGAATTATGAAACTCCCTGCTACAAGAAAATAGCCATGGCAACGAATTTAGTAAATTTCAAGGAGGGATTAGATATCAATATAAAATGATATCAGTAATTGCCAGGTGATTATGCCAACCCCCACCTCCGTCTGTCACCATTTTGTGACTGGCTGTGGCCCTGCAACAACGTTTTGTGACTGGTGGGCCTCAGTCATATTCAGCTCTCTCAAGCGGGCCCTGGGGTAGAAAATTAGAGAACCCCTTGTTTATCCCAAAGTGTGCATATTACACACCGGGCGTGTTCGCACGACAAGGGAACCGCGGGGGAGTAGAAGTCCCCCGCGGTTCCTGTGTCATGCGAACGCCGACCGGGGGTGCCCCCGCGGGACAGCTGCGCGCGGGACGCACGCAAAGTGACCATGGTCGGTAGAGGGGTAAGCCCCTACCGCGCGTGGTCACCTTGCCGTGCGAACAGCGGGCGGCTGTCCCACGGGGGCCGCACAGAGGCGGCAGCCCAGAGCGGCCCGAGCTGCCGCCGCTCCTTCTTGTAGGGGCAAACGGCCCCTCTGGGCATCCTGCCCCCCCGCCCCCTAGCGCTGGGAGGCCTGCACTGCGGTGCGGGCACTGCTGGCTCCACCGGGGTCCGCCCACGCGCGCAGGGCACTGGTCATCTGTGGCGCCCCTCCGGACCCCACGGATCGCCCCATGGTGCCTCCCCCGCCAGCAGCCTGGGTCGTGCAAACCAGCCCACCAGAAACAGTATGTGTGTTGTACACGTGCGCTACTACAACTGTTGTAACAATACACGCTATGCACAAGCGAAAGAAATCAGCCCCACCAACTCCGAACCTCACCAGCCACCACTGAATTATTGGCACTTACGGTTGCCAGTCCCCCCTCCCCAATTGCCAGTGCCAAACAAATATGGCTTGCAAATGCACCATAAAGATATGTGGGTACGGTGATGTCCCTACCTGCATCAATAGAGAGCCATAGTCAGTGGTGACTGTCAATTCCATAGCAGAAGCCAGAAGTTACTCTAATCTTTTTTTTTAATCATTATTTTATTTATTTATTTATTTATTTATTGCATTTATACCCCACTCTTCAGACAGAAAAGGCTCTCAGAGTGGCTTACAACAAAGATTAATAATAAGACAGTCCCTGCCCTCAGGCTCATGATCTAAAATACATGACACAAAAGGAAAAGGGATTGGGAGGGAGGAGGAAGAATGCAAAACTCAGGCACCAGTTCTTAGTTAAAAAGGTTCTTATAGGTCTTTCTTTCTTTTTTCTTCTTGGGGGGGCGGGCAGGGAAGGGCAAAACAAGCTCCCTGAAGCTGCTCCCTCTCCAGCTGATGTATGGGGCCAGGTTGGTCTCCCCCTTGCTATGATGCTACTCCTGGGAGGCAGGGGGTGCAGCCCCCCAGTGGCCCTTGGTTCTCTGGCTGATGGAGGAGGCCAGAGTCTGCTGCCCCAGGGAGATATAACCACCAGCTCTCAAGCAAGCCATTGACTGGGTTCGCACGACACGCTAAGCCACTGTGGTTGTTAAGCCATGGTGGTTTAGCGTGTCGTCCAAGCCCAGGAAGGGTTAGTCAGGGTGGTTTAAGTTTGGCTTCTTAACCATGCTGCTAAGCCATGGTTTGTTCTCGGGTTTACTTAACCATACGTGGCTTAGTGTGTCATCTGAACCCAGATGCTGCTTTCCTCGTGCCTCAAGGTGTTTTGCTAGCGAGTCATATTTATTTATTTATTTATTTATTTAATTTTTGAATCGCCCATCTGGCCAGTCATCCAGCCACTCTGAGCGATAGTCCAATAAAATACAATTAAAAACAGAGTGTAAAACACAATTAAAAACAGTACAAAACTTAAAAATCCTAACCCACCCCATATTCCCGCCTGAAAAGCCACGTTTTTAATGCACGGAGGAAGCTAATCAAGGAAGGGGCATGGCGGAGGTCACTGGGGAGAGAGTTCCATAAATTGGGGGCTGCCACAGAAAAGGCCCTCCTCCTAGTCCCCACCAGCCTGGTTTCTCTGGCTGATGGGACAGGGAGAAGGCTGTCCGTGGCAGATCTTGTTGAGCGGCCTACTTGATGTTGCTGGAGGCGCTAAAGAGAGGCTAAAAAACTCCCTGCTGTTCCTGTCCTTGCGGGCAAACTCGGTTCCCAAGTTCTGCCTAGCAACACATTGCTCACGAAAAGGGGGTGGAGGGCTTTATCCCCCCCCCCCTTGGGGATGTTGTTGGGCTGCAACTCCCACCGTACCTCACCATTGCCTGTGCTGACAAGGGCAGATGGGAGCTGCCTGCAGGCCAACAACAACGGGAGAGCCACAAATTGCCCGCCCATAGCTTACACGAAAGTCTCATTTTCTAATCACAACAACCCTGTGAGGGAGGCCAGGTATAGACAGAGAGAGTGACTGACCCAAATCCATTCAGTGAGCTCCATAACCAAGCAGGGCTTTGGATTCAAGTCTCCTGTATCCGGGTCCATCATGCTTTCCACTACACAATGCTGCCTGTATAGGCTGCGTGCAGTAATCTATATGCAATCCCAGGATATCCCTGGCCTGCAAAGAGCAAATAAATAATGTGATGGAAATGTCAGAGCAGGGATTCAATATAAGCATATTTGTCTTCCTTAAATATTGCTTTCTGATATGATCCGTGTTTTGAAATTATAAAGATGTGACATATTATAATTATCTAAGTGTGGCCCTATTAGTTTTGCATCCAACTAAATGATACAATTTTCACCCTCAAGCAGTTCATTTTAATGATATATTAACACAGTACAACAAAGCCAGGACGACAACACTTTATGGAAATATTTCTACAGAGATCTAGTGACAAAGGTAAACATTAAACCCGCGGACATTATCCTCGAAGGGGAAAAAAAGACATTTCAGTATAGATGCAAAACAAAAACAGCAACAGTAATAATAAAATCTTAACAGAGAATCATTTATTGGCTCTCTGTAAGTGGCAATTTGCATGAAAGGGCTTAATGCATTATTGAAGTGCTCCCTTTCATCACCTAGCTGGGTGGATATATGCACCACAATGGGTCCCTTTCCTCTTTCTGCCAATTTTATCCTGGCCAAAAGGCCAATCAGCTAGAATAATCATTTGTAACATTTATATAACATATTTCAAATATTCAAATTAGGGATGGCTGAGCTCCTTTCCCTCCCACACACTTGAATGGGATTAGCTTGGAATAACCTGAGCTATTTCCCAAACTACTGGGAAACAGCTTGGAGTGTTGTTGTTTTTTCAAATCAATCAGATCGATTTCTGAGCCCAGCTCCCTGCTAGCCAACCCCCAAACCACCTCCCACGCCCATACCCATCCATTGTCTGCCAAACCCCTTCCCACCTCACCTGGCTTTGGCAGCAACCGCAATTGGAAGAGAGGGTGAGCTCTTCTCCGGGCACCTGGTGTGCTGCTACATAGTGTGCCAGGCCCAGGTAGCCCCTGGGAAATGTAGTTTTCCCATGGTCTACTCAGTTGCCAGTACCCCTTGGGAAAATTACAGTGGTTACTTGTACCCAGTGTGCCATCAGCCCAGAAGGAGGGGGAACTGACAGTCCTCTCTCGCCATCCCTCTTGCAGCCAGAGCTAACAGTGGCTGGGTAGATTGGTGTGGGAAGAGGTTTGGGGCTGGCTGGGTGAAAATCCTAGTCCATATGAAAATCCAAGATAGAGAAGAATTCAGGGGTCATGGTGGTCTCCTTATTTTTGAGGTGAGCATTATGAGCCCCCTGAAAGTAATATTTTTAAGCTCAGGAATAAGTGTCATACCAATATCTCTGGTCCAAATCACTTCATAGAGCACCACAGTAATTCCCAGATGGTGTGTCACAAATGCAGTTTCCTTGAAAAGTGAAGCCATCATCATGGTGGATGCTTTTGCCGCTCTGTGCTCATTGGAGAAGGGAGGCTCCATCTGGCTTCGATGCCCCAGCTCTCTGCCTATAGGCAGTGACGCCATTGATGAGGGAAGGAGAAAAGGCACGCCAGGATTCCCTGATACAGCCCAAGCTATAATTGATGGGCACTGAGGAATCCTAGAAGCATCACCACCATTGCTTGTGAGCAGGGCCGGCGCTACCGCTAGGCAGACCCAGGCGGCTGCCTAGGGCGTGTGGCGGAAGAGGGGCGCAGAAACGGTGCGCTCCTTCCTCGCCGCCGGCGCGCTCCTGCCCCGCCTGCCGCCTCCGCCGCGCCTCCCCGCCCGCTGCTGCTGCTGCCTGCTGCCGCCTCCACTGCACCCCCCCGCTGCACCTCCCCCCCTGCGTGCGCGCGCCCGCCCGCCACCTACCTACCTACCTACCTTCGCATCGTTTCCGGAGCCCCGCCGGCGTTGTTCCCCGGCAAAAAAAAAAAACACTCTGCTCAGGCGGAGGCTCGCCAGGCGGAATGGAAAGTGAAACTCACCTCCGGAGCGGCTCGAGGGGGGGAGGAGGAGGCGGCAGCCCAAAAGGGGAGGCGTGGGTCTGGCTAGAGACCAGCGGGGCACAAAGAAGGGGGCGCCTCTCTCCCGCGGGGGGGGCTAGGGCTTTCGCACTGCTTGTTTACTCTGGAGTGCCACTCTTTGTTCACTCACTTTTTATTTATTTATTATTAATTTTAAACGTTGAATTTTCCAAAAGAAGGAAAAAAAAAACGTCGGAGGCGGCGGCAGCAGCAGCAGCCAGCAGCAGGGGGGGGAAGGTAGGTGGTGGCGGCGGCGGCGGCGGCGGCGGTGCGGGGGGGGGGTTGCAGAGCAGGGCTGCTTTGCTCCGGAGCCCCCCCCCACGGCACGAGAGGGGGGGCGCTAAATATAATTTGGCCTAGGGCGCCAAACAGCCCTGCACCGGTCCTGCTTGTGAGGCAGTATTAACAAGGCTAACCAACAGTTGCTTGCCGTTGCTCTGAGAGCTGAGTGAGAATGGATGCATAGGTGGGTAAATGAATGGAGATCTTTTTGAGTGTAAGGGCGCAATCCTTGTGACTGGCTGGGGAATGCTGGGAGTTGTAAGGCTTTGTTTGTTTGTTTGTTTGTTTGTTTAAACTTGCATAGGATTGCGGCCTAAGAGTGCCATTTGCTTCCAATTTTAACCCACAAGTGGGGAAAACAACAACACTGTGCTGCAGATACCGAAGGTTTGGAAAATGCAGATGTAACATTAATTCCGTAACTAGCAAAGAGCCCACCAGATGGTGGGTATGTTACTGGAAATGTAACTCTAAAACTGGATTGTGTGGGGGGGGGGGTCTCACTGCTGTGGGCCCCACGTCCATTCTTGCTGTTTTGCTTCTAGAGGACTTCCCAGATGAGGCTTTTATTGTGCGATCGCCCGGCCTCATTCACAGAATTTTATGGAGGGGTCCAGACAATGTCATTGGCCATTTGTAATCCTCCTGTGTTTTCCCACCACTTCTTCCATCTTTTTTCTTTTCTTTTCTTTTTATATGTTTTTTTAAAAAATATTTACAGTAACATTTCACACAAAAGAGTAAATACAATTCCAAAAAGTGGAAAACCTTAATAAAATCAATGCTTTCTCAATTCAATACTTGTTACTTTTTTCCTATCAAACTTACAGTATAATCAATTATAGCTGTTAAACAACTTCTAAGACTTCTTTCCCTATACCCCAGTAATTAGTCTTTTGTCTCCAGTACTGAATAAATTTGTCCCATTGATCTATGGCTTACGCTGGCTCAGCTTGTCTGAGTGTGGAAAGCTAAGCAGGGTCAAGCCTGGTTATTACTTGGATGGGAGACCCCTCCTCTAGTTTCCTGCATTGAGCAGGGGGTTGGACTCGATAGCCTTGTAGGCTCCTTCCAACTCTATGATCTATGAAATCTATGAATACTTTTTTGTAGCTTGACTCTCCCATTTTTTAATAATATGAGATCTTATATATTTATACTCTGTGACAAATATTATTTTTCCATTCCTCCATCTTTTTTCTTACCCAAGAAAATCCATTAAGAAGGAAAAGGCAAAATAGCTCCATAATGTCTTTTGACTGGTAGCATTAGCAACTATCCATCCGGAAAGAGCATAGACCTGTTGAGAACAGCAGTTTTTGTTCCTTCCCTTTGAGTGTTGTTCATTGGGCATGCAAATAGGTCTGAGATGATGATGGCAATTGGTGTAATGCCTGCCTGCCAATGCCACAACGGCAGCTGGATCCCTAAAGCAAGGGATAGCAGCAATGTGGTTCCAGGGGAAAGTGGCATTTGGTGGGCTTTCTCCCAGATGAAAGTTTGCATACTCTTCAACACAATCCTGTCACTTTCCCCTCCTTTGCAGTGCATGCTCTGTTGGATCAGAACAAGAATGCTTTAGAAAGCCAATGTCTTTCATTGATTCTACCAGGTCTTAACTCCCAATTTATGTTGTATTGGGAATTCAGCAGGAAGTGATTGAACCATTAAAACAAAAAGACATTTAAATGGCAAGGGCGTTGTGGAAAAGAGAAGATGTTTAAACAGTAAATTCGTAGAGAAAATAATGAACTTTTCATTGCAAAGGTTAATTGCTAAAATAGCCATCTTTTAATGGCATCCCTGTACCAGTTATCACACATGAATCAGGAGTTTGCTATTTTGGGCCATGCGGTGCAAATAAAGTTGGTAAAATTGCACTGTCACTGCTATATATACAGTGTCACATGCCCGACTACTCTGAGCATTACATCCCTCCCTACCCACCAGTAATGTCATCAAGAAATACAGCTATCATTTATATTGCACAAAGGACTCTGTCACAAGAGAATGAATAAGATGTAGGGATCCTAATCCAACTACGTACACATGCAGCAGCCTGAGAACCTTGGCAATTGTGCCGATCAGGGAAGAGGAGCAGAGGGGCTTCATTTAGTACCTCCCCCCTCCCCCACCCACACCATCGACCATTCCCTCTCCTGAACTGCTGATTATGTAAGCAACTGACCAGGGCTATGCTTGCACAGCCTTGGTTCCTGGTTCAGGCTCGGAGTTGAACAGCACGTGTTCCATGAATCTTCCTACAGCTAAAGATATGAGCACAGAATCCCCTGGCTGGATCAGTGGAGAGTGCCATTTTGCAAGCATAAATACAGTGCTGTCAGGAGCTGCTGGACCTGTGTGCCCCATGTGGTGAACCACTGAACTGCAGGTGGCAGCTTCTCCGCGAAGCAGCTTCAGGCCTTGGACTGACTCTGCCCACCCAGGCTAGCCATTGGATCCTTTTGGACAGGAAGGAGCATAAGAGGGCTTCGTGTACAAATTGCCCTTTGCCTGAGCAATAAGGTCTTCCTGATTAATCCTTGGTTCTTTCTTGATCCCGTCTCCTGGTTTGTCCCTTGTTTCTGACTCTCACGTTGTCCCTGGCAACTGGCTTGTTCACCTCAGACTGCTGCCCACAGCCAGACACTAGGAATTGCTCCTTCCTTGGCTTAAGGGTTTTAGAAAAGTATACATTAATTTTTTTTATTGCATTTATATCTTGCCTTCCTGCCAAGGCGCTCAAGGCAGTGTCCATCATCCTTCTCCCCCACTTTGATCCTCACAACAACCCTGTGAGGTAGGTTAGGCTGGGACTGGGTGGGAATTTAAACCTAGGCATCCCCAGTCCTAGTCTAACACTCTAACCCAGGGGTAGGCAATCTGGTGCCGCTCAGATGGTTTGGGCTACAACTCCCATCAGCCCCAGTTGCAGGGCTGGCATCAAGGGTAGGCATGGATGGGTGCCTGCCAGGGACCCACACCACAATGGGGGGTCTACTGACCACAGACCCCTGGAGTGGCTCTTCCACTTCCCCACTGCAGCCTGCTCGTTCACCTGCCTCTCGTCCTCGGCCTGGCCCAGACAACGGAGGTGCTGAGAAGGAGGAGCAGGAGATGCCCCTGCTTCCTTGCTCCCTGGGCCCGGCTCTGTGCCCGTCAAGCAAGCAGGTGGCAGCAATGATGAGGAAGAGGAGGAGGAGCCAGAGCAGCTAGTGACAATGGCGGTGAGAAGGCTGAGGCTAGCCAGGGATGCTAAAAACAACAGGAAAGGTTTCTTCAGATACATGCATAGTAAAAGACAGAGGAAAGAAATGGTGGTTCAACTACGAAGTGAAGATGGCAAATTGATAACAGAAGACAAAGAAAAGGCAGAAGTGTTCAATTCCTACTTCGGCTCAGTCTTCTCCCAAAAGAGAGTTTATGTCCCACCTGGCAAACCTGAAGTGCAGACTGAAGGGGCAGGATTGCAGCTTGGGATTGATAGGCAAATGGTCAAGGAGCACCTGATTACTTTGAATGAGTTTAAATCTCCAGGGCCTGAAGAACTGCATCCTAGAGTAATAAAGGAACTGGCAGAAGAACTCTCAGAACCACTGTCTATTATCTTTGAGAAATCATGGAGGACAGGTGAAGTGCCAGATGACTGGAGGAGGGCAAATGTTGTTCCTACTGCAAGAAGGAGGAACCTGGGAACTATAGGCCAGTCAGTCTGACATCAATCCCTGGGAAAATTTTGGAGCAGATTATAAAGAAGTCAGTCTGCAAGCACCTTGAAAACAATGCAGTGGTTACTAGAAGCCAGCATGGATTTATCAAGAACAAATCCTACCAGACTAATCTGATCTCATTTTTTGATCGGGCAACCTCCCTTGTGGACTGTGGGAATGCTGTGGACATAATATATCTGGACTTCAGCAAAGCTTTCGACAAAATGCCTCATGATATCCTGATTAGCAAGCTAGCTAAAAGTGGGCTAGATGGAACAACTATCAGGTGGATCCACAATCGGCTGCAGAATCAAACTCAAAGAGTGCTTATCAATGGTACCTTTTCAAACTGGGGAGAGGTAACGAGCGGGGTACCGCAGGGCTCGGTCCTGGGCCCAGTGCTCTTCAACATTTTTATTAATGACTTGGATGAGGAGGTGCAGGGAATGTTTATCAAATTTGCAGATGACACAAAGTTGGGTGGAACAGCTAATACTCTGGAAGACAGAAACAAAATTCAAAGCGATCTCGCTAGGCTGGAGCACTGGGCCAAAAACAACAGAATGAAATTTAATAGGGATAAATGCCAAGTGCTGCACCTAGGGAAAGGAAACCAAATGCAGAGTTACAGAATGGGGGACACTTGGCTCAACAATACTACAAGTGAGAAGGATCTTGGAATTGTTGTAGATCACAAACTGAATATGAGCCAGCAATGCGATGTGGCTGCAAAGAAGGCAAATGCTATTTTGGGCTGCATTAATAGAAGTATAGCTTCCAAATCACAGGAAGTGATAATTCCCCTTTACTCAGCACTGGTTAGGCCTCATCTTGAGTAGTGCGTCCAGTTCTGGGAACCACACTTTAAGAAGGATGTAGACAAACTGGAGAGGTTTCAGAGGAGGGCAACAAAGATGATAAAGGGACTGGAAACAAGGCACTATGAGGAGAGACTGAAAGAACTGGGCATGGTTAGCCTTCAGAAGAGGAGACTGAGGGGAGTTATGATCTTCCAGTACTTGAAGGGTTGTCACACAGAGGAGGGCCAGGATCTCTTCTCGATCATCCCAGTTTGCAGGACATGGAATAATGGGCTCAAATTACAGGAACCCAGATTCCACCTAAACATCAGGAAAAATTTCCTGACTGTCAGAGCAATAAGACAATGGAACCAACTACCTAGGGAGGTGGTGGGATCTCCCACTCTGGAGGCATTCAAGGTGAAGCTGGACAGCCATCTGTCAGGGATGCTTTGACCTGGATTCCTGCATTGAGCAGGGGGTTGGACTCGGTGGCCTTGTAGGCCCCTTCCAACTCTACTTTTCTATGAAGGTAGGCTCACTGAGGGAAGGGGCCCCATTGAGGGTGTCTTGCTCAAGGGCCCTCCAAAACCTGGAGCTGGCAGTGCCAGTTAGTATGTCCAATGGTTGGGGATTGTGGGAATTGTAGTCCAAAACATTTGGTGGGCACCTGCTCTAACCACTACACTACATCAGAGCCTCCCATTGTTTCACATGCATTTTGTGTTCTTGGCTGATACGTCCAATGCCACCCCTTCCCCTACTTGAGGTTGGTTCTATTGAAGGGGGAATTCACAGACAGCTGGTGTTTTACATCTATGTGTGGCTGTATGTAGATACAGACGGCTATAATTGTCACGCATGCTCATTATTCTAAGACCAGAATATAAGAAGCTTGCAGTCATTTATCTGTGGATAAATTGTTGTTGCTCTCTGTTTTAACTTGTAATATAATTTGGATCGTTGGTCCAAAATGTTTTATGTTGCTCTTTTAGATATTGAGTTTCTTTTAAAATGCTTTTACACTATTGATTGTAAGATGCCTTGGGCGAAGGTCTTTGTTTTGAAAGGTGGCATAGAAATCCATTAATAAATGAAACTCTGGGAAATCAAAGGGACTTACACTATCAAATGTAAGCACAGGATGACTGCTTTCCAGTCTTTTGTCTTCTAAACCACGACAACAACCCCGTGAGGTGGGTTATGAATCTTGTTTCATGGATAGGAAAGAAGAGTTTTTAGAAATCGTGGGTTCATGATCTGAGTTCATGGCTGAGCAGAAATTTGAACATAGGAGCTCCAAATTCAAGACTAACATTTGATATATATATATATATATATATATGTACAAAACATTACACACGTGAACACCTCCATCTCTCTCACACATAAGGGTACTTCCACAATACATACTGTGAAGAAAGGAGCCTCTGGGGTTTCCTACACACACACACACACACACACCTCCTCTTGTGTAGACCAGGTGGTCCCAGCTAGAGGCTGGGAGAGGGGCGAAATGTGCATAAGTTGTCTGATGGGTCTCACAGGCTGATGTCTTCACAGGCTGATGTCTATGTGCCAAGCCCAGCCTTTGATATGCAAAATGCAAATGTTCTAAAGCCCACTAGTCATGAGTCACCCCTCCCCTCTGCCTGGGCCAGGTGAAGTTCATCCTGATTGGCTCAAGACAGCTGAGCTACTGAAAAGAGGAGGAGAGGGAAGAATGAATCGATATTGCCAGCTGTGGCATCTGGTTTTGGTTGTTGATCATGGGCAGCACGCTGCGCGGAGGTTCAGGTCTTCGGACTGGCCTCAGGATCTAGCCCCAGGTGGCTCCTGGTAAAATCAGCTGAATGAGGGCTGTGGCTAAGGCAAGCCTCGAAGAAGGCCACCCATCCCGGACCTTAGGGTGGGTGTGGTGGCCTGCACGTGTGGTAGGGCTTTGCTGAGGAAGCCCTGAAGAGAACCAGCCCCCAGGTAAAGAGTAAGTGCCTGGGAGAGATATAAGGAATCAGCTTTATTGTTTTGTAGCATTACTGTTTGTACCAAAGTGTCTCCCTACCTTGTCTCCTTCCCTCATTTCCCACCTTTTGTTGTAATCTGTTTACCTGAATAAACCTTCCTGGTTTTACCCCACATGGCGTTTGTGGTTGCTCTGCGGTTCAGCGCTAAATCCAGGGTATAGACAAGGGCAAGTCCCTGAGAGAGCCAGGTCAGGACTGCAGAGCTAAGGCTGGCAGTCTTGCACCTTGGGATCTCTGATCTTTGGTAGAAAGGGTGGGTTGGCAGAGCCAGCCAACCCCCCTTCCTTCACACATACAGAAAATGAAATTTTACATACATAGTCCAAGAAACCCTGTTTGCTAAAGAAATTTGAAAGGCATTGAATTGGGCAGCACCATCCAATGTGGCTGCCCGTAACCCTCCAAACTCAGAGGATTACGGGCATCCAATGGAAGGCAGGAGGAGCATGGAGGCAAGGATTGCCTCCGCACTTCCTTCACCCTCCAAAACACTTAGGTGGCCGCTTTCGCAAGGAGAGGAGGCTGAGGCACCGCCTGGATTCTTCACAGCATGGTGGTGCCTCGCTCCTCCCCTCCCACCGGAACACCCCCCCCCCCAGCACTGGCTCCAAAGTCGGTCTTGTGACTTTGGAGCTGCAGCCGATGCAGAAAGAACTACACCAGTTGAGAGGGCGGAGGGAGGGCGCTCCAAAGTCGGAGACCCAGCTCCGACCTCAGAGCACTTTTCCGAGGTCGAAGCTGGGAATCCAACTTGCCCTGTGGCTGTCTAGACAGCATCTAGAGCCCATAGGATTGTGCCCCAAGAGCATATTCCCAAACAAAAGCAATTATTGTGTCATTTTGTACTATGGATGTAAAAGGTCAGAATGCCCATTTATATTTCAAATGCCACTCCAGCTGGCTGGGGAATGCTGGGAGTTGTAGCACTTTTTTTCTTTCTAAACATGCATAGGATTGCGGCTTAATGTTTTTTGTGAACCGCCCAGAGAGGTTTGGCTATTAGACAGTAATAAATGTATTAATTGAATACATAGTGAATTAAGTCTTCGAGTGCTGATCTTTATGAAGCCAAAATGACACCATCCACACACATTGGGAGAGGTATCAGTGGGAAGGTTTGTGGAAGTACAATGGCTGACGTCTCCAGGAAGAAGGAGCAGGTTTAGCTCTGTCTCCAAGCGTGCCTCTTTATTTTCTCCCACGTAAGAGAATGCTTGCCATGAATTCCTTTGGGAGAAAAGGCAAATTCTTCTCTTGGGGACCCTGTTGTGTTGAAAAAGTAACACCACCACCACCACCACCCAACCTGGCACAGAATGGTCCAGCCCTCCCTGGCAAGGCTCTGCAGGGGACAGCCCTCTATCTGTCCTAATGATGGGCAATTTGCTAGTAACAGAACTAATAATTAGATGGGAAGACATTTCTCCGTCTCCAGTACCATTTGGGCAAAGAAGGAGCCTTGTAAGGTGGAGAAGGAAATAGTCATTATATTTGCCAAGCTGGGGCAAAAATGCAGGCTAGAGTATCCATTTGGATCGGAAGTGATTCTGCCACACTCCACAGGGTTGATCCATCGCTCTGTAGTACCTACTGCTATTCGATCGTTGTGTGATGCCTTTGTCCCAGTGGCATTCCAGGTTTCTGCCCATTAAGAATCCACAACCTCTTTCTAATTGAAGCTGTCTGAGCAAAACCAAATCCGTTTTTGCTTTTAAAAATGCTCCGTCAGAAAGAAAGGGGGGGGGGAGAGCGAAAGAAAAACAACCGTGTAGAAACAGATATTAATAGAATTAGCAACAGTTGCTGAAACAGCAAAAATCTGATGCCAGCTGACTTACGTGTGTGCCCCCCCCCCCGCCGCCTCTTCTGTCTCGCTTTCTTTCTCTGCCTAAGACCATTTAGAAAACTAATCTGGATGCCAATTGGTATTTCTAGAAACATATGTATACAAGATGTCGCTGCTGCAATCTGTTCCATTTTGGACTGACGCTTATATTTTCTTGCAAAGACTTTAGCACTTTTTGGTTAGCAGGCATGTTTTGTGCCAGGTAAACTATGTGCGTACCATCTGGACAGTGCAAAAGAAGCCTCGCACCTCTTTTGCTGGATCCAGGCTGCAACTAAATCATGAAGTGGCTAGAGATTCTGCATCGCTTTGATTATGTATGCATCTCGCTCCTGGCCTTTGGAACACACCTGTTTGGCAAGGCATTTCATGGGAAATGAGCTGAGTTTCTTGAGCTGTTGGTTGTGGGTTTTTTTACTAGGACTAGGTAGTAGTATCCAATATGCTGTGTCCACTGTGTCCGGGGGTGTTTGCTGCTGCTGCTGCAGTTTTGTATCATTTATCTGGTTGTGTTGTTGTCACTATGATTATACTGAAGGGTGGCCGGTTGCCGGCCAGATGGGCGATAAATTAATAATAATAATAATAATAATAATAATAATAATAATAATACACCATGTTCAGCATTTATTTATTTATTATATTTATACCCCGCCTTTTTTCCTGCAAGGAACCCAAGGTGGCTTACATAATCCTCCTCCTCCTCCTCTCCATTTTATCCTCACAACAACCCTGTGAGGTAGGTCAGGCTGAGAGTCAGGGACTGGCCCAAAGTCACCCAGTGAGTTTCATGGCTGAGTGGGGACTAGAACCCGGATCTCCCGAGTCCCAGTCCAACACTCTAACCACTACGCCACTCTGACTCTCATATGTCGGAAAACAGAATAGATTAAAAAAAAATATTAAGTGCACAATCCATTGAAACTTGAGCATTTTTAAGTCCCACTGATATCAATGGGAAAGTTAACAGGGCAGGCTCAAGACATTTTGCTGCCCGAGGCAAAGTTAGGATGGCCATGCGTCCTCTTTTACAGAGGACAGTCTTCTGTTTGAAGGGTTGTCCACTTCACATCCAGTATAAAGATCAAGAACCATAAGAAGGGCAAGCAGCCAGGGCCTTGATGTTGCCCATCCACAGCACCTGGACAGCAGGCTGAGCAAGGCACACAGCTCACCTGGTCACAGTCTTCCACATTATGGTGAGATGTACTATATTTCTATTTAAATTATAATAATAATTGCTAAATTTGTATCTATACATATTGTGGAGAGAAAGCCAGAGCATACATTGAATCCGGACACCTTGAACCCTGACACACTGATCCCTGACTTGTTTTTCTTGTTCCACTCGCCATCCGGCTGCATAATCCCCACCCAGGGCATAGGAGACACAGTTCTGGGCAGACGGAGGCACAATCCATATCGGCACAACAGGACACATAACATTCCAGAGAGGGTGGGGGCGCAGTCTCAAAGAACTGCAAAGTACCGCAAAGTGCTCCAAAACACCCAGGAGGAGTCAACACCAGGAGACGCCACCACCCCACGGGGGCGGACCCAGCCCACCTGGTCAGCAGGGGCGGGGAGGGGGTGTAAAGGGTTGAAAAAGGATGTGCCAAAGGACCAGAGGTTGTTGGGAACACGGTGCAGGCTTGCACAGGTCAGGTCGCTAGCTCCGGCTAGGACCAAGCAACTTCCAACCCCGGGTGGGATGCCCAGCGATCGGCAAAGCAAACCGCTCCGTTAGAACCTAGAGTCAGCGTCTCTGGTGTCAGGTAATATTCTGCATTCGAGCAAAGGAAGCCTCCTAGAAAGCAAATTGAATACTTCCGTTTCCGATCTGAATTGACTGTTCTGTTTATACTGTGAAATTCCTGTAGTCTATTAGTTCCGCTCCATTAAACTTTGCTGAAACTGACTAGAGTGTTGCTTCCCTGGTGTTCTGGTCTGGAGGGGATTCTCTGTCAATTTCACTCGTGGCTGGGAGAAAAGGTTTTGACAGCCGCGTACCGGGCACAACTTTGGTGCCGGTTAACCCCTAAGGTACCGAACCCGCGCAACAGACCAGGTTCGGTCCGCCACACACATATGAATTAGAATAAGCAAATTTTATGTAAATTGGTGTCCTCTTTTGTCCTCTTTTTTGGTGATGCATTTCTTCTTTTTTGGCCATTTGTAAGTGACCACCCTAGACAAGATGGCGGCCTCCCCCCACCCCCCCTATTCCATGTACAAAAGTCAATCACACTGGCGGCTGAATCTTACTTTAACACCAGTGACGGGATTCATAGATCATAGAGTTGGAAGGGGCCTACAAGGCCATCGAGTCCAAGCCCCTGCTCAATGCAGGAAACTTGAGGAAGGGTCTCCCATCCAAGTAATAACCAGGCCTGACGCTGCTTAGCTTTCCACGCTCAGACAAGCTGAGCCAGCGTGAGCCACAGGTCTGAATAGCATTCTCTACCACACCTGAGGCAGAAGGCTAATTTAAGGGCTCTAGCACAGGGCATGTGTTGCATACACAGCTCTGTCCTCCAACAGAGGAGAACAGGCAGGGGCTGCCTGCCACCACCACCCCCAGTATCTGCTGCCTGAGGCAGTCGCCTCACCCTGCCTAATGACAGGGCTGGCCCTGAAAGTTAAGCATATGGTCGATGGAATCTAGAGTTAGAACAAAGTGCCTAATGCCAGTTATTACTTATTGAAGGCTAGCAATGTGTTAGATGAACTTAGAATTTACATGGGCTGTATATATTAGACCTGATACTCATGCTAAGTAGTTAGGTGTATGCACACACTGCTGCATGCAGCTCCAATGAACATTTCCCCTCTTCTCTTTAATGGGAAAAGCTGCTTCTTAGTGGTAGAGCAGATGCAGAAGATCCTAAGTGTAATCCCTGGCATCTCTAGATAGAGCCGAGGAAAACTCCTACCTGAAGCCCTGGAGACTCACTGCCAGTCATTCTAGTCAATACTGAGCTAGGTGGACTAACGGTCTGACGCAGTATATAAGTAGGGATGCACGGATGCTGTAAAAGCCATTCCATCTCCATTTCATGGATTGTCAGGCACCTTTCGTTACATCGTCCACTCATTGACAGAATCAGATTTTTTGCAAATGTGTTTGTGCACATTTGGGCAAATTTACATTTGGGCAAATTCGCACTCCCAAAAATGTGCAAATCCCCCCCAAAATGCATATTTGCATGCCTTAGCCTATGGGGGGAAATGCCAGGGATGTTGAAGAGTCCTTGGTTTCGAGTCATGAGTTGAGTCACGAGTCTTTGGACCTGAGTCTCGAGTCCAAGTCCGAGTCCTTGGTCCAAAATGGTGACTCACGAGTCACGAGTCACGAGTCACTCCCAAAGCTGACTCCAAGAGTCCCTATTAAAATCAATGGGGTTTTTCCCCAACAAAATAAGCCTATGTGTGGCTTAAATAAATTCTAATAAATAATAAGTGTGCCTTTTTATTTCAAAACTCTGCAACTGATTTTGGCAAGAACAGACCAGGCAGACAAACCCAAAATAACCAGACAGGCATAGGAGGCAGCGAACAGAGGAGGCCAAAACAGGCAGGCAGAGGCCTTTGTCTTGGACAATTCAAACTGTGGAACTGGTTAAGAAGAGACCAGGCAGACAGAGGAGGCTGGGAACCCCAAACAGTCAGGCAGGCAGAGGCAGCCAAACCCAAAATGTCTGAAAGGTTGCATTTTAGAGAATGATTTTAAAAAGAAACTTGCTGTACTTCCTAAAACCTATACATGTTGCATTTGAGGAACACGATTTTGGAACACGAGTCCTTGTTCTCAAGTCCCGAGTCGAGTCTCGAGTCCCATTAAAAATATTGGGACTCAAGTCTGACTCGAGTCAGAGGGGGGACTCAGTCCGACTCATGAGTCGAGTCCTGGAGTCCGAGTCCCCATCCCTGGGAAATGCACATTTTTGGTTGGTGTTTTTTTTTTTAATTTTCTGCATTTTTCTACGAATACATTTGTGTAAAATTATGGAAATTTTTAAAAGGTCCACAGAATCCACGGGACTCAGGAAAAACCAGTCTGCTGTGGAATCCGTGGGTCAGATTCTTAGAAATTTGAACTCATGTGAGTCTGTTGCGGATTTCTCCGACATCCCTAAGCAGCTTCCTGTGTTCCTAGGTAAACAGAGGGTGGTGCTCAAAGCTTTGACAATCTTTACTAGAGAGAAAAGGGGAGGGTGGGAAAGGAGCAATCAGTCTCCCCGCATCCAAAATGGATGATCTGCAGTGTACACACTTGGATGCAGGATGGTTTTTCCCTACCATGTAACATGCTTTAATGCTCGCGGGACCTAATTCAGATCTTTGTGCAGGTTCTTTCACATATAGTCTTTGCTCGATCAGGACACTTTCCTATTATTATTATTATTATTATTATTATTATTATTATTATTTAGATTTATAACCCATCTTTTCCTCTTGCAAGGTCCACAAGGCAGCTTACATGGTCCTCCTCTTCTCCATTTTATCCTCACAACAACCCTGTGAGGTAGGTTAGGCTGCAAGTCAGTGACCTGGTTCACACAATCACCACAGCCCACCATGACTTATTTAAGCCACAGTGCATTGTGGCACCCGTGGGCACTAGATTGCCAATTCACGCCCCTGCTGCAGCTTCTCGTGTCATCCAAACCTGGTGCAGATGGCTTGTTGGTTAACAGACCCCCACACAACCCTACAACAGGCCTTGTGTTCTGGTTGGTTTGTTAACCATCCCAACAAGCCACCCTCGCCAGGTTCAGATGTCACCGGCGAGGGTAATTGGAAAATCAGCTGGCACGCTCTGGAGTGGTTAACAAGCCTCTCTGGCTTATTAGCCACCCTCATGTCGTGGTTAATAACCAGGCCAGTGACTGGCCCAAAGTCACACAGTAAGCTTCATGGCCAAGTGGGGACTAGAACCCGAATCTTCTGAGTCTCAGTCTAACACCCTAACCACTATGCCACACTCAATTCACCCATTACACCACAGTCAATCCACCCAGAATGATCATGTCATACAACCCTGTTTGGACTGCACCACTTCAAACTACACAGTGGGGGACTACATGTTTAAAAACTCCTGCACTAACACATCAAGGAAAAAGGGTCTAGGACAGTGTTCTCTAACCTTGGGTCCCCAGATGTTTTTGGCCTACAAGGTGCCTGGCTGACTGGCTGGGGCATGCTGGGAGTTGTGGGCCATAAACATCTGGGGACCCAAGGTTGGAGAACACTGGTCTAGGCTCTTCCTGGAGGGTTAGTCTTCTGCAGGGGAGTGGGATTACATGGGGGGAAATACAGACTTCCCACCAGCAATCTTGTGGTATATTTCTAACAAGGCTGTGCCATATGGTTATTTCGAATGCTCAGAGCAGCTCTTACTTGCTCTATTACACTCTATTAGTTCTTATGCTGGGGTTATACACATTTTGAAAGGCATTGTTTGTGGGTTTGTCTTATTGGCCAATACATCCAGTTTTATCCGACTTGTAGATCTCAAGGGAAATGATAAAGAAGGATCCTCATATAAACTGCAATTATACAAAAACGCATGATTGTCTTCTTTGTACTGTGCAGTACCCAAGTGCTTGGCAGTAAGAAACAAAAGGAGGTTGGGGCTGCCTAAGGCTCTCCCTGCATGTGCCCTTCTTTAAAGTTTAAGCTCAACCAAGTGGAGACACCTGCTGTTTGCTGTTGCAACTTCACTGACAATGCATCAAAGGTTGAGAAAGTTGGAATTAACTGCACCTTCCTGTTTCCTGCCAGGAGCCCAAGTATGACACATCAAAGACTCTGGGGAAATAATCCACTCGGGTTAGGTTCTTCCCTGAATTGAGCATGTGTTTCACAGCACAGCTAGATGAGTAATGATTTAAATGGTATTTATTTAAAATACACAAGACAGATACACTGTATGCAGGGTCATCCAGTGATCAAAGAATTATTAGTTGAGTCATCATCAACTGATCAAAATGTTACAATGTGTATATTGCCAAAACCCCAATACAGGGGCTTTTTGAGATACTGGAAGATGTGTAAGGTTACCTCCTAAGTCTCAGTCCCAATGGAAAAAGAGCCAAGGTATTGCTAGACTGGCTGCTCCCTGCCCTGCCTTTGATGACTCTGCCCGTTGCCAGCTTTAAATTACAAGGACCTGTAATTTCATTTTGTTCATATTGGACAGCCAGTGTGGTGCAGCCAGTGTGGTGTTATATATGAAGATCCAATGTGGTGAAATGGTTAGAGCAGCCTTCCCCAAGGAATGCTGGAAGTTGCAGTCCAGCACATCCAGAAGGCACCAGGCTGGGGATGTCTGGGTTAGAGTGTAGGACTAGGACTGGGGAGACCCAGGTTCAAATCCCCACTCAGCCATGAAGCTCACTGGATGACACTGGGCCAGTCACTATTCACTCAGCCTAATCTACCTCATAGGGTTGTTGTGAGGATAAAATGTGGGAGAAGCATGAACACCACCAAGCTCCTTTGAGGAAAGCTGGGGTATATATGTAATAAATAAATCAACAGCTCTGTAAACTGCCATATACACTGACATCATAATATTAACAACATGTAGAGCTGAATAAGCAAAAGCCCCCATTCATGTGAGTCCATCTTTCCTGTTAGATTTTCAGTTTCCTTCCCTATTGCATTTAATACACAAGAGCCAAAATAGCTTTAAAGAAAAGAGCAGTGTAACCTTAAATTGCAGCCCCATTAAACTGCATGCATATACATACAGTAACTAATCAACTTTAGTTGATTAATCTAATGATTAGCAGTGCAATTCTATGCATATCTACTCAGAAGCAAGTCCTGTTGAGTTCAGTGGGACTTACTTCAGGGTATGTGTGTATCATGTAGGGTTGCAGCCTAACCCAGTTAAACTTGTAGCCCTAACTCGATGATACCACTTTGGAGGGGGGGAAATGTTGCCTCATTTGGTCAGGTATTAAGCCAAAGTGCTAACTTTTGTGTAATAAGTCTTTTGTAATACTTAATAAGTAGCTTGTGTAACACCGTTCTAAAAGGGGAGGGGGAGTTTATATAAGGCTGAAAGAATATTAAAGTTTCACTACAGAAGAAAATATTGCAGCTGCCAAGGCCTGATTAGTCATAAAATCCACAGCATTATCAAGATCCATCAATGCCTTCCTTTTAATGACTAATCTAACAAGAAAGGCATTAAAGATCTCTTTTTGGGGAAAAAAATATTAAAAGCTTGAGTAAATATTATATTCTGAACTATTTGGATAAAACACTAAGCACACATACAAAAAAAATCAAGTTTTTGAAAGTGTGCATTATTTGTTTTGCTTTAAAGTTCACAAAGTTTGGGGCCACACTCTTATTATATTAACTGCTTGGCTTTTCATGCATTCCTAAATTGCCATGTAATCTAAAACCTTGTTGTCAGCTGCTCAGAACTGGAAAGTCCCTTGAAACAATCATGATGATTATAGGCTAGGCCAGAGAACAAAACTTGTTTGTATTATTGCAAAAATATCATTCTAATCCATCGTATCTCCTCCTACTTTTTGCAAAAAAAAAAAAAAAAAAAAAAAAGTTAAATTTTTATTTATTCATTCTCTCCTCCTTTCCGCCTTCTCCTCCTTCCCTCAGATACTTTTGGACAAAGGCTTTCATTGCAGGGCTTTTTACAAAGTTTCAAAACATGAGAAGGCTTGGTGTAAAATTCTGTTGCTTTCCTTCCTGTAGGGACTTGACTGTAAATTGTTGAGCCAAAGTTATCTCACAGAGATTTCATTGTCGTATCTACTTACATCATCTTAATGCGATTTTATTTTACTTTGTCAAAGTCGTATTAATGGAAATGTGTTCTTGATGTCAAACAGGCCTCTTTTTTTATGCAAAACAGGATTCAGCTGACTCTAATAAAAACAGCTTGCAATCCACTAAACTATAACAGTAACACACACACACATGTGTGTGTGACACTATATATATATATATATGTCAAGCCTGGTTGTTACTTGGATGGGAGACCCCTCCTCTAGTTTCCTGCATTGAGCAGGGGGTTGGACTCGATAGCCTTGTAGGCTCCTTCCAACTCTATGATCTATGAAATGAAATCTATGAAAAGTCAAGACTGTGTCAGAGAGCACTATGAGGCGATTTCTCTTTTTCTCTCCACAATAATTGCTTGGGTGGGGTTACATTATGATCTCTAAATGAATAGTATCGCTTAGAACAAACACTTCTTGTATCTTTTATCTTCCCCCTGCATACAGTGCTAAGCTTTTCTTTTGAAAAACGCCAAAGCTACTTTTCCAGATAAGTCATCAAAATGTTTCCAAAGTATTTTAACTGCCAGATTAACTATATCTGGAAAACAAAGAAAGATTGCTTACATTCTTGAAGCAGAAAGCCTGCCAATGTGTAGCAACAAGCAACAAATTAATTTCTTTTGCAACCATGGCCCAGCAGTGGGGTGGGGGCACAACACTGGAAAGCTCATTCAAAAAGGTATGCCGAGATTTAAAGAGAATGTAATTTACTAGTTCAAAAAAGGGGGTTATTTTCTAAGCTGGTGGTTTTCCTGGGGTTCCTCAACAAGAAGATTAGAAATGGCAGACAGGTTTTCCTGAAAGAAAATGTTGGCTGTATCCCACACATAGGGCTGTATGTCCAATGTTAGTCTCACTTAAGTCACATTCATTTCAGCGGGTCTACTCTAAGTAGGACAAACACTGGCTATAACCCTTTGTGTACACAGCTATAGTGAGGCCCAAGTAGGCCCAGATGATGCCCTGAACTAAAAGGATGCCTAAATTCTTCCCCAGAATCCTTTGCAACATGCAGAGATTCTGCGGCAGTTGCGTAGAGGCTCCTCAGCAGCAGACCATGGGTGTTGGGGAAAGGGCTTCCTGAAGGTACGATGCTTTGAAGTACACTGCCCTGCGGAAGAAGCTAATGATTAAATTTATTCACTTTTTAAAATGTTCGTTCTGCTAATATATCCAGTTAAGTAAGGACTCGCAATGAATGACCTTGTGGCGATTTTTGAAATCTTGGAATTTTCATTCTCCCCCCCCCCCTTCTAATTCTGCCTCCCCCACAGAGTCTAATGTAATCTGTTTCAGGTCAAAGATTGTTTATGTCAGCAATGTTCAAGCCCACATAACTCTAAAATGCTTTAATAAATTTATCAACTGGAAAATATTGCAAACATTTCATTTCCTTTGATACAGACACAAGCACCGGCCTCCCTTTCCTCTCCCCCTGCCCCCACTCCACCCCACCCCACCCCAGACTTCATTGGAAATTCCTGCTCCTATGAATCACTCCAAGTCATATTTGCTTTAACTTTCCTGTGGTTCTACAAACAGACTTTATATGGCTGGACTTCAAAGATGGTAGAAATAAAGATGGTGGAAATGTGATAGGAGTCATCTATTATTAGGCACAAAATGCTAAACCACTTTGCATTATAAGCCTTAAAATATGAATAATCTTTTTTTTTAATGCATATTCATAGCATTTTCACCCACTTTGGCATTTATTATCGAGGACTGTTTAGAACAGAAATACTTTCTGTGAACCACAATTGGCTCCAATTCCCCCCCCACACACACATATTTAATTCAGACGAAAAAACCTGTAACATTATAATAGGTTTCTCATATGTCAAAAGCAAAATACTCTACTTGATGTTTCTCGCAATCTAAAATTAATGTGTTACCAGGATACTAACCCCAAAAGTAGTTGTGGCGTGAGGACGGGGGACTGATAAAATCTTAATTTTTGAGTGGGAAGTTAAAAGGGGGGGGGGAGAGAACCAGAGGAATGTTCTAGCCCACTACTGACATCAAATGATTTAAAAAAATAAGCTGAATGTGTGCTTGAAAGAATTTATTAGCTTCATCCAGAGTTGCGTACATGGCAGGAATGTTAATTGTAAAAATCTGCAATGTAGCATTTCTGGTAAGCACAAGAGCTGCATTTAACAAAAGATCACGTTTGCCCCCTTCTCTTCCCCGCCCCCCGCAACATTTTTATTTTTATTTATATATTTGCTTGATTCCTTGTGTACTTCAAGGCCAAGAATATACTTTCAGAAATCAAATTAGTAAGATGTGAGAAGGAGGTCTTAACACTAGGTCCTTAATTCTGTAAAGCTGTTGTGTTCTTTTAGAGACACAATTTAACATTGGTAACATTTTGTTCTTAGGTTTCTGTGCTAATACGGCTGATCAAGAGTCAGTTGAAAACCATATTAGAGTGAGCCCAAAACAAGTATTGTTTCAAAACACAGAACTTAAAGTTCTTATATGATGCCTGTGGGAGGAGTAAAGTGGGGCAGAGGCAGTGCCTAGAGGCAAACTCCAAAAACAATGCTTAAGGGTGCAGTCCTATGCATGTTTAGATAGAGAAAAGTCCTACAACTCCCAGCATTCCCCAGCATGGGCCTAAACATGCATAGGATTGCACCCTGAGTGAATGGAAAAATGTATTAGTGAGAGAGGCCCTCTATGTTTACTTCTTTGTTTTTGCATTGTTCATTAAAACTGTGCTACATTGTCAACTGGCATTAAATTTTATTGTTTGTCTCGAGTTTTAGTGTACTTGGAGGACCAGCTGAGACATACGCTTAATCGTTCAGTAGCATGATCTATAATAATAAAAGAGGATGTGTGTCTATCTGTCTAGCTGTCACTGCCATAGCTCCAAGACCATGAAACCTAGACTCCTGAAACTTGGCATACCTACTAATGGGATCCTCAGGTGGGCACCTTGGGGTTTTGTTTTTAAAATACGTTAATTAATTTTAATTAATTTCCATGTATCCATTCCAAGGTGGCCATGTGGTTGAAGCCTGCAGTACATCTCCAGCCACTAGGGGCAGACTTCCCTAACCAGCAAAAAGCTTTGCAGTCCATACAGTTTGAAGTTGGGGGAGATTAGTAGGTCGAGGGACAGAGTTATAGGCCTTCCCTCTCCCCTCTGCTGTGAGGCAGCCCCCCACCCCTCAGGGTAATGGAGTAAACAGACCCCTCCAACATTTTCAGTCATTTGGAGCAGACTTCCCGAAACAGTGCATACTTTTATAGTCAATTCAGTTTGAACCCAGGGGAGATTAGTAGGTTAAGGGACACCGTGATATTTTGCCTCTCCTTCCTGCTTGGGGGCAGCCCCCCCCAGAAATGACGTAGACAGATCCCTCCCTTAAGGAGCTACATGGCACCTGGCAGGGGCTGTGCCTAGGGGTGCCAGGGGGGATGGCTTCGATCAGATGGGACAGGCACCACATGTCCAGCTCTCTGACAGCTGCGTAGGTTTGCCCGAAGCCTTCGCCGTATCAAACTAAAAGCTATTTAGTAGCCTGCTCCCTCTCCCTGGCTGTGGGGCAGCCTACCTCAGGGAAGTGGCATGAAAAAGCCACTTCCTAAGGAGGCTATGGGGTATACCATGGCAGGAGCTGTACCTGGGGGTGCCAGCGGGCATGGCATCACTCAGGGCGGGCAGAATGTGTCCAACTCTGACAGCGGCACAAAATGCAGCTTGCATTTTGCTTGCAGCATTCACTGTATCAGTGTAAGGGCTATTCCCATCCGTGGCTCCATTTGCTAGTCCAGTGTTCTCCAACCTTGGGTCCCCAGATGTTTTTGGCCTACAACTCCCAGCATGCCCCAGCCTGCATTGGTTTAACCCTTGCATGATCCACTGCATCCCCCACTGCTTCCCGCATTGCCACTGCAGCTCTGGCTCTGCGAAGAGGAGGAGGAGGACCCCATGGGTCCATCTTCTTTCCTCCATGCACCAGCCATTGGCGAATAAACATCACACGATATCACACAACCAATCAGGAAGGGGGCACATAATGTGGTGACACACGAAGTCATGCAGCACCACACGATTTCAAACTACAGCTTCCGATGTGCACTTTGATATTGTGCGTGTGCAGATCCTCGTATACGTGGAATGAGACCTCATATTAAGGGAGAACTCTCATCTGAGCTCCTACTGCTGGTGACTAAGCCACAGGAGAGGCATTCCAACCTTTTGGAATGGTGGTGGTGGTGGTGGGCACGCAAAACCCAGGAAACTATCAAACGATTGGCCTTTGGGGGAAAGGGGTTGGAGCCGGGGAAGGGGGTTTGGCCCTCTGGTGAATCCCAGAGGGCCGGATGGGATCCTAGGTGGGCTAAATTTGCCCCAAAAGCCTGATGTCCTGCACTTCTGCACTATAGTCTCCACTTAGTTCCCTAAAAGGAGAATAATGGAGACTTAGGTCATAGGGTTATGATTTGTAAAGGTCTTCAGGTATTATTCTTTTTGTTTTGTCTTGTTTTGTTTTATTTTGCATTGGTATACTACCTTTTGGCCCACTGGATGCCTTCAGTATGTGGTGGTAGAAATAATAATTAGAACGATAATTATTAGTTGTTTATTATTATTATTATTATTATTATTATTATTATTATTATTATTTAGCACAAACTGGAAACAGATATATTTTTCTCTTTCTATGAGATGTCTCCTTCTGAAAATATCGTGTGTATTCCTTCAACCATTATTATTTACCTCAGCAGAGCGTTCTGGACACACCCAACTATTTTACGGGAGATTGGAACAACCGTTAACTACCTTTTAACCTTCCCCCTCCCATTCCCCCTTGCCCATTATTTCTGGTTTCAGGCCAATCTAGTTTAATAGGTTACTTGTTGCAATCTTGCTGTCAGTTCAGAGGCCGGGCGGTGCTTTGTTTGGACTGAGGCTCTTGGGCACTTGCAGAGGACGCTTGTGTGCATCAAGGTGTAACAGCCACCATCCAAGCAAGAATAGCTTCCAGAAGCAGCTCGGAGGGGTGTTAATACTGCCAGGAGAGAAAAGAGAACACAAAATTGAAATGCTTTATTCTGAGGCATGTTGGACTGAATAAGATGATAGTTTCTGGGCAACGGATACCAGTAACTCATTTGCCAAGCCAGGGTCTTATATAACCTTAATTCACTCTACAAATTAGGTTAGTCAAAGGAAGTGTAAACATCAAACAACACTCCCAAGTGAGCCGTTAAACATTAACTTTTTGCAGATTTTAAATAATCATCTGGCTTACGGTCTTGCACAATAACGTGTGAGGAGCAAAATAATGGTATAATAATTGATGAAACTTACCAGAGTGTTGGCTCTGGAAAAAAGAGGAATGTACCAGCCAGACTTTGCTTTTACACAAAGACTCTTTGGAAATCATATATCAACCATATACATATCTGGCCCCACTTTGGTTCTCTGCCTCTGAATCACGTAGCTTAGATTTTGGCAAGAACTTTGTGAATAGCTGTCTCCGTAACTTTGCAGGAAGAATTATATTAATGAACTGGAAATCAGCTGAAAATAAAACAAAGGCTAAAAAGCTGTTTCTGAACTTGATGTCTATGAACCTGTAAGATATGATAGGAGAGCTAAAACTGATACATTCTTACCAATATGCTGTCTTTTTGCTCTTCTGTTTTTAGGCTTTTGATTTGTTTTTATTGTGCTGTTTTATGATCGTATTGTAGTGTAGTGTATTATGGCATATTTTGTTCTTGTGCCTTTTGTATATTGCCCTGATATTCTTGGAGGAAGGACAGATTAAAAATACTTTTAATAAATAAAAAGTAAATATGGTGAGTGTAATTATTGGACTCTAATAATAATAGCATTATATAGCACTTTTGAGCGTTTTTAAGCATTGCACATACTGAATACAGAATGACACCTCAGAGCTGATTATAGCTTGGGCTGTATATACTCAATGTTTTTAAAAGCATAATTATATGTCAATTAGAGTGGCTACTTATACCTTGCCAAAATAGAGGAAATGCATCATCAAAAAGTGGGCGCAGATTTGAATAAAATTTTCATGTGTTGATTTATAGGCATAGATACAAATTTGGAAATAATTACTATAAACAGATAGACAATACATATCACCATACTGGGGAACATTGTGACCAGGTTATCTGTGCCTACCCTGCCTACCGTCCAGGTGCTAACTGTTGATGGGCAACAACAAGGCCCCCCTGGGCTCTCCCTTCTTATGGATCTTGATCTTTAAACCACACTTGGACTGGACAGCCCTTCAGATCAACTGTCCTTTGGCAGCCTGACAAATAGAGGACTGCCCTTCGTGAAAGAGGACACGTGGCTGGCCACCCTACCCAACTCTTGCACTAAGAAAAGCTGAATGCTGTTATTTCTGTCAACTAATGCAAATTTGCTCAGATTTGTTGTTTATTTGCGAAACAAACAAAGTATTGTGCAAGCTTTCACATGTCTGCTCAAAAGCAAGTCCCCTTGAATTCAGTGGGGCTTACTCCCAGAGAATTACGGCTAACATTAGTTTTGTCAGGTAAAACCATGCGATAGACCGGTGTTCTCCAACCATGGGTCCCCAGATGTTTTTGGCCTACAACTCCCAGCATGCCCCAGCCAGCATAGCTTCCCCCTCCCATTCCCCCTTGCCTAGCTCCTACAGCATAGCTGGCTGGGGCATGCTGGGAGTTGTAGGCCAAAAACATCTGGGGACCCAAGGTTGGAGAACACTGCGATAGACCCATTCATTCTCATTGAGACAATATGCTTTCTTCTGGAGAAGTGGGGTCTTTTAAGAAATAATAATTTTAATTTTAAAAGATTACTCTGTGCTGGTCGGAGCACTGTTAAAAAGAAAACAAGAACAACAGAGAGGCATATGTGTTTTGGAGATGCTTGACCTCATGTTGTGTAACTGTTTACGATGGTTCTGGGGTTAATTAGTTTTGCAGAAATAATCCATAATCTTACTGAAGAGGTAGTTGTTGTTCCACCCTGATGAATGGCACATAATAAAGTTAAATGATGTCAGCTCAGAAAGAAATGAAGATGTCTAGAAGCATTGGAGAAGCCTAGGGACATGAACTAGACTTGAACGCCAATGAGAATTTTTGTCACTCTTTTCAACGGTCATTGCCCCATTCATTCCCCATAGAATGCATATAATATTCATAACATACATATTACTGTTAAAAAAAGAGGGAACATGAGGACCAACTGAGATCTGGATGGAATGTAAGCAGGGCACCCAATCCTGCAATACAAAGACACATACAGGCTGGCAACAGAATTTTCTGGGCCTGGCCTGCTATTTGTATTCAAGTTCTCTTCCTTCGGGCCATGTGCACTAACCAGAGATTCCAAGATTTTAGAAATCCAGGAACCGCTGCCCACATGACACCATGGGAATTGTATCCCCTCCATCCACAGTTTGCTTTGGAATTAATGTAGGGGAATTTTCTTTCCCATGATGCGTTTATTTTATTTATTGCTAACACTTTTTAAGATAAGCCCTCACAAGGCAACTTGCAATAAAAAATATGAAAAGCAGCAGTATATGTGTATACAGTAACAGGAGGAAGAAAGCACCCTGCTTTCTAAACTCCTCTTCTGGCTAGGAGGAGAAAAAAATAGTGGTGCACTCTGTAGACACAGAGTGATTCATTCAGCAGACCAGCCTTCCCCAACCTGGTGCCCTCCAGGTGTGCTGGACTACAACTCCCAGCTGGGGGTGCTGGGAGTTGTAGTCCAACACATCTGGAGGGCATGAGTTGGAGAAGGCTGCAATAGACTATGCATTCTTGTGTCTTAGAGGAAGAGCTCCCTGCTTTGTTTTATTTTCAGAATACCGTACTTTCTGCTCTGTGTGTTAAGTGTTACAACAACCAACTAAAAGCATAATACGGAAATGTCTAATTAAAAACAAAAACAACAACAAACACAACCGACTCCCCTGCCCCACTCTCCCAAAAAACCTGAAATAATGTTTCTATAAACAACGAACCACCCATTTATTACCATTGCTTTGGGGTCCTTCTGGAATATTACAGCCAATCTAC
Source organism: Shinisaurus crocodilurus (assembly GCA_021292165.1). Lineage (NCBI taxonomy): Eukaryota > Metazoa > Chordata > Lepidosauria > Squamata > Shinisauridae > Shinisaurus > Shinisaurus crocodilurus. Next base: position 115,276,053 of record CM037878.1, on the reverse strand, counting down.
GTATTCAGAAGAAAACTGTACAGCCCTTCTGGGGCTATGTCCATTCAGAATGCAGGAACGGGACTGAATGCTTCGGCAAGGGGGAAAGCTATGCCACATTGCAAGGTTCTGGCCTAGCTTTCTCCACAACTTCGTAGTTTTCCATATACAGGGAGTGTTTGACATGGGGGAGGATTCCACGAACCAATTCCCCTTCCTGCATTCTGACCATTATACAGTACAGTCCCAAGAGGGCTCCACCATGAGATTCCTTTGCACATGAAGATTGGCCCAGCACACAAACAGGCCCAGAATCTATCCTGCTCCATGCCCCGAACGCCATTCTATTTTGTCATCAATAAAGAAACCCAGCTTCTTTGAATCTATATTCACTGCTGGCACAAGCTCCCCCACTGCCTCAGGTGGCAGAAAACACGTTCTGCCACCGCTGCCCGCCATTGTCACTGCCCCCCTCCCCTCCCCTACATCTGCACAGTGACCCGGTGTGTCTGACTCCCTCCACTGCTCATCCCCATCTATCTGCCTGCCTGCCTGCCTGCCTGCCTGCCTCCCCTCGCCTCCCTGCCCCATTGCTGCCGCTGCCACCCACTCCGAAGAGCTGCATCGGTTGGAAAAGCAGGCTCTCTTCAGAGATCCAGCTAGTTCCAAATGCCTGGCTCTGAGGGGTCCTTCCTTGGAGGAGGGGTGGCCCTGTAGATCACCTGTACCACGCCGACCGCTTGTCCCAACCAATGCAGCCTTTCAGAGAACTCAAGATAGCCGCCACTCACTCTGAGAGGATCCGCAGAACAGGCAGTGGCAATGGGGTATGGAGGGAGGGAGGGCGGGCATGGGAGATGTAATGGAAGTGGAGGGAGGGAGGGCAGGTGGGGGTAGAAGTGGCAGCAGGTCCTCCTGATGGGGGGGGAGCACACAATTTGCTGCTCCTCCCGCTCTGCCGATTGAGGCAGAAGATTCACACTGCCTCATGAGAGGGCCGGCCCTGCTTATATTGAACGGAATGGAACATGATGATGATGATGATGATGATGATGATCATCATCATCATCATCATCATCATCATCATCATCATGATGGCAGCCAGCATTAATGTTCCAAAATGCCCTTTGCCTGAGCAATAAGGTCTTCCTGAATCCTTGGTTCTTTCTTGATCCCGTCTCCTGGTTTGTCCCTTGTTTCTGACTCTCACGTTGTCCCTGGCAACTGGCTTGTTCACCTCAGACTGCTGCCCACAGCCAGACACTAGGAATTGCTCCTTCCTTGGCTTAAGGGTTTTAGAAAAGTATACATTAATTTTTTTTATTGCATTTATATCTTGCCTTCCTGCCAAGGCGCTCAAGGCAGTGTCCATCATCCTTCTCCCCCACTTTCATCCTCACAACAACCCTGTGAGGTAGGTTAGGCTGGGACTGGGTGGGAATTTAAACCTAGGCCTCCCCAGTCCTAGTCTAACACTCTAACCCAGGGGTAGGCAATCTGGTGCCACTCAGATGGTTTGGGCTACAACTCCCATCAGCCCCAGTTGCAGGGCTGGCATCAAGGGTAGGCATGGATGGGTGCCTGCCAGGGAACAAGTTTAAATCTCCAGGGCCTGATGAGCTGCATCCTAGAGTAATAAAGGAACTGGCAGAAGAACTCTCAGAACCACTGCCTATTATCTTTGAGAAATCATGGAGGACAGGTGAAGTGCCAGACGACTGGAGGAGGGCAAATGTTGTTCCCATCTTCAAAAAGGGCAAGAAGGAGGAACCTGGGAACTATAAGCCAGTCAGTCTGACATCAATCCCCGGGAAGATTTTTGAGCAGATTATAAAGAAGTCAGTCTGCAAGCACCTTGAAAACAATGCAGTGATTACTAGAAGCCAGCATGGATTTGTCAAGAACAAATCCTGTCAGACTAATCTGATCTCATTTTTTGATCGGGTAACCTCCCTTGTGGACTGTGGGAATGCTGTGGACATTATATATCTGGACTTCAGCAAAGCTTCGACAAAGTGCCTCATGATATCCTGATTAGTAAGCTAGCTAAGAGTGGGCTAGATGGAACAACTATCAGGTGGATCCACAATTGGCTACAGAATCGGACTCAAAGAGTGCTTATCAATGGTTCCTTCTCAAACTGGGGAGAGGTAACGAGCGGGGTACCACAGGGCTCGGTCCTGGGCCCGGTGCTCTTCAACATTTTTATTAATGACTTGGATCAGGAGGTACAGGGAATGCTTATCAAATTTGCAGATGACACAAAGTTGGGTGGAACGGCTAATACTCTGGAAGACAGAAACAAAATTCAAAGTGACCTCGATAGGCTGGAGCGCTGGGCCGAAAACAACAGAATGAAATTTAATAGGGATAAATGCCAAGTGCTGCACCTAGGGAGAGGAAACCAAATGCAGAGTTACAGAATGGGGGACACTTGGCTCAACAATACTACAAGTGAGAAGGATCTTGGAATTGTGGTAGATCACAAACTGAATATGAGCCAGCAATGCGATGTGGCTGCAAAGAAGGCAAATGCAATTTTGGGCTGTATTAATAGAAGTATAGCTTCCAAATCGCGGGAAGTGATAATTCCCCTTTACTCGGCACTGGTTAGGCCTCATCTTGAGTACTGAGTCCAGTTCTGGGCACCTCACTTTAAGAAGGACATAGACAAACTGGAGAGGGTTCAGAGGAGGGCAACAAGGATGATAAAGGGACTGGAAACAAGGCCCTATGAGGAGAGACTGAAAGAACTGGGCATGTTTAGCCTTCAGAAGAGGAGACTGAGGGGAGATATGATCGCACTCTTCCAGTATTTGAAGGGATGTCACACAGAGGAGGGCAAAGATCTCTTCTCGGTCATCCCAGTTTGCAGGACACGGAATAATGGGCTCAAGTTACAGGAACCTAGATTCCACCTAAACATCAGGAAAAATTTCCTGACTGTCAGAGCAATAAGACAATGGAATCAACTACCTAGGGAGGTGGTGGGCTCTCCCACTGGAGGCATTTAAGGTGCAGCTGGACAGACATCTGTCAGAGATGCTTTGACCTAGATTCCTGCATTGAGCAGGGGGTTGGACTCGATGGCCTTGTAGGCCCCTTCCAACTCTACTTTTCTATGATTCTATGATTCTATGACCCACACCGCAATGGGGGGTCTACTGACCACAGGCCCCTGGAGTGGCTCTTTCACTTCCCCACTGCAGCCTGCTCATTCACCTGCCTCTCGTCCTCGTCCTGGCCCGGACAACGGAGGTGCTGAGAAGGAGGAGCAGGAGATGCCGCCGCCTACTTGCTCCCTGGCTCTGTGCCCGTCAAGCAAGCAGGTGGCAGCAATGATGAGAAAGAGGAGGAGGAGCCAGAGCAGCTGGTGACAATGGTGGTGAGAAGGTAGACTCGCTGAGAGAAGGGGCCCCACGGAGGGTGTCTTGCCCAAGGGCCCTCCAGAACCTGGAGCTGGCACGGATTATAATTATGGTTAGTGACAGCAGTATTTTAACCCCACACTTCAGCCAGAAAGGCTCCAAGAGCAGCTGACAAATATCAGTAGTGGCACAGTCCCGGCCCTCAGGCTTATGGTGTAAAAAAAACACAAGGAAAAAGGGATGGGGAGGGAAGAGGAAATTAGCCTTGAATTGCTCTCACAATAGGCAAGGTGATACCTTTTCATGGGACCAATTTGTGCTGATGCGAGAGCTTGCTGCACCCTGTCACCAGCAGGGCACTGACTTAATCTAATGTATCACCTCGCCTATATTGACAGCTTTGTAACATGCCAGAAGAGATGGCAGGATGAAAAGTTCACAGCCAAGCAACTCTCCTGAATACATTTAGGGACTGCTGCAAAACACTAGACCTGACTTCCAGGGATATACTGGCTGTCACCCCAGAAAAACAGGTTATTCATAAACAAACATAATATTAAGGGCACACACGGAATGCCACGTATGGCTGTTCTGTTTTTCTGAGGCTGGAGCGACATATTTCATGGGACCTGAGGCCCTCTCCTAAAATGGCGCTCCCCTGCTGAATTTCCCCACCCTGCCTCCTAATGTGTAGGAAGACCTGTGTTATCGCACTGTTGCGTGTTCCCACCCACAATCTGCAGACAGAGCAGGGAAATTGGCTGGCAAGGTGGGGAAACGCATAATGTGGGCATGAGGTAAGTGGGAACTGGCAGGAGAACTCACTGCAGGGATGCCCTTTTTGACCACAGCCCATGTCAAGTGGAATGTCTCATTCATTCCTAAGAGCTGTTGCTGTGCTGGAGCTCAGAGTGTAAACTATTCAAATCTCACCATGCCCTCAGCCACAAGCACGCTAGTGCAGGGGTCCCCAACCCCCGGGCCACGGACCGATACCAGTCCGTGGCCTGTTAGGAACTGGGCCGGGTTGTGCAGCGAGCACCCTCCTCTAGTTTCCTGCATTGAGCAGGGGGTTGGACTCGATAGCCTTGTATTAGGCTCCTTCCAACTCTATCTATGAAATCTACACCCCACCTGGCTCTCAGGGTGCTCGCGAGCTCCGGCGAGCACACACACCCTGCCGCTCGTCCCTCTGCTCGCCTCCTGGCGAGCATTTCTGGAAAACTGGAAGTGACGCGACGGGAGAGCCGGGCCGGGACACGCCGCAAGCACCCCACCCGGCTATCGTTATTTATGTAAAAAGAACAGCTCCGGAGAACCAGGAAGTGACGCGACGGGGATCTCGTAGGTCCTTTTCCCGGTGCGTTTGGGTCGAACAGCAGCAGGCAAGTCACCGAGAGTCTCGGGAGGGTCGAGCGGGGCGAGTTCGACTCGTTTCAGCCCCCCTCTAGACTCTTGGATAAATCCCCGCCTGCACAGCAGGAGGTGAGCGGTGGGTGACCCCGCCCCCTGGTCTACGGAAAAAAAATTATTCCACGAAACCGGACCCTGGTGCCAAAAAGGTTGGGGACCGCTGCGCTAGTGGACCTTTGGGAAGCCATTTTTCTCTCAGCTGCAGTGTCCCCACCCCCCATACACACACACACACACACACACACACACCAATGTAGGGATGATAATAATAATAATAATACTGACCTACTTTAGAGTGCTGTTGCAAGGATTACTGACGTAATGTATGTGAAGTGCTTTATAGTGCTATTAAAATGCTAAATATTCACTCAAATGAATATTCCCTTAACTGGAATCGTGTCTGACATACTTTCAAGGCCTCAGTTTCCAAGGTAACTAGTGTTTTAGGACGCTAATCATCACCCTGAATCTCTCACCACTTTTGAAACAGGTTGAATGCCCTTTCCCCCCTATAACTTTCATAGATTCATAGATCATAGAGTTGGAAGGGGCCTACAGGCCATCGGGTCCAAGCCCCTGCTCAATGCAGGAAACTAGAGGAGGGGTCTCCCATCCAAGTAATAATCAGGCCTGACCCTGCTTAGCTTTCCACACTCAGACAAGCTGAGCCAGCGTGAGCCTTTTGTGTGTGTGTCCCCATTGAGTCGGTGGGAACCCACTTATTCGGGAGTAAGTTTCATTGAACTGAGTGAGGCTTCCTTCTGAGTAGACATGCATAATAGTGCACTGTTAATAATTCAGTGGTTATGTAAGCCGCCTTGGGTTCCTTGCAGGAAAAAAGGTGGGGTATAAATATAATAAATAAATAAATAAATAAACCAGCCCAGCATAGGATTTATCTGTGATTAATACTGTGCCCTGTATTCACCAGACACATGACAAAAGTTTGTTGAAGATTCTTCTTCTACAGAAGAAATAAAAAGAAGTACAGTAATACCTTGGATTACGAGCATAATCCGTTCCGGAGCCATGCTCGTAATCCAAAATACTCGTACATCAAAGCGAGTTTCCCCATTAGAAATAATGGGAACTCCGCTGATTCGTTCCACAACCATTTAATCACTGCTTTGCCGGCTCCCTGGCAGGGAGCCCCATGGAGGGAGCTGGCAAAGCAGTGATTAAATGGTGGCTCCCGTGGCGCCTCGCGCTGCCATGTCTCCACGCTGCTGTCTCCCTGCGCATGGTTCCCGTCGCGTCACTTCTGGGGCTGGATGTGATGCGACAGGACTGCCGGCGGCGCGGGCGGCTCGCCACGGAGAGGCAAGCCGCCGCTGGCAAAGGTAGGGAGCGGCGGGAGCGGCTCCACGCGTCTCCCTGCCCGGGAGACAGCAGCGTGGAGAGTGGAGACATGGCAGCACGGGATCCCCGTGGAGGCGAGGCACGGTGTGGCCGCTCGCTCGGCTAGCGGCTAGCGTTGCTGCGCTGCCTCCCGGGCAGGGAGGCAGCGCAGTAGCGCGAGGCGCCAACTGAGCGAGCAGCCGCACCTCGCCTCCACGGGGCTCGGTAAAGCAGTGGGAGGCACCGGTCCAGCGAGCGGCCACACCGCGCCGTGTCTCCCAGGGGCTCCCTGACGGAGCTGGCCGCCAGCGCCTCCACATGCTTCTAGCATAAATTTAAATTTGAAAGCGGCAGCGGGGTTTATGCTAAAAAATTCCTCGTCTTACGAGTAGCTTGCAAACCGGGTTACTCGTAATCCGAGGTATTACTGTAATGCATACACTATCTAAAGATAGATAGATAGATGGATAGATAGCATTTTCTGTTTCCCATAATGAAATCTCTCAAAACTCATTCCATGGAGCTGCTAAACCACGTAGGGCTCTAGAAGATATTGTGGTGGGAAGAGGTTAAGACAGAGAGAAGATTTTATCATTATTTAGTTGTTCCCTATCGCTCCAGCGCCTACCTCTTGCACATGTGCACACAAGCACACGCAGAGAAACTGAAACACACATGCATTCACACAATTTGAGAAGTGGAGTCTCCCAGCTTACCCCTACCTTTCCCTGCCAACTCCAGGTTTTCTACCTCTATCCCCCTGCTCCCTCCATTTGCCATGCCCTCTTTGTCCTCTCCTCATAAGCATTTTGAATTGCTAAGAAGCTGTATTCTCCCCTCTTCCAACTTGTGTGTTTTACAAATTCCACTAAAGGCCTCCTGCCCTCTTAAACCTGAAGGACCCGCTGTGCCTCTCCATATCTGCCTGCCCATATGCTGAGATCCTCCACAGAGGCCCTTTTCGGGTGCCTCTGCCATCTGAGGTGTGGCCAGTGGCTACTGAGGAGGAGGGGCCTTTTTCAGTGGTGACACCCTGGTTGTGGAATGCTCTGCACAGCGGGGCTCCCTGGTACCTGCTTTTGTTATCATTTGGCACCAGACTAAGATCTTTTTAATTTCCCAGGCATTGTAATTCAACCTGTTTTTATCTCTGCTGGTTTTTTAATGCTGCTTTTTAGATTTTGTGACTGCACTGTGGTGTATGCTTGTTTTAAATTATTTTATTGTATTTGTGTTGTTGTTGTTGTTGTTGTTGTTGTTCTTCTTCTTCTTCTTCTTCTTCTTCTTCTTCTTCTTCTTCTTCTTGTAAGTTGCCTTGGAAAATTGTTTGGAGGGTGGCATAAAAATCCCCGTAAACAAATGAACAAATAAAAGTGCTCCGCCCATTCTGCTTTGCTGGAACTCCCCCCCCCCCCCGAACACCTCTGTGTTGCCATCACTCTTCCTTCAAAACCCACATTAAAATCCACATTTCTGCAAAGCCAAACGCTTAAACCAGCCTTCCCCAAAGGCCATGCAGCTGACTGGGGATGATGAGAGTTGTAGTTCAGCACATCCAGAGGGCCCCAGGTTGGGGAAGGCTGACTTAAACCTTTAGTCTTCATCCCAGTCCAAACTGAATCCTAAGTATGTATAAATGCATTGGCACACATCCCTCTTTCCCATGTTGCTCTTGCCTTTCCCATTCTTCCACCTTCCTCTGCTGCCTCCTCCAGATTGTAAGCTGCTTGGGTTCAGGGACCTGCTCTATTTCTCCATTATCTGCCTTGCACACTGATGGTGCTGTTTAGGTAATACTAAACAGTAGGTAATACTACTGGACTATCCTTATGAAAATTGGATGCCCAAATAAATTTGTGAATATCTTGTGACTTCTCCATGACAACAACGGCTCTCATGGTGCTCCATTTAAAGTGGGATCAGGTGTTAAACAGGGATGTGTTATCGCCCCAACATTATTTGCTATTTTCATCGCCATGACTTTACATCTTGTTCAGGGGAAACTTCCCACTGGTGTGGGAATTATATATTGAACAGATGGAAAGCTTTTTAATCTCAGTAGGCTGAAAGCAAAAAGCAAGGTAATTACAACCTCCATTGTGGAACTTCAGTATGCTGATGATAATGTGGTCTCCACACATTCAGAAGATGATTTCCAAACTATCCTAAATGCTTTTGCAGAAGCATACGAAAAACTTGGTCTCTCATTTAACATTAAAAAAAAAGTGCTTTATCAGCAAGTCTTTCATCAGCAAGCACAAGTTAACCCTTTGGTGATGCCATCTATCCAGCTTGGCGGGGCAATGCTGGAAAATGTCGATAATTTTCTCTATCTTGGAAGCTATCTTTCTGTTACAGCTAACATTGACACTGAAATCCAGCATCGTTTGAGCTCCGCAAGTGCCGCATTGGTTTATGAAGCCATTGTATTACCAACTTTATTGTATGCCTGCGAAACATGGACTATCTATAAATGTCATTTCCACCTCCTTGAAAGATTTCATCAGCGTTGCCTCAAGAAAATCCTGCGAATTACTTGGGAAGATAGGCGAACAAATGTCAGTGTACTGGAAGAAGCAAAGTCTACTAGCGTTGAAAAAATGATCCTTCAACGCCAACTTCAATGGACTGGTCATGTTGTTCGAATGTCTGACTGCCGTCTCCCAAAGCAGTTACTTACTGGAATATCGGTGGTCAGTATAAGAGGTTTAAAGATGTTCTTAAGACTAATCTAAAAAATGCAATATAAACATCGAAAACTGGGAATCTCTGGCCCATGAACGATCTAAATGGAGGTTGGCCTTTCACAAAGGTTCCATGGACTTTGAGGAAGCCCGAGTGCAAGGTGAAAGGGAGAAATGTGCTAAGCGAAAAGCACATCAAACGAATCCTTTACAGGACCATCTTCCATCTGGTAACCTGTGTCCTCACTGTGGGAAGCTGTGTGGATCTAGAATTGGCCTCCACAGTAACTTACAGACCCATCGCTAGAGCCTACACCATTTTTAATAATTTCCTCCTTTTATAATTCTCTTTTTGTAATTTTTATTCTGGAAGACAATCTTACTCGGTCATGAGTGATCGCCTACTACTAATAATTTCCTGATGCTTTAAGTGTAGACAGTGAAGATGAGATGCATGGGACATACACCCCAGCTTGGCAAATAAATGTAATAAAAACCCATTTCAGTCAAGGCCAGTGTTTTCTGAATAAGCAAGGGTTTTTCTTCTTCTTCCCTCAAGGGAGCGATTGCGATAGTCATTAGTTGCCCTATTCATCATTTAAGTACAGCATCATCCCGAGCTCCCTTGGAAATGAATGTACACGACACAATTACACAACGGAAGGACTGTGTAGGCTATTCAGTGCAGTTAAAGATAATCAGGCTAGGTATATAATGAAGGAAGAGAGTGAGAGCATCTGTCTCTCCAGAGGATTAAAATAAATACCATCATCTCTGGAGGCTCAGTTGCTTAATGGTTAGAACTCAAGGCTCCGTATGTCCCTGGGAAAGTGTCCAAGGAACAGAATGTGTTACAGAGCAAGGGTGCAGATGGAAGACAGAAGCCACCAAGTTTGCTAGAAAGGTTAAGAACACAAGAAGAGTCCTGCTGGATCAGACCAAAGGCCTATCTAATTCAGCATTCTGTTCTCATAGTGACCAACCAGATGCCCATGGGAAGCCCACAAGCAGGACATGAGCCCAGTAGCCCCTTCCTGTGCCGTGTTCCCTAGCAACTGTTATTGGGAGGCACGTTGCATCTGATCTTGGAGGTAGTCTACAGCCATAATAGGATCATAGAGTTGGAAGGGACCTACAAGGCCATTGAGTCCAACCCCCTGCTCAATGCAGGAAGCTAGAGGAGGGGTCTCCCATCCAAGTAATAACCAGGCTTGACCCTGCTTAGCTTTCCACGCTCAGACAAGCTGAGCCAGCGTGAGCATGACTAGTAGCCATTGATAACCTTATCCTCCACAGGTGCCCTACCCTTTTGCTTTGCAAACTGTGTTATGGCCAGGGCCAATGTCTGGGGTAGGTATCATTGGGCACCAGCCGAGGCTCACATCCCTGCAGGGGCCCCACTGTCAATGTCTGGAGCCTGCTGGCCCTGTTGTTCCTCCTCCTTGCTGATGGCACCCCTTCACCTGCCCACCTTGAGCATGCAAGCAGTGACAAGAGTGAGGAGATGGAGAACCTTCCTATCCTTATCTTGCACTGTTCTTCTGGATTGTTGTTCAGGCTGGGCCCACAGGGAGAAGGTAAGTGAACAGGCACATAGGTGAAGAGCAAAAGAACCCATTCAGGGAGGGGGGCTATGAGGGCATCCTGCCCAAGGCCCCCCCAAAACCTAGAGCTGACCCTGGTTCTGGTGAACCCTGGAGTTCCTCAGAAGCTTATCAGAGGTCCCTTGGTGTGGATACCAGTAATGGCAGACAAGCTGCCCTGAAAGACAGCTTGCCCACTACGGCCAATCTTCCCCTGCAGATACATACAGCTGTAGGAGAGTATTGGGTGTCTTCTAGACCACACTGTCAGTTCAATCAGGGGCAACAGTGAGGACCAACAAGGCTGTCCAGTGTCCCATATGAACTGGGTGTTCACCTTAGAGCAGCCTTCCCCAACCTGATGCCCTCCAGTTCAGAACATCTGGAGGGCACCAGGCTGGGGGAGGCCACCCTAGAGCGTGCCCCAGAATCCCTTGCAGTGCACATGGTTCTTCAGCAGACAAATGAATGTAGAAAACCAGTTCCCTGAAGATAAAATGTTTGCAAGACCTGCTGCCATTCTAAGAATGCTCAAATAACCGGGCAGAATTCACAAATCCAGCTCCTTTTACCCTCAGTAGCTTAATTTGACATGCTCATAAGAGCCCAGTAGAAGGGGAAATAATTTCTCCACAGTCTCTGCTGTTTATAAGTTAAATGGTGCATTTTAAATCTGTTTAAAATAGCCAGCCATGCTAACTGGCTTGTAGTGTGAAGTACAGTAACATAAATCCATTTATGGGCCAGTTCACATATGCTTATAAACTACTTGCCATCCCATCACCAGAAGGCTTGCACAGTTGAGTGCGTGAGCCGCTGCCCACTGAAAAAAGCGCAACATTGGAGGTTACATGGTCTGTGGAGTTTGATCTGTGACGGCTGATTCATACATGCCGGTTAGCACTTGATAGTGCAATTTCCGAGCAATGAACACACATGAGTGAGCTCACTTTGTCTTGCGACGTTGAAGGTACACTCCTATTCATGTTTACCTAGATGTAAAACCCACTGACTTCAATGGGGCTTAATCTCAGGTAAGTGAGCATGCATGGGACTGCAGGGTCAGAGCAGTCAGGGACAGAAAACTCCTAAGCGCTTGACTCCTCGTGCCATTTAAACACAAGCTGTGATCCTCTTTTTCTTGCAAATTTAATATATGACCTTTGCTTTGCTAGAAGTTTGGAATCCAGGTTTGGGTTTCATAGCCCAGTTCTCCTCTCGGGGAAAACTTGTATGCATTTAAGTTTGCCAAACCCAGTGGTGAAAGGGAGCAGATACAATCAAGTACAAGGCCTGTGGCTTACGCTGGCTCAGCTTGTCTGAGCGTGGAAAGCTAAGCAGGGTCAGGCCTGGTTATTACTTGGATGGGAGACCCCTCCTCTAGTTTCCTGCACTGAGCAGGGGGTTGGACTTGATAGCCTTGTAGGCTCCTTCCAACTCTATGATCTATGATACCAGCATAAGGTTTCACATTGGTATGAAAGCAGTGCCATAAACAGTAAGCTTTAAATGCTTTTCTGTAAATCTTTTGGTCTGTTCTCAGAAGAAGGAGGCACAGACAGTGCCTAAGGTTTTTAAGGGGAGGTGTCAGGGCTTAGGATTGTGTGGGAAGTGAACCCTGCCATCTAGCCTGTAGCTTTGCATGCACAAGGCCCCAGATTCAATCCCTGGCATCTCCAGTTAAAAGGATCATAGAATCATAGAATAGTAGAGTTGGAAGGGGCCTATAATAAGGCCATCGAGAGTCCAACCCCCAGCTCAATGCAGAACAGATGTGGGCAGCCCAGGCAGACACTCATCCAAGCACTGACCCGGCTCATACCTGCTTAGCTTCAGCATGTGGCCTGCATTATGGAGAAAAGACCCTTCTCTACCTGAGATCTGTCTTGAAGCACTGTTGCCACTCAGTGTGTACAATACTGGGCTAGATGGACCAATAGTCTGACTCAGCAATCTGGTTCAGATGACACAACAACCCACCATGGGCGGTGAGCCATGGATGGTTGTCATGTCATTCGAATCCAGCCCAGTTTACCCATGGTGGCTTGCTTTTTTTTTTTTCAAACAAGCCACCCTGAGAACCCATGGCCTGTTCTAGGGGATGTTTTACCCACAGTGGGTTGTCATATCGTCCCCTTTAAAAGGGGGTTCTAACTGGGAAATGGGTTTCTTTTGACTGGGACATATATAGCGATATCTCCCAGTCAAAAACAACCCATTGCCCTGTCAAAAAACCCTTGTCAATTTCTAGGTATGTTACCTACACCACTTTGCTGCTCCCTTTGACAGCTAAAACATACAAGGAAATTGACCAGGCAAGACTACACATATCGGACAGCCGTAAGACTACACTTGCAAAAGACCAACAAATAATAATAATCATTCAAAAAATTATGAAAACTATTGGGCTATTCTCTGGGGCAGATTTTTTCTAAAAAAAATACTACCCCGATTGCACTTCTTAAGAGCAAAGATGAATGCACAAAGATGAATATATCTGAACAAGAAGTCCTATAGCTCAGTAGTAGAGTTCATACATTATGTGAGTGTGATGTAGTGTGTGTGTGTGTGTGTGTGTGTGTGTATGAAAGAGTGTGTGATGGCCCGATCCACTTGAACCCTGTCTACTTGAGGGGGGAACACTTCTGGCATGTGACCCCCAGAAGGTTTTCTGAAATGGAATGTGGCCATCAGGTCAAAAAAGTGGTTCCCTACTCCTTTGTTAGAGTATCAGACTAGGACTGGGGAGATCTCTGTGGTAATCCCCACTAGGCCATGAAGCTCACTGGGTGACCTTGGGCAGTCACCATCTCTCAGCCCAACCTACTTCACAGGGTTGTTGTGAAGATAAATTGGAGGAGAACTATGCACACTGCTTTCAGCTCCTTGGAGGAAAGATGAGATATAAATATAATAAATAAAATAAATAAAGCAAAAGGTTCTAGATTCAAAAACTAGCATTTCCACTTTAAAAGGGGTGGAGTATCTCAGGTTACCAAGCTCAGAAAGGCCCCTGCCTGAGATCTAGAAGGGCTCCTGCCACCCAGAGTGGACAGTACTGGAACAGATGGAGCAGCGCTTTGACTCAGTACCAAACTGACATTTGAATTCTCAAGTAAAACTTGTTTGAATTTAAATTAACACTTTGGTTTAATAGTAACAATTTCACAGTTGAATCCAGGATCTACCTTCCGTGGACAGAAGGGCCTCATTAGGTGCTTCCTCCTGATTTTCAGGGAACCCCCCTCCCACCTCACCCCACTCAGCAGGGCCTCCTGACCCTCTGTGTAGCATTTTCAGGGGCCTGGAAGGGCTGCTGTGGGGAGGTGGGGGGTTGTGCCCACTTCCACCACCCCCAGTTGTACACATCTAAATCTGGATCCAACACATAGTGTCTAGCTTTTCTATTTTAATTTCATGCATTAATTTGGAATTCTCAATACATTTGATCTCTTTTATTGAAAATTAAGCATTCTTCCCATTTAGAAAACCCACACACAATTATTGTCTTATTATTTAATTAAGACTGATTTTAAATCTCGCGTACCAAGACTTGTGTTCACTGCTGCCACACAGAATGGCATGCCGAACATGATATTTACTGCTTCAGGCTGTCTGCATCAAAGCCTCCCCCCCCCACACACACACACACACACACTCCCCTCCCCTCCCCCTGAGCCATCATATTTTGTTACTAAAAACAGTTTGAGGTAAATTATTTGACATGAGATAAATATGAAATAGGCTGCACTGCTTATTTCCTGTGCATTATTTGGAAAACGGAATGACCTTTCAAAGCCGCTAACAGGCATGCTTCCTTTCTGTGTGCTATGAATAAAAACTTCATGTTGCTTCTCTTGTTGTTTCCACAAAATAGATTTTTTTTAATTTTTTTTTTAGTCTGGTTCTTGGTGTGTGTGTGTGTGTTTTAATAAACACAACTATTTTTCGGTAAGGGAAGTTAATATTTATTTTCAGGATTCTCTAAGGACATACAGGCAAATAACTTATTGCAGCCTTCCCCAAGGCTGCATCAAAGCCTTCCCAGCCTCATGCTGGCTGGGGATGATGGTAGTTATAGTCCAATGCATCTGGAGGGAACTAGGTTGGGGGAGGCTGGCTTCTTGGATACAGCAACAAGAGCTTTGATCTGAAATGACAGTTCAGCTCTAGACGTTGAAGGCAAAAGGTACTCTGTGTTCTTCGTTGTGCTGCTTCTTTCTCAAGTGTACACACGATTATCAAACGTAGTAGGGCATAATTGTATTGTACATAGCCAGCAAACTGTGCCCTGAGCCAGTATACAAATCATACCTGATTGAATATCACTGTTGCCGAACTGCCGCTTAATCACATCTCTTTTCAGGTTACATGAATAAAAAAATAATGTTGGTTTTTAATTAAATGAATATGGGGTGACATTTGAGATGATGATACTGCTGTTTCCTCTATTACCCTCAGTGGTACTAATAAGACATGACAGAGCATTATTTGATACCTTTCAAAATCCCACTTGAATTATTTTTCTTCCTCCTCCTCAGTCTCCTGAGTAATTTGGGGGCTTGATTTTTACAAGATGTATCTGTGACATTACTTGTTTTGCCCGCTTGTTTTGTCTCTCAGGAGTAAAATAGTAGTAGTAGTAGTAGTAGTAGTAGTAGTAATAATAATAATAATAATAATAATAATAATAATAATAATAATAATAATACCACCACCTAAGGTGCAATCCTATGCATGTTTAGACAGGAAAAAAGTCCTCCAACTACCAGCATGACCCAGCCAGAATGGCTGGCTGGGACATGCTGGGAGTTGTAGGACTTATTTCTGTCTAAACATGCATAGGATTGCGCCCCTAATTAATAAGAGCTAGAGAGTTGGATTCAGACCTAGTCATACTTAGAGTAGACCCACTGAAATCAACAGGACTTAATTGATTAACTTAAATCCCACTTATTTCAGTGGTTCCACTCTAAGTATGACTGCATTTGGATCCAAACCAGAGTGTATAATTTGGTTAATAGCTGGTCAAGTGGAAGAAACCAAATGCATTCCCTATGCTTTTGGGGGATAAAACCAGTCTTTATCCAAGATGGAGCTCATAGATCAGAAATATGTAAAATAAATAACATGTGTGTATATGTGTGTGTGCATGTGTTTTATTCCCCAGTCCAGAAATAATAGCCATTTTATGATTTTCTTTAGTGTTGTATACTGGAAAAGTGGAATACACATTTAAATATTACATAAATAAAAAAAATGGAAGTCCCACTGATTTCAATGAGATTTAAACATGACTCACTTTCTCTGCATTGGGGCCAGTCAGTAAACATGTATGGTTATTGTAATGAATAGGCTTCATAACACAACCCTACACATGTCTACTCAAAAGTAAGTCCCATTGAATTCAATGGGGCTAACTCCCAGGTAAGTGGGTATAGGATTGGAGTCTACTCAGACAGAGTGCCTAACTCTATATTGGATTGTGGCCATAATCTACAATCCAGGTCAGCAACTAGTTTGTCCTAGAGAGCCACCTCAAAAAGGAAGTGAGGTACTGAGGTAGTGTGGTGGGCAGGCATCTTGATCCTTACCCCTAGAGTGGCCTGCTGGGAAGTTCTGTAGTGCAGAACCTTTTTCTCCACAGTTCTCCCCCCCCCCTCTATTTTGGCAGCTGGGAGGCAAGGCAGTACCCTTCTAGAGGCCTCTAGGCCAAACCTGCATATAAAAGAAATGCAACAAATAAAATAGACCAACACCTTTGCAGCCCATAGCTTCAGATAATATCTATTCTTATCTTGAAGGAAATGTTCTGATACCTGCTTGTTTGAAGCGTTGGTTCAGCAAGGTGTCCAGGTTGCAAATGAATCATAGAATCATAGAATCAATGAAGAACATCAGTACTTGAGTTGAGTTGGGAAAAGCAAAAAAAGAG
Organism: Shinisaurus crocodilurus; assembly: GCA_021292165.1. Classification (NCBI taxonomy): domain Eukaryota; kingdom Metazoa; phylum Chordata; class Lepidosauria; order Squamata; family Shinisauridae; genus Shinisaurus; species Shinisaurus crocodilurus. The sequence continues at coordinate 115,259,753 of CM037878.1, read as the reverse complement.
AGGAAGTAGTTTTGCATTTCAAATTGGGCTAGATAATTAAAATTGGAATTGAATTCTGCAACCAACTGCCAAGAAGCAGCCTTGGGAAGATGCAAAGGTAAATGCTGTTACTTTGTGGGGACCGGGGTTGTTTCAAGATTAGTACTACATGTTCAGGTGCCTGCTTGCTCCTACTGCGCAACTTGTACATTTGTAAACACGCATATTATGAAAACACTGAAAGTCTCCTAAACTCTTTCCTCACAAGGAAACAGACCCTTTAAAAGGCTGGCCTGAACTTTCTCACTTATTGGAGGAAGCTCTGATGCAAAGGGTGCTTCTGGGCAAGGCTTTTGTAGTGCCATCACCCTGCCTCATTCACATAATTGGTCCAGACAATGATGTCTTGCACTCATAACCCTCCTATTTCCCCATCATTTTGCCCCATCCTTTTTCTTAAAGCCAAAAATCTGTTCAGGAAAAAAAGGTGGAATTACTGATTGGCAGGCCCCTCTATTGGGCAGCACCCAAAGGGGAAGGGGTAGGCCAACAACCAGGGTGTCAAGTCATGTGTGCACACCAATCTTTCAGAATGTTCCTCTGCAAAGAGAAACAAGCTTTTGCACAAGTGAATCAAGCAATGGAATGCAAATAGTGACTATACACAGCATCAATACATCCTCCTGGTGCAAGCACTAGCAGCAGATGCTGTGAAGATTTACTGGTGCGTCGTAGGGATGTATGAGAAATTAGTTTCAGTTCATTTTTTATCAGGATTTACCCAGTTCACACCTTCCGGACCGAACGCGGACTCAGACACAATCTGCAGTCGAAGTCTGTACATTCCGAGTTTGCCATGTGACTCACAGCCCCCCCATGTGTTCTACAGCATGCGTACATTGGGAAAATGTGCACAAATATGCTTTAATCAATGGGAGAACAATGCGCACATTTCAAAAATGCACACAATCGATGCATACATTTGGAAAAATACGCACGGATGTTCATGCGAAAAGAAAAAAACAAAGCTTGGAATCTGAGATGGACTCGAGTCGGGACAAGCTTTGAGATGGAATTCGGAGAACTTTGATGAGCTCGAGTTTTGCTGCTGATTCACACAGCCCTAGAACTTCGTCTCTGTAGCCCTGATGAGTGTGTATTCTTGGATTTTGTAGGATTTTATTCCACTTGTAAAAAAATAATGGATTTAGAAACTTCAGTTTAAATGGTTTCCTGTCTCCTAGGTATTTTTAACCACAAATGGTTTTTCATTGTAAGCCATGAAAATAACTTGACTTAATAAATTAACACTTTCAGTGCTTGAGAGTGGGTATGGGAAAAGATTCTGACTTTTAAAAATAGCCCGAATTTAATGTGTTGTTAGTGCAACCACTGTTGTTTCTTGACTGTATCTTATTTCCCTCCTGTAATCTACTACTTTTCTCTTCTTGTCATTGCTGTGTTTTATGGTTTTACTTTGCTTTATGGACTTGTTAAATGGCAACATCCCCCCCCCTTTCTCCTCTGAAAATAGCATTTTATTAGAAGCTTAAGTAAAAACCTTGGAATGCTGAAAAGGAAAGCACAGAAACATTACAACATTGTGCAAATTTCTTTTGGCCAGAAAAAGCCAACAAATATTCACACAGAGAAACACAGCCAGAGCCTGCAGGAGAAAATCCAATTTATGATTAAACTGGAATTTAAATTCCCGTGTTGTTGTTTTTTCCCAAGCAGCATGGGGATGTTACGTTGACAGAGGTATCATAAAGATGTATATTCCTGCAAAATACTGATTGTGTGTGATATGTGTGGAGGGAAGCATTTTATGTGTGATATGCTTTTACAGTAGAAGGGCCTGCTGGAGAAAAGAGCAATATGTCTCCGTGTGGACTTTGCATGCAAAGACACATCGCCACCTGTGGAATCTGCCGGTGAGGTTGAGGTCACCACAAATCAAGGGCGAAAGGCAGGTTTTACACATGCTCCTTTGTGCAGCACTTTATCTGGGAGCACTTTATTTACCCCCTAAAAGCACACGGCAACTGTTCACTTGCATAATAGAAGCAAAGGGGTTCTCTTGGGAACACCACTGCAGTGGGAGCGAAAGTTGTCCCTTGCCTCTGCTGATCCCAGCCACTGAGACGCCAGCCTGCTTCAGTCTGTCTTCCTCCTTTCTGGGTTCTCTCTCTTGGTCAAAGGAGAATGTTATGTGATGAAATGTGGTGGAACTGGAACATAGGAAGCTGTCTTATACCGAGTCAGGCCACTGGTCCATCTGGCTTAGTATTGCCTACACAGTGAGTATCAGCGGCTCCCCAAAGTTTCGGGCAAGAGGCTTTCCCAGCCCTACCTGGAGATGCTGGGGGTTGAACCTGGGACCTTCTGCATGCAAAGCATGTACCCCACCACGGAGCTACAGCCCTTCACCCACTGGAAGGTGTATAGATATAATATATATTACTTTCACTAACTGCACATATGTCTGAAATATGGTAGCTATAATGGATACCATTTGAAATAGGCTTCCAAAAAAATAGGGGGTTGGATCCAGATTTAGTCATACAAAGTAGGCCAAATGAAATCAATCAGACTTAAGTTAATTGATTAATCAATTAACTTATGTCCCATTGATTTCATTGGGTCTGCTCTAAGTATGACTAAATCTGGATCCAACCCAGGATTTATAGAGTTATAAGACTAATAGAGGTGATCATGTTAATGCTTTCATGGAGGACAGGACATACCTGAGTCCTGTCCTCAGGCCCTCCCCAAACTGACCCTGATCCTTGTAATAATTCTGGGTTAGAGCAGTGCAGTGCACACCTGCCAAGAAGTTGTTGCTCCCGGTGCTGTGACACTGACCCATCCTGCTCCATTGGGATGGAAGCCCCCCATGTCAACTCACAATGTGGGTGCAACTCAAGAGGTGATGACACTCAGCAGCATCTTAAACACTCATTTGTGTTGGTATAGCAGAAAATAGCAGCATCCGGTCTTGTGGCATGCACTGGGTTCTTCGGCAGTTTCCCTCTCTCTCCTTGTTAAAAGTTTAAATGCAAAGGGTCTTTCTCATAAGATAGTTGAAGTTTCTGAACCATTTAGAGGTGTACGAAGAACCGTTAAGAAAAGAAAAAAAACAAATTCAGGTAGATTTATCTGTATTATATGCATATAATTCTAATAAACTATTGTGCCAATTCCATCTAGAATGGCTGAATGGGAATTAAGAATTATATTTTAAATGTAATAGAATTATTATTTATTTATTTATTATTTATTCAATTTATATCCCACCTATATACTATTACTCTAGGCGGCATACAAAATAACTATCAATTAAACAAATAAATATGCAGTAAAAACATCTGTTAAACATAAAAACAGCATAAAAATTCCATTGAAATTCCATAAAAACAATAAAATTCCATACTAATATGACAGAATGTTATAAAAGGAAGGCCTGCTGAAATAGCAAAGTCTTCAGTGCCTGCTTAAAGACATTCAAAGAAGTCAGCAGGCGTATTTCAAGTGGCAGGCCATTCCACAGTTGAGGGGCAGCAAAAGAGAAGGACCTCCGACGAGTAGCTGCCAGTCTCACATTAGGCAGCTGCAGCAGAAGGCCCTCCGAAGACCTTAAGTAGTGGGGTGGAAGATAGGGGAGGAGGCGCTCCCTAAGGTACCTTGGGCCTAGAACATGTAGGGCTTTAAAGGTAAGAACCAGCACTTCATACTTTGCCCAGAAGCAAATTGGCAGCCAGTGTAAAGATCTTAAGACCGATGTTATATGGTCTCCACAGGGTGTCCCGGAGACCAACCTGGCTGCCATATTTTGTACTAGTTGAAGCTTCCGAACCAAGTATAGAGGCAGCCCATTCTTTTCTTAATTCAGCAGGATGTGTGCATGAAACTAGTCAGTGATTATGACGATCAAGCTTAAGTCAAATAAGACTCTCCCCTTATCAAGAGAAGATACCCTTTGAAGACTGGAATGACAGTACATTTCTTTCTGGGGAAATCATCTCCCAACTCCTTTTGGAATCCCACTGAAAAATTCACATATGCATAAGGCTTAAACACTGAAGTTGTCCCAAGGATGGTCAATTTCATTTTATGAACTGAGTCCCCTAGCCAGATGAGTCTGATAGGAATCGTCATTGTGGGCATAATCCTATGCATGCTTGACAGAATAAAGTCCTACAACTCCCAGCATTCCCCAGCCAGCATGTAGGACTTTTCCCCCCTGTCTAAACACACATAGGATTGCACCCTTTGAGTTCTAAGGAAAGCTAAAGAATATCTCACAACCAGGAACAAAGGGTACCAGGGCCCACAAGGTACCAACCTTCAATCCTATGCAGGTTTTACAATCGAACAAGAACTTCGAAGATGTCAATTAAAAAATGTTCAGGTTTGTACAATAAGGTATTGTGTATTTGTTTGTTTGTTTATTTATTGTATTTCTAGATCGCCCATCTAGCCCGTAACCTGGCTACTCTGGGCGATGTACAATATAAAATGGAACAAAACAAAACAGAATAAAATACACTTAAAACAGTATAAAATGTTAAAATCCTAACCCACCCCATATAGATAATGTAGATAATGATATAGAGACATATGAATAAGGCAAATGCGGCACTGGCTTGTGTGGTGGTTCATTGGCAGACCACCAGCTTCTGCTGCTTGAATACCACTGAAGGGGTAGGGAGGGAGTCAATGTCCTCCCCAGAGGGCACCATAAGGCTGCAAAGACCCGAGGGCTGCTCTTCCAGAAACTGGAATGAACTACTGATGCCCTCACTCATGACAGTACCTGGTGTTGCTACGCATTCAAGAGCCACACATCTGTATAGTAGTGAAGCAACAGCTCTCATGCCTTCACCCATTGCCTCGTGAGGCTCTCCAGTAAGGGCATTCCCCATTCAGTGGCGCAAGCCGGTAGTTCATGCCAGTGGACTGCCACATGTGAGATGCTGCTAGGCAAGCCCCTTGAAATACAAGCATTTGACAACAGTCTGGATGACAAAGTACACAAAGTAACACCTAGATCTTAATTGACAGGGATCAAAGGGAGTGTGGTTATACAACTAAAATTCCTTGCTTTACACTTTTTCTCCTCATAATATCAAAAGAGCCATGCTGAATCAGACCAAAGGTCTACCTAGGGCCAATCTGCAATACCAGCATTGTATTGCAGTACTGTAGGGTCTAACTCACACGGGGGGCACACAACACACACCCCAACCGGCTGTTCTGTCACTATTTCTCCCTCAAAATTCTGTTTTTCCCCAAACTACTTTTATGTTGGGGGTGTGTGTGTTGAACTTGGTGCTTGTGGTTTTCATGCACTACAAAGACAGGTGTGTTCCAATCTAGCGGTATTATCGTTCTTACCAGTGGGAATGGCTATAAAGCTGCAGAAACTGTTTTGTAACCACTTTCCCCACCCTTTCCCCCTTCCATAATAGGATCCACACTTCTTTCCCTTCCTCCTCCTCCTCTCATTCCCTGCTTTTCCCTCATGCTGATTTCCATGGAATCTGTGGGCAGCAAATCCATGACGTATTTATTTTATGCAGCTATTTTTCACTGCATACCTACACAGCTGTGCAGCAGTGAAGAATCACACTATTTGCACACAGTCACAAAGGTATGCATGCAGTTAGCAGACTCAAAACAAACGAACAAAAACCCCCGAAGCAAATCGAAATGGCAGCATGCCCTCCCATTTCTCCCACAATTGCAGCACTAAACTGTGGCTTGTGGCATATGCTCCTGCTATAAGCACAAACCATAAAACGTACATGACCATTCAAACTCCTCCTACTTCTCCCACAATTACACCGCTATGAGTTTCTGTGCGGCAGTTGCTTGCATTATAAAGACAGTTGACACTGCACTGTTTTCATCACCGTGTGTCCTCAGAGCAGCAGTTGCAGTTTGTACCTCACACACTTTATTTATTTATTTATTATATTTCTGAATCGCCCATCTGGGCGGTGACCCAACACTAGTGATCTACACTAAATGTGCTCTAGTGTAGATTCATCCCTAGTTCAACATCCTGTTTCCCACAATGGCCAACCAGATGCCTACAGGAGGTCCACAAGCAGGAGATGAGCGCGATAGCTTTCTCCCACTGTTGTTCCCCAGCGATTGTTATTCAGAGGCATGCTGCCTCCAATTCTGGAGGTAATAAATTTATTCCACTTGCTTTGGTCTTGCCTTTTGCTCATCCTGTTCAACCCCAGTATTAAGGAAAGTGATTGTATTAATTCATGCTGCTGTGTGGCTCATGCTGGCTCAGCTTGTCTGAGCGTGGAAAGCTAAGCAGGGTCAGGCCTGGTTATTACTTGGATGGGAGACCCCTCCTCTAGTTTCCTGCATTGAGCAGGGGGTTGGACTCGATAGCCTGTAGGCTCCTTCTAACTCTATGATCTATGAATCTATGAACATGTAGGGTGACCAGATGCAAAAGCTACACTTGTTGAAATGCCCTCTTCCACGTAACTATTAAAGGTGCAGGAGCCCTGTCCCCTTTTGCATCCGGCCATCATGGAAATATATCCCGTGGTGCTTTGGTGTACTTGCTCATGAGAGAGTGCAATGCTAGGAATTAACTTGGGAGACAGGACAGCACAACTTGTCAGTCATCCAGCTGAAAGCAGCCCATCAGCTCAAGAAACCTTTTTGCCATCTGCCTCTTTGAAAAAGTTGTGTGTGGGACATCCCATCTCCCAGAACACTCTCAAGTGACAAAGAATCAGAAGTCAGGATGGGTCTATATGCAGACAGGGATTGTGTTGGGGAAGGGCATTGTGTTTTTGATCCTTTCACACTGGAATACCAGCAGGAAGACCGGGGGGGGGGGATGAAGGGGGGAAGAGGAGGCACCCTACTCTCCACTGTGCCCAGTTATGTGTCAGGCACAGGGGAATTTAAGCCACAGTACATGGCTTAAATTCCCAAGGGGCTTAAGATGTCATGCAAACCCGCCCAATATTTGTTGGTGTGTGAAAACGCCCAATAAATCTGCCAAAAACTGCAGGGTGAACGACTGTGGATACAATAAACTCATACACCTTGTGCAGCTAGGAAATGTATCATCCACATAAATATAAATAGAGGATCTGGTCTGGGGCCTCTTTGACTCACTCACTGATGGGGGTATCAAATTGTGAAGATACTTCCGCAAAACACAGAAAGCTGAAAGCTGGCAAGCGCAGAGTCCAACGCCACGATTACTATAAAAATTCTGGAAATTGGATGTTTTTAGCTCTCTCCCTGGAAACTCATGACATGATATCTGCATCAGAATCGCAGCCAGCACTTGAGTGCAGCGGAGCAAGCCAAGGCACAAACGAGACAGAATGCTACATTTTGGGAGTTTCCCCGCACACACTTGACACAGCATTAGAGAAGCCACACGTGGGGGACTTCTCCCCAGACATTCTTAACTAATCCTCAGATTGAGATGTGGGGTTGGGGGTGGGGAATCCAGAAACTCATGCTTCCAGAATGCAATCGGTGTTTTTTGCTAGTGATGGCCCTGATCCAGCTGTAGTCTGGTGCAACAGCATGGCCTTAGAGAGGAATCCGCATCTCCATCTGCAGGAAAAGTCACTGCTTAGATCCAAACGCACACCCGCACCTGCATTTGCTGAATGCACCAAAGTCATCTTCACATGGGATCTTCCCTGCTGGACCAAGGCAAATGTTTAGACACAACTGAGAAGACAAACTGGTAGCATCCATGCTCTGGCTGTATCGTTTGAATGAGGGTGCTTCCAGTCCAAGCTTTTATTTTATTTATTTATTTATTTATTTATTTATTATATTTATACCCCGCCTTTTTTCCTGCAAGGAACCCAAGGCGGCTTACATTATATTATCCTCCTCCTCTCCATTTTATCCTCACAACAACCTTGTGAGGTAGGTTAGGCTGAGAGTCAGTGACTGGCCCAAAGTCACCCAGTGACTTGTACCATTGCCCTGCCTCATTCATGGAATTTTATGTGGGGGCAGGGTTTCCAGATGGCATCCTCTTCCTCTCTTAACCCTCCCTTGTTTTTCCACCGCTTCTTGCATCTTTTTTCTTGCTATGGAAAATCCATTAAGAAGAAAAAGACGAAAGAGCTGCACAAGGCCTTCTAATTTGTAGCGCTAGGAGCCCTCTCTCTAGAACAGGGCTCTCCAACCTTGGGTCCCCAGATGTTGCTGGACTACAGCTCCCAGAATCCCTTGCCATTAGCCATGCCGGCTGGGTATGCCCTTCTCATTAAGATTGCAATCCTCTGCACAGCTACATGAGAGCAAGAGCTATTGAAGGACTTAATCCTGAGTAAACACACATGGGATTGAATTGCACAATTGCCACTTTTTCCCTGGCAAGGCTCATGCTCTTGGGGAGGGGCTATGGCTCAGTGTGTAGAGCACCTGCTTTGCATGCAGAAGGTCCCAGGGTTTGATCCCCGGCTTCTCCAGGTAGGGCCGGAAAAACTCCTGCCTGAAAGAAATCCTGGAGAGCTGCTGACTGCTGGTCAGTGTTGACAATAGTGGGCTAGATACAGGCCTGTGGCTGACGCTGGCTCAGCTTGTCTGAGCGTGAAAAGCTAAGCAGGGCCAGGCCTGGTTATTACTTGGATGGGAGACCCCTCCTCTAGTTTCCTGCATTGAGCAGGGGGTTGGACTCGATGGCCTTGTAGCAGTTGTAGGCTCCTTCCAACTCTATGATCTATGAAATCTATGACCAATGGTCTGACTCAGTATGAGGCAGCTGCCCATGTTTCACTTTTAGGAGGGGAACCTTTTCCAGCATGAAGACACACTGATGGGAGGAAAAATGCTTATCTGCTGTGTAGATCTTAAAAGCACAGAAACCTTGTCAGAAAAACATGTGGACATAGTTATAATCTGGATAGTGGCTAAAAGAGTGAGCCGGGGCTGGTGTCAGCAGTTGGCATTATTGGGCTGTTGCCAGGGCCCACCTGTGCTGATGCCTGCATTGAGCTCCCTTCCCAACTAGACACATTTTAAACGTGTCAGGAGTGGCACTGCAGGTCTAGTCAGGTGCTCCAAGGCAGGGGTTGGCCGACTTCAAGCTTGCAGGATCTACTATGTTTTTTACTAGAGCACTGAGCTCCTCCAACCAGAGCCTGGTACAAATGACAGTACTTCAAGAATTCTGAGGCCAAGAATTTGTTTTGAGGACAAGAACTGAATGGAACTCATAGTCTTTCCAAATAAAAATCCGTTCCTGGTTATCCCAAGCTTTCTCCATTTCAGCAGTATCATTTAGACTGGGGTAAGGGTGAGGGATCATTTTCTTGCTGCTATTGTTAAACCATTGGAAGTCAGAAATCCTTGCCAATCTACTAGAAATCACCCAGAGATCTACCTGCTGCCCACCCCTGCTCCAAGGGCATTGTGGGAAATTTAAAATGGCTGCCACCCAATGTTGATTGGAGATGCAGCTGAGTAACACTGATCAGAGGACTGATGCTGTGGCAAGGTAAGCCTGCTGTGGGGCAGGAAAGCCCCCCACCCACCCCAGAAAGCACTATGCCATGGATCCCTTGGACTCTAAGGCCAGCTCTGGAGTGAACTGTAAGAAAATCCTTGGTTCCAGTCCCACCTCTGTTGTGTTCACTAGCAGGGCCAGTGCAAGGGAGTTTGGTGCCCTAGGCAAGATCAGATATTTAGCGCCCCCCCTTCCCACTTGAGCCCTCCCTCCCTATTTCTGGCACCCCCTTTAGCCCTGCGCCCTAGGCAGCTGCCTAGTTGGCCTAATGGTAGCACCGGCTCTGTTCACTAGATGACCTTACACAAGCCAACATTTTATCTCGCTCGTCCTTGTGCAATACGATATAATAGTATTGGCCTACATTACAGGTCTGTTGTAAAGATTCCTGAGAAGCACCTTGTGAGATGTGATATATAAAAATGCTTGTTATAGTATGATGATGATGTTCCTTTATGCTTTGGCAATGACATATGCTTTGGCAATGTCCAGTAGTTGCTTCTTTTGGGAAGGAAGTTATAATATATAACTTTGTATTAGAACACTCTAATATTTTCTTATGCACACATTCTTTTAAATTAACTACCTGTTTCTTGAAAGTTAAAGCATGGTCAATGCAAATGGATTTTCCACACCCTTTTGACAGCTAAAAGACTGATACTACAACACTGGAAAGATAAAAGCTCACCTCCTATAACACAATGGATTAAAGACCTAACAACGCTTTCAATATTTGAGCAAATGACGTACAGTACAGATGATACTCTCGAATGGACACATATATGGATATTTGGTCTGCCTTTGTTGAATCTTATGCATAATTAATACATTTAAATGTATACAGTTATATGAATATATTTATTCAGATATTTTTTTCTGTTTTGTTTCACTGAAACTCACAATAAATAATAATTAATAAAAATAAAATAGGATGATGATGTACAGATGAAGTGTCACTCATTCTTCGATGATATAACAGTCAGGGAAAAGCTAATTTTATTTATTTCATTAAGCCAGTAATTTATTCAAAATCTGTTGAAGGCACGCACGCGCAGCACGGCACGCACACAAACGCGAAGGCATTGGCAAGCAGAAAAACGGCAAACCGCTCAGCTGAAAGGGGGGGGTGGAAACAAAACCCGTCGAGGTGCTAAATACGCTTTGAACGCTAGAGGTCGCAGGGAAAAAAAAGCGATGACCTGAGACCTGAATCAGCAGACTTGTTGCTTGTTTCTGCTATCGCAGCTGGATCTTGGGTTATGTTAATGTTGAATGATCGTTACGCACATCCCTCCCCGCGGTGACCATAACAATGAATAAAGGCTGACATTTCAGAAATGTTCTTTTATTATTATTAGGCCTCCTAGGGGAGGGGAATAGATCCTCAGGAACGATCGAGCTTTGACACACACCCCCCCGCAAACAAATCTGCTTTTCATTGGGTGGAAAGGGGTGGGGGTGAGGTTAAAATCTTGGACTGTTGGGAAAGGAGACTCGTTAATAAGATTCCTCGCGCTGGAAACAATGGGCAGCGCTTCCTTATGCACACACAGCAAACAGGCTATTATTGTCACTACATTAAATCTGCAAAAGGGGCCTGGATCTCTCTCGCGTCACTCTCTCTCTCGCTTTATTCCGCCCGATCGTACACAATGACGTGTCTGACATGTTGATAGAGATCGCCGGCTACATAATTCTCCCTTCTGATCTCTTGCGGAGGGGAGAGGGCGGCCGCGGGGGAGAAGAGAAGCATTTCCTTATAAAGAGCTAAAAAAGGAAAAAGAGGCTTATTAAAAAAAAAAAAAAAAAAAAAAGACCGACCAAGCGAGCGTCGCGCTACCCAATCCCCAACCTGCTCGCGTTCCCAGCCTTTATCAAGGAATTTACGTCCCAATAAAAAGAGAACTGCAGTTGCAGAGTCGAGCCACTTGCGGTAGTGTGCAGCAATTAGCGGATAAATTTGCTGACTAACAGCGCAATCCTGTACATGCCTACTCAAAAGTAAGCCCCCATTGACTGGAATGGGTTTACTCCTGGGTTAATGGATATAGGATCGTAGCAGCTTAAACGTGGGAGTAGTATTGAAGTCGGGTCAGTAAATGCTTCGGTTTGATTGCGGAAAATAAAGAAAGAAATCGGGGAGGACGGGGAGTGTTTTAAGCTTCTTGCACTTGAAGCTTGTTGCCTAATGAATGTAGTCATTATGTGGCGAGTAAACTCACCTCTATGAAGCATGTTGCCTAATGAATGTAGTCATTAAACTCACCTCTTTTCTTTCTTTTTTTTTATCTTTCCAATCCAAACTCTAATTTTATTCAAAGATATTGAATAAAAATTCCGACTACCATCCAGACTGTATCTTTTGAAAAAGGACTACAGAGGGGGGAGGGGTTATTTGCCTGGCCCATAATAATATGTATCATCATCGAGTTGGATCCAGACTTAGTCATGTTTAGAATGGACTAATGGGACCAGTTAGGCACGACTAACTTACGGATTTCAGTGGCTCTACTCTAAGCATGGCTTGGCTCAGTCAGGATCCAAGCCGTTGTTATTATATGAGGCGTGTGGGTGCCGTCCCTCAGAGCCGGAATGACTGGGAGAATTAATACATCATTTGAGGCCTTTCCACACGTGACGTGACAGGAAACACGGTTTGCGATTGAGGGGGAGCTGCAGTCACTCCTGGCGCTCTACGGCTACAATCCTGTAAATACTCACTTCCCTGGGAGTAAGCCCCATTGAACTCAATGGGACTTCTCTGAGTAGATATAGGCGGGATTGCGCTGTAAGTGTCCCTGCACGATGCAGGCGTGTCTGGCTCATTCCATTACATACGCAATGGCACATCTAAAAACAACGATGTATTAATCGGATGGGGTGGGCGGGCGGGCAGCGGGTTAGAAATATCAAATACAAAAGTCCCAACGATTGTCCTAACAGTTTTCCCGACTCTAACAGCGCAATCCTAGTCGTGTCTACGCAGAAGTCCGATTCAGTCCAAAGAGACTTATTTCCAGGAAAGTGTGCATAGGATTGCAGCCTAATTGTCCTGAATGCAGTGAGCTTTCCTTTACTTACCTTACACACACCCCAATCATGATGCGTGTTTACATTAGCAGAAAGAGGCCCTGCACTGCAGGAGGAGGAGGAGGAGGAGGAGGAGGACGACGACGACGACGACTTTGCTCCCCCCCCCCGCGCCATTCCCCGTCAGTGTCTGGAGCCTTACATCTGCTGGGGTGATTGATGGAGCCTTGAATACAACGTTATTACTCTCTCGCAAGCCGAAATCAAACAGGCTATTAACTACATTACTTCAAAGAACACAGTTCTCAATACAATCTACTTATCTTAATTGAAACTTTCTCTGCCTGGGTATTTGTAGAGGAGATAATTTACAGGTGCGTAGCAGTGGCGGCGGCAGGCGTCACGATTAAGGGGGAAAGTGGCCACACACCCTAAAAGGGGGGGGGAGGAAAGAAGAGAATGCATGAGTCTTCCCCAACCTGGCGCCCCGCAGATGCGTCGGACTGCAATTCCCATCACCCCCCAGCCATACTGGGGGATGATGGTAGTTGTAGTCCGACGCATCTGGGTGGCGCCAGGTTGGGGAAGTCTGGAATAGTCTTATGATTGGGGGCAGGAGCAGCCCGGGAGAGGGGGGCAAGGGCTCTTGCTTTGTAAGCAGGAATCTGATGACTACTGGGATGGCTAGCTTCCCCCCCCCTAAAGTAGCCGGTGCCATTGTGAACATCAGGGGGCTAAAAGCCCTTTTGGTAGATTTCTCTATTTCCCCTGGTGAGGATTACGCCGCAGCCTCTAGCAGCAGATCTTTTAAGAACAGGCCGACAGTGATACAGTGTTTCCAATTAGCTACTACAGCTTCCAATGGAATCCGAAGTTGCTCCTCCGCTCCGCTGTGTAAAACGTTGTGCAGTAGGATGGGAAGAAGGGGGCGAGTAGGGCGGGGTAAGAAGTTAATAATATACAATAGATGGATGCCCAGAGGGCTCCCCCCCGCCTCTTAAAATTAAAGTTTCCTGCATATATGCTGCTGCTCCTGCTGCATTGCTTATACAGGAAACTGACTCAGAGTCAATCTTCAATACGATCTTGTGTAAAAATAAAAAAAAATAAAAAATCTGCAATTCCAGTTCCTTAAAAACCAGCTAAGACGTTTACCAGAACAATGCAATGCAGGGACTGAAGAAGACAAACGTATTAATCATAAGGGGTGGTGGTTCTGAATGCCCTCCGCTACAAGTTCTCTCTCCTCGCTTATTCCAGAGTAGACTCATTGAAATCAATGGGGCCACTCTCGGGCAAGTGGATCACTCTGCTATTACTGCATTTCGGGGCAGACAGTGCTATGCAGTGAAGCACAATCTTAAATGTTTACTCGGAAGTAAATGCTACTGAGCTCAATGGTGCTTACTCCCAAGTAAGTGTGTCTAGAATCGAAGCTTTATTGGGAAGTAAGCTCCATTGAATATCCTGGGACTTGATTTCGAGTAAGCATGCATAGGATCGGGCCATAAAGCTCTTTAGGATTGCAGCCTAAGGGCCCGATCCGGCGCAGAGGTAGGCTCGGCTTAAACCCATCGATTCTAAGGGGTCTAGGCGTGCCTAACTGTATCGGATCAGGCTGTTAGATCGGCTTAAAAAACTCAAACAATCCGGCTTAACCGGTTGGTGAATCGGGCAATTAATACAGCCGCAGCGAGTTGAGAGGGGGGGGGGAAGAGAGAAAGGAGGAGGCATATAGGAACATCGCTTATTTTTTTAATCGTCTGCATTTGGCGGAGCTGTACTGTCCCTTTAAATTATTAAAATAGTTTTCGACAGCTCTCCGGTCTTTGGCATGGGGACTTTTATTACTTATTGTAATTTGAAGCTCTGCCATGTTCTCTCTCTCCTTTATCTCCCCTGCCTGTACAGGAACAGGCGAGAGATCTTGTTTTCTATTACTGCCCTTTAAAAAGAAAAATATGGATTAGATAAGGTTAACTACCCTAATTCGCACTGCGATAGGAACCGGCATTGTGAACGTGCAGGAGAAGCGGGGAATCTTTGCTGTAAACCTCGAGTCGCCCAAGATTCATGTCCCACAGTCCCCCCCCCCGACTGTATTAACTTCAGCCACGTGAATATAATTTTCATTAAAGTAATCCTGTTTCAACTAGACGCTGTGACTTAGAGGTGAAACGTTGCGAAAGCGTTAAAAATAGCTTGCCAGTCATTTCGACATCCTGTAATTTTATCACGGATCAGATTACAACTGTCATACTGTACAGACCTTTATTTCCCTGTATTTGTTATTTCCCCTGTACATCATGCTTACTTTGCGGGGGGGGGGTGCCGGCGGGGGGGAGGAGGTTGGAAGAGAGAAGGAGGAGATCAACTCCACTAGCTTTGGTGCCAACGGTGTAAAATCCGAGGGAGAGAGAGAATGCACCATTTTCTATCAACACTGCGAAAAAAAAAAAAAAGAGTCCTTCTATAGGCTGCTGGTGGAAAAGCAGAGATTGCTGCTATGACTCGATCAGTTTTGCTATTTGATTGCATTTGCTCGCTGTCTTTCTCGTCTACCCTCTATTTCTTCCCCGCAGCAGCAGCAGCAGCAGCAGCAGCAGCAGCAGCAGCAGCAGCCCCCCCCCCGGTTCTGTGGCTCTTAAGTTTCTCTGGCTTTGCATAATAGCTACATGCAAAGACCTTGCAAACGCTCTAGAACAGTCAGTAAATAAATATCGCCCTTACAAGCAGCTGATTGTCTTTACGGGTTATGCTTCCTCCCCCCCCTCCCGAGTCCCAGTTAGTTTTAATTTCGGATTGCATTTAACGAGTTTCCAAATGGATGTCGCTCCCACCCCTCTTGCAAACTATTACGGCGGGGGGGGGGGGAGATCTCTTCCTGCGCTTTAAAAGTCAGTATTCCTGTACCGCTTGGTTATATAAACACATTAGTATATTTGTGTGCGCCCTTGCCGGAGATCTGCATTGTAAACACGTAACTGCGATGTGCGTGTGTGCTTATACTTCAAAATTAAAAAAGAATGTGCAGCGCCGAGCCGGCCGAGCCCCGCGCCCAGTCGCCCCTCAGATATTGATTTATCACGCAGCGTTTATTGTTCTGCCCTCTTATAAATGCAATCGCTGCCTGTTCAATATTGCTCGCAAGATCCCGTGATCGGTGTGCTTCTGTGCGCGTTCGCTCACCACTCCTCCCCACCCCTTTTCTTTTTTTTTTTTTTGCAAAAGAGAACAAATGCATTAATATTTATATGTTTATATAATCGATAACCCACTTTCTTCCCCCCCACACCCCATCGTCCCCGTGTTAAAATAATAGCGCCAGGCAGCTAACCGATCAAGTTCCGTGGGGTGGTGGTGGAATATGGCAGTAAGGGAGCGTAATTTAACTATCAAACAAATCTACATGTCTAATAAAAGCAAATCTGCTAAAGAGAATTAGAAAGAAGAACAGCGCCTCTGACTCTCTGCAGGAAATGTTCTTTATATTAGACATATACAAGCAGGTCCTGTCAGATGAGCACCTCAACAAGACCGTCTTTCTGCCCGGCAAAAATAGAACGACCCTTTAGTCTAGCCCTTTGGGGGCTTCGAAAGAGTACAATCCTGTCTTTGCAGAGATTCGGGCGTTGTACAATTTTAAAAACCGCTTCCGATCCCGATTTTGCCTTGATCCATTCACTTCCGTGCAGCGGGCTGGTTGTGCTCTGACCTGTATCGCCTGTGCAATTTGGCAGCAGTCGAGTGAAAAGCCCCGTGTTTTCTACGTAGTTGGGAAATTGGGGGTCGTGAGAACCGTTCTGCAGAATTTTTGGTTATTTTGGGCGAGCCTGGGATGTAAGGTTTGGATTTTATATTGAGGCTTGGAGCCAGCTGCTGGGAGAGATCGCTTTTCCCTGCCAGGACCTGATGCAATCCATTCAAGCCAACAAGTTTGGAGAGAATGTTGAGTTCAATCAATTCAGAACGTCGAGATGGAGCCCAATTCAGTTCAGGTATTCGGTTCTCCTCTCTTCTTCGCCTCTGCACCCCAGATCCCGGCATCCCGGATCCCCCAGACACCCACCTTCATCTCTTCCAAACTTTCCAAGAACTTTCCCCCCCTGTAATTGTCATTCCCCCCCTTTTTTTAAAAAAAATGCCTTTGCTGGTCATATATAGAGAGACAGATTATTATAATGTTGACTGTGATCGGATTTCTCCCCCCCCCCCCCCAGGAAAACCAGCTTGTCTCCCAAAACAACCCCCCCCCCATCTTAGAGGTTGTAATATTATTTCCACCTCTGATTTATAAATGTGTGTTCTGATCAGATCTGGCTATGCTTTTTTATATATATAAAAAATTGGTTGATCTGCATTTGCTGATGTTTTTTTTCCCCCCTCACCCCCCCCCCCCATCCTTGTTTATTCCTTCCAGTGGGTCGGCTCTCCGTGTGGCTTACACGGACCTTACATTTTCTACAAGGCTTTTCAATTCCACCTTGAAGGCAGACCAAGAATTTTGTCCCTTGGCGATTTTTTCTTTGTAAGATGTAAGCCAGAGGATCCGATTTGCATAGCGGAGCTACAACTGCTGTGGGAAGAAAGGACTTCCAGGCAACTTTTATCCAGCTCCAAACTTTATTTTCTACCAGAAGATACTCCCCAAGGCAGAAACAGTGACCATGGCGAGGTGGTAAACATATATTTTCTCTGTGTGTGTGTGTGTGTGTGTGTGTGCGCGCCTGTGTCACTGTGTGTGTATGTAATGTCTCTCTCCCTCTCTGTGTGTTTCTCCCCCTCCCTTGCTTGTAATGTTTATTAAAGGACAGGATTGAAATGTTCCCTTCTGCCGGCAACGTGAGCTTCTGTTTTTTTAAAGGGCTAGTGCTATTGAGGAAGGGCTGCAGCGGGTTGCTAGCGCCAGAGTTTGCCTGTCATCTTAAAAGAGCCAGAATGTTCATATTTTAAAGCCGCGATCCAATAACTTGGTGTCTCTGTGTTGAAGGTGATCTTTACTTACATCACCCCCTCCCCCCTCCTTCTAACGTTGCTGTTTAAGCGTCCTCGTCACATGCTTGCTGATTCGCTTCATTTCAGTATTTCAGGGCTTGTTGTATTTCGGTTCTCTTCTCCCCCCCCCCCCCCCGGCGTAAGTGGATTTAAATATCGTTCACCTCGGAGGATTGTGCGTGTGTATGTGTATGTGTGTGTGGAAGGGTATATATGCGCGTTTCGTTTTTTGGGTCTTCAAGTATTTTTGATATGTTGGAAAGAAGGCGGAAATTACGAAATGGAGGCAGTGAGTGAGATCAAACGCGATTTCGCTGGCACAGACGTGTTGAATAAAGTGATAAATGACAGGTACTGGAAATAATACATTCAAATAACTTGCAGATATGCCTGGGCGTATTTCAAAGCACTCCCGTGTGTAATAACCAGCACAAACACGTTAAGCATTAACAGCCAGCCCAATCGTCGTGCTTATGTCTTCCTCTGACTGTACTAGCTTAACACAATTACTATAAAAAGTGGACATTTTCCAGAAAAGGGGGGGGGGGAGGATGAGCGAATTCTCCGGTTGAAGCCAAGCTGCTTCATAGCTTCTCACAGGCGGCTGAAATCCTATGCACGTTTACTTGGAAGCCCCATTGAACGGAGTGGGACTTACTTCCTAGTAAAGATGCGTAGGATCGGGCTGCACGCCTCCCTGGGGAGGAGCGTGGGGCTCGCTTCCAAGGGAACACGCGAGGATCGGGCTGCCTCTGGCTGCAGCCTCAACTGTACTTGCTGGGTGGGATGCAAATCCACGGCCATCAATGGGACTTCCTTTGGAGTAAGCAGGTTTTAAGGGATTGGCGGCGCGCGCTCGTGTGTGTATGTGATTTTATATATATATACCTTGTCAGTTTCCACCCGAGAAAGTTTGGGATCCGGGAAAGTGCCCCCTTAGGTCGAAAGGCAAAAGTGGAGACATTCGGATCGCTCGGGGAGACAGATCGAGAACGGGCGCGGGGGGGGGGGGGGCGGCAGCAGTGGAGAGATGCGAGAGCGGCGGCGGCGGCGGCGGCGGCGGCGGCGCTGCTGGCTCGCATTTATACTGTATTCTTCCAGATCTGTAATTTCACGTATGCCCGCAATTCTGCTGGCTACTCGAGTCAGCTGACTCTGCGCCGTGTTCCTGAGGAGGAACTATTTTAAGGGCCGGAGACTAGCGGCGCTGTGTTTATGCGGAGAGAGGTGGGCGCATTTGCAAAGGCGCATCATCATCGGAATAATAACAATAGCCAGATGTAGGCTCCTGCTAGGCGCGATAATGGGCGATCGGGGGAGTCTGCCTGGGCTGCAGCCTTCCTGATGTCTACAACAACCCCCCTCCTTTACCATCCGAGCTGCCAGTTCCTTCAACTATCGATAGTCTGATGGAGTTAATTGTAGGGTGGGTTCCCACCCACCCCCCTTCAAGCCTCCTCCTACTCCCCCCTCCTCCCCGCTCCGAGATCGAGTTACTCATTCGGATTATGCACCCCTTAATTTCTCTGCCTTGTGCAATGTTCACTTTACATGAGATGTTCGCTGGGGGCGGGGAGGCGGGGAGGTAACAAGCCATGTTAGGACCGCTTAATCGTCCTCTGCAACACATTTCCCCCCTGCCATCGAGTATGTAGTTTTGATGTTCCTTCTCCCCCCCCCCCCTTTCCTGAATTGGCATTTTGAGAAGTTACTGGAGGGAGGAGGAAAAAGGCTCAAGAAACTCTGTGCAGGTTGGACCCCACTTTCGCAGATTTCTCATCAGCTTCCCTCTCCCCTCCCGTCACCTTTCCCCCTGCAGCTGTCTCTCCTCCCCCTCCTCCTTTCATGAGTACTTATTATTTGCTTTTCAAATTTATTACTTCAACATGGTCTGTGATCTGGAAAGGGGAAGGATTAAATATCCTTCTCCCCCCACCCCCAACTTCTCCCCTTGAAAAGACTACAGGAATAATAGACAGGTCACTGAACCAGACAGGAAACCATTGAAAAAATGTTATTAAATCATTTTGGATAACTTAAAATAATAAATAAAACTTATATATGCAGTAACAATTTTTTTCACTTCCAGCCTGACTCCAGGCATGTCTGCACTCTGAAGTAAGCCCCATTTAGTTCAGTGGGACTTACTTACAAGTAAGTGTGCATGATGTTACAGCTCTTCTTGTTTTGTTTTGTTTTTTAAATATCTGAATGTTCACTACTTATGGCTACAGTCCATTCTCCACCAATTGGCAAGCAACCCCAATGTTTATAATGAGACGGCCCTTTCTAACGCAACAGCTTTAGAAATACAGGGTTGTATCCAATGTTGGTCCTGCTTGGAGTAGATCTGTTGAAATGAATGGGACTTAAGTTAGACTAACGCGGAACACAACGCATTGGATACCATTCACAGTCTTTACTAGGAACTTTCCTAAGGAGAGTAGGGCTGCAATCCTACAGAGCAAGTACCATTGTGTAAAGAAGGGCTTACTTCTGAGTAAATATGCACAGGATGGGTTTGTATGAATGACAGGATCTTGTAGTGAATATTTCTAAGCCGATCAAGTTCAGTGTCTTCTTTTTTTTAATGAAAGGGTGGGGGCACAAATCATTTTAATGTGCCTTAATGACCATCTCATGTTTCTGTGGTATGAACATCAGAGAAAATTAATCCGACCATTACGAGCCAGAGTGTTCTTTCAGTACACGAATTCTCATCTGCATATGCATCCCTAATATTATGCATGACTTTAATTTGAATTTTAAAAAAAGAAAGAAAGAAAAAGCAAAGCGAACTGCTAGCAATTAGCTGTATGATTTTACTGGTGTATTTCATTAGGGGCCTGAACTGATGTGTCTCTGAATTATTCAGCCATATGAAAATCATTTTTTAATGGAGATGATGGCGCGCCTTGAAATGATGCAAATACTTTGTATGGAATGCTTGTGACCGAACATGAAGCAGGTAGAAAGTTTTCCTGATGCAGTTTAGTTTTACACCCCAGTGATGTCATTTCCCCCACTGGCCTCTGTTAGTCATTCATTAGCAGAGTAGCAGCAGCAGTAGAAACAGCAACAGCACGGAGTGATACTTGTTTGGCAAAGAGCCTATAGAAACTCGCACTTAGAGCCAAGGCCTAGAGAGGGCAACATAACACTCCCATTAAGAACTGTACTTTGTTTTCACTTACTCCATTAACTTGTTTATAGACGCTGAAATGATTTTTTTTTTAATCATTGATTTTAAATTGTTTTGGATGATAAATTCTGTTCAGAAATGTGCAGCGCAGAGACACACACAAAAAGGTGGGGGTTGGCTTGCTGATTGGCAGTTTCTTACTTAGGGAAATGTTTCAGCATTCTTTCTGAGTACAGAGGGCAGTTATTTCAAGTAACTTAACCACAGTAATAATTCTTGTATGTAAATGACATCAACAGCTATTTCTGAAGCTGAGAGATGGGGCCGTTTTGAGCTGAGAAATCTCATGTAACCCTTTGTATGTCTGCTGCGTCCTCAGCATGGAAATTGCACTTGGGGATAATTTATAGAGAAAATAACAGACAGGGCTTAGGGAAGGAACTGTGTAACAAAATTTAATTATATGTTGAGCACAGTGGATAAAGCGTGGTCAGATCTGCCCCCCCTCCTTCATAATGTGGATTGTAAATCTGCAGTGTCAGAGGTTTTCGGTGAGGTCGAAGGTCAACAGAGGCACTTGCTTGGAGTAAAACTGATGTTTAGCAGAGCACTGGATCTTATCACAAGCTGGTGATCAGCAGCTCCTTTTCTAGGGTTAGAGTTTGTTGCTTGGAGGTATCTTTGCTTGTCTGGTGAGGGCTGTAAGCGGTTATTTATAAATTTCTCAGAATTGTAACATTCAAGCGGTGGCTGCTTTTAGGATGAAGTAGCAAAGTGAAGGATGTGTTAGGACAACTTCATACAATATGAATTTCCTCTATGGAAGCTGGTTCTGAACAGGAATGTGTCTGTGAATGGAGGTTCCTACATGTGTCAAATGCATGCATATCTGTTCTGCCGTGTGCATACTTGCGGAAATAACCTGCATTCATCATACAGGACAAACAGGGCTTGCATAGGAAATGTGTGAAGTGGCCCTAGCAGCCAGATCCCATGCTTATTTACTCAAAAATAATTTCCGCTAAGTTCAGTGGGACATAATTCCTAGTAAGTGTATCATGTAGGCTTGCACCTCGACCCAGTTGTTCACTCTGATGTAAGTTCCATTGTCCGGTGTGGTTTGCTTCCAGATAATTCTGCATAAGTCTTGCAGTTTCTGATTACATATTTCAGCTGACTGCTGTATGTTTGATTTGAGCAGCGTTGGGTGTAAAGAGTGACCATACATGATGTGCAGTCCCCGTCCCCGCCCCCACCCCCGGTGAAGCTAGATAGGCTCCAGTCTAGCAAACACAACTTCTAAGTATGTGAATATAAGGGCCAAACTACATACTACATGTATGTAAGAAGCTGCTGTTTCTAAGCAGAATTGTTTGGAATTCTGGGCGGAGGGAGTGGCTTCGAGGGGAGAAGCAAGAGGTGGGGATAGGACTAAATGCCCCCATCCGCTCCAAATTGGCCCCTCTTGAAAGTGCTTTTGCTTAGAAATCGCTTCTGTTAGGGGGTTGTTTCATGTGTTTTTGTATAAAGTGTAGCTTTAGGACTAGAGAATATTGTGGGCGTAGTTGCTGCTGGCAGTTTACTGCTGGAGATGCTCCTACCGCTATAGTGTTTACACTTGACCAGTAGTGGTTCCATGTACTGGAAGATTTAGCCATGGGTTGTCGAGAGAAGTCACTGAGGCCTCTGGTGATGTCATCAACCCAGCGTCCTTACGGAGGTCTCCGTGCTTGTGCAGAGAGGCCCAGAGCACTTATTGGATCATGTCAACTTCCTCTGGTCTGTGTTCCATGTTGGGATTCTGACTTAGTTAGTCAAAATCCCGAACTCCGCTGAGAGCCAGCCACATAATCCACGGGAAAATCTGGCTGGCGTGGTATTTCGCAGCATCCCTAAATGTTGGTGAAAACCACCCTGAGGTTCAGAATGCTCCCTTTCCTCTGATATAGCTGGCTAATAAAAAAAATACTACTGAATTTATTGCAGCACATAAATCAGGCCACTCTCTTTTCTGCATGTGAAAAAGTTGTGACAGCGCCAACATAGAAAATAGAAGCTTGATACACTTGATATTCCTGACCGGAGAACAAATTTTCCTTTCAGTGTAGTGAAAGAAGTTGCTCCTCTTATCTTTGTGACTTTTGTCCTATGATCCATTGCGAAAACCTTCAGAATATTCCCAGAATATTCTCATAATTCATCATTTGTAGCCGCAGCCTGTTTTGTGAGTGATGTTATTTTGAGTAGATACTCTTGAGCCAATTGTGCCTCTTTGGTTGTTACTTAAAGCTCCTGAGCGTGTTGCGCTAAACTTGAAACATGTGGCTAGTCCTGTTGCTCTTAAACATATGTGAATTCTTCCGTGCTGGGCTGGAACAAGGCCAGGCTGGTGTAGTAGAGAGGCTAACAGACGGAGCATTGAATCAGGAATTCCCTGGTTCAGATCTTGACCCTGCCATGAACACACTCGGTGGCCTTAGGTAACCCACTTTCCCTGAGCCTCAGCCTGCCCTCCCATGCAATATGGGGCTATTAATACTGGTAGCAGTAAGGTTGTTGTAAGGATTGCAACAAGATAAGGCATGTAAAAGTCTTAAAACATTCGAAAGCACTAGATAAATGCTAAATGGTATTGTGGTTCTTCAATGGAAGTCAAGGTATGATAATGCCAGGCCAGACCTACCTAGCCTACCAGATTCAGATTAAATGGGACATGCCCTGCGAACCTAACCATGTTACCCCAGAAGTAAATCCCATTGCGTTTGCTGGAAGTTACTCCCTGGTAAGTGTGTTTAG
Organism: Shinisaurus crocodilurus; assembly: GCA_021292165.1. NCBI lineage: Eukaryota > Metazoa > Chordata > Lepidosauria > Squamata > Shinisauridae > Shinisaurus > Shinisaurus crocodilurus. The sequence goes on along the minus strand of CM037878.1, from coordinate 115,236,288 downwards.
GAACATAACAGCTCAATCCTATGCATATTTACTCAGAAGTAAATCCCATTGTGTTCAGTGGGGCTGACTCCTAGGTAAATATGCATAGGATTGTGCTGTAAATCACTTTAAATCCAAGTACTTCGTTTTTTCTATCTAGCCTGCCCAGCTCCCCAGCAATTGATTGGAATCAATATTTGCATTTTGAGACTAGCTTCTAAGTATTGCTCCATGTTAAAGTAGAGATAAATAATAATTCCAGGAATTCATTTAAGAAGGGGGAAAAACCCTTCTTTTAGCTAGGCAGAACTGCAATTTCACAACATTTCATTTTTCTTCTATGAGTAACATACTACATGTGAGTAGCCAAGTAGCCACCTGATGTTCCAGAGCCTTTCTGCAGGAGGCATTTATTGTGAGCTCATGATTCCTCACTGATGGTAGTTTGCAGGTGCTTTGCATGTTGTCGTCATCCTCCTCCTCCAGGGCCTCTCCAGTTCTCTACAACCATTTCTATGGCTTTTTTTGATTGAGGAAAGTCTGGCATTATCTGTGGATGGCGGAATGAATCCCTAGCATAGTTGCGCAAGTCCGCTATACCACAGTGCCACCTAGTGGTTGTGTAATGGAACACATGGAAAGGCAGAGAAAGAAAACTCCCAGAAAAAAACATGTATAAAGAAGTTGATCTTAATTCTGCAAATAATCTGGAAGCAGAAGCCTCGGTAAAGTGGTGGGTTAAAAGCCTCATGTAGAAAAGCCCCTAGTTCTACTAGTACATGGGTGCAAAAAGTACAGCCCATGGGGCGCATGTGGCCTATCAAGCCATTTTTGGTGGGTGGCCCACAAGTCCTACCCTGCTTCATCTGCCCCCGCGGTGGCACTTCCCATCCCTTGCTTATCTCTGATTTCTCAAAGACTGTAGATAAGCAAGGGATTCCCTTGTTAGCGCTAGCAAGGAAATCCCTTCCCTTATATCAGAGATCGGAAATGGGTGGGTGGGTGCCAAAGCAGTGATGTGGCCTGCTTCTGGGTTGCGGGGTGTGTGAGAAGACTTATGAGAGATCAGAGGTATGCAAGGGATTCCCAGACCGCTGCGTTTGTGCCTCAGTGGTGGTGCCCAAGCGGCGATCAGAGAGCTTCGGCTATGGAGCGGTATATAAATGAAATAAATGAAATGAAATGAAATGATCAGGCTGGGGTTCCTGGGGAGGTGAAAAGGCTGCTGCAGCTGTCTCACTTTCCCAATGACCCAGAAGCCGCCCCGATTGCTGCTTTGGCATCGCTAATGGTGGCACCAAAGCAGTGATCCAGATTCCCCCCCCCCCCGTGTGCGTGCACCGAGGCACCCTGGCAAAACCAGATTTGGCCCTTAGGGCTAAGAAGGTTGTGCACCCCTGTGCTAGTGCAACATCTTCTTGTACTGGCACTGCCCTGCCTCAGTAGGGTCAGGGGGATGTGCTCCAGGCTCCTACCTCATTGACTTGTATTTACTATTGCAATTTGTTGTGGGGCACCACCGTGGCTTTCCTCACGGAGCCACGGCCCTCTAGTTGGGTTTCGTTTTTGTTTTTTGCAATGGTGCCATCGAGGCAGGACCCTGGGGCAGATATGTCCAGGGCCCCACACAGCAGAATAAGCAGGAGGGTCCCCAAACACAGCAGGGCTGGCTTACCACATTTTAAAGTACACGAAGTGATCCATATCGCCATCTAAATAACCACTGCCCCGCCCACACCCAAAACCATTAAATCCAGAGTCTAAAATTGCTTAATTGCATCACTGTTGTTGTTTTTCGGATGCCGAGGATTTTAGGGGAGAGTGTAAACCTAGAAGGTTTCTCCGGGCTTTCATCTCTCTCCCTAGTTGCATCAACAGGGAAGCCCCACCAGCATAGGACAGGGAAATGCATGCATCTGCTGGTGCCTTCACATCAGTGGTTCAGCGTTTTAGCATCAAACTGGGAGTTTGGGGAAAGCTCCGTGAAATGTGGAAGGCACAATGTGGTGTGTGGGGGAAGCCCCGCTGCTGCGTTGTACATGACTCTTTCTCACAGTCAGTGCAATTCATCCTGACCCTGCTGTGGTTTTATTCTGGGGTAACGCTTGTTGAAACACCCACCATGGGCGGAGTTCAAGGTCTGTGTGGTTTCTTAGGACCTGGCTGCCACAAATAAGCATATCTCATGGGAAAGTCTGAAGCCCGGTGGTAGAGTGCATGCTTTGAGTGCAGAAGGTCCCAGGTCCAGTTCCTGGCGTATCCAGGTAGGGCTGGGAAAGGCTCCTGTCTCAGACACTGGAGAGCTGCTGCCACTCGGTGTAGGAGAACTTGGGTGACCCTCCAGATGTTGTTGGATGACAACTACCATCATTCTTGACCATTGGCCATGCTGGCTGGGGCTGATGGGAGTCTGAGTCCAACAACATCTGGAGGGCCACACTGAGCTAAATAACTGAGAACAACAGCGTGGTTTGAGGTGTTGCCCTTGTGTGGTGGTAGGTCCCCTTTCTTTGTCTTGGACATAGATTCATTAGAACAGTGTTCTCCAACCTTGGGTCCCCAGATGTTTTTGGCCTTCAACTCCCAGCATGCCCCAGCCAGCATAGCCCAAAACATCTGGGGACCCAAGGTTGGAGAACACTGCATTAGAAGGACACCTTTTGGAATCATACTCTATAATCAGTGAAGGGTCTTTCAGTGGTGCAGTTTAGACTCTGGACTTAGTGGACTTACAAGGGCTGCCCACTTGAGCTGGCAATATGTATTACTTAATTTGGAATGTGGTAAGTCAGCTCTGTTGCATTTAGGTGCTCTTGCTCATTTTGTGAATGAGGCCCTGACCCCAAAGTCCTTGCTTGACAGCACCACGAGGTCTGGGAAAGCTTCCTTTAGTAGCGGTGGTGAAGCTATGAAAGCATAGGTTCTCCCGGTATGAACCTACTTGTACGCGACGAGCGTCCTCTGAGGCCTTCCTCCAGGTGCCTCCCCTGAGGGAGGTTCGGAGGATGGCAACAAGGGAGAGGGCCTTCTTAGTGGTGGTCCCGATTGTTGAATGCTCTCCTCACTGGGGTCCCTCTGGTGCCAACGTTGTCAGCCTTTCTGCACCAGGTTAAGAAGTTCCTCTGCTCCCAGGCATTTGACAGTGTATGATAAAGTTTTAACCAGTCCTGGGATTTTTATTTTTGAGTGTTTTAAATTGCTTTGTATCTAAATGTTTTTGATATTGTATTTTTAGGGTTTTAGTCTTTTGTAAACTACCTAGAGAGCTTTGGCTATTGGTTGATATAGAAATGTAATGGATGATGATGATGATGCTATACCTCACCAGTGGATGGGCATGAATGCTGGGAGTGCAAGCCACTCAGAACTTTCTAAAAAGAGTGTGAGAGATAAATGAATTAATCACCATCATTATCCTCAAATGGTTACTTTAGAGTAAAGTAATTTGCTGACTTAATTGGTTTTAGAGTACAAATGGTTGTCTAAATCTACTGTTTATGGATCCAATTTGTTGCAGTCTCATGCATGTGTGAGGTGCCACAGCTCAGCCAGTGGCAGAGTCCACATTGGGCCTGTTCGCATGTCACAGCAGCCAACCCTGGCTTAATTTACCCATGGCAGCTGTCGCGTCATGCCGGGCGTTGTCGTGTTGTGCAAATCCAGGCAGCAGGGGTTGTTTGAAGGCTACACAACCCTCAAATAATCCTAAGTTTGCACGACGCGACAAACCATGGCAAGCCAGGCGCCCGCAGGTGCCACACAAAATGAGGCGACATCCCTTCCCCGGGGGTAAATTCAGCCACAGTGGGCTAAGACCTGGGAGAGCTATTGCCAGCCTGGATAAATCCTGCTGGGCTAGATGAGAGCTGATGTAATATAGCAGGTGAAGACGCAACCCTATAGACCGTGTTTAGACAGAAAGAAGTCCTACAGCTCCCAGCGTTCTCCAGCCAGCATTCTCCAGCCCTAAGAGTGTAAAACGGGAAGCCTCTGTGTTCATAGCCAATAATCCCCACCACCCTGTCCAGTTTGCGATATCGAGTAGTAACAATGGCCTAATTTACAAGGTTGTTGTAAGAATTACAGAGATGGTACGTCTGAAGTGAAACACTTTGCGCGCCCAAAATCATTCTGTAAACGCTAAGCATCATTAGTTAGATGGACATGTGGTCTGAACACAGTATTTGCTGTGTTCTGTGGACACACTCTGGTGCTAACCCTGCGTTTTTAGGATATGCAAAGTGTTACACCCTTGGTGTAAAAGCCCTCCTGCAGACTTCAGAAAAAGTGTGCATCCTTCACATCATCTGTCGCCATTCAGACGTGTAGATTCCACATCTTAAAGGGAGATTGGGGGGGCGGGGAGGGATGATACTAATGTCACATCCATCTCCAATACATGCTTGCTCAGATTAATTCAGATTTGGAAATCAGACAGACTTGTAATTGCGGTATTAGAGATGCATGCTTGACATTCATCATAAAGCTGTTCCTGAAATGGATACTAACTCGCACAATCAGTCCTTGAAACTTCGTCTCGGAGTCTGTCTTGCTGCTGCTGACCATAGAGATGCTGTACGAGTGCCAATGTTAGTGGACAAGGCCACATATTGCCTGATATCAGTGGGCCACTAATTGCTCTGCTCCTCCTCTTCCTCCCGATATTCAGTCATTCCTTTCCTGCTTCAGTGCATCATTACTCAGAAACAAGTCCCACTGTGTCCATTGGGGCTTATTCCCAAGTAAGCAGTGTCCTAACGAATCTTCTCTCTGCCGGTTGCTGGCTTCCAATTCTGCCCCTCTCTCAGTGTGTCGACTAGCGATGGGGCTTTGGTATCCATTGTACGCGCCTTCGTCTTTGTCCCTACAGGTGTCCCAAACACCACATCCTGCTTATGCCGCTGTAAGTAAGGATGCCTAAGATTGCAGCCTGAATGGGACCCACTGTTCTCTGTAGTTGCTGTTCCCAGCCTGATCGATGGCGCTAAACAGTAAACTCTTGTCTTTGGAGAATAAGGGTGCAATCCTATTGCAATGATCGTGAGCCCCTGAACTCGGAGGCTTATGCTCATCCTGTGCATGGCCGGAGGAGCAGCTGGAGGCAGTCCTTGCCTCCCCGTCCTCGAGCCTTGCATTTTCGCTGGATGGCTGTTTTTGCCAGTGTAGCGAAAGCGTTTCTCAGGGGGAAGGAAGGAGGCCAGGGAGGCCTCAGGTTGGCTCGTATCCTGGTCTCTCCAGTTTCCTCCCCTCCCCACCCACCAAAACACCCCCTTCCCCCCCCCCTTTGATGTCGTGTTCCCGACCGACCTGTGGCTTATGCTGGCTCAGCTTGTCTGAGCGTGGAAAGCTAAGCAGGGTCAGGCCTGGTTATTACTTGGATGGGAGACCCCTCCTCTAGCTTCCTGCATTGAGCAGGGGGTTGGACTCGATGGCCTTGTAGGCTCCTTCCACCAACTCTATGATCTATGAAATCCAGCTGTGAGTGGGGGGGGGTTGGAGCTCAGATTCCCAGCTCCGAGGTCACCTGGGAATCCCGCGCTGTCTAGGGCCATAGGATTGCTCCCTCCGAGGCCTTTATATGCTACACCCTCAAGCATAGTAAGATACTGAGCGAGATGGATTTTGTTTTAAAGTTCTAATTGAGTGTTTTAAATAAGCATAGGGGCAAATTAATTAGGCTATACTTTTATTTTTAGTTGCTTAGTTACACAGTAGTATATTTCTAAGCACAAGTGAGATAAATTGGCTTTCTTTTTTTAGTGTGCTCTGCTTATCCCTTAATCATACTAACTGAATTGCTCAGGAGCCTAAAGCACATATAGATTTTGTATTTCCTAATAATGCAGGTACAAAATGCTTCGGATTAAGAAAGTACATTCTGGCTCAATTTCTTGGGTGTCTTAATTTGGGGTATTTTTTTTTAAAGGGAGCAGTTGTTTCTTAGAAGTGGAGTTCCAGGAAATCTAATTCTTTCGGTTCTTGTTGGGGCCTTTCATCATCATTCTACAGAACGATGCCCTAAATTCTTTGAGCAGTCATAGATGTTTGATTTAAATGCTTCCTCTGTGTCCTGTATGTTTGTACACTGGTTCCCATCCAGTTTTAACCTTGGGGAGACTGGTGTATATCTGACTGGTCATAGCAAATGGCATTTCTTTTTCTATAGTTACTGTGTTGTCAGATGGTGGCTCATGCTGGCTCAGCTTGTGGAAAGCTAAGCAGGGTCAAGCCTGGTTATTACTTGGATGGGAGACCCCTCCTCTAGTTTCCTGCGTTGAGCAGGGGGTTGGACTCACTCGATGGCCTTGTAGGCCCCTTCCAACTCTATGATCTATGAATCTATGGTCAAGAAAACACCTGCACTAGATGACCTTAATCCAGTGGTGGTAACATTTCGCCAGTAGTGCTAACGTAGAGTAAATCCACTAAGCGCCAGGTTTTTGTTCATGTGCCTGTCCTGTTCATCTATTAAGTTGTGTGTGTATGTCCCATCCCTGCAACAGAAGGTTCGTATGGATGAGGGAAAGGTGCATAACTCAGTGGTAAAGCAAATGCTTTGCATGAAGAAGATCCCAGCTTCTGCCTGGGAATCTGTGGTCCTTCAGATAATGTTAAACTACTACCATTGACCATGCTGGTTGGGGCTGATGGAACTGTACGCCAATAGCATCTGGAGGGCTACCATTTCCCCACCCCTACCCTAGAATCTCCAGGGAGGCCTGAAACCCTGGAGAGCAGCTGCCAATCAGAGTAGAGAATACTGAGCTAGATGGACCAATGGCATGACTTGGTGTAAGGCAGCTTCTTATCTTCCTATGAACTGAACCGTCCGCCATCCACCACCTTACCTTTCCGAGCTCTGTTGCTGAAGGTTTTTCTCTCCCAACTAGGCTGTGATACCGGAAGGGAGCCAAACTAGAGAGTAATGTTACTATAGCAGTGGGGCGTGGGTAGCTTAGGTGAGGGAGAGCTCAGATCCCTTCACCGGTAAGGAGATAAAAATGGGTGCGAAATAAGCTAAGAGAAGGGGGTGAATAAAATAAAGGCTTTTAAAATATGTCGGCCTTTTAGTTAATTGGAATTTCCAAGAGTAACTTTATTTCCTTCTTTTTTTGCTTGCAGAAGTGTTAGCTATATTTTTCGTGGGGTGGGGGGAATATTCCAGTCAGCAAACTGCTGAGTTGACACAGAAAATCTGTTACGATGGAATAGCTCCATCGGCAGCTCCTGCTTTAAAAAATGAATGATTAACAATGGCCGCTATGTGCTCCTAAAATACAAATGGAGAAGGTTTGAACTAATTCGTTTTGATGTCGGATCTTTATTCAAATATATCTGTAAGTCCACAATAACTCCGGTGACCTGTCACAGGTGCTTGTCCTGTGGAGTGTGTGTTTATCTTATCTATCAGTTCTGCGGTGAAGGAGTTGTAATGAAAAACTGGGGCCTTTAAATAAAGATAACATTTTCTATGGAAAGGTGACACAAAGCATGGAGGTCATTAATTAATTGGATTGCTAAATGTAATAGGGGTTGTACCTTTCCATCCCTGCTGCACATAAATATTTTCCACAGAAGGCAAGATTGACTAATGGCAGGTAAATTCTAGGAATGTGCCAAAGTATAATGACTGTGTATCTTGTTCCAATAAAATTACCTTGATAGAATGATGATGCCATAATAACTTCTCAAATGGTCCAGTAACTCATAAAAGGAAGAAACATAGAGACTGGCACCCTCTTGTATCACCTTACATCATAGATTTCATAGATCATAGAGTTGGAAGGGGCCTACAAGGCCATCGAGTCCAAGCCCCTGCTCAATGCAGGAAACTAGAGGAGGGGTCTCCCATCCAAGTAATAACCAGGCCTGACCCTGCTTAGCTTTCCACGCTCAGACAAGCTGAGCCAGCGTGAGCCACAGGCCTGTTTCATCTGGGCTCACCTTCCATTGTAAAAATTAGAGCACCTCACCTCACACTCTATACACAAACGGGATAGATGCGTGAATAAACCAATGTGGCTGCCCCCCCCCCCGTCACATCCCTCAAGAGTCTGAGCTGTGAACCAGAAATTCCCATGTTCAAGTCTCACCTCTGCCATGAAATCACAAGGTAGCCTTAGGAAGCTATTATGTCTCAACTTCAGACCTCAATCTGCAAAAATAGGGATAATGATCTTGACCTTCCTTACAGGGTTATTGTAAAGATTACTGAGATTGTTAAGTGCTTGTTGTGATTGTGAAGGCCTGCAAGTATTAATCAGCTGATGAATCAACTAAAGCTTCAGTTGATTGATTGGTGGCAGTTTGAAATTTAAATTAGTTGGTCTGAAAATTCAAGGCACTTTTTCCTTCTGGAAGTTATTTTGATTCTGGTGTGCGCTTACCTCTTCTTTTTGAAAACCTCTTTTATATGCAAAACCTATACTTCCTCTTTACTTTTCTTTTTTTTTTAAGAGTGGGCATTTTGCTTGCCTTGGAGTGGCTACTGTGGCACTCTGAGCCTTGGATTCTTTCTGCACATTTTAATGTTCGCTGTGAGTGATGTCCTGATTGATAGAGATATCAAACAATAGAAGATTATGGCAAGAAACCCATGTATACATGCTCAGTAGATGTATGTGAAAACTGCCCCCATTGTTCTGTGGCATGGAGAAGTAAATTATTTACAGATATTTGCTAATTAAAGTGCATATTGTTTTTCCCGGCACAATGGGACACAATGCAAACAAAAGCCAAAAAAGAAATCTGCTTGCATAATTTCATTCTCCTAAAGCAGTGTATATTACTCATTGGTAAGAAAAATATGTATGTAATCTGCACAAAAAAGCTTTTCTCAGGGTAACTGGAGAAGGCAAAAAGAGCAATAAATTTCTTGTCAGCTTGCCTAAACTTAAATGGTTCCTGGAGTTCAGTAGGCCATCTGATAGGAAAACACTGTGACTGAACCTTATTTTCTGCCTTGGTCACAACTGTCTACAAAGGCAGATAGAAGCCCAATTGAGTGTGTGTGTGTGTGTGTGAGTGTGGGGGGGGGGGGAGAGAGAGAGAGTTGCAGTAGAAATTAGAAAGTGAAATGTTTCAAAACTTGACCCTCCTAACCCTGCCAGATTTACTAATAGCCAGAAAAATTGGGACATCTGTGCTTGAGAGCTACCATAGTGCAGTAGCTGTGGCTGCAATCCTAAACACACTTAACTAGGGAGGAAGCCCCATGGAGCCACAGTTGCAATTGCGTCCAATAAAACATGCATACAGTCTCACTGTAAGAGATGGTGAGCTGTGAGCCAGGAGGTCCCCGATTCAGATTTCCCTTCTGCCTGCCACAAACTTACTAGCAGTCCAATCCCTCTGTATTAATGTATTTCAGTCTCAGCCCATTCATGGCTTGCGGTTAATAATACTGGCCTATCTTACAGCAGGGGTGGGCAGAAAGTAGATCTCCAGAGGTTTTGGACTTCAAGTCCCAGCATTCCTGTCCATTGGCCATGCTGGCAGGGGCTTCTGGGAGTTGAAGTCCAAAACATCTGGAGATACACCTTCTGCCCACTGCTGCCTTACAGGGCCTTGTAAGGATAACTCTGGACTGCTTAACATGTGACCATGCGTGTGCAGAAATCCTAACCGTGTATGGTTCTTTGGCATCTTTGGATCAGGAACCTGTGACCCTCCAGATGTTGCTGGACGCCAACTCCAATCAGCCCCAGCCAGCATGGCCAGTGGTCAGGGATGATGGTAGTTGTAGTTCAACCACATCTGGAGGGCCACAGGCTCTCCCATTCCTGTGTTAAGAGTGGTTGGCACTTACGTATGCCATGTTAGCACACCAGCACAGCACAGTCAGGACATGGGTCCCTGGCATGCTGACTGATGTAAGCATGAGCAAATGGTTCAGACAGGATACTGAGCATGTGGAACCCTACCTACACTGTTAAGCTTTTGTTTAACATGCCAGCGTTACATTTAAACCAGGCCTAAAATAATATGTATGTGAAGTTTACTGAACACTCAGAAAGTGCTTTATAAATGCTGATTATTATTATCTGAGAACTAGTAAGTTGCACAGTCATATTCCACAGATGGGGAGGCTTGTCATAATGCCTTCCAGAACGCCATATGCACCATTTTCTTTGTAAAACTACAAATGACAATTCTTTATTTCTCGGAGACAATTGTCAGTTAATTAAGCTTCCAATTTGCATGTGTTCAGGTTCAGTAATCATAGCATTATTGGTTTTAAAAAATGCCAAACTTCTGTTGGTTGTGTTCTGGCTAGCCCCCTCCTGCTAGCAAAAGCTGCCACTCAGCTGGGATAACTGAAGGGTCCTACAAGGAGTAATTCCAATTATTCATAGCAAAATGCAGACGTCAAAATGTAGATGCAGGCATAGCTCAGAAATCATAACATCTGAAAACAAATGATAAAGGGTCCTGGGTTCTATCTTTTGGTCACACTCAAGTGTGACCAAGAAGTGGATCCTAGGATTGAGCTATGCAGATGGAGGGAGTAGATTTGGTTTACAGTGGATTCTATGGATAATGGCAATTGGTTGCAGTCTGAGAGATAGTGACTGGGTTCAGACACAATAACCCACAGTCGGGTTGAGTATGGGTTGAGTGTGGGTTGTCATTGAACCATGGGTGGTTGTTGAAATGTGGGTTATCGTGTTGTCTGAATGCAGCCGCGCTAACAAGCCATGGCTTGTTAACCACGAACAACCCATGAAGAGAACCCATGGATTGTTGTTGGGTTGTGAACTGTGGGTTGTTCCCCATGGTTTGTTATCTCAGCTGGGTTTACGATAACCCACATTTCATCAACAACACACAATTCAATGACAACCCACACTCAACTCTTGTGGCCAAGACGAGAGATTTGAACTGGGGACATTGGCTCATGCTTGAACAATACCCTCTACCAGTTCTTAAAAGATGCACAGAAAGAAACAGCGAGCTGTGTGTGCATAGAAGAAATCAAAAATCTACAGTAGGGCAATACCAGTCTGTAGATTTTGAGTCCTTTGCAGGCTTCCTGTGTAGCTCTTACTTAAAACAAGTTGCCTGCTTCTTTTTACTATGCAGATTTTGAATAAGGAAGGAATGGCAGGCAGTCCTAACAGATTAGATTAAGCGTGGTTTAAGTGATTCCTTCTTAACTGGACCACAGTGTTGGGTAGAGCTCCGTTGCAAGCTTTCACATTTCACAGAATGCTTCAGGCAGGGATGATATCTTGGCTTGCTCAAAGGTTCTGGGCTTGCTCAGAAGTTCCCTCTTCTGCCCTACCAATACTGTGGGTCCAATAAAAGGTACTTTTTGAATAATAATAATAATAATAATAATAATAATAATAATAATTATTATTATTATTATTATTATTATTATTATTATTATTATTATTATTATTTTATTTTATTTTAAATTATATCCTGTCTTTTTGCCTGATTACAGGCCTCCAAGGTGGCTGCCAATGAAAGAAAACCAAAAGGAATAGCACCCTATATGATAGTTTCCAAAGGCGGTGGTGACTTATGAGGGCTCTGGGGAGGAAGATGGAAAAACTTCCACTCCCCAGGCTTTATACGTGGAATAAATTTGTCTACATCAGACCAGCTTCATTTGTATGTGTAGTCCTAGAACATTATACAGAAAAATTAGAGAAGGATTAAAGGATATATTTTTAAAAAACCTGTTCTGTTTTCACTTAATATGTGTCTATTCTGTGAGACCCCCTAGAACTTGGCTTGCCATTGCAGCGTCTATGATACTGGTTTCAATAAAGAATTCAGGTTGAACAGGGGGAGTAGAATAACGATATGCATTCACATTAAGCTTGTAGGTAGCCGCTAGCCTGGTCAACTATGCCGCATAATATTTGCCTCTGGGTGACCAGGCAGGGAAGGAGAAGCTAGTCAGGGACAGAGGTCCTATCCCAGCCAGTCCGTTCCCTAGTGAGCTACTTTTTTGTTTGCAAAGGAGAGAATCAAAAAATGTGATTATCCCGCTTGTAGGCTGAAGTGGTGCAGCCCGTTTATCATCTTATGCTTCCTTCTCACCTTTTTCTGTTACCTATGTGGATCAGGCCTATTTGGGCAACGATTGTTCTTATTTCTTCCGGGCTAGTGATATACCACAAATTGTTCTACATGTTGGATAGTTGTTGTTTTTCAAAGCCCAACAGTATGAACCGCCCAGAGAGCTTTGGCTGTTGGGCGGTATATAAATAAAATTATAGATGATGATGATGATGATGATTTCTAGTAACTTTTGTCAACAGCATAGCATCACCATGTTCCCATTGTAGTTTCACTCTTGAATGAGCTTTGACAGGGACTTTTGAGACAGCCTGAGAAAGGAACTATTCCCCCCCCCAAAGGTTTATTATCATTTCTTTAAAAATGAAGGCATCATTTATGAGAGATACTTCTCATATTTCTGATCATGAGTTTTGATGTACCCACCATGTGAGTTCCAAGAGGCGAGTCATTTCCAGTATGGGAAAGATACATTCATACCAGGCGTGGGCGATTTGTGGCCCTCCAGAGGTTTTTGGCCTACAGCTCCCAACTGCCCTAACCAACATAGCCAATGGTGAGGGATGATGGGCATTGTAGGCCAAAACCTCTGGAGGGCCACAAGTTGCCCACCCTTGGTTTATACAATGCCCAGTTTGCCAAGCCCCCACTTTTAGGTCCAAATCTTAAATAAATGAAACTTTTCTTTAAAAGGAGGACACCCGTTCTACTTCTGCCAAACTTGAACACACAGTTCTGTTATTCTCTGTGACTGTAGTCTAAAATCCTCTTAACAGTGCAATCCTATGCATGTCTGCTTGGAAGTAAGTCCCATGGTGTTCATTGGGGATTACTCTCAGGTAACTATGCGTAGGGTTATTTCTCTGTACACGTACTTTGGAGTAAGCCCCATTGAACTGAGATGTAAGTCTGAGTAAACATGCATAGGATCCCACCGTAATTGTGCTGTTTTTGGATCCTGTAGGGGAATGTGTGTATTTTAGGTTATAAAATACTGGGGGGGCCAGCTGTCTTCTGTAGCAAAGTTGTTTCTAATAACTGCAGAAGGGGTGGAGGTGGGGATTAAAGATAGTTGCAAATTATAGTACCAGAGAAGTGGCAGTGAGCATCTCTGTCAACATTGTCAAGGAGAGGTTTTCCTTCCATTGTGTCTCCTTGTTTGATGTCACTAGTGTGGGTATTCAGTGGGAACCCCAAGCAGAAGCTCACATCATTCTGGACACCCCCCCCCCCAATTCCTTAAACTACCCCTGGAAATGATGAAAGGAAATCATTATATCAGCACATACAAATTTTGCCATCTCTCTGTTGTGATTCTTTATAGCTTTCTTCACTGCTCCTCATATATATATATATATATATATATCTTTCATACAAGTTATTGGCAGTACATGACACGCATAACCGCAGTACGCTATATTCTCTCTTTCTCGCTCCCAATTAAGCCATAAACAGTTGTGATGAGCTGTGTTGAGACAAACTGCCTTTTTAGTGTTTAATTCCCACCGCCTTTGTTTTATAATAAGTTGCTTTAAACCTGCTTTAACCACCTGACCCTCCTTTTCTTGGATGCACACATTCCCTCCATCTGCTGAGTCAGGCAATCTAGATTTCTTTGCTGTCGGAAGACTGTGCCAGTGGTTGCTTAGACAACAGTGACATAATATTTGCAGCATAAAGGCTCTCGGAGAAAGCGCTGGCCAGAGACATGTCTGTCTCGGAACATCATTTCAAGTTCACCAGATAATAATTTTTGGTACCGTTTGTTTTGGGTTTTGTTTTGTTTTTTGTATGCGCGCTCTCCCTGCCCAGACCCCCCGCAACATGATTACAGTTATTTGATTTGGTGAACTTGTATGAAAATGAGGCAGGCTGGATGCCGCAAATTTTATTGGGATTAAGGTTGCCGGACGACCAGGAAAAATGCCGGGCTGGCTGGCCTGCTCTTTTGGCTTTAAGTGCAATTTGATGCTTTCCCCTGAATGGAGAAGAGCATTACTGCCTGCTAATGTTGGCAGATGAAGCTGCCTTAAAAAGTGCAGGAAGCATGGTCTGTAAACAAAACTGGCAACCCTAACTGAGACTGGATTCTTCTGTATAGGTAGTTACTTGAAGATCCAATCCCATGCAACCCTAATTAATTTTGGTAAGGTTTCCACAAGCATTGCACTTTATGGGTTGCGTCAAGGCTTCTGTTGCCTTCCGCATACTTTTTGGGCACTGCCATGAGTATTAAAAATAATAACAATGCTTAGAATTTATGTAGCACTTTGGGAGTGTTCAAACTTCAAAGCACTTGATTTAAGGAGTCCTGAGACAATCTAGCAACAGTTTTATAAGGGAGGTCCATTTTATAATCCCCAGATTGCAGACGGTAAGGGTGGGGTGGGAAGGGCTGAAGCCAACATGAGATTGGCTTCTCTAAGGCCAACAAATATGGCAAAGAGATGAGGTTTGAATGGGGGATTTCTGGGCTCACCGCGCAACCTCCAAGTCATTGCACGGCGGTAGCTCTGATCTCGTAGAGATTGGTGGTATGAAAAGCTGAAACTATGCATGCAAATAAATACGTAAATACTTAATCTTGAGTGTACTGTTGTTGGATATTTTAAATACATACAGTAAGCATGCAGCCTGGGTGGTTCTTCGTGTCTGTGGAGAGATATAATTATAGATGACATCCATAGAATACAGCAGATTCCTTTAATCTTCTAAAGATCTGTGTAAATCATCTGTCACCATATACCAAGTTGCTATCTGTGTGTTGTTATTTATTAACATCTCTGTTCTGCTGTCGTTTCCTTTAAAAGAAGCTGCAACCCAAAGAAAAGCTTGCCAGCTTTTGATTTTGATAATATTGCCCCCCCCCCCTCAGGAGTAGAGCCAGATTGGTTTGGTTAGGAAGCCAGGGATGAATGTACAGGCTTGGGCAAAGCCAGGCTAGAATCTAGTTTGTAGTGGGGCAGAGCCATCATAGAACATGGTAGGTTATGGGTGGAGCTTGGACAAATATCGATTTTAAAGACTACAGTAATAATAATAATAATAATAATAATAATAATAATAATAATAATAATTATTATTATTATTATTATTATTATTATTATTATTATTATTATTATTATTATTATTATTATTATTATTATTATTATTTCTTACCTGCCTCTCCGTCTAGATCGAGGCGGGGAACAACAAAAATATAAATACATAAACTAATCAAAACACAACACATACTATTAAAACATCTTAAAAACATCTTAAAAACATCCTAAAATTCCGCCGGATAGGCCTGCCGTAAGAGATCAGTCTTTATGGCTTTTTTAAATTCCAAAAGACTGGTAAGTTGACGAATCTCCTCCGGCAGGCCATTCCATAATCTGGGAGCAGCAGAAGAAAAGGTTCTCTGGGTAATACCTGTCAGCCTAGTTTTGGCTGGCCGAAGTAAATTCCTTGGATTGAGATACCTTGGATTGAGAGCATAATTCGTTCTGAAACCGTGCTTGTAATCCAAAACACTCTTATATCAAAGCGTCTCTGGCGGGCGTGAGCGGGGCCAATTTCGGCCCGCTACGCCCGCTCTAGGCGAGCGGTTACATCCCTACACTTGTCTTGCAAGACCTTGCTTGTTTATCAAGTAAAAAAAATTTTTTAATTGCTTGTCTTGCAAAACGCTCTCAAACCAAGTTACTTGCAATCCAAGGTATTACTGTATTCAGTAAATTGTGGTTACCTGTGAGAACAGAGTCTTATTGCTTCTATCAATAAAATATTGGTAGAGTGGCTATCCTACACATATTCGGATTTGAAGAAATAGGTGTGCTGTATTCTTTATTCAAGCAGATTTTGTGGGCTGCCACTTTTCTATGCCTTGCATATTATTATTATTATTATTATTATTATTATTATTATTATTATTATGAGGACATAGCAAAGTGCTCTCTGGAGTCATATCTGCATGGGCCACGTACACATGCAAGTAATCACTTGGATGTTGCGGAGTCATCCACTGATAAGCAGGCACATGTGAACCAGCCTAACATTTTAACATAGTCAGCATTTGCTAAGGGCCTGTTTACGAGTTACTTTTTTCCTGTACATGGGAGCAGTCCTGGTCATCCTTAAGTAACCACTTGCATGGCTAAACATGGCCCGTGTTTGGATGTCACACCAAATCATAGTTTAGTGTGATGGGAATGAGCCGCAGTGATACCCATGATTTCCCAGTTCACACATGATGGGGGAGAGTTCTGCCGTCACACTAAACCATGGTTTAGCCTGACAAGAATGTGCCACAGCAAGTCTTGGGCTCATGTGCACTCCTCTCTCCCCTCTTCTCCAATGTGGTTGTGAGGAAGAGTTTGGAAGCTTTCACAAAACGTAGTTTCCCATTAATGTACAAAATGTGGTTTCCCATTCCCTAACGTGTCATCCGAATCCTAAACTGCGGTTAATGTTTTCTATGGTTTGTTTAAGCAAGCCAGCTTCGTAACTCATGGTTTGAAGTTGGCTGGTTTCAAACAAACCATAGTTAATATTTAGCCACAGTTTGTCAGGTTCAGATGCCATGACAAGCTGTGGTTAAGTAAAAGCAGAAACAAAAGCTTATGAACCCTTCCTTGAGCCATGCTGGAGGAAGGGAGGGGGAGCGCACAAGCCCAAGGGCTGCTGTGGCGCATTCTCGGCAGGCTATACTATGGGTTAGTGTGATGTCTGAACTCTCCCATCATGTATGAACTGGGAAATCGTGGGTATAGACTGCAGCAATTTCTATGGATGTGATTACTGGAAAAGGTGGCGTTGTTACTATAGGAGTTGCTGTTGAGCTACATGTATAATCTCCCAGGTTACTCATTATGAGTAGCTTGAACTAGTACTCACGTGTACAGAAAAAGTACTTTCTGAGCCAGCCTATGTCTTTTGGCATTGTTTGTTTATTCATTTCGCTGAAACCATGCTGGTGATACTACAGTGGTAAAACTAGTTCTTAAATTACTTCTGAAATCTTTCTAGCTCGAATAAATATTTCTGTGCATTCTAATCAAAGCTTTCCATCTGGGATCATTTTGTGCTAGGCCGTAAAACCCTTAATTACCCAAATGAGACCTGAGTCACACTCCCATGAGCAAGTATTCTGCATTATGGGTAAAAGGGGTTCCTAGGCCGTAATGAGAACAGTCTACCTTCACAACACGTTTTTGTAACAAGCGTTCTCAACCTTTTCCTGATATTGGATTCCCCACCCACCCCGCTCCAAATCAAGTACAGTCATGCCTTGGATTGAGAGCATAATTCGTTCTGGAAATGTGCTTGTAATCCAAAACACTCTTGTATCAAAACGAAATCCCCCCAAAAAAATTTGTACAGAGATTTTTAATTTAAGCCGTACTACAGTACTTGTATTGCGAGACGTTGCTTGTATATCAAGTAATAAATAAATAAATAAAAATTTAAAAATTTGCTTGTCTTGCAAAATGCTCTCAAACCAAGTTACTTGCAATCCAAGGTATTACTATATATATACTGGCATCTGGGATTGCTTAAAAATGAAGTGGGAGCCTCTAGCTGCCGCCATCTTCTCTCACCATGGGCAGATTCACCTCTGGGCAGATTACCTGTTCGTTGTGACTAGCCATGCCCACCCATGGCAGCCATTTTATGGTTGTGCCCAGGTCAGTTTCTCATATTTTGCAAATGTGTCCGTGGGCCCAAAAGTTTGCTCCAGATGTTGTTGGATTCTGACTCGGCATCAGCCCTGGCCAGTGGGCAAGAAGGATGGGAGTTGTAGTCCAACAACTGCAGGGCCACACGTTTCCCTCTCCTTGATTTTAAAAGCAAAGAGGAGGTTTGAGCATTTTTCTTCAAGATCTGTTGGGAAATCATAATTGCCCTGTCATACATGTTCTTACATGTGCATCTACATGTTGTGTGCATTAGAATATTGTGTTCCTTAGAACCATCCACCACTCAGAGGTTTAACCTCTGAACATCCAGGGTCAGCTGTTGAAATGTGACAAGATTGCGTAAGGATTGTCCCATACCGTGGGACCCACGCCCCCGAAAGGTGAAAGGCCATCTTCAAAACCTTCCCAAAAGGCAAAAAGAGGCAGTGATATTCCAAGGACAAGTATTTGGGGGGGGGGGGTGACCTGGGGCTGTCCTGTGCAAACAGGAGAGGTTGGAATGTATGGAGGTGGTTGCAGTTTATTTAGGCTTTGAAGCCAAGGCCAAGGTGAGCTGAGTTTAAAAAGAAAAGAAAATATGACAAGAGGTGTCGTGCCCAAATTACATGGTTGTATTTAAAGAGAAGTTCTCAAAAGGGTTGATTTGTACTTCCTCATTGCCTTTAGGTGATTATGCAACAGGAGTGCACTGTTGATAGCCAGCTTAATACTTGTCTTGTCAAATAATCCCCCAATAAGAGGCCACTTTTATACCTAGGGCATGTTTTGTCTTGTACGTTGAAGCAAATGCAAGTGATCTGTCATTTGCATTTCACTCGTGACAAAGTGTAAATTCCTTTTAATTTAGGAGTAGCAAGATTAGTAGCTGCTCAAGGAGTACATACTCCTGCTTTTCTTTGGCAATTTTTGAAGGGTTTCATCTCACACACACACACACACAACCAATTTTTGTTTTTTGTTATGTGCAGGGCTTTTTCCACTTCTGTGTGGATCCGTTGGGAGCTAAAACTTACATTAGGCTTAGCTGTCTCTTTATGTTTCTTTTAAAGACAGGAGCAGAGTGTGTGTATTTAGGATGTTTTAATTGCCCAACATTCAAATGGTCACACACAGGCTTTGAAGTTAACACCCCATTAAGCTGAATGTGCCTCCAGTGGTGCCCTGTTGTGGATCTTGTATGGTTGCAAGACTCCAAATAGAAATCCTTGAAACTGGTCACATTTCTGACAACTGTACAATGGTCACATTTCTTCTGTGTTGCTTGCTGTTGGCAAGATGCAGACATGGCAGCTGCACTAAAATATACCGTACATATTTTTGTATCTAAAAGCTTAGATTCCCAGACTAAAATAGATTATGCAAACTGGGTACACTTCTCCAGTTGCAAAATCTGAAGTTTTCCTTTGTTATTCCAGTTGGACATTCTGGAGGAGATGATGATGATGAAGAAGAAGAAGAAGAAGAAGAATTTCTATACTGCCCAATAGCTGAAGCTCTCTGGGAGGTTCACAATTCATAAAAAAAATATCACAAACCACAATACAATAAAAACAGCATAAAAGTGTCAATAAACAAAATTTAAAACATTTTTTTTAATAGAGCTAAACTGATACAAAAGCCCCACATATGCCATTAAATGCCGTTGAATGTCTTGGAGAAGAGGGCAGTCTTAACCTGGCGCCAAAAGGATAACAGAGTTGGCATATCAAGTGGGCCTCAGTGGGGAGATCATTCCACAATCAAGGGGCCACCACTGAGAAGGCCTTCCGCCTTGTTGCCACCCTCCAAGCCTCCCCCAGAGGTGGCACTTGGAGGAAGTGTTATATACTATAACAGCTGTTATAGTAAGACTCTGGAAATATTTGCAAGGGCCTGGAGAATGGAGTAACAGGATGTGTGTGTATGGAAACAGATAACAACAAATTCTTACATAGACCTCCCAATAATAATAATAATAATAATAATAATAATAATAATAATAATTTATTTATTTCTTACCCGCCTCTCCACTCAGATCGAGGCGGGGAACAACCATAAATATAAAATACATAACTAGTTAAAAACATAGTAAATATTATTAAAATATTCTTAAAAACCTTTAAAAGTATCCCAAAAACTCTTAAAATTCCACTGGGTAGGCCTGTCGGAAGAGGTCAGTCTTTATGGCCTTTTTAAAAGCCAAGAGACTATCTAGTTGACGAGTCTCCTCCGACAGGCCATTCCACAGTCTGGGAGCAGCAGAAGAGAAGGTCCTTTGGGTAGTACCCGCCAGCCTAGTCTTGGCTGACTGGAGTAAATTCCTCCCAGAGGACCTAAGTGTGCGGGCCGGATTGTACGGGAGAAGGCGATCCTGCAGGTAACCCAGTCCCAAACCATGTAGGGCTTTAAAGGTAATAACCAACACTTTATACTTCGCCCGGAAACTGATTGGCAGCCAGTGTAATGCTTTTAAAGCTGGTGTAATATGGGCACCTCTAGATGTACCGGTGACCAGTCTGGCTGCCATATTTTGCACCAGTTGGAAGTTTCCGAACTAGGTACAAAGGTAGCCCTATGTACAGCGCATTGCAGAAGTCAAGCCTCGAAGTTACCAGCGCGTGCACTACCGTCTTTAGGTCTTCCAACTCTAGGGAGGGGCGCAGCTGGCGTATCAGCCGGAGCTGATAGTAGGCGCTCCTAGCTGTCGCATCTATCTGAGCTGTCATTTGAAGCGACGGGTCCAGAAGCACCCCCAAGCTGCGGACACAGTCTTTCAGGGGGAATGTAACCCCATCCAGAACTGGTTGACACATCTCCAAACCCAGGTTGTGGCCTTTGACAGCAAGCACCTCCGTTTTGTCTGGATTCAGCTTCAGTTTGTTTTTCCTCATCCAGCTCATTACCGCCTCCAAGCATTCATTCGGAGGAGACACACTATCCTTAGCTGATGCTGTTACCGAAGGCATAGAGAAATATATTTGGGTGTCATCAGCATACTGATAGTACCCCGCCCCATGCCTCCGGATGATCTCTCCCAGCGGTTTCATGTAAATATTAAATAGCATTGGGGACAGAATGGCACCTTGTGGCACACCACATAGCAGCTCCTTTTTTGAGGAGCAGCTATCCCCAAGCATCACCATCTGGAACCTACCCGAGAGGTAGGACTGGAACCACTGGGGCACAGTGCCCCCAATTCCCAATCCCCTCAGGCGTTCCAGAAGGATACCATGGTCGATGGTATCGAAAGCTGCTGAGAGGTCCAAAAGCACCAACAGGGATACACTCCCCCTGTCAGTACTCAGGCGTAGATCATCCACTAAGGCGACCATAGCAGTCTCAACTCCGTATCCCGCTCTGAAGCCAGTTTGAAATGGGTCTAGAAAATTGGTGTCATCCAAGACTGCTTGGAGTTGGAAGGCAACCGCCCTCTCAATCACCTTACCCCAAAATGGGAGATTTGATACTGGTCTATAGTTGTTATAGTCCAGGGGATCCAGGGAGGGCTTTTTAAGAAGCGGCCGTACCACCGCCTCTTTTAAACATGATGGAAGATTCCCTCCCTGGAGAGATGCATTAATAATACGTTGTAACTGTCGTCTAACTGCATCTTGTCCCTGGATGACCAACCAGGAAGGACAGGAATCAAGAGGGCAAGTGGTCCTCCTCACTCGACCAAGCAGCTTGTCCACGTCCTCGGTACTCAACAACTGAAACTGATCCAGTGTAATCCTACTTGTGGAGTTACTGGACACTCCATTGTCTGCCTCTGCTACAACAAGGGCGTCCAAGTCTGCTCTTATCTGAGAGATTTTATCTGTGAAATGATCGTTAAAGGCATCACAGCGAACAACCGTAGACTCTAAAAGTGGGTTCAGGGGGGAAGTTGTCTGCGTTAGACCCCTCACCACCCTGAATAGTTCAGCTGGACGCGAATTCGCAGACGTAGTGTGTGCAGAGAAGAAAGCTTTCTTCGCTGCATGTATTGCCACCCCATAGGAGCAAAGATGTTCTCTATGTCGTGTCTTGTCAGATATGAGTCGAGTTTTCCGCCATCGGCGCTCTAGTCTGAATATTTTATTTACGGTCTACCGACCACACCAATACGTAAAACAATACAGTACAAACAAGATACACCAGCTCTTATTTATACACTCAAATAAAAACTTAGAAAATAAAAACAGAATCAGACAAGCATAAAAGGCCTAGTCACAATAGCAATATTCAAAAATTTTGCAACTTTCTTGGTAATTGAGCTATCTGAGCCGTCAAGCAGAGTGGACAAAAGAAACTCTGAGGATCGTCCAGGGAAAGTCTGGGTGATTGGATATATTATGTTTTCTCTAGCCCCTCGATAGAAGCTGCAATTAAAAAGGACATGTGCAACAGTTTCCACCTCCTCATTATTGCAGGGGCAACACCTGTTTTCCATTGGGATTTTATTGAATCTACCATCCAAAAGTTTGGAGGGTAGAACATTAAATCGAGCCAAGGAAAACGCTCTCCTATATTTTGGAATAGATAACCAATCTAAGTATAGCATCCCATTTGTAGAGTAAAGGTCTGACAGACCCATTGACAAGGGGGAGCATGGGCCCTGAGCCGCTCCATGGAGCTCTTGGAAGTCGATGTCAATTAATCTTTGCTTAACAAGAAATTTAGCTTTCTCCCAAGGCATGGATAACAAGTAGGAGGGTGACAGCCCGGCTGAGACAACCTTTTCCACCACTGCTTTGTTCCCAGCAGACACATGGGAATCTAACATCACCTGGAATGCAAAAGAGTTAAGCTTAAGCAGAGAATAGCAGCGAAGCCAAAAGTGAATAGAATGTATCCAAGCCATACAGCCAAGAGAATTAAGGCCAGCTTCCAGATAGAGAACAGCACTAGCCACACACTTGGGCATGCCAAATATCGCTCTTAGAAAGTAGGATTGAACACCTTCAAGAGAGTCTTTAAGGCCAGGAAACCAGATAGGGGCTCCGAAAAGAATCTGAGATACTATTTTGGCTTGAAAAACATGGGTAGCAGCTGGAATGAAATTCCCACCTTTAGTAAAAAAAAACCGTAATATAGCACCCAAATTTTGTTCAGCTTTAACCTTCGCACGTCTTGCCTGAACTCTCCAGTTTGTTGCCTCGTGAAACCAAATACCCAAATATTTGTAGGAGTCAACTTGATCAAGCCTGCTATTATCCATGAACCAAGAGTATCTAACCTTCCTCCTTGCAAATACCATAACTTTAGATTTGGAGTAGTTAATTGTTAAAAGATTTTTATTACAAAACCCAGCAAATCCAGATAGTAAACGCTTGAGACCTAGTCGTGTCTGCGAAATTAAAACGGCATCATCTGCATAGAGGAGGATAAATATTCTTGTGGAGCAAATCTTAGGAGGGTGGGAGGCTATTGACCGTAGGTGGGTGGGAAGATCAGCCAGGTACAGATTGAATAAAGTGGGAGCAAGAACACAGCCTTGTCTAACACCACGAGAGGAGAAAATCTCCTGAGAGAAATGGCCATAGTTACTACAGCGCACCTGGGCAGATGTGTTTTGATGTAGGGTACGGATTAGAAACAATAACCTCCTATCAATAGAGAGCTGTTCCAATTTGCTCCAAAGGAGGTCACGGGATATAGAATCAAAAGCAGACTTTAGATCAATAAAAGCAGTGAATAATTTGCCTCCTTTTGGGGTGGAGTATTTGTGTATTAAATGGGACAGAACCAAACAGTGATCAAAAGTAGAGTGGCCAGATTGAAACCCAATTTGCTCCTCCCCTAAGATATCATGGTCATTGATCCAGGCTTTCAATTTAAGGCACAAATAATTTGCATATACTTTCCCCACTATAGAAAGCAAGCTTATAGGCCGATAATTATTTGGGTCATCTTTGGGCCCTTTCTTATGTATTGGTATGATAAAAGCCTTTAGCCAGACCCCAGGGATTACACCAGATTTGTTTATTAGGGAGAAAAGAGTAGCTAATAGAGGGGCCCACCAACTGATGTTACACTTCAAAAGCTCAGACGGAATACCATCAGGTCCCGGAGCCTTGCCTGGTTTTAGTTGGAGTAACAGTTCCTCTACACTGCTTGACTCAACTGAAGGCCAGTCTGGGATGTCAGATGTTAAATGAGGGGTAGAGTTAGAAACAACAGAATTGGGGTTATTAAAAATTGAACGAAAATGGTCTTCCCAAACATTAGCTGGGATATGACAATCGGGAGATCCAGTACTATGACTTAAAGCGCCAGAGACCAATTTCCAAAAGGTTCTGGAATTACGGGTAAGGGATGCTGAAATTAACATCTGCCAAGATTCTTTAACAGCCTCTCTTTTTTTCCGTGCCAAGAGATTCTTATATTCTTTCTTTAGCTCATAATAGGAATGAGGTACTTGACGTTCGTTGTTTACACGATAGAAACTAGAAACTAGTCGCTCTAGTCGTCGTCCTTTCCACTTCAGTTTCTACTTTCCTCTAGTTTCTACTTTGTGGGTTCTGTCTGCATTGTAGTATTAAGGAAGACACACAGACCACCATGACCTTCTCCAACCTGTGGCCCTTCAGATGTCTGTGACTGCATCCCTGGCCAACATGGCCATTAAGCATATTAGCTGGGGGTGATGGAGGTTGTAGTCCAACACATTTGGGGGGCACCAGGTTGGGGAAGGCTGAACAAAAATGTGACCTCCAACCTGGCAGCCCCTGCTTTTATTAGGTTCTCCCTGCAACAGACTAGGCACTGCGAAGGACCAGAATTCTCTGATCCCTCTGCATGCATATTCATAAGGATCTCTTATTTTTATTATGGTTTTTCTTAATTACATTTTTATCCCACTCTCCCTCCAATGAGCTCAGGGTGGAGCACATGGTCCCCGCCCCCTTATCTTCACATCAACATTGTGAGGTAGTGAATCTCCGGATGCAGCTGGATTGTGTACTGGATAAGGATAGTTAACATTCCGTGTGGTTGCCGTTCACAAGGTGACTTCTGAAACACAGCCCAGTGCAATGATTCACTCTAAGTGCAGGAGCCCTGATGCACCCATAGCTTCAAGCTTCCCCATCAGCAAGCAGATCCCCATTCATTTCGTCGGAGAAACTGACCCTGTGTGTGTGTGTGTGTGTGTGTGTATGTATGCGCATGTGCACACAAAAGGAACTGTACACTGCACGCTCCGTTGAAGCCTGCTCATCCAGGAGTTCTGTGTGTGCTTCAGAATGTACGTACTTCAGGCTCTGGATTTGGGGCCCTCTTCCGTTTGTAACTCACGGCTTCTGCAACAGTTCTACTGCTAATTGGTGGCATATGTTGCCCTGATGCGTTAGACCAGGGCGGGGTGTAGAACTGGTTTGTGGCGGCAGACCCTCTGTGGACCAGATGACGCCAGTGGTTGTAGCCATGCCCGGTGACAGCATCACCCACCCACCCGTTTTAGCCGTTCTCCATGCTGGAGGCCAAGCCACGCACCCCAGACTAACCCTAGAGGTTCTGCAGGATGGATTGGGGAGCCCAGTGGGCTGAATTAGGCCCGTGAGACCAGGGGTTCTGCACCCCTGCTTTAGAGCATTACACCAAAAGTCAGAGCTTGTGGGTTCTAATGCAATGGGTTCTAGATGGAGAGGCGAGTAATAAATAAAATATTATTATTATTATTATTATTATTATTATTATTATTATTATTATTATTATTATTATTATTCTTGTCAATTTCTCTTTGAGAGCAGGTTTGGTGCAGTGGGTGGTGTTGAGCTTGGACCATGAAAGCCTGGGTTCAAATCCCCATCCAGCCATAATACTCATGGGCACCACACTTGGCCAGTTCCCATCACATGACTGTTGTGAGGATAAATGAGATCATCCTAGGCATACTGCTCTGGCCTCCTTGGGCCCAAATCCTGCCCGGTCACTTTTATGCTTGGCCAGCAGCTATGCTGATTATGGCTTGCTTCAGTATTCCTACATTCATTTCTAACTACCGGTAGTCCTTTCCACATCTGCTTCAGCTGGCCGTCATGTCACTGCCTCTTGCCGTTCTAAACACGGCTGTTTCTCTTTCTCAGCACAGGTGAATAGTTCTGTCTTATTTGACACCCAGTCAGTTGATAGATAACCTTTTTGATTTAGTGGCATGGAATGGCCAGGAGCTCCTTGTCATTAGTGCCAGAGTCTCTAATCAGGCAAATGGGTATGAAATTGTAGCCCACGCTGGCTCAGCTTGTCTGAGCGTGGAAAGCTAAGCAGGGTCAGACCTGGTTATTACTTGGATGGGAGGCCCCTCCTCTAGTTTCTTGCATTGAGCAGGGGGTTGGACTCGATGGCCTTGTAGGCCCCTTCCAACTCTATGATCTATGAATCTATGAAATGTGGGAGGGCATATGTATACTGCTCATGGATGACTATCCCTCCCCCTCTGTAGCCTTTACAGCCAGCAACTCAACATATTTTCAAACTTTTACCTGTAGCCTTGAGGGTTAGAAACTTGCTTTAAAAAACATACACAAACACCAGAAGCTGAGATCCTGAGCAAATGGTGCCCTAAATAACAAGACTGAGAGCTTAAACCGCAACCCCACAGACATTGAGAATGCACACGGCCCTGGTTGTAGTTTGGCCTTTTTCACAGTGTGTTTAGAACAAGACGAGAGCTTGAAATGTTATAGTACCAGAGGGAAGCTGTATTTCTCATAACTGAAGATAATTAGCAAATTTTTAGCACCATAATCTTCAGTCTAAATAGGCAATTAGACAAAATAATTATTTGCCTACAAGATGTCTGTAATAACTTTAGTACCTGGAATGCTTTAGCTGTTGCCAGTCGTGAATGTTATTGCTTTTTGTATTATAGTAAGATGGCTAATTTTAAAGAATTTAATTAATTCCCACAATTCTAAGTATTGATTAAAGCTTACGAAGCCGTAAGAGGAACACAGGACCATAGGAAGCTGCCTTATATGGAGTCAGACCATTGGTCTATCTAGCCCAGTATTGTCAACACTGACTGGCAACTGTTCTCCAGGACTTCAGGCAGGAGTTTTTCCTGCCCCACTTGGAGATTGAACTTGGCACCTTCTGCATGCAAAACAGGTACTCTACCACTGAGCTATTTCCCCTTCCTAAAAGCCTCAGTCCTCATCTATTATTCCCCATGTTTTGTAGGCCAGGCTGAGGGTGAGTGCTGTGCCCAAGGCCTTCCTGTAAGGCTGAAGGCTGAGCAGATCTAACAACCACATACAATGGGTTGGATCCAGTCATAGTCTCTGGGTGCTTTTGGATTCATCTCTTGTCACTGGAGGCTCAAGTGGCCTTGGTGGCAAGGAACACCTATTCCCAGCTTTGGCTAGTACAACAGCTATGACCATTCCTGGATATGGATAGCAGTGATCCATCCATTGGTAACCTCAAGACTGGGAGATTGTAATGCACCTTATGTGGGTTGCCCTTGAGCAGAGTTTGCCCTTGAGTAGCTCATATGATTCCAGTGCTGAAAGCTCCATTCTAGTTGCCAATTAGCTACTGAGCCATGTTCAAGATCTTATTGTTGGTTTACAAGACCCTAAACAGCTCAGGACCAGGTTTTCTAAGAGGCTGTTTCCATTTAGGCTGCCCCGATCTTTACACTGTGTGTGTGTGTGTGTGTGTTGGGGGGTGGGGTGCGGGAGGCCTTGCTTACCATACCACGGTTTACTGATGCTCATTTGATAGTGGTGCGGAAGAGGGCCTTCTCTGTTGTGGCACCCACCATGTGGAATGCTCTCCCCATTAAGACCAGGTGGGCTCCTAGTGTGGAGTGTTTCCGCAATGGCTTAAGACATGTTTGTTTGCCCAGGCATTTTCCTGACTGTTACTGCTGCCAGCTGCCACCCCGGGTTATTGAGAATGAGATGTTTTACAGTTTCATTGATATATTTTTTTTTTATAATATCTTGTTATGATGTGTGTGTGTGAACTGCTTTGAGTTGTTTTGTAGAAATGAAAAGCGAAATATGAGATTTCCAAATTAAAAACATGTATGCAAAAATGCATGAGCAGAGCTTCTCACAGGGAGTACTCCCACTCGTGGAATCAGGGAGGTGATTTTCACCGGTTTCCCCTGCAATTCCTGGCACACCCCACACCCTGTCTGTTCTGGAGGGTACATTTGTCTCTCACCCTTCCTCTGAGATGTACTGGTGTACATGGTCTTCCCTCCCAGCTGCATTTTATCTTCAGAACAACCTTGTTAGGCTGACAGACTGGCCCAAGCTCACCCACTGAGGGAGGATTTGGACCCTAGTCTCCCCAGACCAAACCTGGCAGCGTGTTCATTACGCCCAGGCTTATATGAGCACAGAGACTCCTGTTTTATGAGGTGTACTGTAAACCTTGATTGTGGGTTCAAAAATGAAAACGATGTGGAATTTCAAGCTGATTTTTTAAAAAACAAACAAACAAACTAGATTTCGATACCTTTGTGCTTAAAAGTGTAATACTTTTTGGGGGAAACAATAACTCAGTCCCATGACATTTAGTGTCCAGCTCTTTTTGTTTGTTTGTTTGTTTTGTAATGTTGAGGGTTCTCAAATTAACTTCTGACAAATGAAAATGCACTATCATACTTCTAGCAAAGTCAACCTTCACTTACTGATCGATGGGCCCATTTGACTGAGTTGCAACAGGGACTTCTAGATTCAGATAGATTAGCACAGAGACAAATGTTGCAATCCTTTTGCTTGAGCAAAGCCTTCCAAAGATTTATACTGGAATTTCTCATAAAATGGGGTCTGAGGATGGCAAATCTATATATATTTTAAATCACAGGATGGGCTGAACATTTTGACATATTCATTTACAGTACTGTTTATAAAAGCTGTGACTCACCTTAAGCCTTCAGGTATAGGGAGGGGTCAGAAAATGAAATAAATAAGCAAGATGCGATTTGAGCACCATGCACAGGGCTGTGTGTATTCCACAATTCTGAAATTTCACCACTAGCTTCAAGGCTTAGTAGCAGTTTGAACCCAGCTCTCCCCAGTCCAAAATATCTCGCTCATAGCTCATTAGGTAGTAGGCCAAAAAATGCCAGCCTGCCTGCTTGTGCATTCCTATGTTGGTAATTTTGACCGACAAGAAAAAAAAAACTTTTCTGAATATCATTTTCTTCCCTCACTTTTAATGAAAATTGAGTTATTCCAGCCTCACAATTTTGAGCATCTCCTGTTATTTTAAGATATTGTTGTAGATTGGCTCTGATTTGTGGTAATAGTATTTTATCATTTTATTTTATATTTTAACCTGTGTGTGTTATTTTGGGGACCATTTGGCCAAAAAGCCACATAAAAATAGACTTTCCTGCCTAGCCACATGCCTAGGGATGAGACAATTTTACACCAGGGAAGTGGCAATTTCTAAGCCTGCCCTAACCCAAGATGTGTGGCAGGCATTCTGTCAGCAGTGAGATAAAAAAGAAACTCTGCACATACTCTGGGGTGCGTTCCTATTTCTTTGCATGTTCCAGGGCTGTGTTCTTCTACTGAAATTGACTCTTAGGCTGAATTCCTCAAATTAAGTCCTGCCTTTTAGAGATCTCCATAAAGGAACTCTAGACAAAGATATAGTTATATCTTTCTACTCCCTCTCATGGTGTAGAAGAGGTGGCATTAGTTGCCACATGTTCTTAACATAATGGACACAGTCCTGCCCAAGTTAAGTACTTCCAAGTCCCATTGATTAGTTGCCACATGTTCTTAACATAATGGACACAGTCCTGCCCAAGTTAAGTACTTCCAAGTCCCATTGATTTCAGTGGCAGGCTACAAATGCTCGCAGAGGAACATGCTGAGCCTATGTTTAAATATCTCCCACTGAAAGTGCTTTGGTTTGGTTGGATCGTGCCCTCGGTGCGTATGTGCCAACAGTATTCATATTGTCACATGATATTTTTCTGCAGCCCTGTGCTCTGATGGAAATGAGGACAGTCAACTGATAGTGGTGAATATTGCCGTGTGGCGGACTTGCTATAATAAGCCACATTTTACAGTTGTTGTTTAATAATGCCACCTGGCGGGTCCTTCAAGGTTCCATTAGGTCAGTGTTTCTCAACCTTGGGTCCCCAGATGTTTTTGGCCTACAACTCCCAGCATGCCCCAGCCAGCATAAAATTCCATTTTATGAGAAACACTGCATTAGGTCCTCTGAACTTGGCAGGTCCTCTGAACTTGGAGGATTATGGGCATCCTATGCAGGGTGGGAGGAGGTGGAGATGAAGGTGAAGGTCACCTCCATGCTCCTCCTGCCCTGCAAAGCACTTAGACGGCTGATTTCAGCCATCTAAGTGCGGCGCCTTGGACCGGGAGGGAAGGAGGCTGAGGCGCCACCAGGATACCTCATACCTTGGCAGTGCCTGTCCCCGCCCCCCTGGAATGCCCCCAAAGGCCCTTCTCTGAGATCGCTCTTGTGACCTCTCAGAGAAGCAGCCGGCATGGTTATTTCTGTGCAGGCTGCGAGCTGGGTGGGTGGCTGGGGCGTTTTACGACCTCGTAGCTGGGGATCCGAGCGATCCTATGGCCATAGGATTGCGCTGTTATAAATGTTAAAAATCCATTTCTAAAACCAACCATTGCATGGTGCTTCACAGAGAACCCTAAGACAGATCCCCGCCTCACACAGCTTATACTGTGAATGCAGAAAGTGAGGGGAGATAGCAAAGGGAAGGGGCGGGAAAGGATGCATAGAGGTAAATAGTACAGTAATACCTTGGATTGCAAGTAACTTGGTCTGAGAGCGTTTTGCAAGACAAGCAAAAAAAAAATAATTAAAATTTTGACTTGAGAAACGAGCAAGGTCTTGCAAGACAAGTAGTCCGTAGGGATGTAACCGCTCACCTTGAGCGGGCGTAGCGGGCTGAAATCGGCCCCGCTCACGCCCACCAGAGACTCGCTTTGATATAAGAGTGTTTTGGATTACAAGCACGTTTCCGGAACGAATTATGCTCTCAGTGCAAGGCATTACTGTATGGGCTTTGTACTCCTATGTACCTTCTGATATTTCAAGCTTCTACTCTTCATCAGATTTTTTTCAACCAGTCATGAATACGTTATGAAATAAATCTGGCAGGGAGTATGTGTTGAGTTAGCTAGGAGAAGGGAAATAGTTTCACAGCGGTACAGAGTTTATAGTCTCTGTGTGTACCTTGTATGCCTCTGAGTCTTGAGTATAAAGGTTATATTCTCAATAACAGGATTATTCATTGGTGATGTAGTAATGATTGTACTCGTCTTTTGGTTATTAAAATGTTTGCTTTGCTTGCTTTGAATGCCAACCAAAAGTTAGTCATAGCAATTCTTGGAAAGGATGTGAAACAAACTGGTAATGGAAGTAATAATCATTTGGTCATAACAGCTTCTTTGGAAAACAGCACTTTTACCAAGGCCACATCTGATCTGGATCTTGGCGTTTTATGAGAAATAATTGCCTCTCAGAACCTT
Organism: Shinisaurus crocodilurus; assembly: GCA_021292165.1. Classification (NCBI taxonomy): domain Eukaryota; kingdom Metazoa; phylum Chordata; class Lepidosauria; order Squamata; family Shinisauridae; genus Shinisaurus; species Shinisaurus crocodilurus. The sequence continues at coordinate 115,205,144 of CM037878.1, read as the reverse complement.
TGTATTGCTAAGCATTTGTGGGAGGGGATAATAAAGGCTTGATTGTGCACAGACAGATGATTTTAAGCACACACACACCCAAATGCTGTGTGTGTTTTATGGAAGCTCAGACCAATAGGTTTGCTTCATACTGTACATTACATGCAGAATTAGCATGCACCATACATTAACCTGTGATGCATCTGCAATCGGTGGAACAGATGAGGTTGTTTTTTCTTGTTATCCCCCCTGACACATGTACACTGTTGTAGTGCTGGTCATCTGGTCAAATCGTGCTTGGTCAATTGACTTGGTTAAGTATTGATCAGATAATAGTCAGCTCTTTAAAGCAGTAATTTGTGAGAGCTATGAGAAAGAAGAGAAAGATTGATGCTAATTGCCAAACATCAGGCTAGTTAATAATTAGCATAGTGCTTTTTGCACGTTAAAAGCCCTTTACACACATTGGGTTGGATCCAGATTTTGTCATATTTAGAGTAGACCCATTGAAATAAATAGGACTAAATCAAGAACCAACCCATTGGGCAGGTTTGCAAGTCATGCTAACCCACCCTGGCAATAAGCCGCAGTGGGTGGGTTGTTTTGACAACATCCCATGGTGTGTCGGTATCCCAGGGGGCACTACAGCAGGACACTGACTTGTCTCCTCATCTCCACCACAATCACAAGCAATTTTATGGCTCGCCACAGCTTTTTTCCCTTTAAACTTTTTTTTTTCTTTTTTCAGAGATTGCCTTTCGTGATCTCCCACTTTGACAGCCAGTGGCAGCCCCTCCTAAGTGCCCAAGCGGCGCATTGGAGGGGCTGTCACTGGTTGGCCACCTCCTTTTAAAAAAAAATTGCACCCCATATTTGCCCAATATTTTTCTTTTCTTTTTTTAAATTATAGTTGGACTTGCACAAGTGCAGAGATGCACACTTCCACAGGTCAGAAAAAGGGAAGCCTCGCCTGGGCAATGTTCTGGGAAAATGAAAGCAAAGACCCAAACCTGGACATTGACCCAGAAAAGGTCCAAATAATCCTCCCTTGCTTTCCCTGACAGCTGTCAAAAGGCGAGCTATCAAGGGAAAGCAAAGGCATGAGGGATCCTTCCTTGTGAAAAGACGGTGGATTATACCCCCGTCGCAGTGAGAGTCTTATGTTTTCCTTTTTTGCCCTGATAGTCCTCAATGTGATGCTCATTTTGCAATTCCCCCCCCCAGCCTCCAGATGCTCAAGAAAGTTCAAAAGTGCATCCCTCCCCCTTTTGACAGCAAGCTGGAGTTTTGCTGTCAAAAGCTGTCAAAACTCTAGGTCCCCTTTAAAAGGGAGCTTTGGGCAATGAGTGTTTTTTTGTCAGGAACATATACAGCCATATAGCCCATACATATACAGCCATACAACCCTTCATAGCAAGATCCTCTTTTTGCTGGAGGGGGGACTACACTGTCCTAAAGGTGCTCTCACTTTCCCACTTGTTCACAGGGCTCTAGGTGCTCAGCAACAGGGAAAAGTGTGAACCACCCCCTTTTTCAGAGAGCTATCAGTTTTGACAGCTAGCTGTCAAAACTCCAGCTCCTTTAAAAAGGGGTTTTCTGGCAGGGATCCACAAGGTGTTTTCATAAATGCATATGTCCCACTGAAAAAACATGGCGAGCCTTGCCAAAAAATTGCTTTCTAAATAATAATTTTTTAAAAAGGAACCAGAGTTTGACAGCTACCTGTCAAAGCTCCAATTCCTTTTAATGGGATGACTTGCACTTTCCCATGTTCCCTACCACCTAGAGTCTTGGGAACAAGTGGAAAAGTGAGAGCACCTTAGAACAACGTAGTCCAAAGAGAGAGAATCTTGCCGCAAAGGGGGTGTAAATCCCACCACCCCATTTTTGCCACCAAAGATCACTTGTGCCTTTGGTTTGGTTTGACAGCTCGCCTTCTGACAGCTGTCAAACCAAACTAAAGGAGGGGGGAAAGGCTGTTTGACCCTCTCTGGGTCAATGTCCAGGGTTGGTACATGCTGCACTTTGGCAGCAGGCACCTCCCTGGACATTGCCCAGGCGAGGCTGCCCATTTTTGGACCTCTGTAAGTGTGCTGGTAGGGATTGGGGACTTCCCCAACTTTTGTTTCATTGGCAGTTGAGCAGTATTTCATTACCTGAGGAATGTATGCATTAGGGGGAAAAACACGGATGGATGGATGGATGGATGGATGGATGCTGACCGTGGATGATGGCTGTTACAGTCCAGCACACCTGGAGGGCACCAGATAGGGGAAGGCTGGTCTGTGCCTTTATCTTTGTGTTAATGACTTCAAGGTTAATTTCTTCTTTCTGCCTTAAGTAGGGGCTGATCCATGCATATGCATCTCCATCCCTTGATGAATCTACCATCAAGTGACGATTTGAGCAGATATGACACCATAGGTAGAAAATTCATGCTTCCTAGCCTCACCTTAGAAACGTTGATTCTCCATGGAGCCAGTTCACACATTCAGCTACCGAATCCTTGAGTATAGAGAAATCAAGTGTTTGTAAGTACAGGCCTTTCTGTGCAGCATACAAGGCGAGGGGCAAAGGGAAGGGTTATGCTTAACACACTGAAAGCCAGTGTGGCGTAGTGGATAGAGTATGTTGGACCTGGGCTGCAAGGACCCAGGTTCAAATCCCCATCCAGCCATGAAACGTATAGCTTTGGGGAAATCACTTCTTTTAGCTGAACCTGCCTTTACAAGGTTGTTGTGAGGATAATATGGGATAATCCCATCCACGCCACCCAGAGTTCTTGGGAAGGAAGGATAAAAACGTGGGGGTGGAAATTTTGATGTATGCATTTTCTTCATAATGAATGCAAGGCAGGTTGATTGGAAGGAAGGTACAAATAAATCCTCAGATAATTTAGTCCAGAGTAACTCCATTAAAACCACTGACTCTACAGCATTCCCAGTCACTGGGTTCTTACGGCATCCTGAATGTCTGACTTAAATCATGGCATGTTTATTTTGCTAGGGTTTAAAGAAAGAAAGAAAGAAACTAAAGAAACCCCTTTACTGCCTTCATATGTTCTATAAAACACAGTTCTGCTTATTCATCATGTGTGAGAAGAGCCGATAGTTTCCTGGAGGGGTACAACTTTAGAAATGCTTATTTCATGTTTTCTGTGCTGTAACAAGATCTTTTTTGTTAATAAAAAGAAAATGAGAAGTGCTTATTTCATGTGTATTCTCCACAGGCTCAACTAAATTTAAGCAGCTTTTCTGTAAAATATATGTTTAGAAGCCAGGAGTGTTGGTGGTGATGGTGGGAGAACTATTGTTAATTTCCGATCTTGAAAACACGTGCAGGAAACCTGAGAATGTGCCAGTTTTCTTTCGGTAGGAAACTTGCAAAAATTCTGTAGTATTTCTTTTGGGATTACATCACAGTTTCATTTAATTTTTAGGATAAAACTTAAATTCAATATTTGTGTATAAGCCAGGGAAACTATCATAAACAGGGGCATTTTCTGATGAGTCAGAGTTCCAGGAATCCTATACATGTTTAGATCATTTATGTGAAAGAGGACTAGCTAGATCCATTAGTCATCTGGCTATGATTTTTTTTTTTTTTTTTTTTTTTTACATTTGTGGGTTAATTGCATTTTCGAAAAGTGCACTTTCTCTCTTCCCCCCTCCCACCCACCCTAAAGCTCTTTGGCAATACACTGAATATTTCTTTACTCAATCCTGCTTTCTAATTTCTTTCATGATATCAGCCTTGCTATTCCTCGTTAATTACTTAAATGACAGCAACACTAAAAAGCCAAAGAACGCGCAATGTGATGTCAGTACGTCATTCCATGAAGGAAAGCCAACAATCGGGGGGGGGGGGCATCTGTGCATCACCGAAAAAGGAGGACAAAAGAGGAGGCAGATTTGCAAAATCAAATTCCATGTGCGAATTTATTTGCCTGGGGTGCAGATTTAGAAACAAACACTATAATTTAGATAGAAATACAATTCATCTCACCATAGTGTGGAGGGCTGTGATCCGGTGATGTGTGTGGCCGTTCAGCCCGCTGTCCAGGTGCGAACTGCTGATGGGCAACTCCAAGGCCCTGCTCCTCTCCCTTCTTGTGGGTCTTTAAACTGAATTTGCACTGGGCGGCCCTTCGGATAGAGCACTGTCCTCTGTAAAGTTGGATACATGACCAGCTTAATTTAACCTTTTAAGGCATTTACGATAGTCCTAGATCGGGCATGGGGAACCTCTGGCCCGTGGGCCTGTGAGGAGTTCCCTTCCTATCATGACACCCCTTTCTTTGCCTTTGATGTTCTGAGGCGTCTTGTTTTGCTTTACGTTCAGGCTGCCGGCTTCCTCTTCATGTCCTTTCGGGCACTCCTGGAGCACTTCCAGGGCATTTTCATCTCCATTGAGCCTTCCCTGCTACTCAACTGACCAGCACGGCTCAGCTGAGGAGCGATGGGGTCTCCCAGTTGTGATTCCCATTGTGGCATGCTTGGTGGGGAGGTTTAAATCTCTCCCCCCCCCCAGTGTGCCATACAGGGGATGAAAATCCCCCCCCCCTGCTGCAGATCAGTGGAGGGGGTTACTGGGAAGGGTGCGTATGTGTGTATAAATGTATGTGTATGTGTATAAATGTGTATGTGTATAAATGGGCTGGATGGAATGGTGTGTGTGTATGTGTGCTACTGATTTTGTGTAAATGGTGTAGATGGGGTGTGCACAGCTGGCACGGCAACCTGCGCTGCCGCCGTGTGCCCTCCCCCATGCCGCCGCCGAGCACCCTTCCTCTTGCCGCCGCGCACCCCTGTCCCCCAGCCCCTTACCGTTGTGGTTGCGCCCCGTGTCTGTAGGAAGCAGCCTCCCAGGTCTCGTGAGTCCCGGCCGAGCTCCCGCAGGATCTTGCAACCCCAGCCAAGCTCCCACGGGAGCTCACGAGGCCGCTTCTTCTGGCTTGCGCGGCTCTCGCCGAGAGCAACAGCCGGCCGATGGCTGCTCCAGACAGCCCCGCCAGCTACACTCTTGCTGTGGCAAATGCCGTGCTGGGAGAGCGACTGGCGGGGCTCTCCGGGGTACCCGGTGGAGGTGTTGGCGGCGGGCCCTCCTGGATGGGGTTGTGGGGGGAGCAGCGCAGTCTGCCATTCCTCTGGCTCCGCCGTCTGATGCAGGCGCATGAGCCCGTGTAACGATGGGACTGGCCAATGGGGCTGGGGGCGGGGAGGGAGTGGATGGCCACACGCACTTTGCGCTCCGGCCACGCTCACTGCTGGCATGCAGCCCGCGGGAGTTTTCCCGGGTGGCAGTTCGACCCTTAGGCTGGAAAAGGTTCCCCATCCCTCTTATAGATGGAAGAAAGATCAAATGGAAGCCCAGAACACACAGTTTTGAAGGATGGTGTTTTGTCAGTTTAGCCCACCTCCCCCACCCATCAAATAAGCTCCATAAAATCTCTGTAGCTATTAGCTGTGTGACAGCTTGTGCTTCAGTATATTCAAGCAAGACCTTCATAGCCATTGGATCCGCTGCTGAGGTATCATAGAATGTTTATGAACATTCCAGCCACACCGAAGTTTAAGAATGCACTGTCCGCCTACGAAGCCAGGGAAAGGTGGGACTGTGCACGTTTGGTGGGAAGGAGATTAGAAGAAAAAAGGGGTTTGAAGAAAAGTGTGGGACCCATTGTTCGGTTGCATGAGGGCACGTTATGTGATATGTGAATGGTATGTGTGCATATGAGTACTGAATGTGACGAGTGGGTGGGTATGAGAAAGTGAAAGAGGAATAGACACAGAGAAGATACGGCACTCAAAAATACACACCCACTTCTCTATGAAATCTATGACCTCCACTTGGTTAGAGTATTCTGTGTTAGTGATTGTGAAAGTTAATCTGGCAAAAGCCTAATAAGTGCTCTGACAAGATGGCACAGAGCAAGAATGGTAACTTTGGACAAGCATCGTGGAACCAAACATGACCCTCTCTGTTCTTGTTTGACGGTCTCTCACAGGATGAAGTTATTGCCGCTTCAGAGAAGGTAACAGTGAAGCTTGAAGACTTGGCAAAATGGGCCCAGGCAGACTTCTCGAAATGGAAACGTGGCCTCCGGGGTGAAGCCATCAGACCCACGGAACTGGGGAAGAATGGGCAGAAGGAAGCACTGAGCAGGTTCAGGCAATCCACACACAACAGTGGGCTCAACTTTAAAGACATTTTGAAGGAAAAGGCTGACCTTGGTAAGTACCACTTCCTGTTCTGTGTGTACTTCCATGAAATGGCTCCTGTGACATCTGACTGGACAAATTTCCCATTGCACTCGCCCACTGGATGGTGAAGGAATGTGTGGCTGGGATCCAGGGATCCTGCAGCTAGTTCCGCATGCACCAGTGGGGTCTTTGGGCGTGCTTTTCTCGAATAGACACCGCACTTCAGTGCTGCATATCAAGCCGCCTTTGAAACTGAAAGGGCTTTCAAAAGCCATCTGTGATATTGCATTGGGAGTCATCAGTGCAAGTGGGGGGGGGGAAGTAAAATGGTCTTACTGAGCATGCCCGATACAGCTCTTTGCATCCCATCCTGCTTAACTTGAAAGCTTGAAACTGTCTATAAAAGAACCAACACAAGGCATCTTGGTCACTGAGGCGGGAATGTCAAATGGCAGTCCCCTTCCATGAATTAACATGGGGCAGAATCCACTGAGAGGTTTTCCAGTGGTTGCCGACACCATATCACATTACAAACCCCTCTTGGAAGTCCCCTCAATTTAGCAGCAGTTTACTGCATTGCATCAAGGGCTACCATTTATGAAGCAGAAGCCCCGAGGCCACAGGGCCGGCGCCACCATTAGGTGGAATGAGGCAACCTCCTCAGGCAGCAGATGCTGGAGGGCAACCCCCCTGGCTGTTCCTCCGGAGACCCCGGGCTTTCCCCTCCATTGGAGGAAAGCGCTGTGTACGCCATAAAGCTTGTGCTTAGCCTGCTAAACTAGCCTGCTTGCTGCCGCAGGTGTGGTGGAGGACACTACCCCGTCACCAGTGTTGAAGGAAATTTCAACTACCCGTCTAATTGGCTTCTTTAAATGGAATGGGGAGGGGGCGCCATCTTCACCTCAGGCAACCAAATACCTTGGACCGGTTCTGCAAGGCCCCCTTAAGCGTCCTGAAATAATTGTGCAGTTCTTTGGATCCCCGTCAAATGAGGCATCCCTTTTGTTCCATTACATATGGTAAGCCTGTGTGGTAAGCCTGTGTGTTTATTGAGAAAATATATTCCAGAGTTTGAATTGCAAGATCATGTATCTGCCCAGTTGATTTTTACAGGGTAAAATATGATGATTAAATAGCTCCAAAGGTAAGCTGTAAATAGAAGATAAAAAAATTAAAAGTGACTACCCAGACCATGCCAACTTTATGATTGCCTTTGGCATATGTTGAATACAAGGTTAAGTTGTTCCTGGGTATAAATAGGCTATAGTGCTGTTGACCGGAAATTGCTTCCCCCCCCCCCCCATATCAATCTAAAGTAGACATTTGTTTGGTGGTAACTAGATCGGATGCAGCCTCTGTGCGGGTTCGTAATTTGTTGCAGGTCACCACTAGTGAGCAAAGAGAGGAAGATGTGCACACAAACTGCTTAGAATACAGTTGCAGTCTGGGAAGCGTGAATTTTTGATTCCTGTAGGCCAATACATTTAGGATGTTGGAATAAATCAAACAGTGCATGGAGGAAATAGAAGACAGGCAAATTAAAAAAAAAAAAAAAAAGAGGGTTAAACAATGTAAAATTGAAGTTGTCATATCCCCTCTCGCTCAGTCTGTGCTCTCTCTTTTCCTGCGTAATGTTAGGGCAGAAGCAGGGATGTCACGCTGGAGTTCAGTGTCTGTGCCGCCACCTACCCTCCAGCTAAAGGAGGGAAACCAGCCAGACCAGCAAGGAAGCTGAAAATGTCTATGGCCAGACTTCAGAAATTGCTTAACCACAATAGGCTGCAGCAGGTCAGGTGGTACTCCCTGACCCCCTTATATGAAAGCTTCCAGGTCAAACTTGCTAATAATATGGGGACTCTACTGTTGTGTTCCATGTGAGCAGACCGTTCTCTTTTTTTCTCTTGTCTTCCCCACCCCAACCAACCCCCCACCCCAAACTTGGCAGGAGCTGAATCTCGCATGGATTAAAACTCTTTCATAGGGTCTTGATGTTGAATATTCTTCTTCTTTATGTAATTAGCAGTATTATTGGGACAGTGTCTGCAGTGGCACTGGAAGTTTTCCATTTTACAGTTAACTTCCTAACATCTGTTGTGCATGTTAGAAGAATTATTGTTTTAAGGGACATTTCTTTTGTAAATTTATTGCACGCTGGCTTTGCTTTCCACCAATAAACAAACTTTTAACACAACAACAAAATAAAACAAAGCTGACAATCCAGTAATGTCTATCCAGCAGCCAAAAGAGAAAATAAAATTTCAAGATCACAATGCTCATATTGCAAAATTCCCTCTTTATATATAAAGCAAAAAATTAGGGATGTATAATGAACTTGCACAGTGCATTTGTGCTACTGAGAGCATTAGAAATTTGGCTCCAATATCCAAAGAGTTGGGTCTTTAAAAAAAAAATCATTGCATGACTGATCGGGCTGTCAATAACTGGGCCCATATGAAGCCCAAGGGCACAAATGGACACTTAGTTAATTAAACACGTAGCTTTAGGTAATGAGCACATTCTGTGAAAGGACAAGGAAGCTTGTTAAACTTTTTAAAAAATGAATATTTCCCCCCCAAATTACTGGAATGAAAGACAACAGGGATTGTATATATTTTGCTTTCCCCATCACTAAATAACCCAAAGGAATTGATTCCTCATTAAGGTCTAGCTTTGTCTAGTAGAGCCATGAAAACAATTCACAAATCCCATCAGATTGTATGAGTTGGGATAAGGCTTTAATCAAAAGTAACTGCAACTTGCAAGCATGACTTAATTTCAGTGAGTATCGTTTTAGTTCATGCCCTGGAATGCAAAACATGGCTTTTAATAACCCAAATAACTGCTGCTTGTTTTGTTCTAAAGAGCAAGTTTCTAGCCCTTGTGATTGTAGAAATGCCCCTGGGATGCTCAGAAGCAGGGCATGATGACAATGACCATCCCCTGAGGTTCATTCTCACTATCAGACAATCGGGCAAATTTCTTCTTTACACTGAGAATCTTCTGTTCTTGCTTTCATGGCTAATATGCCATTGAAATGCTATCCCCCATTTATTTATCTAATTCCTTTCACCTCAAGATTGACTGAGGGCAGTCTTTACTTCCAGGAAAGCATCTGCTCCTGACAGAAGGCAGGTTCAGATTTTGATTTCATTGGTGGGAGGGGCTTCCCGCTCCTAGCAGATTGGCCCGCTGTCTTCGGTACAGGATGCAGGATTACTTTATGAAGAACGTTTACATATGGCTTCTTTTATTTTTATTTTATTTTATACCCTTTTCACGGCTCTCCCTCCTGAGAAACTCTGGCTTGTAAAGGGTGGTCAGATGCTCTGAGTCAGCCTTCCCTAAGCTGGTGCCTTCCAGATGTGTTGGAGTACAATTCCCAGCCAGCAACTTGGATACTGAGAGTGCCAAACACTACTACGATTATTTGGGTATTCCCAGGTGATGTTGTCCCTTCCTATGGCTTCCCACAGAGACTTTACTAACGGAGTGTATAGTGGTACCTGGAAGATCTTTGCAGCCTGGCATACTCGAAGGGGCTTGCACCTGGGTAAGATTGAGGTGAAAGAAGGACGAGGTTTCTTTCAGGATGACTTCCAGACAGAGCTTAGCCGGAATACCTCCATGGCCATAACCTGTAAAGGCCCTCTCGGAAGGGTGATGCTGTTTTAATACATCCCAGAGATGATCACCCTCTGTCCACCTGGATGGGAAAGCAACATTTTTACTCAGTGTTCTTGGGATTGGGCAGAGGGCAGTACCCATCCATCTGAGTCTTAACAGCTTTAGATGGACTCCACACACTTGTGGAGGAGTAGGCAGGACCTCACAGGGATGTCCCTCCTGTACCTCTGTGCCGTGTTCTCTTAACATTTGCACTGTTGCCATGTTGCATCTGCACAGTGTTCTGGTTTTTAGGGTGGGAAGTGCCAGGGGTTGAGGGGCTTCTGGTCTTCCAAGCTTGGTCTGGGAGGTCCATCTCCCTGTTGAAGTCAGAAGTTGACCTTGATTTCCTCCAACAGGAGATGTTTTCTCAGAAGTGGTCTGCCCTCTGTCCAGTCTTAAGAACAGGAATTGAGAGTGCGGCAAAAGCCATGTGAGCTAGTGACCACACTATGGGCTGAAAACTGTGGGATATAGGAAGCTGCCTTATACCAAGTCAGACTGCTTGTCCTTCTGCCCCAATATTGTTTCCTCTGACTAGCAGTGGATCTCCAGGGTCTTGGGCAGGAGTCTTTCCCATCCCCTGCTCCTTTTAGCTTGAGTTATCAGAGATTGAACCTGGGACCACCTGCGTGCCCACCATGTGTTCCGCCACTGAGTGATGATCCTTCTCATGGCCCCCAAACTCTCTTCTTTCTGGCTTGTTACAACCCATTGAGACATCATCAAGGTCTAAATGAAGTAAGATTTTAGAACTCTTTGGCCCGGTTCAAAGCATTATCAGGCTGCTTGGTCCTTTTCTCGGGTAAGTGGAGTGGGCCTGCAGTGCTCCACTCCACTGCACGTCTCTGATAACGTGTGACTCTGTAAAGTGCATGCACACTGATGGCACTGTATAAATAAGTAAATAGATTGGTTAAATAAGTCATGCACCCAGCTATATACACTTGTTTGGTCTTGGGTGTTTTTTTTTTTTTTTTTTGTACATTTCCTCGTCCCACCTCCTCCTTTTTTGGGAGAGGAAGAATTGTGCAAATTGGATCCTGGAAGCCCTCACGCCTCATGTTATGGGTAGGTAGGTGAATAGTGGAAGGGAGAGATAGTGGCTCAAGCTGGCTCAGCTTGTCTGAGTGTGGAAAGCTAAGCAGGGTCAAGCCTGGTTATTACTTGGATGGGAGACCCCTCCTCTAGTTTCCTGCATTGAGAAGGGGGCTGGACTCGATAGCCTTGTAGGCTCCTTCCAACTCTATGATCTATAAGATGCACTCTTGGTCCTCCATCACAGGCAGAATTCTGAACCAGGTCTTTGTTTCTTGAATGTCTTAGGGCAACAGTCTTCTGTTGCAGGCTGGTAATCTCTAGGAGGTGTCACATAATGTAGCACAATTCTCTAACAGCATTTTGAAAAGGGCTTTTTGGAGGGGGTGCCTTTCACGTTTTTACATGGAAGTTAGCTGGTACGTTTTGGTAATTTCTGTCGAGCAGATGTACAGTGAGTGACACATCTCCTATCCATAGTCTTTCAACTTTTATTTCATTTTCTGTCTCTTTTTTTTTTTGGAGGGGTGAGAATAATTGAACTGAAAATTATAGCCTTAATACAATTATTTTTTTTCCTGTAGAATTTCTGGTGTTCCAGTGGCTTTTAATATTCCTATAGAAGTCAGTAGAATATTATATCCCTAATAAAAACATGTTTTAAAAAATTACCTTCAGGCCACAGTCCTAAGATTACTTCGGAATACGCTTCAATGATTTCAGTGGAACCTTTCCAGTAAGTGTGTTCAGAATGGGAAATGTTGAAAGGGTATTATTCTGCCTGAAAATGAATAGGTTCTTCAAATAGGTTTGCAAACCTCTTTAAATCTCTATTGCATCTTATTTTTTCATCCCAATTAAATACTGTGGGATTATCTGTTCAAGAATAAATCTTGCACTCCATGGTTGTTAAAATTCAAGAGAGTAACAGCACAATCCTATACTTGTCTACTCAGAGGTAAGTCCAATTTGAGTTCACTCAGGCTTACTCCCAGGTAAGTGGATATAGGATAGCAGCGTTAATGTTGTATCCCTTCTGCCTTTTGATATATCTTTTTGCATATGAAATTACAGCCGTGATGCTATTCACTACTCCCAGATACACAGGAAACCATCTGGATGTTAGGCCAGGGCTGTGTATGTGCCATGATTCTGCAGGAGTTCAGAGAAAATATTGAATGTGGTACTTGCCTGGACACAGAATTCAGCTTCTTGAAAATGTCAGCTTTCATTTTAAAAAAAGCAACAAGTTTCTAGTGTTTATGGTCATGAAGATACAGGAAAGTGAGGTTTGTTGTTTAATGAGCGCCCTCCTCTCTGTCTGTCTGTCTGTCTGTCTGTCTCTCTCTCTCTCTCACACACACACACACATACACACACACCCCATCTCCAAAATTATCAGATCTGTGTGGTTGTTATGCATTCAGCCTACATCCTTTTTTGAATCCTGTTTCCTCAGATGTTTGATAGGTGTTGCACATCCCATGTAGGTTTGTGGCTCCACTTCTTGCACCAGCATAAGTCTGTTACACTGTCACTAGTGCCAGAGCCATGACAAAGGAGCCTGGAGTGGGAAGAGGCAAGGCAAGGTGTTGGAGAGCAGGAGGAGTGAAGGAGATGCCGACCTTACACCAGAGCCCGTTGTTGGGCTTTGTCAGGGGTGCTTCCAGCTAGAAAGCTCCTAATGCTACCCATGAGAAGATACTGTGTAGCTAGTCCATCTTTTCTTTCTTAACAGATTTTCTGCAGTAAGAGAAAAGACGGAGGAAGCACTGGGAAAACATGGGAGGGCTACGAGCTGAAGATGACACCCCCTTTTAAAATTTAGTGAATGAGGCAGGGTGATGGCACCATAAAAGCTTTGTCTGGAAGCACCCTAGACAATTTCTGAAGGCATTCGGAGCAGGGAGGTAGCCTTTTAAAAAAAAAAAACTCGCAAACCAGCTAGAAGGTCCAGCCTCACCTTCCTCAACTTGGGTGCCTCCACATGTTTTGGACTACAATTCCCATCATCCATGATCATTGGCCATGCTGACTGGGGCTGATGTAAGCTGTAGGCCAAACATCTAGAACAGTGCTCTCCAACCTTGGGTCCCCAGATGTTGCTGGACTACAGTTCCCAGAATCCCTTGCCATTAGCCGTGCTGGCTGGGTATGCTGGGAGCTGTAGACCAGTAACATCTGGGGACCCAAGGTTGGAGAGCCCTGATCTAGTAGAAGGATACAGGATGGGGAAGGCTGTTCTGACTTCGGACCAAGCCCCCTCTCCCTGAAATCTCTTAAGCTAGGCTAGAAAAAGAAGACCTGTGGAGGCTCTTGGCCTAGAATCCTCAGTCCCTTTACTTCAGAGGAACCCCATCCAAGTGCAAGACACTACTGCTCAGCAAGAGGGCTGTGGACTGCAGCCATCATTTTGTTTATATAATTAAGGCTGTTTCTTTTAGTTGTTTATTAAAATAACAGAAGAGCAACAATACCGTATAGATAAAAATAGAATTGGTTGTGGAATGTATTATTCATAATGAGCATGAGAACCTGTTTTTCCAGAAGAATTGGTCTGATTAAATCATTCACTGGAGGGCCTCTGGTTATTTTGTTTTTTGGGGTGTTTTTTTTTTTTAAACTTCAGAATTGAACTGATTTTTATTTTATTTTTAAGTAAATGGACTTGTATACCCATATTTGGTAAACGAGAAGAAAATAGCTGAATGAGGGGTTATTTCTTGTACAGATTTTAAGCAACTATGCAGTGTAAACAAGTCCATTAAACATGGGAGAGTTGCATTTTTAAAAAACAAATATTCCTTGGTCTACCTAGTTTGCAAGTGGAAAAAAATCAAATTATTTTATATAACACTGCTTCTTACAGAGTTCCTTTAAGTGAAGTATGAAAGCTGTAGTGTAAGCTTTATTGGCCTATAAATATGTCATTATAGTTGGACTACATTTATATGCTCCGGATTGGTGTTTAAGCCAAGAAAATATGTCTCTACAGGTTGATATTTTTTTTTATTGAAACCCTTTGAGGCATACAACAGAATGTATTTTAGGATAAGGTTATTAAAACAGCATTTTCATTTTTTGCAGTGGGCTCGTTGTCAATTACATCGCCACAAACTGTCTGAGGACAGGCAGTTACAAATAGCTTCATCTCCAAATGTTTCAGAAAAAGAAGTAAAAGATAGAGGAGTCAGAGCTGAGATTGAAGGAAGAGGTGTAGGGGAGGGAATGGCTTAATTTAGTGCTTGGGGGTTCCATTTATTGGGGTGCTGTAGTACAGCCGCTTTCTTCCCTCACCGCTTCTCGTCGTCTTTTGATGCTCATATGGCTCCATTGTATGAATCAATTGGAAATAGTCTGTGTGTGGTTTCAGACATAAATCCTTTATGTCTCCAGCTCAATAGCTGAGGATATGTCTGGGCAGCAGCTTCTCCTGCTTTAACTTCAAACTGGAGTGTGTGAAACCTTCTGTGGAAAAAGCAGTTACCTTCTCTCCCCCACCCACCACGCCCCACCCCAGAGTTTTCCTACCCTAGCATCGCAAATGTGGTTTTGCACTTGGCATAACCAGTGCCGATTGCCCCATCTGTGGTTTGTGGAGTCCAAAGGAAAGGCAAAAACAAAAACCAGGTTGCATTATGTGAGCACATTCTGTGCGTTGGTCTAGTGCCCTTATGGCCAAATCACAGTTTGGTGATCAGTCTGAGCCTTGGGTTTGCGCATTCCGATTCCCTCCCTGACTTCTTGCTTTGGGCAACCCATAGTTTGCCTTTACCAGTAAACAGGGCTTGTGCTTGCCTTCCAAACCTGAACTGGACATCATGGTTTGAAAGTGGGCTTCCAGTTCTGGTTTGGAGGGCCAACTCAAACCATAGTTTGCTAATTTTGATGCAGTGGCAAACTCTGGTTTGCCCAACCTAAGACACCAAGGAAGAGGGAGTCTGTGAGACTGAGGCTCGGATCCAATGACCAAACCATAGTTTGGATGTTATGTCTGAATCCGCCCAGTGTGTATGACTTCTAGAGGCTGACAATGTATCCAGGGCACACCACACCGCTTTAGAAATCCCTGTGTGCCTGGGCCTTAAACATTGCACAGTAAAGCATTAGACCTGGGATGACCAACATCTGAAGGGCCGCAAGTTGCCCACCCCGCATTAGAATTTAGTTCCTTACCTGTTAACTGGTAACTGTTCACACACACAAGACCAGGCTTGTAAACAGCCATTCACCTGTTCACCTGTGGCACGTTTGACCAGGCTTTGTAAATTAGGAGAGTATTTGCTCACTTTTTCTTTCTTTCAAGCCTCAGTATGCTACAGATGCTTACCACAGGAATATGTGTGTGAGCGAGTTACTAATCTCTTTTGTGGGTTATTAACTTTTGTGGGTGGACGTAATGGCAAGGCAAAGGCCCATGATCACATGATATGCCTGTGTTCTGTGACGTGCAATTCCTGAGGCCCTCTGAACACGTCTTGTAACTTTATTTCTTTATCCTTGATCTCTCTTCATTCAGAGTGATAAGATGGCCAAAAGTGAGAACAAACTATACTTGTTCTGTCAAATAGATTCCTGACAACGCAAATCTCTGTCAGAAATCATAATATACCAGCTGTGTCTGACAATCTGTGGGAGTAAAATACTACTTCAATGTGTGGATTGTTTCCTTAATTTCAAATGTAAAATGTGGGGTTTTGAATCCTTCTGACATTGGCCTCTCACCTGGAAAAAGTCTTTTAGTGCTGGCGGCATATTACTCCCTTGCTTTGGGTAGCTGGTTTAAGTTGATTTTCCAGGCAGTAAGTGGTTTGTATTATTTAGTTAACTGAGAGAAGCTACTATATTTATTAAATGACTAGAAAACACCAGCTATATTGAGACTAGAAGAATGCTGATAGGCAAGGAGTCCTCTCAGCCTGAAAGGGTAGCCTGAGCCTACTGTGCTAGGCTCTTACCTACAAAACCTTAAGCCACAATAGATCTGTTAGTTTTTATGGTACTACAGAACATGTATTGTTGTTTTCTGTACCTGCATTTGAGATATTGTATTTGTTTAATTGCTTAACTGGTTAAAAGTGAGGGTGTTAAATTGAGCTAATAGCTGACTATTCCATAGTTGAATGAGCCAGCAGCCCTTATTTTTGCAGTTTGAAAATGGCTTCTTTAACTGGTTTTGATGTTCTAGGTAAACCATGTTTGTTTTTATTTATCTCATGTTCATTCTACCCATTCTCTAATGAACTGTCAGTGTCAGTTATGGGACTTCCTTCTTCTTCGCAACAAACCTGTGTAAGTTATTTATTAATTTACTTACATGTTATTCATTAATTTTAGATGTATCATGCATATTTCATGTCCATAGTTAACAGTTAATTATTTGACCCCTTTTTTGAGAGAGACAGAGAGCAACATACAAATGTCCCATTTTCAAACTTCTCTAATAATCATGGTGTCTTGGATGATGTCTATGCCAAATTTTCAGCTTTCTGGGTGATATGGAAACATCCTAACCATTCTGATATCCCTGTAAGACAGTGAGGCCCAAACATCTTTTACACAAGAAGATAAAAAATTAAAATTTGCAATGATTTTTAGTTTGAACAACCTCATCACTGTAATCAATCTAACAAGCAGGCTTATTCCATCACAAACATAAACAGTATAAAGTTTTCTTCTTTCCTTTTCATTTAAGTATGAAAAGACAAATCAGTGGTTTCATTGACAGTCTACATTTAACCATTTACGGTACTTACATTTGTATCCCACCCTTCTTTCATCTTGGATCTCAAGGGCAGTGTTCATAGGGCTGTCCCACAGTCCCCCATTCAGGCACTGACCACACCCAGCAGCAGGTCTTCTTGTGACACCGTTGTATTAAGAACTGTAAGATTAGACAAACCGGTTGTTGTTCGCTGCCTTCTCAGAAGCAGCTTTAAGGCAAGCACCTTGCATCTCAGTAAATGCCTGCTGTCAAGTCTCTTTTTCTTCTGTTGCGTTTTTGTTTTGTTTAATTTTTTTTTTTTTTACTTGTCCCAGTTTTTGTCCAGTGATTCATTTTCCTCCTTGAACTTTTCTGGGCCATAGCTGTAGCTTTAACTAAGGAGATTGAAAGGGTTCACTGGTGGTTATGTTTGACCACATGAACTTTGAATCCCTCTGGACTATTCAGTTGCCCAATGAGAATTTGGATGATTCAAGTATAGTTGGTTTTTTACTTTTCTCCAGCGATGCTGTATTTCATTAGTTTTGACACTTACGGCAGTGACAGTATATCTAAACCTGCTGAAAATCCTGCCCTTGACTGGCTCTAGATGGCCTCCTTATATTATTGGCTTGGCCGGAGCCTCTTTTCAATTTGTGGTCTAACCTTATTGAGGGAGAGAATTCAGCCTACCACATTCTGTTCATCAAGCATAGCTCATCAAATTGATACAGTCAGTATTTAATCACCTATTTTGATATCCTTCCAAACTATTCCAGTCTTTAAATTACACAAGATACGGAACTCTCAACATGTTGCATTTCGTTTGCATTATATTATACATTATCTTGATTTAAAATCTTATCCTATTCCAAAGGCTTGGAGTGGGAACAAAAATAAAAATAAAAACCTGCAGCCAAACAGAACAAATGCCCATCAAGTTAATATGATTTGAAAGTGCTCCCCACACCTGACCCATAGCCAGCAGTACTGTGGTGGGGATAGACTTAATGGTAGACTAGCAGGGCATCATACGTCAATTCAAAACAGTGAACCATAAATGCTGCATGCTTTAAATTAAAGCAATGGGCAGAGCAATCCCGTGGCCCTCTAGGCAGCATCTAGAGGGCCATAGGATTTTTCAGAGTCCCAGCTCGGAGGTTGGAAAACAGCTCCTACGTCAGAGCTGGGGCTCCGCGCACGGCGTACCCTCCGCTCTCCCCCTGCAGCCAGCATGTGGCTTACGCTGGCTCAGCTTGTCTGAGCGTGGAAAGCTAAGCAGGGTCAAGCCTGGTTAATTACTTGGATGGGAGACCCCTCCTGTAGTTTCCTGCATTGAGCAGGGGGTTGGACTCGATAGCCTTGTAGGCTCCTTCCAACTCTATGATCTATGAAACCATACCATCTGCGTCTCCGAGGTAAAGGGTAAAGTGGGTGTTCTGGGGTGGGTGGGAGGGAGACAGGGTCTGCCAGGATACAAAGTATCCTGGCAGCGCTCCAGCCTCCTTCCCTCCCTGTCCAAAGAACCTCAGCTAGATGGCCGAAATCGGCCATCTGGCTGAGTTGCAGGGCAGGAGGAGCGTGGAAGTGATCTTCACCTCTGCGCTCCTCCTGCCCTCCATAGGATGCCTGTAATCATCTGAGTTTGGAGGCTTAGGGGCATCCCAATTGGATTGCACCCTAGAATTACTAAGAGAGCAATCCTATTGCCCATATAGACAGCATCTGAAGAGCCACAGGATGCTGGGGATCCCCTCCAACGGTAGACAGAACTATGATGTCAAAGGGAGAAATCTGAGTGGAGATTTCCCCGCCGCTCCCAGCCACCATGGAAAGCTCCGTGGCAGCTCGTCTCTTGAGGCCTGAGCTCCAACCTCAGAAGGGAACAGGGAGGGAGGGAACATGCCGGTGGATGGGGTGGGGAGAGGAGAGGTCGCGGATCCACTGGATCCACAAGTCTCTCAGCTTCTGTCCCCTCCCCTGGCAGGGCAAGAGAGTAAATGTGCTCAGAGGCCAGTCTGATGTTAAATGCAGTTTGGGAGGAAGGGGAGGCGAAGAAGCCTCCATTATTCCTCCCACCCTGCCTGGCTCTTGCCAACAAGGTATAGGATAAACAGAGAACTTCGAGATCAGAACCCTCTGTCTATTGAGTGTCAATCTGATAGGACTGTGCCCTACGTAATTAATCAAGTTTAATTTGGTCTTCCTAAACATGTTAAAGGTAAGTGCCAAGTGCTTATCAGTTATTACAGCACCTTTGCGCTCATTGGTGAAGAATATTAGAAGGCTGGAACAAGTTTACTTCTTACTAAAGAGTTGGCTAGGTTACTGCCTGCGTGTTTTCTTTTATTTATTTTATCTATATATATATAAGAAGAAGTCCTGACTGACTGAATGATTTTTGATTGACTGACTCATCAACGCCCAGCTCAAACCGTTTAATCTAGGAACGTGAAATTTTGAAGGAACATAGTTTTTATGACTTAGACCCCCACTAACGAAGGATTTTTGGAAATTCCGTCCCTAAGGGGGTGAAAAAAGGGGGCAAAATTCCCCCACTCTCATATCTCCTATGGGCAAAACAACAGGGGAGCAGTTATGCAAGTTGGCCTCACCTCATAATCGCTGCAGGAGCCATAGGAGCAGTTATGCAAATAGCCCATATGACACTTAGAATGTTCGTATGAATTCCTGCAGGGGCCAATAGGGGTGGGTATGCAAATCTCCCCTAGGCCATTTAGAATGTTCTCTGAGGGGGTGAAAAGGGAGGGAAACTTTTAAAATGACTGTTGTGTGTGGGGCGTCGTCACATAGGCTCCATCACGTTTTGATGGATCTCCCCCAAACTTGGCACGGTCACTCTTCATCACCTGTCCTGTAGACTCTCAGAATTAACCTGATTTTTCTTTAAGATCAGATATTTCTGTCAGAAAAGTTTTCTGCTGCCAGCACCCAGCCTAAATGTTACACTTTCAGTCAGAGAATGACTGTTGTATGTGGGGTGTCCCAAATCCTGTGTGTCTGTGTGTACGGGCATTTGCGTGTGTTGCATAGGCTCCTATACGGTTGGATGGATCCGCCCCAAACCTGGCACACATACTCTCCATCACCCAAGGACAAAGATTGGCGGGTTCAAATCTCCGAAAAAGCCATCACTACGCCTGTACGGCCGAAAATAGCTGATAGCCAATGGCGTCACTTGGAATGTTCGCAGGGGCCATTCAGGAGCAGTTATGCAAATCACTCCAACGACATTTAGAATGTTTGTATGAACTGCCGCCACAGGGGCCCAATCAGGAGCGGATATGCAAATCTCTCCTACATCAAAACAGAATGTTCATATGCACTGCAGCCAGGGCCTACACGGGGGGGGGGGGGGATGGGATTTCATTGTTGGGTAGTCCCGAGGGGGAACAGGGATTTCATTGCTGTGTAGTCCCGGGCAGGGCAAGCTGGGATTTCACTGAAGCTTAGTCCCGGGGGGGGGGGGGAGCAGGGATTTCATTGTGAAGTCCTGGGGGGGGGCAAGATTTCATTGTGAAGTCCTTGGGGGGGGGGAAGCAGGGATTTCATTGTTGTGTAGTCCCGGGGGGACACAGGGAATTCATTGTTGCGTAGTCCTGGGGGGGGGAGCAGGGATTTCATTGTGCAGTCCCTGGGGGCGGACAGAGATTTGATTGTGTAGTCCCGGGGTGGAAGAAAGCAGGGATTTCATTGTACAGTCCCAGAGGGGGGAGCAGGGAATTCATTGTTGTGTAGTCCTGGGGGGGGAGCAGGGATTTCACTGTTGTGTAGTCCGGGGGAGGGGGTTGCAGGGATTTCATTGCTGTGCAGTCCCGGGGGGGAGCAGGGATTTCATTGTGCAGTCCCGGGGGAGCTGGGGTTTCATTGTGTAATCCCTGGGGAGCTGGGATTCCATCATGTTTCTTTTAAAAACAATTGTACCAAATTCTGGCAACAGCTAGTCTATAATAATAAAAGAGGATGTGAGTCTGTCTGTCAGTGCCATAGCTCCAAAACCATGAAACCTAGACATGTGAAACCTGGCATGCATACTGAGGTGAATGCAGGGGTGCACTTCAGGGTTATTTGGTGGTTAAACCACATTAATTAAATTTACTTAATGTAAATGTGTCCTCGTGTTTGAAGCCTGCATTACCATCTTCAGCCACTAGGTGGTAGACTTCTCTAACCAGTGCAAAGTTTTGCGGTTGACACAATTTGAAGCTGTAGGGAGTAGTCTGAGGGACAGAGTTATATGGCTGCCCCTCCCCCTGCTATGGGGCAGCCCCCCAGTGGAATGGAGTAAGCAGACCCCTCCTTCAGGGAGCTATAGAGGTACACCATGGCAGGGGCCATGCCTAGGGGTGCCAGTGGCTGTGGCTTTACTCAGACAGGGCAAGCACAACGTGTCCAAGTCTAACAGCCGCATAACTTTGTTTGAAGGCCTTGCTGACTGTGCAAAGCCAGGTACATTTGCTAGTATCTCCATAAGTAAAAGGACTAGAGCTCTGCTGATTTAAAAGAAAATATGTAAATACAAACTTGAATATGTGGTGTGAACTTCTATCTCGATTTAGAGAGCTGTCAAACTCTTACTATATTGCTATTGATTTATGCAGGAAATTCACCAAATCTAGTACACACACACACACACACACACACACACACGGTAATTCAGTATTGTATCCAACTGTGTCCATCTGCCGGCAGAATAGACATCAATGGTGGACTATATTCCCCCTGTACCTGGAGGGTTGGGGGACCCGCAACAGGCCGCAAGAGCAGATTTGGGGGTGTGTGAGGCAGGGGGAAAGGAAGGAGCACTCCCATGGTGTGATGTTGGATGGAACCCTCAGTCTACTTCCTATATGTCGTTGGATTAGGAGGAAGACAAAGTTAAGCACTTCAAGTGTCATTGATTTCAGTGGATGATGAGCTGAGCATTTGATTAGCCTTCTCCAGCTGAAATCAGTGGAATTTAAAAGTGCCTAACTTTGGCTGGATCCTGCCCTGAATATGGACTAGAGAACAACTCCTTCTAGTTCAACTGTATTGAAATCTCTAGGAAAAAACTGGTTCTGCTAACATATACTAGTAGGAGGAGAAAGGACGCCATCCTAGTTTTATATACTGAAGTTGACTGAATATTATTGGATAAACAGATATGTGGCGTAGTCTTGTAATACCAGTATTTTTTTTAAATTGTGCTTTTAGCCTTTAATAGAGGTACCATAAATGACTTCATTTTAGAAAGTACAACCTACATGCACTTTCACAATTCACATCCCTAACTGAGCTCATTCTAAAAATAGCGTGGAAAAGCAGGTAATTAAAAACTCCCATTGGTGTTCTGTGACACAATTTGACATGTTTTAGTTTGTTTCCCCTCTCTTGTAACTTGAAGATTGACTTTGTTATTACAAGGCAGTCTTGTAATACAAAACCTTTTTGTTTTTGCTATCTAGGATGTTTGTCCTTTATTATCATTGTTGG
This sequence comes from Shinisaurus crocodilurus, assembly GCA_021292165.1. Lineage (NCBI taxonomy): Eukaryota > Metazoa > Chordata > Lepidosauria > Squamata > Shinisauridae > Shinisaurus > Shinisaurus crocodilurus. Next base: position 115,183,061 of record CM037878.1, on the reverse strand, counting down.
AACTCCATCATGCCATGTTGCATCCTTCCCTGTCATGAGATTTTCTTCCAATGTTTTTGAAGGCAAATATATTTGGAAATCCCACTCTGTGTGCGGATGCTGCGTAACACCTGCTTTTTGTATCTTCCCCCAACCCTGTGCAGGAGGTTCCACATCTCACTATGGAAGAGATGTGGACTTCCTGTTTCAGGCATTATGGAGATATACTTTTCCTTGGGCATCTCTGAACATCCAAAGCCATTCCTGAGGTTCTGGTACTCTGTTCCATGGCACTATTATAGCAGGACTAGATTCATACCTGGAGTCTAAAATTTTTCCCAGAGGCAAAAAGCAGGCACTACAGTTTAGGCGAGTCCCCACCCCCAGTCCAGCAGAAGCAGAGTAGGAACTGAATGCATATAATGTAACAAGCTTGCTGAAGCTAAGCAGATCTGGGTCTGGTCAGCGCTTGGATGAGGGACCACCTGGGATCCCTGTGTATATTGCCTTCAGTGCCCTGGAGGAAAGATAGGATATAAATGTAATAAATAGATTACTTGCCTTATAGAAGCAGATGGTAGCAAGAGTTCGCTGTATAGAAAAACCTGTGGGCCAAGATGCTCTTCAGTGTCGAAGTGGGATGCATTGTCTAGTTGCAGATAGCCTCTTTGACTTTGCTACTAGGAACATGCTTTTACAATTCCCATTCCTTCTGTGCTCTAGTAAACACAATTGTTTCTTCGATTCTGTATCTAATCATTCCGATTTTAAAATTCTGGATAAATAGGGTGCTGACTTTAAATTTTGTGGAATGAACCCTTTCCCCTTCCATATTGGCACAATAATTCCAAGATTCCAATTAAACAGGATTTTCATTTTCTGAACACCTTGCCCGACATTCTGTACACCTGTTTTACCCATGCTTTCCCTTCTGTTACGACTGATTGAGCTATTGCTTCATCCCCAAATACTTCAACAGTTTTTGTTTCCTTCAGAGCCTCTAAACTGAAAAGAATGGCAGATGTCATTTTCACTTGATGACAGAATTCGTGTGGATTTATTGAAAGGAGTACTTTATTTTATAAAGCTAATTAATAATGGCTATAGTAGAAGGGATGAGTGAGAAGGGAGGTGAAGTGATGGTGCTCCAGAATGACAAAGTTTAAAAGCCAAGCAAGTGCTTCTTTGTGTTATGTCTATTACACTTTCCTATGTATTCTGCCTATAGATGAGATAGGTATTGTGCAGCCACGTCAGTCCCATTGATTTCAGTGTGAGAGAATAAAGAACGTGTACAACTTTGATGGACTGTAAGAGGCCATTGACATCAGTGGCCTTAGAAGTGCTTAACTTTGGATCATGCCCAGTATATAGAACTGAGCACTAAAAAATAAATAGAAATCCCAAGTTGTTCATCCAGAAAATTCAAAATCTGCTATTGAGAACAAACAGTGTAAATTGAGTAGATCTGCCTATAGCTTTGTAGGCCTCTGTTACATGTTTTGGGGATGTCTTTGTTCAGGGATTGAACTGGCCTTGTGGAAAGACAAGTCAGGGGCCTTTGTTGGAAAGACTCTGGGTTGGAGTTGTGCAAGACTAATTAATAAAACAACTGTGGAAGCAAACACCTCTTGGAGGGAGAACAGTCTGACATGCGCAAGAGAAATTGCAATGGGCTGCTTTTCAGGATGGTCTTGAAAACTTCCACCACGGGAAATTGACACTTTCTGGTAGTAAGGCAAAAGTTGGAGACTTGGATAAAACAGATTGGATTGCAATTAGAAATAAAGGGGGGAAACCCTAGCTGTGATAGTGAATGTAAACACATGGTATTCACGTGTAACCTATAGCAAATTAATAGAGAATTGCTGTTGCCTAATCCATCCACCAACATATCTGACCATATGCTTTGTTTTTCATGGCAAGGTGTTTGTGCCCCTTGATTTGGGCAGAACTAATGTTGGTCTCTAATGTTCCCTAGATTTGGCACTAGCACAGATCTGATCTGTTTCTATTAAATGATCTTTCCTATTGATTACATGTGAGTTGCTGGTTTTTTTACTTAGTGTCAGTAGAATATGGATATCAAGGGGGTAGGCAAAGTAAATTTTATTTCTTTATTTCTTTAAAGATTTCTCTCTCTCTCTCTCTCTATATATATATATATATATCTGTTCTTCCAAAAAGATTCCCAGATGAGAATATAAATCATAAAAACAATAAAAAATACTTTTAAAAAGTCAACAGATGAAAACCCTTCAGCAAATTAAAGAGGCCTGGGTGAAGAAAAAGGTAATTTTGCCTGACAACTAAAATAAGGCAGTGTAGATGCTTTTACAATTCCATAGCCAAGGTACCAGCCACTTCGTATCTGACAAGGGTGGCACTTGGAGAAGGGCTCAGCACATGATGTTAAGAGCAGGGGCAGGTTGTTATGGAAGAAGGCCCTCCTTAAGGTACTTGGAGCAATAGCCACTCATCTGTTTGCCTGTGTTGGGCAAAGTTGCATCTAGGTGATCAGACAGGAAAGGTTTCGATAAATTGTCAAAGTGTCTCTCCCCTCTCCACCCTTTCAGGACATTGCTGTGTCACAAATGTTTCCCTTAGGTATGGGCTGACAGTCTAGTAAACTGGTAACTTTTGTGGACCGATGTACAATAAGTCACTGGCACAGTATTATGTCATATGAAGTGGAACAGTGAGAAATTGCATACATATTAAGATTTATTGGCAAGATCCAGTTGGGCAAGTTGTCATTGTGTAAACCTTTGCTTACCAAGATCTGCTGTTCTAAATGAAATCCTCCCTCATTTAATTTTAACTGGTACATGATAGTTTTCAAGTGCTTCTTTCAGTTGTGGGCAATACAGAATTCCATGTTGGCTGTGATCCTGTGTACATACTTACCGGGAAGTAAGTCTCATTGAACTCAGTTAAAGAAGGAAGATGCTTCAAAAACTTATGAAATACACAAGTGAAATTGTTGCTTAAGCGATTGACGTAGAAGCCAAAATGGGAACGAGTCTTGTTACCAAAGCTTGTGTCATAACTATTCCCCCCTCCTTTAATATTTAAATACGTATCTCACACTCTCGTTTTGAGATTGTTAATTTAATAACGTTGTGGGCACATTGACAGCCAGAGCATTACATGTGGCTTGAGTAACATGTCTGGATATGCTTAGTAAGCAGTATTATTCCGACAGTGTTCCAAAGGCCATCTTCAATTTGACTGTGCTCAACTTTGTTACACTGTGAAAGATGGAAGGGGAGAAAAAGATAATTCAGCAGAGCATTGTGCTGTTGGCTAGAGACATCACACTTTGGAATATAAATATTGCTGGGGATAAATGAATCATTAACAGAACAGTAGCATGAAATATCTGATGAATGAACTCCGGGAGCAGAGCCTGCATTTGAATAAATTTAACATCCCTAGACAGCACCATAATACATGAAGCAACCATATCCATGCTATTTTCAGATGCGTAAAAAGCCCCCACTTATGACCTATAATTGTGAATTTATAAGTGTATATAGATACAGGGAGAGGGTTTTGACTGTGTAATATAAGCCACAAGGTGAGCAATTCTTAATGTTACTGGTATCTGGAGATATATTTACAGCTCATATGGCTCATAGAGGGTTGGGCGAGTATGTTCTTTGTCTTTTATAGGCTCATGAATTCTATTAGCAACAGGAGGGGGGTGCATCAAGGGTGGGCTGAGCAATACTGTGTTGTATAATACAGAGATATTATAATAAATCCAAGATATAATTTTTCAGAAATTCCTTCTTGCCTTTCTTCTAGCTCTCCCTTGTCCTCTTTTTCCCTTTGAATGATGCAAGAGAAAGGAAGAGAGGGATATAGCTTGACAATGCATCTGCCGGTTTTCTTCAGCGTTTAATTCACTGCCGCGCTGTCTTTTCACACTTTATTATGGAACAGCAGAACAGGCGAAACCTGGATGTTCCCAGGCCTTGTTATTTCCCTCCAAGTACAGATTAACACATTTAAAACAAAAACATGTTTTAAATCTCTAAGGGAAAGTGGTAACCATTAGGATTTTTCTAACAAGACAGAGACTTTGGGGAAGTGTTTTTGTCGAACTCAACAGGGGGCAATGGATGTAGAGTGAGAGAGATTGTTAACACAGTGAAGTTTTAGAGCATGGGGCATATGTTGCCTTGGTGCTGCCTTTTCCAACCTGGTGCCCTCCAGATGTTAGATTTCATAGATCATAGAGTTGGAAGGAGCCTACAAGGCTATCGAGTCCAACCCACTGCTCAATGCAGGAAACTAGAGGAGGGGTCTCCCATCCAAGTAATAACCAGGCCTAACCCTGCTTAGCTTTCCACACTCAGACAAGCTGAGTCAGCGTGAGCCACAGGCCTGTATTAGGACAGTAACTCCCAGCTTTCCTTATCATTGTCCATGCTGATGGGAGTTGAAGTCCAAAACCAGCGGGAAGGCACCAGGTTGGGGAAGGCTGCCTTAGCTAAAGGACTAGGTGACAGTTTGTTGCAGGATAAGGAGGAAGAAAGGTGTAAGGCTTGGAATGGGGTCGGATAGGAACTGAACTTACGCTTCACCTTGAGCAATTAAGGTACAGCGGGCATGCACAAGTTGGGACCCACCAAACCAAACCAAACCCACCAGCCATCTAGGACTGCCTATCAAGCATGGTCACAGAGCATCAATGGCTACTAGTCCTGACGGTTATACGTATGCTCCAGTATCAGAGGCAGTACGCCTATGTACACCAGTTGCTGGGGAACATGGGCGGGAGGGTGCTGTACTCATGTCCTGCTTGTGGGTTTCCTGTGGGCAGCTGGTTGGCCACTGTGTGAACAGAATGCTGGACTAGATGGACCCTTGGTCTGATCCAGCACGGCACTTAGGTTCTTCTTATGTACAGGGCTGATGGGCTGCATTTGACTGGGCTGCGTCACAACTCCTGCTGGCCTGAGCCAGAGAAATGTAAATGTAATGACTTGTGCTGCTGTAGATGAAGGAGCTTTCAGTTGTGGACCGTGCAAGACTGCACCACTCTTCTGAATTCCTGCGAGCCAAAAAGAAGTAGTGCACAGGGGCTGAGGTTCACAGTGCTGGGGCGTGGTCCTGGTAGGTCTTAGCTCTTCCACTTTCCCAACCTGCTATCCTCCAAATGGTTTTGGGCTACAGCTCCCATCATCCCTGATCATGCCATGTTGGTTAGTGCTGATGGGAGTTGTAGACCAAAACATCTGGAGGGAGCCAGGTTGGGGAAAGGTGCCCCAATTCTAGGTCCCATAAGCTGCTATCCCAGGGGCTTGTGTTTGGTTGGGGGAAGTCCTTTTTCCCATCCCTTCATCAGCAGACCCCACATGGCATATCACAGCTTGCACCTTTATTTGGTATGCCCACCCGTCTGTTATTGCTATTTCAACAAAAGCAATCTTGAATGTGTGGAATTAGTTCAACTTTTCCTTTTTCCTTTTTTTTTAAGGAATCCTGGTCAAATAATGGGTCCTATACAACCTTGAGATGGTGCTGTGAAAAGCATAGATTGATCTGGTTCGCATGTCACACTGCAATTCCAGGGTTGTTTAACCCAGGAATTGCTGAGGGCGAGCGAAACAACAAGTGCACTGCCTCCCATGCACTTGTTTCCATTTCCATTTAACAGCCGAGGTGCCCCCCCCCCCATTCCCGGGTTGTTTTGTGATGTGTGCACACAGAAACTCTGGACTGTTTATGGTTAAGCAACCTGGAGTTAACCCAACAATTGCCCATGGCCATGAAATTGCCATGAAACTCACTGGGTGACTTTGGGCCAGTCACTGACTCTTAGCCTAACCTACCTCACAGGGTTGTTGTGAGGATAAAATGGAGAGTAGGAGGATTATGTAAGCTACCTTGGGTTCCTTGAAGGAAAAAAGGTGGGGTATAAATATAATAAATAAATAAAATAAAAATGGCTTGTTGTTGGGTTAACTCACGCAGAGTTTCTGGGTTTGCACATCATGAAACAACCCAGGAACGGAGCATTCCTGGGTTGAAACAATGAGCATGTGGGAGACAGTGCGCTTGTCGCTTCACTCATCTTTGGCAATTCCTGGATTAAACAAACCAGGAGTTGCAGCATGATGTGCAGATTGGGTCCGTGTGTGTGTGTGTGTGTGTGTGAGAGAGAGAGAGAGAGAGAGAGAGAGAGAGAGTGTGTATAATATCTCTATGGGCTCTAGTAATTTGTTTTTTTGAATTTAGAATCTAAAAATACCTTTATTCTGCAGCGCGAGCATAGTTTCATATTTATACTAGCATCTGGCCTGAGGAACTGACTACTCCATTCTTTAAATAGCTTCACTCGAATGCTCAAATACTTTCAGACTAGAACATTACCCTACAGTCATACACCTTGTTTACATATCTATATTAAAAGGCAGTAAGAAAAACTTACAGTTCTTCAAAACAGCAATGCAAAGCGGTGGAATTTTTGTTTTAAAATCTTAAAAAAAAACAACCCTTCATAATGTAGCGAGAGGGATGTTTTGAAGTTCCTTTTTATTTATTCCATTTATGACTTTCTGGGTACATACTTTATTACAATGAATACCATGTTTCAGACAAGAAGGAAATTCTTTGAGGAAAATGTGTGCAATTCCAGATGCTCAACAAATAATAGAAATGCAAACCATCATGTGCTTGAGTTCAGCCAATGCCTTTGGCCCTCACATGATATGCCTTTGGGGGGTGGATACGTTTTGCTATCCATAAGGGGGAAATAATAGCTAGACCACATAAAAGAAAACATTAACATAATATATTAAATGGATAAACACTCTAAACAGGTGGCTAATGATTCACTGTTTCAGTCCAAAGGGACAAAGTATCTTTTTTTTTTTTTAAAGGCCTTATGATACTTGCCCAACTTTCTTCTAAAGGAAATGTAATTTCCAAGTAGTATATTAGGAACTTCCAGCTTGTTTGGAAACACTGTTTGCAGATTTAAAACGCAGATTTATTTAATTTCATATAGGACCAAAAGCATGAGGGGATCAACAGGCATGGCGATTCTGTTAACTCTTTAATTTAATAATGAGTTTTTACAATCAGATTTTAATCAGGGCTGTCTTTTATAAAAGGATGTGTGTTGATGGCATAAAACCCTGGGAGGCTACAGATATATCAGTAAACAGGTTATATCACATGTTAAGCTCTCTGCGCATATGGATCCCCCAAAAATGGATAACCAAGATGCACTGCACAGAGAAAATTCAAAAGGGCTAAACCTGCTCTAAGACTGTATTCCTTCCCACAACCATTTTTGACCTACCACTAAGTGGTTTGTTCACCTGCCTTGCACTGGCCTGGTGCAGGCATAATTCTGCCCTATTGGGAGCGTGGTCAGAAGCAGGTTTGCAAGTTGTCAAGTGGTGCTAATTTGCTTGTAAAAATGTAGGTGCAGAAGTAATGCTGGCCAAGTTGTTTTCATTCCTTACTACAGCCTTTGTTGTCTTCATCCTGCATTCCCTGATTCGGATTTGCCAATACTTCCATCTAGCTGGAATTCCCAGGATTCTTTGGGGTCAGCCACGAGTAAAATGGATATGTTCATAGAATAGATAGGCCTGCGGTAAGGTTAATACCAGTGATAATGAGAAGCAAAGACTTTGAACACTTTTCCTTTGCAGGGCTTAATAGGCAGAGATAGTATAATACCGATGGTATTTGGATGTGTGCATGCTACTCTTCCCTTGTCATCAATGGTTTAATACTCTTACAAGTGTCTTTCTTTCTGGCTGTAATTGCTGTTAATAATTAACAGCTTCAGAGTGTGTATACACTTGAAACAGGAGTCATCCTCACTGCTGGTATAGTTATAGTTTCATAACTCTATAGTGAAAGCCAGTGTGGCGTAGTGGTTAGAGTGTTGGATTGGGACTTGGGAGATTTAGTTTCTAGTCCCCACTCCGCCACGAAGCTCACTGGGTGACGTGACTTTGGGCCAGTCACTGACTCTCAGCCTAACCTACCTCACAGGGTTGTTGTGAGGATAACATGGAGAGGAGGATTATATGAGCCGCCTTGGGTTCCTTGCAGGAAAAAAGGTGGGATATAACTATAATAGAATTAATTAAATAAATAACTCTTGCCAAATGTGGTTATGAGGCCAAAGTGGGTCAGGAATAGCATTTGTATCTCTAACCCAGAAGTGTGGAACCTCAGGCCTAGGAGCCAAATCTGGCCCTCCTGTGACCTGAAACTGGTGCTCCGCGGATCCCCAGGGCACCATGCCCCCTTCCCCTGGCCCCACTCCCTCCCCCACAACCACCAAATAATTTGGTGGTTTCCCAGCTTTTGTGCAGTTTTTTCCCCATTCTAAAAGGCTGAGATGCCTCTCCTAAGGTTTAGTTACTGGCAGTAGGAGCTTTAAGCTAAAAGATGCTGGTATTTTTGGCTCCAGCCCTTTTGCCTTTGGGCCCATCCACCATTGGAACATGGCCCTCAGAGCTTCTCCTCTATTAAATTCAGCCCCCAGGCTGGAAGAGGTTCCCCAGCCCTGCTGTAACCGGTCGAATTTATGTTTAACATTGGCTTTGAAACAACCAGTGCAACTGTCGTTGGATTGCATGACAAATCTGAATGGGCAACTCGTGTGTGTGTGTGTGTGTGTGTGTGTGTGTGTGTGTAAACAGGGCAGTAGGTGGGTGGGTAATTGATTTTTGTAAACAACTCCATCACTTCCACTTTCTAGGAAAACACTGCAATTAATTATTCTCCGAAAAGAAAGACGATGATAACAACAACAGAACAGTTTTAAGCTATGTTGTCTGACATGCCCAGAGCATGTAAACATTGTGACTGGGCATGTCAAAGGCTGTTCTGCATACCTGATCTGGCAGGTAATAATAATTCCAAATATTTCGAAGTAATCTAGGTAGCAGGAGTTTTGGGGCTGGGCATGTACCAGTGTTTATTGCTCCAAGTACTCGACTGGGCAGGAAATGATTTGGGGGATATTTCTATCCTTTCTATCACTCAGTGATCTTTCTATAAGATCTTTCTATAAGATCACCAATTTCAAGGTGCTTAGTATCTTTGCATGTAATTTCATAAACAGTATCCGCTATTGGACTCATTCTTACCAAGAACCGACTTCTTCATTTTTGGCGAACAATGCCTAGTTGTCGTTATAGGAAGCATTTAGAACATGGGTCTCCAACCCTGGGTCCCCAGATGTTGCTGGCTTACAGCTCCCAGCATACCTAGCCAGCATGGCTAATGGCAAGGGATTCTGGGAGCTGTGGTCCAGCAACATCTGGGGACCCAAGGTTGGACAGCCCTGAATTTTAGAAGAACTTCACAGGAGGGAATAAGCACCAGGCAGATCAGAATGACAAATTGTAATGTGCAGCCAGTTTTATACATGTTGGGCTTTGCCTTATATATCACACTGTTATTGGGCATTTAATGAATTTAAGGTGCAATCCTATGCATGTTCAGAGAGAGAAAAGGCCTACAACTCCCAGCATGCCCCAGCCATGCATATTCTCTCTAAACATGCTTAGGACTGCGCCCTTGGGGTACTTATTAAATTACCACATATCTGCTGGCTATTGATATAGCTCTACAAAGGTTTACATTTGCATGATGCTCCCTTATACTGGGTCAAACCATCTAGGCCACTACCTTCTACCCTGACTGAAAGCAGCTCTCCAGGGGCTCAGGCAGAGGTCTTTCCTAGCTTACTCCCTCTGATCCTTTCAACTGGAGATCGCAGGGGTTGAACCTAGGACCTCCTGCATGCAAAACATGGGCTCTTCCACTGAGCTGCGCTACAAGGGCCCAAATAGACGATCCTGTCACGGCCATCCAAGATGAAGCAATTAGCACACAGTTGTTGTAGAACCCAGCAGGCCACTGTGCTAGATCTACCTTTAAAGGTGTCAAGGCCGCTGGGCCTCCTGCCCCATTCCTTTGTCACTCTCTTGGCTCTGCTCGTGCTCTTCCCACACTTTCTGTGTAGAGAATTAACGTTCTGTTGACCACAGCTAACGGATGGAGGATGGATGAGGCACAGTGCCTTCAACCTGGGGAGAAAATGATCTGTCTCCACTTTAGGCTGGAACTGGACATTACAGGAGGCATACTGCTGCCACCAAAAATGGCAGTCCCATGTCTTCTCCGGCTAGTATTGTCCAGTAATTATGCAAAGTATGTGATGCTATCTCCTTGTATTGCAGGTTTTCCTGCCCTTAATCAACTTCATTGCCTTCAGCTTCTGTGAGTGGGGTAACTTGTAGCACATGATGCATCGTGTCACACACTTTATATTGCTAGATGTTACCGCGGGAGAAAAGAGGTGGAGATGCAGGTTTGGGGCTCATTGCATTTTCCAGAGGAGTGGGGACGTTCATCAAGGCAAATTAATGTGTGGATCTACTGCCAGGGTTGCTGGATCAGCACATCTGATAAGCTAATTACCCATACTCTCCAGGGCACACTAGATGTGATATTTGTCATGTAGTTTGCTTTTGTGTAATTGATTCTTTTACAAAATAAACAGCCACCACAAAGAGGGGAAGACAGATGGGGATCATGGCATGGGGGAGAGGGGCTCTCGCTCTTTACTCCTAGCATGGCCCTGATCAAAATCCCCTTCTCCCCAGTGCCTGCTATTCGCAGTTGTAGGAAACACTTCCCTCCCATTGCGAATAGCAGACATGGTGTGTGTGTGTGTGTGTGTGTGTGTGATTCTAATCAGGACCTTGGTGGGAACAAGCCCCTGCTCCATGCCACTGCCCTGATCCAACTCAGGGGTGGGGGTGGCTGTCCCAGCTATTTATTTTTTTTTAACACATTAACTATGCAATGGCAAACTGTCTGATAAATGTCATGACAAGCTTGGCCCTAAGAGTTATTTTACTTATTATTCATGTATTTGATTTATACCCCACCTTTCCACCAAAAAATGGTGCTCAAGGTGGCTAGCAATATTAAAACCAATGATTAAAATAAAAACTTAGTTGAATCAATCGTAAAAACAGATAGATTAAAAACACAATTAAGAAACACATCAGTGAAAGAAATAAAAGCAGCACTCAATAGAACAGACCAGCTTACATGCCGAAGGCCTGGTTGAATAAAAACATCTTTGCCTCCTGGACAACAGAGAGGGAGCCAACCTAGCCTTCCTTGGCAGGCTGTAATGGACAGTCAACTTGCAGCTTGGGGGCTGAATCTCCCCCTCCAACACCCTTCCAACTGCTACCTTTAGCCCTTCCAAAATTTAAGGAAGGTGTTGTCAATGAAAATAGAAAAGAAAAGAAAATAAACTTGTTAGATATTGTCCACATTTAATATTATATGTGGGGCCCTTTAAACATTACCCCTAGCCATTGACTGGGTTCAGATAACTGATTGACTGGGTTCTGATTGACTGGATTCAGACAACATGATAGCCCACACCCAAGGATTGAGTATAGATTGTGGGTTGTCGTTGAACCTTGGGTTGTTGTTGAAATGTGGGTTATCATGTAGTCTGAACCCAGCTGTGCTAACAAGCCATGGCTTGTTACCCACAAACAACCCATGAAAAGGACACATGGTTTGTTGCTGGGTTGTGAATTGTGAGTTGTTCACTATGGTTTGTTATCTCGGCTAGATTCAGACAACACAATAACCCACGGTTCAACGACAGTCCCTTGTGTGTGGGTTATCATATTGTCTGAACCCAGTCACTGTGTGGGTCCCTGACACACAACAGGCTGCTGCTCATGGGCTTGAGTAATTTAAATGAAACCCCTACAGGAAGCTGCTCATGGAAAAGTGATTCCCCCACAAGCAGGGGAATGTTCAAAGGGGCCCTTCTGTCTTTGGATTTCTATGTAAATGGTCTTGGGTGTATTGCTCGGGAGAGAACAGTTTGTGAATTGTGTGTGTGGGGGGGAAACACTTCTGGTCCTAGGCCACAATCTGAGAGAATAGAAGGCACCGGCCATGGATAGAAAATTTGGCTGGGGAATGCTGGGAATTGTAGGACTTTTTTCTGTCTAAACATGCGTAGGATTGCGCCCTTGTTTACCTGAAGGTGAAAAATGCCCCTGAATTTACTGCAAGGTGAATTTGTATCAAGTAGCACCCCAAACTTTTTTTTTTTTTTTAATATCATTGAATTCTAAACCAGACCAATCTAGACAAAGGAAATGTTATTTTAGCGTAGATTAAATTTATGTCTGAGATATAGAAAGATTATTGTGTCTCCTTCAGATGTAATTTCATGCCTGAGAATTTACATTGTAGGAAAACTGGTCTGGATCACATTAGCCAGGGCCCTGTTTTGCTGTCAGTTTAATTAAATGGAAACTGCTGGCAAGGAGAGGGCGGGGGGAGGTTTATAGAAGCAATGCTATTTTGTACATTGGAAGGGGGGGAGTAGAGTGCTTAGGTCTTCCAGTTCAAAAAGGACACAAAAACAAAACCAGTGATTCACTCTTGTTTACAGTGATCTTAGTGATGTTAACTCCAGTTAACTCATTTAATACACAGTATGCTTTATAACAGCTGAGTATTTCCAAGTTTTGAAAGCCCTGACCTCTGACAAAGAGGTTATTATTTTTTTAAAAAAGGTTTTCTAGACAGTACACTGATCTTCAAAAGTAGATCCTTTTCCTTTTCTGTTTTATGTGAGTATAGCTTGACACAATGTGTAGCGGGTATTCTCTTTGCTTGCTGCAACTTTTGTTGTCAAGCGCGCACACATGAACAAAATCCTCTATAATCAAGAATGGTGATTTATCTGTGTGAAGGATCAGCAACCGGATCCTTTGCGTGAGTTCGGCAACTTTAGGGTTAACCGGCACAGCGCTACGGCTCGTATCGGCTCTCGAGTACAAGAGGAAAAAGCCACCAGTCTTTGTATGCCCAAATAAGGCTTTTATTTGTTTATACAGCAATCAAATCGGAACTAGCAGTCTTCTAAGAATACGTTTACAGTCAACACAACCTTAGTTGACTCGCGTCTTACCCAATGAGCGGGCTCCGTGGCTAGCAGGTTACATTCAGGTCACTCTCCTTACATCAAAGACAATACTCTAGTCAGTTTCAGCCCAGCTCCCGATCGGCGCTTCCTAGCGGAGAGCGGAGTGCCTGGGCGGCTGTTGCTTAGGAGGATCTGGCCCCGTGGTTCCCAACAACCCGAACCGGGACGGGAGAGGGGTTTTCTACCCCGGATTCCCCGCTCTCCCCCCGCCCCCTAGGTCAGGTGGGGGCTTATGCCTGCCCCTTCGCGTAGATAGGCTTATTCCTGCCCGGGAAGAAGGTGACGTAGGGAAACCTTTGCAGCTCTTCGAGGCTGCCCTGTGTGCTGATGGTCCTTGATGGCCCTTCCTGGACGTTTGTGGATCTCTGCCGAGGTCTTCCTTTGTTGGGGCTGATGACTTGTCTGGCTACTCCCTGGTGACCTCATCCCTCCTCCCCTGGCCCCCTCCTTTGGGGAAAGATGTGTGTGCGTGTGTGTACTGAGTTTTGGGCTTTCTCCACGCCCTCCCATTTGGGGAAAGATGGCATTGGGGTCCACCACCCCAATCCCTATCTAACTGTCTCCTACTGAGAAAGCCCGGGACAACCCATCTGCCACGATGTTGTCCTTACCCTTGATGTGTTCTACTGAAAAATCAAAATCTTGCAGGGCTAAACTCCACCACAAGAGCTTCTGGTTGGACCCCTTCACCCTATCCAGCCAGCACAAGGGGGAATGGTCGGTCTGCAGTCGGAACTGGCGGCCCCACAGATAGGGGCGAAGCTTGGTCACTGCCCACACTATTGCTAGGCACTCTTTCTCGACAGTGGCCAAGTTCCGCTCTCGAGGCAAAAGTTTTTTACTTAAAAAGGCAACCGGGCACAGCCCCTGCTCTGGTCGTTCCTGCAGCAAGACGGCTCCCATCCCCGCTTCCGAGGCATCCGTCTGCAGAACAAAAGGGGCTTCAAAGTCTGGGGCTTGCAGCACAGGGGCTGCCATCAGGCAGGCTTTCAGTCCCTCAAACGCTGCCTGGCAAGCGGCTGACCATTGGACCTTAACGGGTTGCCGCTTCTTGCACAAGTCAGTCAGGGGGGCGGCTAGCTGGCTAAAATGGGGCACGAACTTACGATAATAGCCAGCCAGCCCTAAAAAAGCTTGGACCTGCTTTTTCGTCTGGGGTTGGGGCCAGGTGCGCACTGATTCTATTTTGGCTTCTAGGGGCTTGACACTACCTCCCCCTACCTTGTGTCCCAGATACTCCACCTCCCCCCTCCCAACCTGGCATTTCTTCGCCTTTACCGTCAACCCAGCACCCTGAATCCTTTGAAACACCTGGCGGACATGTTGCAAATGCTGCTCCCAGGTGGAACTGAAAATGGCGATGTCGTCTAGGTACGCGCAGGCGAACTCCCCCAGCCCATTTAGCATTCCGTTTACCAACCTCTGGAAGGTAGCCGGACCATTGCGGACCCCAAACGGGAGGGTGGTGAATTGGAACAACCCCAGGTGGGTCACGAAAGCAGATTTCAAGGCAGCGTCCGAATCGAGCGGAACCTGCCAATACCCCTTTGTCAGATCCAGGGTGGTGATGTACTTGGCCCCCCCAAGCCTCTCCAGCAGCACATCCATGTTGGGAATGGGGTAGGGGTCCGGGACGGTCACCTTGTTTATTTTCCGGTAGTCTACGCAGAACCGGACACCCCCATCCTTTTTGGCTACTAATACGATCGGGGAGGACCAGGGGCTCGAGCTGGGCACAATGACTCCCAAGTCCAGCATGGCTTGGACCTCCTCGGCCACGACTTGGGCATGGGGCCCCACCGCCCGGTAGGGTAGGGATTGTATGGGGGGGCTATCCCCTGTGTCAATGGTGTGTTGTGTGAGTGTGGTGCATCCCGGTCGGTCTGAGAACATGGGCTGAAATTCTTCCAAGACCTGGGTGATCTGCTGCCGCTGCTGTTCGGACAGGGAGGGGGACAGTTTGATCTCCTCCATTCCTCCCCCTTCCCCCCACTCGGCCAACAACCCCCCATCAGGGTCTCCCGGTTCCACACACTCTTGTACTCCCCCCACCTTCGTTCCGCGTTCTACATACAGTTTCAGCATATTTACATGGAAAACCTTCTGCCTCCCCAGCTGCCCCGGGAAAGCCACTTGGTAGTTCACCTCCCCCGACCTTCCAATGACGGTCCCTGGGCCCTCCCACTTCAAGCACAGTTTGTCCGTCTTTTGGGGGCGCAGTACCAACACCTGGTCCCCCACTTCGAAAGTCCGTGGTACAGCCGTCCGGTTGTACCACGCGCTCTGCCGCTGCTGGGCTGTTTCGAGGTGCTGCTGCGCCGTCTCCCTCACCTCTCGAAGGACAGTCTGGAGGTGTTGCATGAACGTATGCACCGGCACGGAGGCTTTTGCGGCAACCCCCTCCCATTCCGCCCGCAACAGAGCCAAAGGTCCCCGGAGCTCCCTCCCAAACATCAGTTCGTTGGGGGAGAATCCCAGGCTTTCTTGGGGGGAGTCCCGGTAGGCAAACAACAAATAGGGGAGGGCTTGATCCCAAGTCCCAGGGTGCTTCGCCGCATATGCCCTGATCATCTTTTCAAGAGTCTGGTTGAAACGCTCCACCAACCCATTGGTCTCGTGGTGGTATGGCACCGAAGTCAGGTGCTCCACCCCCCCCAGTTCCCACATTTTTTTAAACAGTTTGGACACGAAGCCCGTGCCGCAATCCGAAACCACCGTGTGGGGCATTCCTAGGCGGGCGAAAAGAGAGAGGAGAGTCTTAGCCAGGCTGGTGGCGGAAATGGAGGCTAAAGCAAAAGCCTCTGCATAACGGGTGGCAAAGTCAACCACAGTCAATATGAACTTCTTCCCCGTCTTGGTGGGGGGATTCAAGGGTCCCACGATATCCATCCCTATTCTTTCAAAGGGGATGCCCACAATGGGGAGGGGTTGCAGGGGGGCTTTAGGATGGTCCCGGTTATGCCCCACCCGCTGGCAGACATCGCAGGACCGGCAATATTCTTGCACCTCATTTGCCACCATGGGCCAGTAAAACCCCTCTGTCACCCTAACCAGGGTCCGTTTCTGTCCCAAGTGCCCTCCCCACGCCACATCGTGGGCCAGTTGTAGTACAGCCTGGCGGTACCTCGCAGGCACAACTAATTGTCTTTTCTTTGGTTGGGGACCCGGTCCCGTCCTTGGGCAGAATTCTCTGTAGAGGGCCCCTGCCTCCCACAAAAAGCGTTCTGACTGGTCCCCTACCCCGGGCCCTTGACTGGCCCGATCCCGACATCCCTGGAGGGATGGGTCGCTCTGCTGCTCTTCTTGAAACGCCTTCTGAGTCCCAAAATCACGGGCCATTGGTGCGAACCCCCCGGGGTCTTCGTCCCTCCCCACAACTGGGGGGAGCGGCGGGGGACGGCTGGCTGCCGCTGCCGGGGCCGCTTTACCGCGACCGGGAGGCGGGCCCGGGGACCTGGGAGGCTGCGGGTCAGGGGCTTGTTTGGCCCGACGCCGGGTCACCACCCCCACCTTGACCTGGGCAGCCCGGAACGCAACGTCGTTCCCAATGATGATTCCCCATTCTTGCTGGCCATGCACTATAACGTCCATCTCCCCTTCCCACCCCCTGTACTTGACCCAGACCCGGGCAAGGGGAACGGCTATGTTGGGAGAGTTATAGGGCTTTATGGCACAGGTGCGCCCCTTTAGCAACTGTCTCTTCTTTACCTTACTTCGTGGTAAAGCAGTGATGTCCGCCCCAGTGTCCCTATACCCCACCTGGGAAACATTGTTTACAGAGATGGACTCACAGAATTTGTCTTGGCTCCACCGCAGCTGCTCCGGTGAGGCAATGCGCATCAATGATGCCTGCGAGATGGCCCCCAGCGAATGCTGTCCTCCGCTCCTCAGGGACCGCGCCGCATCTTCACCGTCTCCCTCGAGGGACGAGCTGGACTGCTGATCCTCCTCGTGCTCCTCCGGTTCGCGGGACTCCGGCGCAAGCATCCTCCCCACCTTGCCCGGCGATGTCTTGGCGTGGCGGTTCTTTGCGATCAGTTTGGGGCAGCTCCTCTTGAGGTGCCCCGGTTCTTTACAATAGAAACATCCACTGGTGCCGGGGTTGTCTTTGGGCTTGCCTAGGGCTCCCTCCCGAGGTTTGGGGTTGCCCTTCTCCACACTTTCCTTGGTCCCGCCATGACTGAGGTTACCCCCCTTGGGTCCTTTGGGCTGCCGATACAGTCCCATCTGGTCGGCCAACTTGCCCATTTCCCTACAGTTTGGGGGGTCCCGATCCCTCACCGCCGTAGCTAGGTCCTCAGGGATAGTGGCACAGAATTGTTCCTGGATCAGGAGCTCCCGCACCTCCGCCAAAGAGGTCTTCCCGGTGGCCCCGATCCATGCGTCCCACACCTGCCCCAGGTGCGCCATCCAGGAGGCATACGTGTCCCCTGGGGTAGGCCGCCCGTAACGAAATTTACGGCGACAATGCTCAGCGGTGAGGGCAAACCTCTCTCTCACCGCTTCTTTGAACGCTCCATAGTCCAAGGGAACGGTTTGGGTGTGGATACCCAGAAGATCAGCCAGTTCCCCGCTGACTTGAGTCCTCAGGGCAGACATCCTTAAGTTGTCCGGCACCTTCTGCTCTAAGCAGGCAGCCTCGAACAGGGTGAAAAAGATCAGTACATCCTGTCCCGACTGGTAGGTGGGGAATTGCTTCCTGTCCCATTTGGGGGTTGTGGTGCCCCCACCCTGGGATGCAGGGGTTCCCCCTTGTCCGGTGCCCCTGGTCAGCCTGGCCAACTCCAGCTGCATCTGTAGCATCTCTTGTTGATGCTGCATCAACTCCTTGGCTTGTTGCCAATTGAGTTGGGGAAAGAGGGCATCCAACCCTCCTCCCCCCATGGCTCCGTCAGTAACCCTTCTGCCGAGGTCTTCTTCCGCCTCTGGGTCCCTTATCTCGCTTCTCCGGCCGCTACTGGTAAGGTTGGGGCTACCCCACTGCTTGGGTCCCTGCCCTCCTAACAACGGTGAGGGGGCTTCCCCCCCTTCCTGCCTTGCCGTCTTTGGCCGCACCACCCACTCCATTGTGGAGGTCTGGGTTGGGGTTTCTGGGCTGCTCGCTAGCTCCACCTGCTCTTGGCTCAGACTATTCATTTTCCTTGCTCTGAGCGCTCCCCAGCAACCTACTAGCCTGCCCGAAGTCCTGTTAGTTCCGACCGTCAAATGTGGTTTCCAATTATCCCACCGCCGCGACCATGTGAAGGATCAGCAACCGGATCCTTTGCGTGAGTTCGGCAACTTTAGGGTTAACCGGCACAGCGCTACGGCTCGTATCGGCTCTCGAGTACAAGAGGAAAAAGCCACCAGTCTTTGTATGCCCAAATAAGGCTTTTATTTGTTTATACAGCAATCAAATCGGAACTAGCAGTCTTCTAAGAATACGTTTACAGTCAACACAACCTTAGTTGACTCGCGTCTTACCCAATGAGCGGGCTCCGTGGCTAGCAGGTTACATTCAGGTCACTCTCCTTACATCAAAGACAATACTCTAGTCAGTTTCAGCCCAGCTCCCGATCGGCGCTTCCTAGCGGAGAGCGGAGTGCCTGGGCGGCTGTTGCTTAGGAGGATCTGGCCCCGTGGTTCCCAACAACCCGAACCGGGACGGGAGAGGGGTTTTCTACCCCGGATTCCCCGCTCTCCCCCCACCCCCTAGGTCAGGTGGGGGCTTATGCCTACCCCTTCGCGTAGATAGGCTTATTCCTGCCCGGGAAGAAGGTGACGTAGGGAAACCTTTGCAGCTCTTCGAGGCTGCCCTGTGTGCTGATGGTCCTTGATGGCCCTTCCTGGACGTTTGTGGATCTCTGCCGAGGTCTTCCTTTGTTGGGACTGATGACTTGTCTGGCTACTCCCTGGTGACCTCATCCCTCCTCCCCTGGCCCCCTCCTTTGGGGAAAGATGTGTGTGCGTGTGTGTACTGAGTTTTGGGCTTTCTCCACAATCTGTTACACGTGTTTTGCACACTGCCTTTTGGCTTTGATTTTTGAGAGAAGTATTTCACATATACAGGCAAAATTCAGTTGTAGGAAAATGTGGGAGGGGGACAGAGGAGAAAAACATGTTTTCTTCCTCTGCCTTTTCAGTTCTGTTTATTATGACATTTTGTGCTGTACATTCTACAGTATTTCTCAACTGGAGTGAAATACAGGAACCCAGGCCGGCTTTTCAGATCTGACTCTTTGCTCCATATGACTCAGAAGAGTGACTGAAAATGAATGTTTATGTCTTTTAATAGCAGCCCCCCCCTTTTTTTTTACACAGCCCAAAATTAGATCAAGTGATTTATGTTTCACTCCTGTTTATAGAGCTGACTTGTATCTATGCTGAACTTATATTTGTTTGTTTTTTAATCTTTGGGGAAGTTTTCAAGAAGACCCATGAACTTGGAGGTGACCTAAAAAATAAACATTTGGGCTCTTGCCCCATCCCCAGTTCTTTAAGTTGAACAAAGAAAATTTGAAAACAATCTGACCATAAACACACGCGCACACATGCAAAGACAGGTTCTTCCCTATACCTCTCCCCCGACTTTTATACATTTCCCTCTCTTTATAAGCTAGAAAACTGAGGAAATGATGTCATAAAAGTGAAAGCTGAGCAACTGAGAGCTGAAGAAATGTTTTAGTCACAGCATTTTCTTTCTTTCCTTTCCTTTCATTTATTCTCAACACATAGTGAATGTGTGTTTCTATGAGAAGCAAAATGTCCTGGGCCCCATAACCCTTTTGTTTGCACATGGGAGCTACATGCATGCATCCAGAGACTGATCCGATGCCAGCAAGTATGGCTGTGGGGATGGCCATAGCATTAAGCAAGAGAGGCACAGAGGTGGTTCAGAGGTAATGCCAAATTATGATTTGGCATTGTGTGGATGAGCCTGACTAGACTGTTGGGCTCTCACTGCTGCCTCTTTCCTCTCCCTGCTCTCCTGGTTTGATGTAGGCCATAGCCATAGTCTGCAATTTCATCCAACTCAGCAAACTATGGTTTGTCCCAAACCAGAAAAGGAGGGAGGGGGGAGGGGAAAGGAAGTGGGAGCATGCAAGCAAGCCCGGCACTCAGGCACGTGACACCAAATCATAGTCTGGTTGTTACATCTGAGCAACCCGTGAGACGTCGTGAATCCCTTTCTCATGAAGCCCTTGTGGGCTGTGAATATGTGTAACGTTTAGTATTTGTGGCCAAAGACGGAAATTCCATTGATTTCCATGGGGTGTTGAGCATGTGCTTAGCTCTCTCCCGTTGAGATGAGTGGGGCTTCACAGTATGTAACTTTGGAGAAAATGCACCCTTCGTTTTTAAATTTGAGTTACACTTTCTTTTTAAAAATTCAAATTGAGGTAAGTTCACTGGGATGACTGAACCATCGAGTGACAACCTGAAGGTGTAGGAAAGTCATCTTATCCTACAGACAGGACCTTTAGGTCACCTATTACTTTAAGCACATTTGAGTTCACATGTTCAGTCCGAGAATCATTGAGTGATGAGATAGCAAGGGGTTGTTCATACATGTGAATTAGCTTTCTGGTTACTTTGCAGTTAAAGTCCCGTTGGTCGGTCTGTCTATATTAGGATGTAAAATTGGATTAGTTAACTGAAGGACTCATCTGTTGCATTGGGAAAAAGGGGAAACTTTTTGGCATCACTCATCCTCTCGGAATGGTCATTTGATTATATCTAACCTTGGTTAGATATACCTCATGGTCAAAGTCTGTCTTTTACATTTGGGTGAAAACAAAGTTCCTTCAAAGTTGGGGGGGGGGGCGCTTGGAGAAACTCATGCTTATGGATCCTGATCCCTTCTTTGTAGGACCAGCTGCACTCACAAATATTTTCTGTGAAGAGAGACACCTTCCGTGAGTGGAGCCTTTAACAAGTATTAAAGGTGCAGGTCATCTTCTGCATCTGGCCACCTTACCCTTACTTGTAAGGGATGCAGTATCTTTCAAAGTCTGCCCTTCCTTTCCTTATGCATGGGAATTCCTTACTATATTCCTCACTGCATGTAGTTAGGTCCTTTCTATTTTTTGGTCAGTCTTAACTCCTTTAGGTGGCATTTTTATCTCTGACTCTGATGCTAATGCCAGTGTAAAAAATAATAATTAGCAGCAGCATCCTATATATGGCTACACAGAATTAAGCCCCATGAATTCATAGATTTCATAGAACATAGAGTTGGAAGGGGCCTACAAGGCCATCGAGTCCAACTAGTTCTAGTCCCCACTCAGCCATGAAACTCACTGGGTGACTTTGGGCCAGTCACTGACTCTCAGCCTAACCTACCTCACAGGGCTGTTGTGAGGATAAAATGGAGAGGAGGCTTATGTAAGCTGCCTTGGGTTCCTTGCAATAAAAAAGGTGGGGTATAAATATAATAAACAAATAAATAAATAAACCCCCTGCTCAATGCAGGAAACTAGAGGAGGGTCTCCCATCCAAGTAATAACCAGGCCTGACCCTGCTTAGCTTTGCACGCTCAGACAAGCTGAGCCAGCGTAAGCCACAGGCCTTATTCAATGGAGCTTATTCCCAGGTAAGTGGGTATAGGATTCTGGTGTTTGGCTACAACCCTACACAATGTGTAGTATACATATTTACTTGGGAGTAAGCCCCATTGAACTCAGTAGGACTTTGGAATAGACATGCATAAAATTTCACTGTTAGTTACTAAACCTTATGCAAAGTTTCCCCTAGCCCTTTCAGGACATGAAGGATCACTCTTCCTTGTACTTTATTGTTGGGGGATGAGGAAGGAGGGCAAAAGAGTAGGGCTCAGGATTTTCATAGGAGAGAACAAGTTCTGAAGATAGAAGAGGGAGATGGAAAGTGTCCGGTTGGCAACCAGAGGCTTAACTTAGGCATCTGAAAGAGTACACTAATTAGGGAAACTCACAAAACAATTGGCCTGCACATTTTGTTTCCTATCTCTGGTTCTACAAGAGCTATAGCTGGGCATCCTGGCCAGCAAGTGGTGCAAACAGGCCCTGGTGGCATAGCTAGAATTTGGGAAAAACCCAGTCAGCCAGGCAATATGGCAACCTTATATGATACCTATACATGTAGTCTTTTTAAGAACTCATTTTGAGCCAGGGCTCAGCACAGGAACCTGCTGTTAAAGCCTTGTCTGGAATATGTGGATTGATAATAGAGATGAACCTGGGCATATGCAGAGTGCATTTTTGTCACAGGGAGGCAACCATAGCATGTCCTTGAACATCTGGTGTTCTGGAGTTAGGGCTTCCAGTCCACGGGATGTATCTCCCAGGCAGGACTGAACCCTGTCAGCTCTCCTTTTGGGGCCTGATGAACCCCTAGTGGCAACTCATTCTAGAGGTGTGGGGCCACTGCAGCAAAGGCCCTCTCTAATATACTTGCCCACCTAACTGCCCTCAAAGGTGGGCAAGTGAGAAAGGCCTCTCTTGCTGATCTTAAAGTTCGGTCAGTCTGATATGGGTGAAAGCGGTCCTTCAAATAATTCGTTCCCAAACTGATCAAGGCTTTAAAGGTCAAAAAACCAGCACTTGGGCTCGGAAACACACTGGCAATCTGTACAGCTAGCACAGTACAGGTGTTCTATGATCTGACCTCGCCCCCCCAACACTTTAGTGGCCGCATTCTGAGCTAGCTGAAGTTTCCAGACCATCTTCAAAGACAGCACATTACAGTACTCTAGCCTGGATAGATGTATCATTCCTACTGGCAGCCATAGTGGGTCCTTCCCTTCTGGTGTGAACCCGTTTGCAACTTGCCTGAGGGTCCAACTGTATGTGATGCAAGAGACCAGCCATGATACCTGTGTTGTACCTGCCTTTTCCTCTCAGTGGGGCTTATCACAGCTTGCGGAATAATTGCAATTGTAGAAGTGGCACAGGGGAAAGGTTTAAACACCCTCTCTTCTAGCCCTGCTGCCCCCAACAACAGATGTGGGCAGCCCAGGCAGTCACTCTTCCAAGCACTGACCAGCTCATACTTGCTTAGCTTCAGCATGTGGCCTGCATTATGTATTCTCAACGCCACCTGCAGGTACTATAATCTTGTTTCTCCATACATTCTTCAGGTGGGCTGGCCACATTTTAAAAGGCACCAGATATACATATGTTCATCCTTCAACTTAGAAAGAAGAAGAACAACCAAAAATCCCTCTGAGACATTTTTAAAAGTTGCAGGGACTGGGGAGGGGGACCGTGGTTGGTGATGTCGAGGGTACTAACCAATAGGAAGGAGCCCTTATAGATTCATAGATCATAGGTTCATAGATCATAGAGTTGGGAGGGGCCTACAAGGCCATCGAGTCCAACCCCCTGTTCAATGGAGGAAACTAGAGGAGGGGTCTCCCATCCAAGTAATAACCAGGCCTGACCCTGCTTAGCTTTCCACGCTCAGACAAACTGAGCCAGCGTGAGCCACAGGCCTGTACTGCTCGTATTTTCTCAAACATTCTGGGAAACTGCAGAACTGTCCCCCCCTACCGCCAGGGTTTGCTTTATGACAGCCTTCCTCAACCTGGTGCCCTCCAGATGTTGTGGACTCCAGCTCCCATTAACCCCAGCCAGAATGGCCAATGTCCAAAACATATGGGTAGCACTAGGTTGGGGAAGGCTGTTGTATGACATTACAATGTACAGACATTTTCATGGGGAAAGAGGTTCTTTCAAACCACTCTGTCACATTTTCAGTGTTGTGACTGTCCTCATCCTTTGAGTGTGTGTCAAAGGTGAACAGATTCCAACAGCTTTGTTTTATTTGTAAGACTTGTATCGTGTGTGTGTGTGTGTGTGTGTGTGTGTGAGAGAGAGAGAGAGAGAGAGAGAGAGAGAGAGACTCGAAACACGTTGGAATAAAGGATGTGGCCTTTGCCTTTCTCTTGCACAGCTTTTTTTTCTATGTTGTATGTCCTCCTTGTGGGCAGGAGGTTATTATCTAGTTCAGGCAGTTTTTAATTGTTGGCCTTAGGTAGTTTCTCCAAGTATCAGATGTTTTACCAAGAAAGGAGAAAGGGTTTCTCAGTCATAATGGCGCTGAGAGTCTCTGCCAATAAAACGATTTAGTGTTTCTGGACAGTGAAGTGTGGTATTTTGTTCAGCTAGTTTATTTTAAATTTTTTTGTTTCCCACTTCATGACAGTGTTTCACATACTGATAGCGATTTACAGAACTTCAAAGCCATGGGACATTAAAACAAAGCACGGTCAGTGTATTGTTTCTGGCTTATCCAATTATACAATTGAATTTAGGCATGTAATAACACTGTAACTGAAATATCCATACTTCAGAATTGGATTTAATGAAGACTTTGTTTCTGCCATCATGCTTAAGTCCCTATTTTAGTTCACTTATGCCTTGTGTTTCTCTCTCTCTCTCTCTCTCTCTCTCTCTCTCTCTCTCTCTCACTCTCTCGGAGCTTAAAATAAGATATGGGTGGCCAAAATTTATGAATACAAGAGGACAATTTTGATGGCAGACAGACTGTGATGAAGCAGAAGCCACAATCCAGCCAAACTTTAGTATATTTAAGTGCCATTAATTTGAGCTGTAGATATAAATACATGTTTAAATCCTTCATATTGAAATCAATGGAACTTAAGAGTTCTAAATTTTGGCTGGATCGTGTGCAAAGTAATTATTTTCACCTTCAAATGAGGATTCCCATAATGTTTGTATACTACTACTACTACTTACTACTGTATTATAGATTTTTAACAGTTTCCCAATTCTATCCTATTGATATCCTATTAAGATTTCAAGATAGACTTTTAAAACATTAAAATTATATATTATTGAGATTAGGCTCATTGGTCTGTGCATCATTTTAGTCATTGGCAACCAGACATGTGTAATAATTGGTTGCCTCAGATGGGGTTGTGCATCCCCATGCACATAGAAAGATCCATCAAACCAGTTCAGTGGGGCCTGATGATTGTTGCAATACAGATTTTAGGCACATTCGGATGCACATCTGCAAACTCTGCACGCAGAAGGTGTCCACAGATAAATCTCCTTTTCTGGATTGGGTCAGTTAGGATTTTATTTCCGTGAGTATATTGACATTCAATTTTGATTTATTGATTAGGCATTATCTATAATTATGTTTTAATTCCTATTCTGATATATATCGCCTAATGAAGGGCTTTTCTGGCTCAAAATGCGTTAGGCTAAATCATCAGCAACATTACATATATTAAATTTCCACCTTTATGTTTATCTGTTCAGAAACTGGTGCAGCCCATTCCCCCTCTGGACTGTTTTAGTACTACACAGTGGGCCAGTTCACATGTCATGATAAGCCACCACGGGTTAATTCAGCTGTGGGGCTCTGAGATGTGCGCTGGCCAGCATTTTTAATATGCTAGCTGCGGCGGGGCCACACCTTGTCATGTCATGCAAACCCAGGTGTTGTGGGTTATTTTGAAGGTTGTTATCTGAAGGTTGTTTAACCCTCAGATAACCCACAACGCCTGGGTTTGCTCGACAAGGAACCCCCGCTGTGGCTTGCATATTCAAAATGGCAGCTGGCACATGTCTCAGAGCCCCGCAGGTGAATTACCCCACGGTGGCTTACCATGATATATGAACCAGGTCATTACGTTGTCTGCATCATGATACTGAAATGACAAAGGGCTTACTTTAATTTTATTGTTAACTGTTTGGGAGAGGGGTATTTAAACTGTTCTGGTACCATTTTTGAAAAGAGAGAAACGTGGACCAGTTCCTTGGCTGCATACATTTAGACTCCTGGCATTCCATAAACCTCGTCCTTCTTTGGAAGGAATGGCTTCTTCTTTCTATAATATACTATGAAACATTTCTTTGTGTGTATGGTGTGAGTGAGTGACTGTGTGTGTGTGTGTGTATTTTAATTTCATGAGCTAGTCGGCTTAATGTTTCACATAAGCATGATGAGGAGGGACTGATCTGCTAAAGATAGAAACACTGACGCCAGTTGGCTATTGTGATCTTCGTTAACATGTTGTTTGGATAATAGTTTACTTAGGATAATTTTGAGCAGCCTTCGAGTACTTTTTAAAAATGCGCTCTCTCGCACTCTCTCTCTCTCTCTCTTCCCTCTTACTTGGCCCAGATTAAAAGTGCAGCTTTAAGATATTTCTCCTAAAATAAATTTCAGGCATCCTCATTTATAGTCAGCATGCCCTGATTACTTGCAGACATACTGGAAATTTACATGCGCTTTTCTCCATTATAAAACACTGATCTGTTCATATCATTAGTTCCCTCATGACTGGAGGTTGGCAGGAAGCCAAGGGCAGTCTAAATCTGTCGCTGTAAATCGTGAGTTGAAATAGCAGAAAGTGGGTTTGTAACTTTGAAAGTGTAAACAGTTTGGAAAATGAAGTAATTTTAGCCTATGATTGATTGCCTTGCGATTCTACTTTAAATTAGCCCAGGGGTTCCGATGAAAATATATGCTTATTATACATTTTTTTCCCTTTCTATTTTATTTTCTGGGGGGAATAATAGCCTCGTTGGGTAGGCTGCTGAACACAATGTATGCTTCTCCTAGTGTGACCTTTTGGGAAAAGAATAGTTTTATTGTGTGTCCATTACTTTGCCTGAAACAACATTTTGCAGTTATTAAATTGACTTGTCCTGTATATAAATAAAAGGTTGGGAATGCTGTACTGAATTGCACTAGATTTGTTCTTCAACGTTGTTCTTTGAGATAGGTAAACACAAAACACATTCCTTCCTGAAACATTAGGAAGCTACCTTATATATTGAGCCTGAACATTGGTCCATCTCGCTCTGTACTGTTTACTCTGACTTGCAGTGTGGGAGTCAAAGGTCTCATCTAGAACTGCCTTTCCAAGACCTGAAGGCGAAGACACATATAATCGGTCGGTTTGGAAGCACTGTCATTGCATTCAGTTCCTCTCCAGGGTCAAGCTCTGGGGGGAAATGGCTCCACAGGTTTGCAGCAGAAGCTGGCTGTGCATGGTGCTGACTGGCTGGTGCCCATGATGTCACCAAGAAACTTCCCTATTATTCCACAGAGCTATTCTTCACCCTGAAATCATTAAACTGGAGATGCCCAGCATTTGAATTTTGGGGTTTGTATATGCAAAGCATGTGCTCTACTGCTGAGGTTGGACCTCTTCCAAATGGACATCTGCCTATTGGAGGATAGTTTTGATCTATCAACCTCTAGATTTTGAGCCGAACATGCTTCTGCTGCACCGCTTGGCTGGGTGACCATATATTTTGCACCACGGATTTGTTCCTTGAATATTATGGCAAGATAAATTTTGATTGTTTTAGCACATGATAAGGCTTATGACTACCTGGTCTTTTGAAAGGCTCCTGATTGCATATTTAGCGGCTGGGAATACTCTGACAAGAAAACACCTGATTAAAAACAAAAAGAAAAAAGCATATTCTATTGCAGGCCTGCATAAGTTACTGAGCCATCAGGCCAAATGCAACCCACCAGCTATGTATTGTGGCCTGCTGGATGCTTGCTTCCCCACTCCCACCTATGCAATCCCAGGCAGGTAGTAAAAAGAGGATTATCTAGCATCCAGCAGACCACTATATATGGCTGGTGGGCTGCCTTTGGGTTGGTGGGCCGTAAGTTGTGCAGGTCTGTCTTGTGCCCACCATGTAGGAGAACACTTCAAAAGCTTCTGAATAAAAATTCCGCTGCTACATTTGTCCTTTGTCAACGATCCACCAAAGCTATATACAGTACATGCAAAGCAGAGAGCTATGCATGCAGCTGGGGGTGGGCTTCTTTGAGGTTTCCACTGCTGTTGCTTCCATTGCTGAAGAGGTTAGCTGTTTTTGTTATTTCTGAGCTTGGGTATTTGCTATATCTTTCAGTTTATTTATTTATTTATTTATTTAATTTTTATACCGCCCAATAGCCGAAGCTCTCTGGGCGGTTTACAACAATTAACAATACAGTCCCTGCCCGCAGGCTTACAATCTAAAAAGACACGACACACAAGGAAAAAGGAATGGGGAGGGAAGAAGGGGGAATATTACTTATGTAATTCTCTGTGTCTCAAGAAGCTCCAGCCTCCTTCTTCTTCCCCACAGGGTTGTAGATGTCAGTTAGCCCTGTGGGGGGGGCAGTCCAACTGGAGCAGGCCCTGATGTTCCCTCGGCCTGCTCCAGCCTCCGTCGTTCCTTCTTCCCCACAGGGCTGTAGATGTCAGTTAGCCCTGTGGGGGGGGGGCAGTCCAACTGGAGCAGGCCCTGATGTTCCCTCGGCCTGCTCCAGCCTCCGTCGTCCCTTCTTCCCCACAGGGCTGTAGATGTCAGTTAGCCCTGTGGGGGGGGGCAGTCCAACTGGAGCAGGCCCTGATGTTCCCTCGGCCTGCTCCAGCCTCCGTCGTCCCTTCTTCCCCACAGGGCTGTAGATGTCAGTTAGCCCTGTGGGGGGGGGGGGCAGTCCAACTGGAGCAGGCCCTGATGTTCCCTCGGCCTGCTCCAGCCTCCGTCGTTCCTTCTTCCCCACAGGGCTGTAGATGTCAGTTAGCCCTGTGGGGGGGGGGGCAGTCCAACTGGAGCAGGCCCTGATGTTCCCTCGGCCTGCTCCAGCCTCCGTCGTTCCTTCTTCCCCACAGGGCTGTAGATGTCAGTTAGCCCTGTGGGGGGGGGGGCAGTCCAACTGGAGCAGGCCCTGATGTTCCCTCGGCCTGCTTCAGCCTCCGTCGTCCCTTCTTCCCCACAGGGCTGTAGATGTCAGTTAGCCCTGTGGGGGGGGGCAGTCCAACTGGAGCAGGCCCTGATGTTCCCTCGGCCTGCTCCAGCCTCCGTCGTTCCTTCTTCCCCACAGGGCTGTAGATGTCAGTTAGCCCTGTGGGGGGGGCAGTCCAACTGGAGCAGGCCCTGATGTTCCCTCGGCCTGCTCCAGCCTCCGTCGTCCCTTCTTCCCCACAGGGCTGTAGATGTCAGTTAGCCCTGTGGGGGGGGGCAGTCCAACTGGAGCAGGCCCTGATGTTCCCTCGGCCTGCTCCAGCCTCCGTCGTCCCTTCTTCCCCACAGGGCAGTAGATGTCAGTTAGCCCTGTGGGGGGGGGCAGTCCAACTGGAGCAGGCCCTGATGTTCCCTCGGCCTGCTCCAGCCTCCGTCGTCCCTTCTTCCCCACAGGGCTGTAGATGTCAGTTAGCCCTGTGGGGGGGGGCAGTCCAACTGGAGCAGGCCCTATATCTTTCAGTTCTCTGAAAATCTTCCTGCACAATCGAACATGAAAAGTAAAATGAAAGCCATACTGCTTTGTTGATCGTGTATTGCCAGTTTTTGCATGATGCAAGGAAGACATATCTAATTAGGATTCGGTCCCTCCTTTTTGCGGGGTGGAATCATGACGTTGAAATTTCACCTACATAGGGAGCATCTGAAAAGAAGCAATTCAGGAGGCAGTTTGGTAGTTAAAGAAGAAGGCGGACGTGAGAATGGTCTCCTTTAGCAATCAATCACAGGAGTAAGTGGAGACATTGTAGTTCAACATTGTTCTTTGTGATAGGTAAACACAGCACTCATTCTTCCCTGATACATTATGAAGCTACCTTGAATGGGCCTGACCATTGGTCCATTTAGAGACCTGCCAACTCTTACGTTTTCTGAGGAGCTGCACTCCCTGGCAACGCCATCCACAAATAAACTGCTGACTGTAGAATGTGACCGAGAACCTGAGACAAAAAACAAAGTGCAGTGACTACGCAAAGTGTGACAGAAAAATAAAATTAGATTCTTTTAAACTGCAGAGATGAGATCATTTTTATTCATCCTTGGAAAAACCTTTATGTTCAGCGCTGGTTAAAAGGAGCCGGTATGGTCAGGTGTGGCATGTGGTCCATGGGCAGGCTGCAGGCCCGTAGCCAGCCTAAAGGTTCGGGGTGGCACCAAAAAAGTAGGGGGGCAGTTCATCTGGTTTGCAGGCCTTTTAAAGACCAAATTGTAAACTGTTTTTTAATTATTTTTTGTAAAAATAAAAATAAAAATTGGGGGCAGAGAAAATTTAGCGGGGGCAGCCCCCCCCCCCGCTACAGTCTCGGAAGACTGCAGTAAGCTATATGCTTTCAGTGGTGCCATCAAGGCAGGATTTGAGGGCAGAGGTCTAGGACCCCACTCAGCAGAATTAGCAGGAGGAGCTCCAAACACAGAAGAGCTGACTTACTTCAAAATGTGGTAAGTGAAGTAATACACACTTTCTCTACCACTTGAGGAAGCGTGGGTTTCAAAACAAATAAAAAATAGTGATTAATCCTTGCACCTATAGAAAACAGGCCACTATTTCAATTATACCATGCACCTCCCCAGGTCACCTGAAGTTACCTTCACAAATTTATACCCTTAAACCTTACAAAATGTAGCAAGGTCTCAGTTACACTGCTCATAAAGCTGCTCGTATATATATATATATATATATATATATTCTGGAAGAAAATACCCTTCAGACTAAAGTGTTTATTGTAGCTGTTCATTGGTGAGGGGAAAGCAATGGGAGCATGTTCAAAACTATTCTCCCCCCCCCCTTTACTTCCCATATTCCAGAACCATATCCAGGCATTAAAGACAGATATCGAACTGATCATCTGTGGCTCAGATTTATCCCTGGAACTATGCATTGTTGAATATTTGTTACCTTTAAAACAATGCTTCAGGCTCAGTCTCTTGCAAATGAATAGATTGCTGTATTATTGTGGGGAAATTGTGTCTGATTTCATAAATACATTAAAATGCATAGTTAGGGCTATATATATATATTAAAAAAAACACCTAAGAATTTAAAATGTTCTCTTGAAGCGATAATGAGCACCTATCAAAATAAGTACAAAATAAGACAACACATAAAGAAGTAATGATAGTTGCATTCTCGGAATAGGCTAAGCGTTTATCTCTTGTGCTAGACTTCCTTTTTGGAAGGAAGCCTGTGTTTTTCTGATTTGCCACAAAATCAGTACCGTAGCTATTCCCCTGCTCCTAAGTTGTTCTGCTACAGGGAAATAGCCGCCTGTAGGCCCCAATCACACACACTTTACCTAGGATTCATAGGATCATAGAGCTGGAAGGGGCCTACAAGGCCATCGAGTGAGTCCAACCCCCTGCTCAACGCAGGGAACTAGAGGAGGGGTCTCCCATCCAAGTAATAACCAGGCCTGACCCTGCTTAGCTTTCCATGCTCAGACAAGCTGAGGCAGCGTGAGCCACAGGCCTGTAGTTGGCTCTGTATTTTGCAGGTCCGTCTCTCAAAACCCTCCCGCCTAACAACATCATTTAAGGAGGGTGGGTGGAAAGGACTTCCCCCCCTCTACCTCACCTTTGTTTAAATCCACAAGGGATTATTCCATAAGAGCACCTGTGTATCTGGCCAACTCCATGACTATTGTTAAATCATTCCGTAGGCCTGTGTTCTAGGTATATGTGACACAGCCACAAATCCTTTTGCTTGAAAGAAAGAAATGGAGGAGAGGGATGACCTGTTTTGATAACATTACTGTATTTTTTTCACAAAGGACAAAAATGTAACCTCAACAAATGCTCTTAAACTGCAATCCTATGCCCACTTACCTGGAAGTAAATTCTTACTTCTGTATAGACGTGCATAGGATATCAGTGTTAATCTCTAATATATCCAAAAGCAGCCTTGAACCATACTGAAAACTCTCCCCCCCCCACCCCAGTTATTGAAATTTGAAGTAGTGCTTCCTGCCTGCCTGCCAGCCTACCCATCCCCCCCCCCCAGCCATTTTATATTTTTTATGGCAGCTGAGGCTAGTTGACTGATCCTAGAGCTAAAAATGCAAGTTCAGAAGCAGTCTCTAATTTTGTATTTTTCACTTATTGTTTTGAGCAAATTTCTCTGCCTCACAAAGTTTGACTTCAAGCTTCCTCTGCTGGTGAAGAGTTTAATTCTTTGTCAGCAGGGTTGACACTGAAATGTTTTCATCCATTGGACTTTATGAGTATGGCCTGCTGGAGCTGTGCAAAGCAAATGTCATCAGAGGCCTACCCCTTTATAAAGACTTGGAGAGCCTACTGTCTCAGTCAGAATTGGTGTTTAGTTGAGAATGTAGCCCCCAGATGCTTTGGACCACAATGAAAGTGTTTGGGACACGAAGATAGGTACCCTAAAATCCCAATCAAGACATTGCCTTTGTTTCCCATCTCTCTCTATTTCATTTATTTTTTCTCTGTTAACATTTTGAGAGGGCCCTTCTCTTTCTTTCAAAATGAGAAGTGTTCACCTTCTTGATCCAACTGACATCGTGGCTTTACCAAATCACAATGTTTTCTGCCTTTGTTTTTACTCCCACAAAACAGGAAGAGAACCACTTTCTATCAGGTACAATATAGGTGAGAAATTGGAAATCAAATGGCGCCTTAATGGAGCCACGTCGGTTGCCCAATGGCATCATGAGAGCCAGCTATTACTTGCTGTGCATTGGCTGATAGGCTCAATCAGAGCAGTCCAACTTGTGACATGCCAGGCCAAACAGTCACCAGCCAGGCAGGGCCCGTGCAAGGCAGTTTGGTGCCCTAGGCAAGATCAGATATTTAGCGCTTCCCACTTGAGCCCTCCCTACCTATTTCTGGCGCCCCCTTTAGCCCTGCGCCCTAGGCAGCTGCCTAGTTGGCCTAATGGTAGCACCGGCCCTGCAGCCAGGGAAGACACAATTAAGGGATGGTGATTATCAAGCACAATCCATGGCTGGTGGGCTGTATTTGGATTGGTGGGTCATAAGTTGTATAGACCTGGAATCAGTTGAACTAGCGAAACTGGCGTATGAGAATAACAACGTTCCCAACACTTAATTTATATTTTAATGTTTCTTTAAGAGCAGTAATTATTGGGTAAATGATTGGCACAAGTTTGTCAGTAAAAATGTTGTCAACAGAGATTTTCTTTTTCTTCCTGACTTCAGTCTTCCCCCCCTTTCCTCTCGTTCGTTCTTTGATAGGCTTCCAAAAAAGTTATTAAAATGTTGCAAAACAAATAAGGTAATGCTGGAGCTTATTAAAAATTGCTTCTTTTGTTCCTATCTGGCAGCTGACAAATTGTCTTGTGCTGCATCTTACCTGTTCCATTGTGAAAGTTTAACAGAGAAAATGGCTACAAATAAATTGCTGTTGAATGTTGTTGAAAATTAAGCATAGCTCTTTTCTCTATTTAGGATCCTTTCCAAAGCTCTCTATTCATACGGCTCCCTGTGTGTCATTCTAACACTTGTCTCTTACATTATGTTTGGCACATAAGGAAACATTAACTAGGAAAGAAACGCCTGACCATAGTGTTACTAGACTCTATTATCCGGTTGTCACAAGCCCACACGAGAGAGGTCTAATTTTGGTTCATATTGACAATGAATTCTGACGCTTTCCCTAACTATCTTTATGGAGGAATAGAGTCAGGCTCGAAAGCAGTGTTTTTGCAGCTTTCTAAAACATCCAACTCAAACAAGACACACTTAGTAAAATGTAATTATTCTCACTTCTTTGGATGTTGGAGATATCAGCATTATGGTTAAAGGACCGCCAACTCATTATTTTTATATGGACGCTGATATAGCTAGCATACTATTAACTCTAAACAGTATATAATGTAGGGTTGTTGGGTGTCTGTGTTAAAATGTAGGCTATATAAATTATACCTTGCAAGAATTAACAAGGCTGTTATTTCATTAAGGGTTTCAAAGAGGGCATAAATG
Organism: Shinisaurus crocodilurus; assembly: GCA_021292165.1. Taxonomy (NCBI): domain Eukaryota; kingdom Metazoa; phylum Chordata; class Lepidosauria; order Squamata; family Shinisauridae; genus Shinisaurus; species Shinisaurus crocodilurus. The sequence continues at coordinate 115,149,345 of CM037878.1, read as the reverse complement.
TCAAGAGCAAAGCTTAAGTGTTTAAATCACTGTACTGTTTCCACTCTCCCACCCCTCATTATGTGGCTTTGAGAGTGGAAGCCACTGTACTTTTTTAAAAAGCAGGGCCAAAGTTCCACTGAATTTTTCAGACTGATAATGAAAGGCCATTGCATGAAAAACCAAGATAAAGCTTTCCATTTTTACTATTGGAGCGGAATGGAAATTGAAGGTATTTTCATGCTACATTTCTGCGAAGCATGTAGCAATAATGGGGTTTTATAATGAATGGTGCTCAAGGCTTCTCTGTGTGTCTGTTTTGTAGTTTAAGTTGCACCTATGAGAAGGCAGGGGCCATAGGGAGAACTTTTGGGGATCCCTCACCAGGGCTTAAAATCATGTTTTAATCCAATTAAGGAGACATATTCTTTTTTCCTATTAAAATGTATTTTATTTTTTGCATGCTACAATCAAACCAGAGGTCATATTTACTATGTAGAAGTAAGTATTGAGAAAAGTTCCATTAAGATTACTGTTGCTTTGTCTGGTTTGACTTGATCTGGACCCAGTCATCTTTCCAAATTACAGTAATACCTTGGATTGCAAGTAACTTGGTTTGAGAGCATTTTGCAAGACAAGCAAATTTTTAAATATTTATTTATTTATTTTTTACTTGATATACAAGCGATGTCTTGCAATACAAGTACTGTAGTACGGCTTAAATTAAAAATCTCTGTACAAATTTTTTTGGGGGGATTTCGTTTTGATATAAGAGTGTTTTGGATTACAAGCACGTTTCCGGAACGAATTATGCTCTCAATCCAAGGCATGACTGTATTATTTTTTTACTCCCTTTTGCTTTATTTGATTATCAGTAGGTGTTGAAGCTTCTTATTGACAATTAGGGTAATAATTTATTTCTTTGTCAGTGTGTGGGTGCTCTGTGTGGCGGCACATATGCACATCAACCTGATTCATATTATTTTCTCCCTCTGACATTTTCTGGGAGGGAAAAATAGCAAAACTGGACCTTCACGTATATAGACCCCATCTGTAATGCAGGCCACATGCTGAAGCTAGCAGGTATGAGCCAGGTCAGTGCTTGAATGGGTGACTGCCTGGGCTGCCCACATCTGTTCTCCTGCATTGAGCAGGGGGTTGGACTCAATGGTCTTATAGGCCCCTTCCAACTCTACTATTCTATGATTCTACAGGTGCCACATCATATGTCACATTAGATGTGTGGTGGAGGGGGAAGCATGCACCCATTATTTCACCATGGGGATTGGATCACCAGCAAGTAGACATTCCATCCCATTCCATTGGATTCCAGCAGAGGGAGAGAAGGGAAGCAGGGGCTATGTCTTCATCTCTGCTGAAAGACTGGCTGTCCTGGCTCTCACTCAACTGTCATCTTGCAGTAGCTGTTCCATCAGACTGTAGCAAAGAGAGAGAAGCGAAGCAACATCATTCCATCAGCTCTGCTAAGAGACCAGCTGTCCTTGGCTCCTCCTCCACTGCTACTGCTGCTTCTGCTGCCACTTCTTCTTCCATCTGGCTACCTGACCTGTTTCCATCCCAGCTGTTATAAGAACTGGTGCTGGAATTTGCTTTTTTCCTCCCCCCCCCCCATCTTTTCCCCCTATTGTGTCATCTTTTAGTTTGTAAGCCTGAGGGCAAGAGACTGTCTTATTTCTTGATTGATCTGTAAGCCACTCTGGGATCCTTTCCAATTGAAGAGCATGGCAAAAATGCTTTAAATAAATAAACCTAGGAACCGGACGATAGACTTGTAGGTGAAAAAAGAGAAGGTTTGGGGCAGACCAAAGGAAGTCCTTCCTTCACACAATATTTAATTAACATAGGGAAATCACTATCTTTCAATTTGGCTTCTGACCCAGTTTTGGGACAAAGCCTGCTTTGATTGCTATATTAGACAACCTAGACCAAGAGAGAGAGAGAGAGAGAGACAGAGGGAGTGTGACACTATTGATTCTCTTGGACCTCTCAGTAGCTTTTGATACCATTGACTATGGTATCTTTCTGGACTGATGGCTTGGGATGGGAATTGGGGGCAATGTGTTCCTATAGTTCTTTTCCTACCTGATGGAGCAATTCCAAAAGGTGGTTCCAGGAGACTACTACTTTACCCTTATGGCATTTATACTATGGATAGTTCTACCTTGTCTCCCATGCTCTTTAACATCTACATGAAATTGCTGGGAGAGGTTGTTTGGCAACTTGAAGTAAGATGTTATCAGTGTGCTGATGGTGTTCAGCTCTGTTTATCCTTTTGATTAAGTTCACGTGAAGCTATGTATATTCTGAACAGGTTGAACTCGGTCTTGGACACGATGAGGGCCAATAAATGAAAGCTCAATCCAGACAAGACCACAACTGATTGATATAAATGCTGCTCGATCTGACCTTCATGCCTTGCTAATGGGCCATCCTAAGGTATCTGGCTGGCCATAATGGGCCAGTAAGGGACTGGATCAGCCTTCCCTAACCTGGTGTAGTTCAAAACATTTGGAGGACATCTCCCAGGATTCCTGACCATTGCACTTCAACTCATAGGAGTTGAAGTCCAAACCATCTGGAGGGGCACCAGGTTGGGGAAGATGGGACTAGATGGTCTTATCCAGGAAGAATGTTTAGTTAATTATTTAATGCACCCCTTTATTGTAACAGTATTGATTTTGCTGACTACCAGTTCATCCATTATTTTGCATTTGTACATGTGTTCGTTTATTTATGTATTTTCCCAAGGTGGATATTGTTTTCGTTGGAATTGATACTAGTCAGCTATTTTCCCCCCACTGGCGCCTGCTATTGAAGAACAAATTAAACAAAGACACATCCAATATCAAAAATAGATTTTTGTCCTTCACTTCATATAGGTTAGTTGATATGGGAAGCTCAGCCTGGCCCCAATTGGATTTAAATGCCTATTTACAATTTTCTGTATTATTTATTCAAGACATTTATATGCTTTCCTAGGTAAAGCCCTCCCAAGGTAGCTTACAAACATAATTAAAACATTATAAAACATATATATCCCAAACAATCCATTTACAAAACTAAAAACAGCAGCACTTTACAAGCCCTGGCATCTGTTCTGGTATTGTCAAACTGATCATTGTCCAGAATTCTTCCCTTATGTCTCATCTTTTAAATTGTGAGGCAGGGCCTTTGACTTTATTTTAATTTAAGTATGTATGGTACCTAGTTAACCTGAGTGCTCTAAAACAAATACAGACTAAAGAAATTCGTAATTTACATTTGCTTCCTAGCTTCTAAAAAGAACTAGAATTCTACAATGAACAGAATACCTTATCTCTGCTTTTATAGTACAGCAGAGTTACACTTTTGCTCTTTCTCTCTGTGATCTATAAATCTCTTTTGGCCTTTGGGGGCTTGGGAAGGGCGTAATATGGATTCTGTATTACATTTAAGAAACAGAAATGCTTTCCTGCTGGGCTTTTAATGAAAGTTTCAAAACTGGCTCCCCACCCCACCCCCTTTTATGTATGGGTGTATGTACTCTTAGGTCGCTTTCTAAATAACAGTGCTCAAGGCAACATACAAAATATACAGATTTACCATTTTAAACCTCCTACATGTGTTTTTTTAAAAAGCAATTTATTAGTCAGATATTCGGGTCATATAGCACCCTACTCATGCACGTTTCCCTTCTATTCAAAGTCTCCTGGAGGCATGAATTTGTTTTTTTTTTTAAATGCTAGATGCTTAACACCTCCTTGTCTTAACTTCTGCATCAATATGAAGTTAAATAAATATTGTGTTGTTAAATAAGCATTTTCAGCACGCTAGGCTTATAATATAGCATATTCCTATGCATATTGCTTGGAAGGAAGTCCACTGTGTTCAGTACTCCCAGGAAAACAAGCATAGGATAGCAACCTCAGGCTTCACCTGCCTTCTTCAGTTGGGGTCTAGCTGAGCCTAGTTCTATTTTAATTAAATCCTCAAATTTAACAACAAGACCCTAAAATGGGAAACATCACATAATCAACCCCTGAAGTTGCATGAACTAAGAAGTGGCACAGTTTAGGGGGGGAAGCGTTAGAATGTTTGGACAGTGGCTTCAAACTGAAGACCACTCCACTGATAGATGTTCATTTACCAGAGGAGGGCAAGTCAAAGGTGAATGCAAGAATTCTCTATCATAGGGAGCACTACAATAAAGTCGCCTTGTGTCAAAGCCCGGTCAGGTCTCCCGTTCAGGAAACTTTTATAGGTTTCAGGGAGTATCACATGACTTGCTCTGGCCTATTCTTTTTAAGAGGCTTCTTTGTCACCCCGATTAGTCTTTCTGTATTTCCCTCCTTTGGCCAGATCAATGGGGGTACTTGAGCTGTGTCTATAAGCACCTGAATACTGGAGTGAGCTATTTACAAAAGACAGAATTGTCTTGGTGAAACCTTGTGAAGCTAATTCTTATTTTCTATATTAAATTACTTTCTTTTCGTCACAAAAATTGAATTTCTGATTTGAATTGATTTCATGAATAAATATTATGGAGGATTTCATTATGCAAGTCCAGTTCTTGATCAATGTACTCAATTTTTGACTCTGTCTAGATGGGAACAGAAAAGATCAGATTCAAATCACCAGCTGTAAAATAATGTTCTCCAGCTGGGTGCTTTAAGTACATATTAGATGGAACAGGGGTTTTTATTTGACTGTATTAGCGTGGGATTGAACAGTGGTTTCATTCTCTCCTAGATTTGTAAGTATTCTCTTTATTTCAAATGTTAAACTTACTTTAAGAATTCTCTGAACTTGGTGACATTTCTTGAGCTTATATACAACCAGCAGAAGGGAATGCATAGGAAAGGTTTTGAACTAAACACTATTCTAGCTTTTGGGAACAGGGTGGGGAAGAAAGATATATGATCAAGCAGGCCTTGAGGTTGGTACTGACAGTCTTGATGGTGCTGATCATCTGTTCGGTGCCGGATTCCTCAGGTTGCCAACTTGTGATTTTAAAAATACCCAGTCAGTGGGTGTGACCAGGAATAAGTGAGGGGGTGGAGCCTGTAAATAGGGTCAGAACATGGGATTGGGATGATGGGGGAGAATTAACTCCCATAACCAGTTCAAAATAACTGGTCTATTCAACAAAAGACAGTAATACCTTGGATTGCAAGTAACTTGGTCTGAGAGCGTTTTGCAAGACAAGCAAAAATTTTTTTAAAAAATTGACTTCATAAACAAGCAAGGTCTTGCAAGACAAATAGTGTAGGGATGTAACCGCTCGCCTCGAGCAGGCATAGTGGGCCAAAATCAGTCCCGCTCACGCCCGCCAGAGACTCGCTTTGATATAAGAGTGTTTTGGATTACAAGCACGGTTCCGGAACGAATTATGCTTGCAATCCAAGGTATTACTGTACCTGATACTGAATCAGAGGAAAAAATGGGGACATAGATTGAATTCCTGGTGGTTGGCAATCCTGCTGATTCCAGGCATTAAACCTCTACCCCCACCACTTCTCTAATTGGTAATCAATAAATCAGAATTGATATCTACAGTTATCTTTTCAGCAATGGAGATAGTGCTATGCAAAGGTCTCTGCACTGAGACATAGCAAATATATTGTTATGGAATGTAGATTGCTGCTGGCCTTGTTGTTTACTTAAGAGAGAAACTTGGAAAGCCAAGTTAAACTTCCATGTGAAATCAATAAAATTGACAGCTCATTAAAAATCTTAAAATTCCATGATCTCCAGTTTTCAGTTTTTTATATGGAGTCTTGTCTTTGATTACTAACTTTCAAATAGCAGAGGTGCAACATAAAACACAGGCAAGTTAAACGTGGGCTGTCTTTTCCTTAAAACTCCTCCCAACAAGGCAGTCTCCCTGTTATGTTGATAATTCACCCAAATTTGTTTTTAACCTCAAAAACGAAGATTTGCAGGTTCGCCTACTGAGGTTAGCTAATTATTTTATTTGCATTTTCTTTATGTGGTAACTCAGCCATTAATATTTTAAAAGTGTTGCAATTAATTAGCTTGCTGAGGCACGCCAAGTAGCATTACAGGAACAAGCGGTGATGGAAATGAAGGGGAATTCAGAACTATCTCTGCTTGGGGATCATAACCGCCAGTGTGGCCCCTACCCCAACTTTTGAGGTTCCTCTCTGCCTGCATGATGCCAAAAGACCAGAAGGTTTTGCACAGCTAGATGAGAAGGAAGCACATTCATGCCTTCCACACCTCCTGTGGCTATTGGACACCTCAGGAGGACGTTACTTCTGCAGCTTTCTCCTACCCATCGATTTTTCTTAAATACCACACAAATCATGTTTATCTGAGCTTCTGAGAAGTATGCAGAATGTCCAGTTAATAGATATTGTGAATACACAGGAGTGCCTTTTTCATAAAATGCTATACCCAGCTGCAGGGGTGACTCTGTATACCAATATAATGAAGAGATTCACATAATGGGACTTCTACTGCATTTATGTGGCGATGATGACCTTGTTTTGGCAGTTGTCCAGTTGCTCTGGGTTTTTATTAGAGTGGTTGTGTGTGGGGGGGAGGCTTGCTGCTAGAACTATTCTCCTTGTCAATCAGATTTTGATACATGAGAGCAACCTAAAAATCTTCCTCTAATTATTTATATTCCGTTATACCCAGACTATGTGTACGTATTCACTTAAAGCAGGGGTGTTGTATCTCTCCCACCCCAAGGGCTGGATTCCATTTTGGAGAAGCTCTCGAGGGTCATATTCCAGTGGAGGGTGGGGCAGACCAAAAGGGCAGGGCCCAAAATACCTGCATATTTTAGCTTAAAGCTCTTACTGCCAGTAAGTGAGCCTAAGGAGAGGCATTTGAACTTTTTAGAATGAGGGGGAAACTGCACAACAGCAGGGAGACCAGCAAATGATTGTTGGTTGGGGTAAAGCGAGTGGGGCTGGGGGAAGGGTGTGTGGCCTTCTTAACCATGGACAAGAAATCCCACCTTTGTTCTTCCATCAAATCCCCCCCTTCCCTTGTCATCATTAACCATGGTGGACAGTTTTCTCTTTCACAAGGCTAATGCTAACCATGGTTACTAACCATGGTTGCTTGGGTTTGAAAACCACTGTCCAGCCCTGGTCTCAAACTCTGGTTTAACTAAGTGTAGATATTAGCATGATTGTTGCTTTTTAAATACCACCTTCAATTAAAGGAGAGAGAGAGAGAGAGAGAGAGAGAGAGAGAGAGAGAGAGAGAGTCTAAAACTGAATGGGGGGCAAGTGAGAAGGAAAGTTTGATTAGTATAGTTTCAATATTAGGGAGTGAATAGAGCTAGGGTGAGTTTACACATACCTGTTTATCATAGTTGTCGCACTGCAAGTGATGACTTGCACTTGTGAAACAGCCATCATAGACCAAATGCGAGAGGGAGAGAGAGAGAGAGAGAGAGAGAGAGAGAGAGAGAGCTTTCATAACACTTGATATCACCCACCAACACAATACTTTTCAGTGGAAGCTTCTTATACATTCAGCTGTGAATTATCAAATGATATGTCATTTAGTGATGGGTCATCTTGTGACATACATGCATATGAAGAAGAGCTGAAAGGTTGGCGAGATAAAGGAAGGGAATTAATGGAGGAAAATTTTCAGTCTAGGGAGGTGTTAGAAGTGTTGGATGAGAGAACAGTGGCACAGATTTCAGCAAACCACATCACACTACAGGTGAGTGTGAGGTGACACCAGATTGAGGAGAGTGGACAGTGAGACAGGGTGATAAAAGGAGGAATCCTTCAGTGGAGAGATCAGAAATAGAATGTTTTCATTATGTGGTGGTATCTCCATCCTTCATCCAGGGATTTTGCCTCTGCTTTGTGCTGCCAGCAGGGCTAGAATATAAACACCAATGACTGATGAATTAATTGTGATGCACCCTTCAACAAAGCATACTCGGGCCACAATCCTGTGCACGTTTAGACAGAAAAAGGTCCTACAACTCCCAGCATTCCCAGAAATAGGACTTTTTTCTGCCTAACAGGCATAGGATTGCACCCTAAACATGTATGGAATTGCACCCTAAAACAAGACAGGGTGCTCCACATTTCCCCTTGCTGATTACTTGGGAAATTAGCTTTTATTGGTCTAGAAGCCTCACATTTCTCGTGTTATAGGGCCTGTTCTATAGAATTTATTTCGGTCAATTTGTAATCTCATGTGTCAATGCATCTTCTCCCAATCTTGTTTCATTTATCTCATGCCACCAGGGCCAGACTGGGATTCTAGGTAGCCATGCCCAGGTTTAAATTTCTGTGTCCTTCAGCTCAGGATCCCTGAGGTCCCCCTGGCTTGAGTGTGAGCTGGAGAAGCTGGAGCTTGAAGTGTAGCAGACAGAAGGTACTGCCGGACTGACTGGGCAGAAGGGCAGGCTCCCAGTGTTGGATTGTATGTTCTAACCATGTCTGGCCAATCCAGAAGCTTTATACTGACTGTAAACCACATGGACCAGTGTTGCACACCCCTATAATGTCTTCTGTGTCTGAGGTGGAGTTTGAAGCCTGAGTGCACATATGCACATGTGCGCTCACAGGCGCACACATCATAGTATTTTGCTAGGATAAGTGCCAATCCGACATCCAGTGGCTATCTGTTATAGCCCCCACTAGTCCCTGACACATGCTTACTTTGCTTAAACTATCGGTTTTTATATATTTGAACAAATTTAGAGTCTGCGAGGTTTTAAGTATTTGGTTGGGGAGATTTTTTGTGTCTGTTTTAAGTTACCACTTTGAGAAGATCACTGTAATGATGCTAAAAGAGATCTTTTTGGTAAACACTCTCAAACACTCTCCACCATTCAGTGCCTGCTTCAGTTGATAAAGAATCAGCAAATCAGCCAGGGTGGGGGCTTCAGCAGCTGACTTACAGTACAAGTCCTTTCTCAAAATAACCACAACAGCGCAATAGTGACGCATAATTCATGTCACAGTAATTTGTTTGTGTTTACCAAAAACCTGTGGCATTTGTTTAAATTTTGGGCAGCCCTCCTTCACGTTCCCCCCTTCCCTTTTCTCTCAGTCTTTCGGTTTCCCTCCTGCCCCCTCCCCTTTCCCTTTCTTTTTAATCAAGCATTTTTGCTTTTTTAAAATATTTTCCACTCTTCTTGGCTTGCTTCCAATTTATCAGCCAACGAGAAGGGGGAGGGGAATAACTGATCTTTTTATTCAGCAGTTTAACTGCACGTGTTTAACTGCGAGTTTCGCTGCAAGTGTATATTTCCTGCTTTGATGTATAAATTTGTGCTAACTTAACTGCCTTGGGAGAGATTTAGATTTGTGGTAGGATACATCACACAAAGCTGGAACCAGAGGATTGATAAAGTTGATGCACAAGTTTGGAATCTTAAACACTGGCAACCAATTCAGGCTCTTTAGACTTAGGCACTTGCATATTCCCCTTCTACAAAGGTCTTTCTGTATAATGTCTTGTAATTAGAACAGGAAATCATTGAGTAACTGCGATGAATAAGAGTACTTAGGCTGAAAGGAAAATTACCTTCTGAGAAATTATATTCACCATTTCCCCCTTTTCTTGCTTCACATTACAATGTTGGTAATGATAGTAGCAGATGTAAGTATTCTTATCTGTAAGTATTCTTATCTGCACAGCATTGTTCTGTTGATTTCTACACACACACACACACACACACACACACACACCATTTTCAAAAATGCATAGACAGAATATAGGAAATGCCTAATTAGAAGATGGAATGCTGTCTTGCAGCGGAATAGCAATGGCATGGAAATGTCAATATAATTATCAATAGCTCTGAACTGAAGGCTGGAGCAGCAGCAGGTGTATGAAGTTGGTCTTCTGCCTTGGCTCAGTTACTAGGAGTTCGTTCTCTCTCTCTCTCTCTCTCATATATATATATATATATATATATATATAAAGCTTGGAGAAATATGTAATGACATACCAGAAGATAGCATAAACTCTTTCCAAAGTAGCTCCCATTGAGGTAGTTTGACTTAAATCATTAAATGGGATCCAAACTAGATGATGCTTAGTCATACAGTGTACTGACTTAATATTTTGCCACTGACCACATAGCTAAATAGAAAGTGGCTCTGCAAAATCTGGGAAATCCCTCCAGTGGTGAAATTGACAAGTTATGTCCAAACAAGAGGAAGTGTGAGACATAGTAAGCTACCATGATGTGACAAGAGTATTGGTCTGCCTACCTCAGTACTGACTGCAGCGACTGGCAGCCGCTCTCCAGGTTCTCAGGCTGGGGCCTTTCCCAGCCCTACTTGGAGGTGCTGGGAATTGAACCTGGGACCCTCTGCATGCAGACCCAAGTGCTTTACCACTGACCGACAGCCCTTCCCCTGTTTAATACTCTTTAAGGCACAATCCTATGCATGTTTAGACAGAAAAAAGGCCTACAACTTCCCAGCATGCTGGGAACTATAGGCCTTTTTTCTGCCTGAACACGTATAGGATTGCACCCTTAGTCCCCCTTTATTAAATTCTGCACAGGTAGAGAATAATGGGCAGAATCCAGTGCAACACGAGTGCTAACATACATTATGTTGTGCTAGCACAAGGGACCTCTAGTGCAAGGCCAAGAGCATTAGCTGGCATGATGAGATTCCCTGGTAAACCCATCACCCCAGGTAATGCTATTAGCATTGCGCTATTTGTCCCTTCATAGATTTCATAGATCATAGAGGGGCCAACAAAGCCATCGAGTCCAACCCCCTGCTCAATGCATGAAACTAGAGGAGGGGTCTCCCATCCAAGAAATAACCAGGCCTGACCCTGCTTAGCTTTTCACGCTCAGACAAGCTGAGCCAGCGTGAGCCACAAGCCCTTGTGCAACGTTATTTATGTTAGAGCTCAAGTCGCATTGGGTACTGCCTGATGAATATAAATACAATAGCTTTCTTTTCTGTTATCTGATCAGTTATTAACAAATGTATTATGCCTCCATGTTTTCTGGCTGGGAAAGAGGAAGGTAGTGTTTCAAAAATAGTTCTAATACATATTTGGAATCTGTTAAGCAAAAACAAAAAAAAAGCACCTCAGAAACCTTTACATGTTTGTTTCTATTGGCATTGGAATGCATTGCACTAATACGATTAAAAGAACTAAAGGGCAGAATACTTGGCAGATTTTTGCAGTTGGGGTAATTAGGTACAGGAAGGAACATGCATATTTTTTCCATCAAGCTCTATAAAATCCTGGTGTGAAGATTGTTTTGTGTGTGTTTTTTTAAAGAAGGAAAAAAGCTTACTGATGTTAAAAATGGATTATAGTGGTTAGCAATAATCATTATAGTGTGATGTTTCTGAACACAAACAAAGAGCGAGCTACTTTTATGTATTTCCTCAGTTCTGTCTGTAAGGAGCTTTTGATCTAAAAGGGTGGATCAGGAATTCATACTCCCCCCTTTGTGAATTGTCCGGCATTGCTTGGTGAAGATCAGTGTGCTGTTTAGTGGAGAGTGTTGGACTTTGACCTGAATTCAGATCCTGCCTCCATAGAGGACCAGTGTAAACAAACATTTTCCCATGGCTGAATCTGCAATAAAATCAATACTAGTTGACTTGCCCACGGTTGTCGGTTGTTGTCTGTATATTCTGATTGCCAGACAACCCATGATGAAGAAAGACCCGTTTTTCTAATGTTCCTCATGGACTTTCTGGAACAGAGCAGCTCAAGGCACTTTGATTCCTGAGGTAGAACATCCAAATGACACCCTACTTTCACTTATTTGCATGGTCATGCTTCAGCTCCTGTTCAGTTCAATGTGGTTTGTGCTCCATGGGTCAGACAGATCTATCTGCCTCCCATTCTGCTGTCCTTCATGGTACCCAAGATCTGCTACCTGAGGCAGCAGCCTCAATTTACCTCACTATAGGAGTAGCTCTGATCTGGACACATAGGGTGAGTCCGCACGTCATGCTAACCCACCCTGGCAATAGCCACGGTGGGTTGGTTGTTTCAAGAACAACCCACGGTGCGCCCAACAGACAATCGGACTCAATGTGGGTTGTTCTCCCCCTCCTTCCCCTTCAGCCCTCCAGCCAGTATCCCAGGGGACACCATGGCAGGACCAACTTGTCTCCCCCTCCCCCCTGTGACCGCAAGCCATTTTTTGGAGCACTGCTGCTTCCCCCCTTTTAAACATTTTTTTTTTCTTTTTTTGGAGATCGCCTTTCATTATCCCATTGGCAAAGACTTACCACAACCACTGGGCACAGGCACAATTGACTGCTTTTAGCTTAGATTGCATTGTTTTTTTCTTGTGTTACAAGGGTCAAGTGAGGATGGACCCAGCTCGTGGGTTGTCGCACCACTGCAGACCTTCCAAAAGTGGGTTATATGTTGGCATGGCCACTGTCACCTTGCCCTTTGATGGATGACCCAACTGTAATCCAGCTTTTCACCAAAAAAAAGAAGAAGAAGAAGAAGAAGAAAAAGTCTGCCCCACCATACAGTGGTCATGTGGATTGACTCAAACTGGTGGCAGCAGTAGGAACCAATCCTAATTGTGAATATAGTTAAAGCAGAATTAACCACAGAATTTTGAGACTCCAGAAAAGGCAGCAGTAATGGCATTTTCTTCTCCCTTTTGCTCTTTGGGCAGCCATTGCTACTGATGTGGGGGAGGGGCAGGGGGGAGAGCAAATAGTATCTCCATATGATTGCACCTCCAGGGAAAGTATAATCTTCCGTTGCATGCAGATGATGTGGCTGAAGCTGACATCTTAGTGGGCATCTCTTCTTCAGCAAGAACTGAACACACCTTGTTTCCCAGCCACACACCTTAATAAGGAAGTGGTAATCACATTTAAATTTCAGCTTATACCAGCAGCAAATTATTACCAATTGTGTAATCTTGACAGAGTGCAACAATAATACATAACTACAGTTAGGTGACATTTACTAGGTTCTATTGAAAGCTTTTTCTCTCCCCCCCCCCCACCGCCTTCTGTGTTTTGTCTGGGGGGGGGGTAGGTCCTTGATTTCTTTTCTCACATAGATGTGGCTGAAAGAAAATCTTTCTTCCAAGAACCTTTTGTTTGCCTTTGCTTAAACAAATGGTAAGGTTTACCCCTTCTTTGCCTCTATTTAGATTAATCTATTGAACCTTTGGGGGGTGAAAGGAAGGGGGGAAATACCTTGCAAAGCACTTAGGGTATTGGTCATACATTGTCTAGCTAGGCTTGGCATTTAGGTTTTTTTTGTTTATTTCTTTCTGTACCTAGGAGTTATGTTAAAAGGAGAATATGATCATGACCATGGTATTATTATTATTATTATTATTATTATTATTATTATTATTAACTACTACTACTACTACAATAATAACAAGAATGTTAGATGATCAGTCTTTTAAACAGTGCCTTTTAATTTTAGTTGCTTTAAAATGTCATCAAAATGCCACGAAATAGTGTGCAGCGCCTTTATGCAGTCACTTTATCATGTGCTTTACTGGAAACAAGTGGTTTGTAACAAAGGTTTATATGATATGTTTATATATACCTTGACACACAAAAAAAAACCTGACCACATCCTGGCACATAAGGAAAATGTGGTCTCATAATCCAGACTGAAGATAGCTATACCTGTGTGAAGATGCAGTGTTGCACTGTGCAGTAGAAATACATTAAACCAGGCCTGCAATCTGCACCTTTATAAACCCAAAGCTAATAGGAGAATTCTCATTAAATCTGAGGAGCTGCCTTATACTGAGACTATCCCTTGGTCCATTTACGGTAGCTCAAATTTCTGGCAGGGAGTGGCTCGCCAAGGCTTGTAGTGGAAGTCCTTCCTAGCCCTGCTCCCTGAGATAATTTGATTTCAACTATAGATGCCAGAGGTAGAATCTGGGACCTTGTACATGCAAAGCAAGTGCTCTACAAATGAGCTATGACCACTATGGGTTTGGCTGTGGAGTTCTAAGGTTCAAGTCTCTGCTCAGCTGTGAAGCTCACTGGGTGTCTTGGACAAGTCACTCTTCCCTTCACACAGCCTAATTTAAATCATAGGCCTTTTGTGAGGTTACAATTCCAATTTGAACTCCTTGGACAAAGGGTAGGATAAAAACGTATGCCAGCTCCTCTGTTGATGAGAATCAAGGCAATGAAATTTGACTGAAGAGACTGTCTTGAGTTATAACTTCTTGAGATATCTTGTGGGGTAAGAGAAGGTACTGTGACTACAGGTCACCAATCCTAATTGGTGTGTGTGTGTGTGTGTGTGTGTGTGTAAAAAGAATGGATTAAATTGTGGTCACCAGATTTCACTCCCCCAGAACAAATTTATATTTTCTATGTCTGCCTTTCAGGTGCACCTTGCCAAAGTGTGTGACCTGTACTTGCAGAACAAGGAATTGTTTTGGTTTCCGCAGCTTACATCATGGGAGGATAAAAGGCACAGTACTTAGAAAAGTGATTCCTCCCAGGAGAACAGGTCCAAAAATGGCATTCTTGCAAGCTGCAACATGGCACATAATGTTGATTTCTGTGTGTGACTCTTTCAGGCGCAGCTTAAGAGGTTTGATCGACACACTGAATATGTTCCTCTATGTCGAATCACACAGATGAATAGATCAAAGTTTGCAGCCCCATTCCTGTTATAGGGGTGGAGAACACATGAGCCATGGGACTGCACAGCCCCCCAAGGCATCTTTGCGTGGTGTACGAATGCATTCTTGTTAGAAGTCTGAGATACCCAGCTTTTATTTCAAAACAAATTGTGAATGTTTTGAGTTATAGTGGTTATAGTTTGAAAGTTTGAAAACATAATGGCAAAAAGTGCTAAAGAATAAGAAAGGAGGGGTGGAATTCTTAAAAAAAACCACCCAAATTCATTGTTTCCCTCAACTATTATGATTTCTGTCCATAAGACTGTGAATATGATTATGATTTCTGTCCATAAGACTCTTCAGGGCTGATAAGAGATTACTCATATTTCATAGAATCATAGAAAAGTAGAGTTGGAAGGGGCCTATAAGGCCATCGAGTCCAACCCCCTGCTCAATGCAGGAATCCAAGTCAAAGCATCCCTGACAGATGGCTGCCCAACTGCACCTTGAATGCCTCCAGAGTGGGAGAACTCACCACCTCCCTAGGTAATTGGTTCCATTGTCTTATTGCTCTAACAGTCAGGAAAATTTTCCTGATGTTTAGGTGGAATCTGGGTTCCTGTAACTTGAGCCCAATATTCCGTGTCCTGCAAACTGGGATGATCGAGAAGTGATCCTGGCCCTGCTCTTTGTGACAACCGTTCAAGTACTGGAAGAGTTACAGTTTCCATCTAAGAATTTTGTAGAAGTAGAAAATGGGCCTACCACTTGCAGCTTGTCATTGGTCTGCAATAATGGATAGCAAGCTCATAGTCAGCAAGATTAATTTTATTGTTTAAGGTGAAAGTGCATAACAAACTGAATACATATAAATATGGAAGAATTGTATTGTTATCCTTGTGTTATGTCAAGTGAAGAGCATGGCGGGTGAATTCTCACTGAGGTGTTAAGCCTGCTGTGTCTGAGCTGAACCACTTCAAACTTTATATGGGGGCTTACATTTTTTATGCTCCATCATAGGAAAAACAGCAACACATCCCTCCATATGGAAAATTAGATGGGTTCTAGCCTAGTCTGTGCAGGAATTCTCCTCCCTTGTGGAAGCATTCAATTTTATGAGCCTCCCCTTGCAGTCTGAAGTGGTACAGGCCAGACAGGTTTGCTGCCTCTGTGAAAACAAGGCCTATATCTCTAGACATTGTTATCAATGGTGTTCCCAGAGCCAGGAGTATAGATCTCACCTGCTTGCATGGTGGATGCTGAAATCTCTGTGTGTATGGCAGGAGAAAAAGAGAGAGAAACAGACTTTTGAATATAGTCAATGGAAAAGAAACTTGTCTTGAGTTTTACAGTGGGCTGACAAGCAGTGATCTTTGAGCGAGCTCCAAGGATATGCTCTTGCTTTTTAGGGTACTGATGCTGCTTTGAAGATTAGCTTGCCCCCGCCAACTCAACATAGATAGATAGATAGATAGATATAGATCGATATATAATAAATATTGCAAAAAACACCATAATTCTCCCATTTGCACAAGAAACTGACTATAGTGTGGAACTACTCTGGGATGTGTATTAAATACAATGCGTATTAAAGAAACGCATTGACTATCCACTAAGTACTGAGCTCATTGTGTTAGAAATAAGGATGAGCCCCCCTCAGCAGATTACAGTGTGCAAGCTACACAAGGTCATTGCTGACCTTCATGAATAAGCTATGCATAGAAAGATGGCAGCAGTTACCGTTTATAAGGAATGAAGGGGAAAGAAACTGAAATGCAGGTGAGTGCTGGCCTGCTCCATTGTAAAAGGTCAGACCAATATCTTAGGCGGGTTCCTATGATCCATCTGTTGCCACTGCCATTCATTAATGGCTGATAAAGCAATGCTGTGATATTTCAAAGGGCTCTGTTTCAGTTATTGTATTTCTTGGATCAGCAAATTTAGCTTTTCTGAATCTTCCTCTCTGTTAATTCCCTTGACAATGTGCGGTGCCGTATATTTATTTTGCTGAGAACTGGGCTGCTGGCTTATTTAATCTTTGCCCATTATATTATCAATGGCAGTGTGCTGGTTGGATGGTTTTGGAAAGAGGTCAGTAAAACCCAGAAGTGAATCGTTAAATGGCAACAAGCTTAAAACTGTAAAGATGATAAAAGCTGCAGTTTGGCATTAAATGGCCATTGTATTGGAACAGTTGTTAACCTAATCAATTAAGTAACGACAACAAAAAGCTGTAAAAAAAACCCTCAAACCCTTTTAAATGGGCTAAAGGACATATTTTGTCATCACCGTCATAACTAGTAAGTAATCTTAAAGAGGGAAGGTGGCATACTGCATTATTCTGTAATAATATTTCCAAATCAAGCAATTAGAATAGTTTTCAAAATGCATTATACGTAGCACATATAGTCAATGATACAGTTTGTATGATCAAAACAGTCCACCGTGGCTTATTCATTTAAGCCACGGTTGGTTGTGGTGCGTGCCAGCATGTCCGGCAGGATTTGCATATTCACGCCCAGCTGCAGCTTGTCGTGTTGTATGAACCTGGGTGGTGGTAGGGGTTGTGCAAGGGTTAAACAACCCTCGCATAACCCATGGTCTGTAGTTCACCCACGGTCCGAGTTCACACAACATGTCAAGCTGCAGCCAAGTGCTGAATATTCATACTAGCCCGCCCACACACAGCGCAGCCCACCATGGCTTAAGCCACGGTGGGCAGATCGATCGTGTGAACCAGCCCATTGTGTATGCCTCTCATTTTTAATCTATATGAAAAAGGTAATAAGGATTGGCGATATGAGGTGCATATTAGTGAAGAAGTCTTAATCCCTGACTACTGGTATGTCCATCCTGATCTTCTCTGGTGTCTGAAATTTTGGCAAAAGCACCATTTCAGATTTTTGTTTTAATCCACTGTCACAGACTAGAAATGTGTTTGCTTTTAAAAACAAAGAATGACATTATCTTGGTTTTGTGCAATACATTGGATTTTTGCACTAGAGACCACAAGCTGTGCCATAAGATTCCTGCGCTGCTTGATAATACTTTGCACACCCCAAACCTGGCTGCCCTGATTCTGATGGGATAACTTGTGATGTGACAAATGCTGTTAAGACTGCTTTTATTCATAATCAACAGTCTGATCCTAAAAAAGCAAAAACAATCCCTGCATCAGGGCATATATGTATATTGAATACATGTCTCTACTTGCATTCTCTCTCTATCATGCTTTTTCCGTGCAGGTGTTGTGCAACATCTGTGCAGATTTATCCTGTACAGCAATATAAATATTTTTTAGATTATTGCAGAAGGGGGAAGAATAGCAAACCGGGGGCAGAGAAAGGGAATTGAATATGGGAGGCAGCATTGCTTTACATCCTCCATCTGCTTGTTTTTTTCTTCGCCCCTGCTCCTCCATCAGAGAGCAATGTAAAGCATTTGGGGTGAGAATCGGACATACTTTCCAAATACCTGGTTCATGTATAAGATAACATGACAGCTGGGGCAATAAATAAAAGCTGTTTCAATGCTTCTCTTGCAGGTGAGGATGACGAAGATTCAAATGTACTGATCGTCAGCTATCCACAATACTGCCGCTATCGTTCTATGCTGAAACGCATTCAGGGCAAACCATCCTCCGTACAAGCAGACCAGTTCGTATTAGCCCTTGGGGGCATTGCCGTAATCAGCAAAAACCCACAAATCCTCTACTGCCGAGATACATTTGATCACCCAACTCTTATTGAAAATGAGAGCATTTGTGATGAGTTTGGTAAGTCACTTCCCTTCTTTTGCTTGTTGCAAGTTAAAACCATTTTGTTGTTGAAATTGCTTCCAGTTTTGCAAATGGAAGGCAATAATAATGGATGAACCTTTCAAAAATAGCATAGATGTGTATATTTCAATTGCTGGATGCCAGCAGTATTCCATCTTCACTCAGAGTACCAAGGACGCATCCATAACTATTTGTAGTCTTCATATTTTAAAAACAGCTATTTATCACAAGCAAAAACACATTTTTAGGAGAGCAATATGCCTTGCTCAATTATCTAGAGTAAATTGAAGAGGTATTTGTTCAGATGCCTAATGAGTCACCTTGAAAGTTAATCCATTCCACTTCTTCTTAAACATGTATGTGTTGAGGGCTGTGGTTCTAGGTTGCTTGTTTTTTGTGGTCCACTACATTTCCTTATTCTGTAGCCCCCGTATAGAAGGATGCTCAAAAGTCTTCCAAGCTACAACTCAGTTGCTGCATTTATTTATTTATTTAATTTATTTATTATATTTATGCCCCGCCTTTTTTCCTGAAAGGAACCCAAGGCAGCTTGCATAATCCTCCTCCTCCTCTACATGTTATCCTTACAACTACCCTGTGAGGTAGGTTAGGCTGAGAGTCAGTGACTGGCCCAAAGTCACCCAGTGAGTTTCATGGCCAAACGAGGACTAGAACCCGGATCTCCCGAGTCCCAGTCCAGCACTCTAACCACTACACCACACTGGCTCTCTATGCCCTCTATGGCTGCAATCTAACAAAGTTCTACGCAAACAACTATGCATGCAGCTGGGGGCTGCCTCAAAATTTCCACTGCAGTTGCTTTTGCTGCTGAAGTGGCAAGCTGCTTTTCAGATTACCTGTCAAATTTAAAACTATAGAGTAGCCACTTCAGCATCTCATGGAAACTTTAAACACACCTCTGGCTCTTCAGAAATTTCCTCTGTTATTTTTATTGTGGCTATTTATTGGGGCCTACCACAAAGTGTATCGGGGACCAGTGTGTAAAGATCATCAAACTTTACTTTCTGCCTTTGGTAAAGGAAGTAGTTCTGCTTCTCGTTCCTTTTCATGGAAAAGAAACTACAGTCTTACATGAATTTGCAGCTCCCATGTTATATTGCTCACGCAAGTGGACCACTGGTGTGAGCAGTGCTATTAGCTCAAGCTGAGTCTGGCACATCATCTAAATTGACTCTCAACAGGGCACAGTAGTGGTTAAAGAATGTGCTATCTATGTATTTGAGGACTTCAGCCTATTATCTTGATGGAGTTTTTAGAGTTGTTTGGATTGCAGAGGCTATGGAGCTCAGTTCTGGCAGAGACCTGTGAGGTGCTCTTTTAAAACTGGTACATTTCACCAATTGCCTTAGTGTATAGACTGTATATGTGGCAGGGTGCAGAATGAGGGAAAGGAAGGAAGAAAGCCTCCAGGTGGACAGAAGTATATTTAGATCATTTAGATCATAAATAGATCATTTTTTCAGGGGCACGGTACAATATAGAAATGAAAACAAAACTCAAGGATATCACTTTCATAACAGGCAATAAAAATAAACTATAGAAAGTGACAACAAAATTTTATTTAGCATTTTGATATTAAAAATAATTACAAAGCATAAGTGAAAAACTCGAAAAACTCAAATAACACCTACATAATTGGCACACGTGGCATTAATGTAAACTTGTAAAGAAAACAGCCAATCAAATGCAATTATATGACTCAAAACAAACATAGACAGGGGTGTAGGAGTGAGCCTCAGGTTCACTTGCCGCTATTCACCACGCACAAAACCTGGGCCCTTCACATGTAAATGAGTAGGTTCTTCTCACACAATCTGTCCACCCTTTATAGTGGAAAATGGATCATGTGAGCAGGGCGTGCTCTATAACTGAATATGAATTAGGGCATTTGTGTGTAGGCCCTGGTTCCTATTCAGTTACAGAATAATCGAATTGAAGGGGCCCTTGTAAGACATCTAGTCCAACCCCCTGTTTGATACAGGAAATGCCGAGGCAGAACATGCCCAAACAGATGACTATCCAGGCTCTGCTTGAAGAATTCCAGTGAGATACACCCCACCATCATTTGACTGCTCTTTCTGTTAAGACGTTTCACCTAATATTCAGCTGAACTATATTCTCCTGCATCTTAGAAGAGTGGAGGCAGAACCCAGAGACCACTGTCAAAGGAATGGCCTTTTTAGACCATTGAATGTAATCACCCATCACGGTTTCACCAAACCTTAGTGACGAAGGCATCTGGTATGGAATATAAACTCTGGCTGGTGCCTGTGATGATAAGTTCCATTGATTTCAGTGGAATTTACTCCTGAGTAAGCTTGCTTCAGACTGGACAAGTAAATAACCGTATTTTTGCCTGTCGTTACCATACCAAGAAGTGTATATGTCTGAATGCTACAAATACTCAGTTATTCATTAACATATCAGGCGATCGCCTGGAGTAAGATGTTCGGTATAAAAGGAGATCCTAAAGAAGATTGTTAGACTCTAGCGATGGGTCATAAAGTACTGTGGAGGCATTCTATCCAACACCCCACAGTGAGGACACATGTACGATGAAGATGGTCCTGTAAGGATTCTTTGACGTGCTTTTCGCTTAGCACGTTTCTCCTTTCACCTTCATGGGTCTTCAAGTCCATGGACTGTGAAGGCCACCTCATTTGATGTTCAGGCGAGCTTCCCGTTTTCATGTTTTATGCATTTTTTAGATAGCCTTATAACATCTTTAAACTCTTATTTGACCACGATACTGTTCCTCCTTGGTGGGAGAAGTACTGGAACGGCAGTCAGGCATTCGAACAACATGACCGGTCCACTGAAGTTGGCGTTGAAGGATCATTTTTTCAATGCTAGTAGTCTTTGCTTCTTCCAGTACACTGACATTTGTTCGCCTATCTTCCCAAGTAATTTGCAGGATTTTCCGGAGGCAACGTTGATGAAACCTTTCAAGGAGGTGGAAGTGACGTTTATAGATAGTCCATGTTTCGCAGGCATACAATAAAGTTGGTAATACAATGGCTTCATAAACCAGTGTTTTGGTCTTCTTACAAATATCCCGATCCTCGAACACTCTATGTTTCATTCGAGAAAATGCGGCACTTGCGGAGCTCAGACGATGCTGGATTTCACTGTCGATGTTAGCTGTAACAGAAAGATAGCTGCCAAGATAGAGAAAATGATCGACATTTTCCAGTATTGTCCCGCCAAGCTGGATAGATGGCATCACCAAAGGATTGGCTTGCACTTGCTGATGAAGCACTTTGGTTTTTTTGATGTTAAGTGAGAGACCAAGTTTTTCGTATGCTTCTGCAAAAGCATTTAGGATAGTTTGGAGATCATCCTCTGAATGTGCGGAGACCACATTATCATCAGCATACTGAAGTTCCACAACGGAGGTTGTAATTACCTTACTTTTTGCTTTCAGCCTGCTGAGATTAAAAAGCTTTCCATCTGTTCGATATATAATTCCCACACCAGTGGGAAGTTTCCCCTCGACAAGATGTAAAACCATGGTGATGAAAATGGCAAATAATGTTGGGGCAATAACACATCCCTGTTTAACACCTGATCCCACTTTAAATGGAGCACCATGAGAGCCGTTGTTGTCCAAAACCGTTGCCGTCATGTTGTCATGGAGAAGTCGCAAGATATTCACAAATTTATTGGGGCATCCAATTTTCATAAGGATAGTCCAGAGAGCTGTACGGTCTACAGTATCAAAGGCCTTAGCCAAATCGATAAATGCCATATAAAGGGGTTGATTTTGCTCCCGGCATTTTTCTTGCAGCTGACGTGCAGTAAAAATCATGTCTACTGTCCCTCTAGAGGGGCGGAAACCATATTGAGTTTCAGGGAGGATCTCTTCTGAAATAGATAGAAGACGGTTTGCGAGAATCCTAGCAAATATTTTACCTGCGGTTGCTAAGAGAGAAATGCCCCGATAGTTTCCACAGTCTGTTCTATCACCCTTCTTAAAGAGGGTGATAATTATGGCATCCCTGAAGTCTTCTGGGATCTCTTCTCTTATCCAGATTTTTTCGATGAGTTTATGAAGATGTTGTACAAGTTCGGGCCCCCCTTCTTTAAAGATTTCAGCAGGAATCCCATCTGGTCCACTAGCTTTGTTGTTCTTCATTTGATTAATGGCTTTTTTTACTTCATCCAAAGTGGGGAGTATTGCAAGTTCCTCTTTAATTTGTTTTTGCGGGATTTGCGAAAAAATCTCATTATCCACCTTAGACTTACGATTTAAAAGGTCATAATAATGCTCTTTCCAACGCAGTGCAATAGACTCTTTGTCTTTTAAGAGTTTATTACTCCTGTAGTATATGGCAGAGAGCCAATGAAGTTCAGGTAACAGCGAATGGTAAGTGGACACCACCACGTGCACAACCAACTGGGATTAATTCTCATACTGCGACACTGTCAAGTATTTTAAAAGTATCACAGTCACGGCTTCTATGAAAATCACCATTCATTATGGTACTATGAAACATTGCTATGTTAACTATGTAGTGGTTCTCATGAGTTATTATAATGTTAACTTCTTTGTGTCAGATGGTGTTATAGCACCCCTGATTTGCTTTCTGATGGTTTATACACCAGCAGTGAATGGAAATAATGCCACCATTGCTATTCCTTTGTCATCAGAGATATATTGTGTGCGTTTTCAGCTTGGTTCCTGCAAACACCGATGGCCATTCCTAAGCGATCTGGAAATGGTTTTGGCATGCTCTGCTCAGGAGTACTGGCCTCTTTTATGAGATAAACCTCTGAGTAAATTATTATGAGGTGTCAGCTGGCTAGCTAATGTGAATACAGTTCAATTTGCCATAGCTGAGGTGGTAACATAATTATTATCAGGTAAACTCTTAGAGGTTTCAGCTATCTAGCGATTGGGAAAATATCATAAGCATGGTGGGAGGGGTATACTTCATAATCTGGTCCACACTTGCTGCAATCGCCTCAGGAGCGCACAACCACTGCTGGAACTGGGCCCACGAATTGGCACTGCTACTGTGGAGGAACCACTAGTGCCAACCAGAACCTCCTGGGGCGGGGGTGGGGGCTGCACATGCAACCACTGTGATTTGCATGATTGCAGAATCCCTTTTGGGGGCTCCACGTGAGTATGATATGCTTGTGGCCCCAGCATGTTTCCAAGGAGATTAGCGTGAATCAGCCCTCATGTCTTACATTTGAGAGAAAGAGAGAGAGATGTACCAATGTCCTGTCTTCAGATTTATCTACTGATGAATATCATTTTTAAGACATGAATATCATTTTAATACATTCAAATTTAGAGGAGTTCTGTTCACACAAGTGATTTCTTTATTGTGACCACAGCTCAGTCTTCTTTGTTATGTCATTGTACATTTGCAAGAAAATTGTTAAATTTCCATATAAAAGTAATGGACACCCCCTGACCCAACATTAGGTGTAGTTACAATTTGATTTAATTTCACACCCATCTTAAAATGTTTGTGAGAAGCAATATGGACCACACTTCTGTATAGGCCTCCCTGAGATTACTGAAGGACGTTTGGTGGATTGCTTTTGTGATGTACTAAGACTTGCAAGGTCTGCTAAGTTTGTTTATTTATTTATTTATTTATTTAAATTTCATTTTATTTCTATACTGCCCATCTAATCCTTCAGTATAATTCTAGCTCTGCATTACCAAAATGCAGTGTGTCACTTTCAATACATTGATGACACGCAGCTGATATAGTACAGTTTTATCCCCCCCCCCTCAACAGGACAATAGAATGTACTACACTGGGTTACACAAACAGTTTATACTGATACCATGTAGATGGATGTCACATGTATAAAGTGATGACAGCTAAATCTAAACACAGGCATGGTGGTACAGCAGATAAATGGATTACCTTAAGATACTGTGGTTTATCATTCAGATCTGAGACGTGGGCTAGATTTCAGGAATGTGAGTCAAATTCTTCCAACAGGAAGCAGAGGAAGAAAGTGAGACAATTAAGAATAATCAACAACAGTAAAATATATATTGTATACATAGATCACATATTAAACAACATAGAAGTCTGTTATGCGAACAATCTGGCAATAAAATCACTGTAGTCCAAGGACTAGAGCTGGAACTAGGCATTATTGGAGAATGAGTTTAGTTTATTTATTTATTTACAATATTTACAGTATAATGTTAGTCACCCTGGGATCTCCTGCAGCTAAGTGACAGATACAGTTTGTTGCAAAGAAACCATTCTCCACAGCATATGAACTGATATACTTTCTAGAAAGCTTTAACGGAAAGAAATATTTTACCATGAAGATTCTTCTCAGTTTTGGGTTTTTTTTTAAAGATATGAATTTTAAACAAGAACATTTTGTTCTTCTATGACTTTTCTCCCTCTCTTTTCTGAACTAGGAAAAATGAAGAACAGGAACTTAAGAAAAGGGGGACAGAGAATTGTGTTTTGTTCCTAAAGAAGTAAAGCTAGGAGTTGCCCTGAAAGTGATGAGAGCAGACAAATTAGATTAGTCAATTTTGAGTAACACAGTTATCAGGGAATAATCTAATGTGGCCGTTTAGTTATGTTTTTAACTACAGTGAATGCATGAACATATATTACTATGTTATCATCATCATCATCATCATCATCATTCATAAAGCACCTAAAAATTTCCAAATGCAAATTTGTAAAAGAATTATATAACTTCATAACAAGTCAAATTGGTGTAGCAGGCTTCATCTGCTGCTTCAGGTGAATACACTTGCTTGTGGTTGCCAGCAAAAGCCTCTTGCCTGCCTAGACAGACCTTGCCCAGGGGGTATCATTTGAACTTCTCTACCCCATGTGCCAGTCTAATTGCATGCAGCGTTACAATACCAATGCCACATC
Organism: Shinisaurus crocodilurus; assembly: GCA_021292165.1. Classification (NCBI taxonomy): domain Eukaryota; kingdom Metazoa; phylum Chordata; class Lepidosauria; order Squamata; family Shinisauridae; genus Shinisaurus; species Shinisaurus crocodilurus. Next base: position 115,124,102 of record CM037878.1, on the reverse strand, counting down.
ATTGCCCAGTGTGAACTGAGAGTGAACCCTAGAACATACCCAGTTGTCTCCTGGCAGAGATGGTTTTCTGAGATGGTTTTCTCACTCAGAAACTTTTATTTTTATTTATTTATTTATTTATTTATTATTTTTATACCCTGTCTTTTTTCCTGCAAGGAACCCAAGGCGGCTTACATAGTCCTCCTCCTCCTCCTCCTCCTCCTCCTCCTCTCCATTCTATCCTCACAACAACCCTGTGAGGTAGGTTAGGCTGAGAGTCAGGGACTGGCCCAAAGTCACCCAGTGAGTTTCATGGCCGAGCGGGGACTAGAACCCGGATCTCCCGAGTCCCAGTCCAGCACTCTCACCACTACGCCACACTGGCTCTGCTAAGTTCCAATCCTTGGAAACTTCTGCTACGTTTCCAAGGATTGCCATGGAAATGAAATGTTTTCAGATCTGTACGTACAGGGGTTGTCACTCCAAATCCAGGTGGCCAAAATTGCATATTATGCAAGTTATAGCCATTTTAGAACATAAACAATTAGTTTTCTTCGTACACTGTACTTTAGGGTTGGGTGTTAGGAACAGTGGGGGGGGGCGGAGTGAGATCTGGGGCTAGGAGGGGGAAAGGATGGGGCTCAGGATTATCATGTGAGGCACGGACAATGGGATCTAGGGTTAGGAAAGTATGGGGTTGGCAACCATAGGCTTGCCACAGACACCTGAGAGTGGACTAATTTGGAGACTTATACGAGGGGGTATCTCTCTGCCTCTCCACGCGGAACACGCAGCATGGGCTCCAGAAAGGAAACCTAATTTCTTCTAAGCCCAACTGAAGACCTTGACTAAGGCTGCAATCCTATGCATGTTTAGAGAGAGAAAAGGCCTACAACTCCAGGGCATACTAGGAGTTGTAGACCTTCTCCCTCTCTAGACATGCATAGGATTGTACCCTAAAAGACCTTTCCTACCCAGCTGACACAGTGATATGATCTTCTTTAAGTTATTGGGCAGGAGCAAAGCAATGGTCATCCCTTAATAAGCACCATGCACTTCTGCTGCAAGGGGGTGGGGCCCAGGAAGGCAGGCTGTGGTCTGTGCGAAAGAAAATGCTAGATGCAGGCTTTCAGACGACATGCAGTTTCTAAGCTGTTGCCTCGCTAGCTCTCTGTGACAGAAATGAAGCCGACTGACACCACAGAGATAGGAAAAGCAGCCGTGCCCGTGACACACTGCTTCAGGGGTTGACTTGGTATGGTCATGTGATGCTTTGCTGGGGCAGAGGTCCAATTTGTATGTGGCTACATGCAGGTCAGTGGAACATAAGGCTCTGCTCTGCTTACAGTTGCGCACTAGATACAGTTGGGCTGGGAGAGAGTCTGAGAGGGGGCACACTGGCTTTTGCTGCTGTCGCCTGAACTGTAATTGTGTGGGATTTTTGGCTGGAAGAACAAACAAGCCATATTTGGTAGAATGTAACCAGAAAGTGGAAAGTAACCAGATGAGGTGGAGGAGCAGTGGCAGTAACTTCTACCGCAGCATTTTAAAGCACTGCCTACCAGTCCTGAAGCTCAAATTACATCTGGTTGTTTGTTTCAAGGTTATATTGTTGCTTTTTAAAGGAAAATTCAAGTTGCAGGGGGTGGGGCTGCAAAGTTTATTGCAGAAGTGGCACAGTGGGAGGTGTGATTACGACTTCGGGCTGTTTTTGCAATCAAAATCCACCCACCCACAAAAGCGCCACCACCTTTCGCCAATGGGTAGAAAAGCAACTAATCAGCCCCTTCCCCTTACCTAGTGCTGCTGCTGCTACAATCAGCTTTACAGACACCCCCCTGACTGCATAACCCCCCCAACACACAAAACCCCCAACACACCAGGAAACTGTATACCAGGAAAAAAAAGGTATAAAACCGTATACGGCTCCGGTCCAGTCTGTCTCAAGGAGCGTCTCCAGCAACACCAATTGGGCCGCTCAACAAGATCTGCCACGGATGGCCTTCTCCTTGTCCCTTCAGCCAGAGCAGCTAGACTGGTGGGGACGAGGAAGAGGGCCTTTTCTGTGGCGGCCCCCGTACTGTGGAACTCTCTCCCGAGTAACCTCCGCTATGCCCCCTCTCTGCTGAGCTTCCATCGCTCATTGGAAACCTGGTTATTCAGGCGGGAATATGGGTGGGTTAAGATTTTAAAATTTTTATATTGTTTTAAATGTATTTTATTGTATGTACATCGCCCAGGGTGGCCGGTTGTCGGCCAGATGGGCGATAAATAAATATAAATAATAAATAATAAATAAACAACACTGGACTACATTACAGAGTTGTCATACCTCCTATCTCTCAGCCCCCTACCTAGGTATATGGGTGTAACGACTTTGGGCTACTTTGCAGGGCTGATGTAAGCCATGCTTTCTCAGCTGGAGCACATGGAGTCTTACGTCATGGGTATAATAATAGTGGACTTTATTTTCAGTGGTAAAGGAATATTTCAAATGTGTACAAATGCTGGATTTATCTATATATAGCATAGGCTTAGTTAGAAAGAGCATGAACTCCTCCCGTTGCTGCTGCCTTTTGTTTGGGGTGGATATGTTACTGACCAATCACGGCTACACTAAAATTCTGGATTTCTCAGTTGTTTTCTATGGGCAGCAAACCAGGGAAATCCAAAAGAATGGATTCAAAATGAACCAGGAAGTCTCTCTTCCAGATAGGTCTGTCACTCTATACGTTTTTATTTTTTTAAAAGAAAGCTGGGAATCCAGGCCAGCTAATGGTGCAAATGGGCACCAAGTAGCATGGCTGGAATCCAGGTGAAACCTGGTCAGTCAGGCAATATGGCAATCCTTGTATACAACCATAGGAGCCACCTCCAGGAATTGCTATCATGGATGCGAAATGTTAACATAAGAACTTCAGCTGTTTTCCTCTCCCAAAGGTCTACAAGAATATTAGGGATCTACCTCTCTCTCTAAGTGTAAAAATGAATTGAATAAGAGATAAGACTTTTCTGCAGTGAAATGTTGTGTAAAATGGCAGGTCCGCAAGTGTTCCAAAATGCTTAATAAGAACCAGCTCTTTCCTAGTCAACCAGAAGGCAGGGCTGCATTAATAGCAACTTCACCCCTTTACATAAAAGGCCACAAACAGAAGATCAAAGGGGGCTGGTTCTTCATCATGATCCCACTTTATTTGCATTCACGCATGACTAGACTCCATCCATGCACTCATTTCCTTTCAAACACCCACATCGGCTATGATGGTAAAATATTCCTGAAAAGATTGCTTTTTCTGGGTAAGCTAGTAATTTCTATTAAATAGAAATGTATCAGTAAAGAAAATTTTACAAGCTGGTTATGATTCAGCCTTTGGTTAATATTCTTGAGTAAGCTTTTGAAAATGCATGTACTTTACTGCCCAATAAGGGAAATGAAAAATGTAAGGGTCATTAATTTCCAGTAGATTCTCCATGGGTTAAGGCAAGCCATAAGGAGAACTGCTTATGACTAGATGCAAAGAAATGGTAAGCAGATAGGAAAGTAAGATAGTGACCTGGTTCAGTGGTTCATGCAACATGACAAGCCACTATGGGTAACCCAAGAGTGGCTTATTTTTCATGAACAAGCCACCCTGAGAGCCCATTGTTAGGGTTGTTGATGCCCACGATGGGTTGTTGTGTTGTCTGAACCCAGCAGGGTGATTTTATCATGAGTTGTTGAAAGGGGCTACAGAAAAGCCCATGCTGCTGGCTTTTCATGACCTTGCCAGTGACTGCCCTTCCACCAATGGAATTTTGGAAGGACCATCACTTGTTCCCCAGCTATTTGTATTTTTGGTGTCTCAAAAATGTGCAATTGGGGTTGTAATTTTTTATTATTATTATTTTGTTAGTCCTTCACAAGTGCACACTTACGGCTATCTGATATGAGTGTTGGCAAGACAAGGTTGCCTATCAGCTAATTTGCACATAGTTGCGAAGGACCGGGGGGGGGGGGGGGAGATAACAGTAAGAGAACAGAAGGATCTGGTAGCGCAAGTCAGAAGCACTGAAAATGGGGTGGGGAGCCAAAGGAGTAAGTGCACCAAAAACGCACCAATATTTCCCCCTTGGCAATGTGATCCTCTTAGTTTTAAGTGCTGAACTGACACTTCTCAGTGCCCTCCACCGTTTCAACACTTCCCTGGACCTCCAGTTACTCCAGAAAGGGGAGATATTAACTCCTCCCCTTCACGGCTCCTTTTCGGAGCACTTCTTGGTTACTGCCAGTTTTTTAAAAGCCCTGCAGAAATGTACGCAAATTTAATGGCTGGGAAGTAAATGGCAGTGAAATTTGCACAAATTTAATGGCTGGGAAGTAAATGGAGGCAATATGTACACAAATTTAATGGCTTGGAAGTAAACGGAGGTGAAATTTGCACACCTGCATTTACTGCTCCATTACTGCAGGTGCACACAGTTCCCCTCCATTTACTTCCCAGCCTTTAAATTGGTGTCTATTTCTGGGTTGTTGTTGTTTTCAATTTTCAGGGAGCTGCAGTAAGTACTCTGAAAAGGAGCCACAAAAATTGCAGGGGGCGGGTAATATCTCCCCTTTCTGGAGTAGCTGAAGACTTGGGAAAGTGTTGAAAAGATGGAGGACACTGAGAACTGTCAGTTCAACACTTAAAATCGAGAGGATTACTTTGCTAAAAGGGAGATATTCCCCCTCCTTTTGGTACACCTTCTTTTGCCGCTGCCCCCCCTTTTACTGGTGATTTCCAGCTGACAACTTGGCAACTCGTCTCTGGCAACTGTGTGCAAATTAGCCTATATACAGTCTCGCCATGTCAATCTGTTACCTACCCCTTTCTCCTCTCCCTTTGACAGCTGAAATAGACAAGGAAATTGATCAGGCAAGGCTACACGTATCAGAAAGCTGTAAGACTGACAAAAAATTAAAATAAATAGGAACACAGTCACGCAATTTTCAGCGGCCGAACCCCCCCAACCCCAATTGCGCTTTTATGAGGCTCCAGGAAAAAAACCCCAGCAGTGAACAAAAAGGGATAGTGATCGGACCAGGGTGGGGAGACAAGACAGGTTCAGCCGCGAAGGACACTGGAATATGTGCTGGAGCCGGCTGGAGGACTGAGTGGAAAAGGGTAGGAGAACAACCCACAGTAAGCCCAATTGACTGTCGGGCGTACCGTGGGTTGTTCAGCGAACAATCAACTCACCGTGGCTTATTTGCAGTGTGGCTTAGCATGGCGTGCAAACCCTCCTACTGCCTAATGCCCCATGCCTGGTATACCTACATTTTACAAATATTTAACACAGGGCCAATTCACATACATACGGAGCACTTCTTGGTTACTGCCAGGGTTTAAAAACCCCTGCAGAAATGTACGCAAATATAATGGCTGGGAAGTAAATGGCAGTGAAATTTGCACAAATTTAATGGCTGGGAAGTAAATGGAGGCGAAATGTGTGCAAATTTAATGGCTGGGAAGTAAGTGGAGGTGAATTTTGCACACCTGCATTAACTTGATGTCTGAGTCAGTGAGGCATAGTGGTTAGAGTGCCAGACTAGGACTGGGGAATCCCAGGTTCAACTCCCCACTCAGCCATTAAGGTCACTGAGTGACCTTGGGTCACTCACCATCTCTCAGGCCAACCCACCTCAAAGGGTTCTTGTAAAGATAAAGTGGGGGTGGGGGAATCATGCACACCGCCATTAGTTCTTTGGAGGAAAGGTGGGATATAAATAAATAATAAAATAAAATAACTTGCAGTTGAGTTGTCTCTGCTTAAATACATTGTGCTTGGATGTGATATAAGATGATACAAAAAAACCTCTCTCTCCCTAAAGTGTTCAGCCAGTCAGTCAGTCAGTCAGTCAGTCTCTCTCTCCCTAAAGTGTTAATACACAGGCAAATACATACTGGGAACCACATTACAGTGTCATTGATGGGCATGCTGGCATCTGCTGGATTCCAGGAATTCTGTTGGTGCTGGGTAGCCCTATATCATGTTCTTCCTAATTTAAGGGGTTTCAAAATATACCTCAGCTATTGGACCCATTTCCAGCCTTCCTGGAGCAGAACTTTCCGACAGCGTAGGCACAGCTATAGAATCCGATGCACTTCTGAGGGCAGAACAAGATAGGATGCCAAACACCAGTTGTTGGTGAACTAGTGGGAAAGTTCTCCCCCAAAAGTGCATTATGATCCCCACATCCGCCCCTTCTGGGGGAATGTACTCTCATGGCCCTGTTAGTGTGAGGCAAACACCACTGGAGAGTAAAGGTTTCCAAGGAGGAGGAGAGTTGGCCTCAGAAAGGGGGTGGGTCTACATAGCAGATCCAAAGGTACCCCTGGAATGCCACATTTGGGGGGCTTCTGTCAGAAGGAACACTGCTCCACCAGCAGAATGGGCTTATCCACCCTATCCTAGCTCCTGCTGGCTAGCAGATCTGGAGGCTAGGATTGCTCTGCCTTTATACCTATAATGTCACCTTAAACCTATATTATTTAATGTTCTCAAGTTTATCAGGGCATGTATTTAAATACTGCATAATACTATCCCAGGAAACTTGCTAGTATCCCAACCATGCCAAGGCCAAAACATTTTCACATTTATTTCTGTTCTTAAAAATGTGATATGGGAGTTTAAAAGCATTTGTCTTTGTATAGATTCTGAGACCTCTTCAGATGTAGCTTTACTGTGGCATCCTTAGCAGTCTGAAAAATATGCAAATCTGTAAAACTCTGGGTACAGTGTCTTAGCTAAATATTGCAGTCCTTAACTTTCACAAAACAGAAAACAGGGCATGGCCACAGGGAAGTACGATGAATGAATAGCAATATTATATATGCTATATGTATGTATATGTAAAAGTTCTTTCCCATCAGCATAAATTTTAAGTCTTTTTAAATGAGAAATCTGGAAATGTTTTGAATTCTTGGTCAAGCCTTTTTTTTTCTTATTTTGTTAATCCAGCTGTGGAATACGCTATTAATGATCCCCAGATGTTGCTTATGAAGATTGATTTTCAGTGGTGAAATAATACATATAGTTGCTTTTTAAAACACACACACACGAGTGATAGATTTGAGCATGCTTTGGAATAACAATTTGAAGACAGAGCAGCGTATATGCCTAGCATAATTGCTTTTGTTAAATGATTTCTTCATTCTAAACATTTTTTTGGCTTTAATTGCTTCCCGCTTCCCATAATCTCAGAATAAATATTTGCACATTTTTACATTCTGTCATTCATTGTAATGTGTAAAATAGTTGCATTCTCTAAGCATAAAAATCATAGATAATGGGGTCACAGTGTGCCTCCCTCCTGCAACGCTGCTATAATTTAATCCACATTCACGTTGTTGTCCTGAATTGACCCCAGTTGGACTGATGGTAGAACATGTCTCCACAATAACACTTCTAGTGCAAATATAAACTTGTAATAACTTGTTTTGTCTTTATATTTTGGTACTTTCTTCTGATTCAAATAGAGCTGTAAGAACAGTCTGATTCCTGTATACTGTACCTCTCCTTCTTGGTTAGATACTGCTTTGATTTTGATAGTCTCATCAGTTGGTCCAAGGCAAGCACCACTGAAGATCTTTATTGAGGGGCATCTCTTCTATAGAGGCACATTTAGTAACCGTGTGCTTCAAATATTGGGTCGGTAGTTGGAAGATCTGATTCCATTCCCACCCGAATGGCTGAGTATACATTCTAGTGATCATGCAGAGACATTGGATATGATCGCTGCATGATTAATTGCCTTTGCTGCGGTCATAACATAAGGCACCAGCCATCATGTTGCGAAAGCTGGCTTGGACACCTGGTTTCCTAACCCAAGGCCAAACTAAACATTATCCATGTTCCAGTGACTTCCAGGCTAGATTACTGTAATGTGCTGTATGTGGGACTGCTTTTAAATACTGTTTGGAAACTTCAACTGGTACAAAATGCAGCCTCGCAACAAGTACTGGTGGGTGCTGGGTGGCTAGATCATGTGACACCTATATTTACCAGTTTCACCAGTCACTAGTGCATTTCCAGGCCCAATTTAAAGCACTGGTATTGGCCTTTAAAGCCTGAAATGGTGTGGGTTCAGGTTACTTTGAGGACTGCCTTCACCCCTACCAAGCTGCATGCACTCTGAGATCAGCATAGGAGGACCTATTTGCGTGGCGGCCTGTAAGAGCAATTAGGTTGGTTGGCACAAGGGAGAGGGCCTTAGTAGTGGTTCCTTGCTGCTGGAATCTGTTCCAGTTGATGTCCGCCAGGCCCATCATTCTGGACCTTCAAGCAGGTCCTGTTTACCTTGGCCTATAATTGAGTTAGGACTCTACTGGGGCTGTAGTGTATGTGGTACTGTTTGGTTTGGTTTAATCTGTTACTTTTGATTTCATCAGTGGCTTTAATTATTGTTCTTAATGTTTTATTATGTTTTGTGGTTTATGCAACAACTGCAACTGGAATAGCATCAGAGCCTGTGGGCCATGTGATTATGCCTATCCCAGGTATATCTGGGTTTGGAGGAGGGGCTGGAACACCAAAGGGCCATAGCAGCGCAATGCAGTGCAGCACACTTGTGGGTTGTGACCTTAAGGGGCCATCTAAATGATAAACAGTCATAATCAATAAGAAACAATAGCTAAGGAAGGGGCTTTGAAAAGAAGGCAACCTTAAAGTTAATACATTAGAAGGGACATCTATTTAGACTGCACTATCTGGAGTGACAGATACAGCATAGGCAGGCTTAACTCTGCCCCTCGTGATGAAATCAAATTATTGCAAGAGTGCAGTATAAACTCATCATAACTTTTTTTTTCCGCCTAAAAATAATACGCCGGAAGTATGTGGCGGAGCTGTTAGAAGCCCAGATCTCCTTGAGCTCTGTTCTAGTTCCTTAACCACAAGAACCCATCTGTTATCTCATATGTAAAATTCTTGCTGTGGTTTCGAAGTTTCCAACTGCACGATATTGGAACAGTTGAAAACAGAATGAAATCAGAGGGAGGCAGCAACATATTAGGACTGTGAATGTCTTGGCCAGACCAGGACTGTCCATAACCCTGAATCTGGACCCATAGTGTCCGTTCTCTAGCTTGGCATCCCTGAGATCAGTGACTTGCGCTTGAAACGAGTAGAGCAACCAGAAAGTGCAATTCCGTTCACCATGCAAAGGCAGAAGTCCAGGATCCCAGTAGTTATCCTTGTCTGGCCAACCCAGAGGCTTCATATTGCCTGCCAATTGCAGGGGCTGATGTTGCATACCCCTGTTCCCTTCTGCACCTGAAGAGAGCTCTGAAGCCTGAATGCACACAATCCATGGCAGATCACTAGGCTAGGTCCTAGCCTCAACGGTGGTGCAGTTAGCTAACTTTAGACTCTGGAATGAATGGTGTTATGCCCCCCCCCCTTAAATGATAATGTGTTATAGTAAGCCAGCCATGCTGCATTTAGGGGCCCTCCTGCTCATTCTGGTGAGTGATGCCCTGGACCTCTGCCCCAAAATCCTGCCCTGATGGCACCACTGAGCCTCAAATCCTGAAGTTCCTATTTATTTATTTATTGCTTTATTTATTATATTTATACCCTGCCTTTTTTCCTGAAAGGAACCCAAGGCGGCTTACATAATTCTCCTCCTCCTCTCCATTTTATCCTCACAACAACCCTGTGAGGTTGGTTAGGCCGAGCAGGGACTAGAACCCGGATCTCCCGAGTCCCAGTCCCAGTCCAACACTCTCACCACTACGCCACACTGGTAGCGTAGTTCCTAAAAATAGTTTGATTATTATTGTGATGATGATGATGATGATGATGATGATGATGATGATGATTTCCATTAAATCTTTGCCTTTAAGCAACACATCACTCAGTTAAGTGAAAAGTATTTGCATATTGTGAAGCCTCAGCAAACGTGCTACAAAGGGCACCTGACAGGACACTTCCTCTTTGGTGTAAAATAACTTAAACTTTAAGTTTAACTTTGGGGAGGAAGGGACTGGCAGATCATCCTGTATGCAGTGTGAAAGGGTCTCTGTTTGAAATAAATTGCCCAGCACAGCAATGATGGCTCACCCAGCACAGTGGCAGCATGGAGGGAAGGGTTCTGTTTGGTTCTTAGCCAGGCAGGGAGCAGAAATGTTTCCCTTCAGGGCAGGCTAACCTGTTCTATCCACGTAGCCTAGGACCATGAAATAAAGAGCTGAGCAAAAGGGCTCTTAGGGCCTTCTTCAGTAGGTAATGTTGTATGTTGCACCTTTGTAATTTTGATGACATCCCATATATTGGGGGTTATTTTAAACCATTTGTTATATGTGCTTTCTTTAGACAGCATCTTTGTTTACACATTATCCCAAAGTTCTTCCTTCCCCCTTGGACCACCCTGCATGCCTTTTGTGTTGGAAGCTTTTGAAGGGCTTCTTGCATTTTGTGTTTGGAAGAGTTTTCAATCAATCACACTATCAAATTTACATTGTTACATTCCCTGAGGTCTTCATACTGCAAGATCAGTAATTATTGTGAACAGAAGAGAGACTTTAAAAAAAAAAATCCAGTGTAAGTGCCAACATTCCTAAAGCTAACACAATGGAAAAGAGAAGCGATTTATGTCAGAATATGGACTCATTCTTCAGATTAAACCCACTTTAAAAAAAAAAAAAATTAAATGGGGGGAGACAACAACGTAATATTTTCCAATGACTGTTTATCATGAATTACATCAGCTTTCATTTAAATTGTTGTTATTCCTCCTTAATGCTTCTTGGTGCCTGCATAATTTGCAGCATTGGCAGCTGTGAGGCTGTGAAATAACTACCATTCACAGCCCCCATACAATTGTAAAGAACATGGTGTGGTGGGTTCCCCCCCCCTTCCTTGTTAATTATTATGGGACTCCTTTATTTTTTTATTTTTTTAAAGACAAAGTGGCATAAAACATTGTTGAGGTATTTATGGCTAAATCTACTTTTACACGGCTCTATTTTGCTTCTGGCTAGTTCTTAACTGAAGCAGTCATTTGTGGTTATTATGCTTTGGGAGATATTATGTCAGGACTGGTTTAAGAGTATTATTATGTATCACATGACATGCTGTACATGTCAGCACTTGAGGCTCTCCTCCAATGAAAACCAATGTAATTTTAGCTAATGCTCTTTTAGGAATAGGCCCATTTGTAAGCTTACCTGAATTCACTAGAAGCTGTATTTTGCTCCTTCCAGAGAACCATTTGGTTATTATCAGTTGGAACAGAGCTGGAAGTTCTAGTGTTATCATCCGTCATTAGTTTTAATCCAACCAGAGTAATGAGGCAAAGGCTACAATCCTAAACATACATACTGAAGGGCACGTCGTCATACACACACACACACACACACACACACACACACACAGCCAAGTAAAGGATTGGGTGCAAAACTAAAAAGCATGAATACAAACTGTAATTGATTTATTATGAATCCACAACAGTGAGTGCAGCACACTGAATAAGGGTGTGAATTGTGATCTGGGAAGTACCCAGTTCAAATTTCACCTCAGTCATGAACTCATGACCTTCTGGCCTAAGGGTGAGACAATCCTCCCCCCCCCCCCCTTTGCCTCTCTCTGTTTCAGGCAGCCTCACCCCTTTCTGCAATATGGTGATGATCATCCTCACTTAACTTACGCGGGCTGTTCTAAAGATTACTGCAATAATGTTTGTGAAACACTTTGAACACTGAAAGAAGAGCTATAGAAGTGTTAAATATTAATATTACTGATGGAACTGTGGGGCTGAAAGTTAAAGGCACTCTTGTTTATTTTCTGAGGTTATTTTGGTTCTGGTGTAATATATGAGGGAATTAAAAGGAAAATATTAAAGACGTTCCTTCCATCTAACAGTGTGTGGTAGCTTTTGTTTATTGGGTTATAAATTATTCTCACACTTCCTTCAACATCTGAAAAAGGCACCCATACTGCAGTTTTGGTAATATGCAAATTTATGTAAATGTTATTAGTTAGTTAAGGAAGTCATTGGTAAAAATGTAGATTTTTTTTACTCTTTTTTTAAAAAATGGGTTGACAGCTTGAATAAATAGCCTTCCCCATTTCAATATCCAAATGCATATACACTCCAAGGAGTTTGCATTGATATGTTCATTAATTTATTTATTTGCCAGCAATGCTGATAATTGCAGTACAGCCAGCTGAGCTGTTTTAAGGGTGACCTGTCATTAGCTTGTTTGGAAGTTGTTCAGATATTTAGGATTCTCCCTAAGGAGTCAGGAGAGTTGTCTGAGAGTAACACATCCTGCTTCCTGACCTCCCTTGTTTTGTATATTTCTTGATTTAGCTGGGAGGTAGAGTGGCAATCATCTCTCCCCACCCCACCCCATGTCAGGCTGCCATATTATGACCAGAAGACCTTGCCCGTGTCTTCAAAAGTCTGGAGCTAGTGTGAGAGGATGTAGCTGCTGTGCTGTCCCTTTGCCCGTGGTAGAGCACATATTTGCACGTAGAAGGCCTCAGGTTCAATCCCTTGGTTCTCTACTTAGAGATAGAAAAGAATCTGGCCTGAAGCCCTGGAGAGCAGCTGCCAGTCAGTGTCGACAATATTGGGCTAGATCAGGGCTCTCCAACCTTGGGTCCCCAGATGTTGCTGGACTACAGCTCCCAGAATCCCTTGCCATTAGCCATGCTGGCTGGGTATGCTGGGAGCTGTAGGCCAGCAACATCTGGGGACCCAAGAGTGGAGGAAGGGGGGGCTGGCTGGCCCGCCACACCCCCACCCTTTCCTACTCCAAAGGAACCAAGACCCCCTGAGATCTCAAGGTACCAGATTGCCAGCCTCAGCTGTCTGCAACCCTACTTGAATCTCTGTTCAGGGACTCGCCTTCAATTTCTGTAACCTGGATTTAGATACTGAACTCACAGAGTACTACAAAACCCATGTGGGGTAAAACCAGGACAAGGTTTATTCTGGTAGCATTTTACAACAAGATTAGGGAAATGAGAGAAGCACACAAAATAAAGAGAGAGACACTTTAGTACACAGTAAAGCTGCAAAACAATAAAACCTGATTCCTTAAGATCTCTCAGGCACACACCTGTTACCTGAGGGTGTTCTCTTCAAGGGTTAAATCCAGCACAGCCTTGTTGCCCGAGGAGGAACTACTCCATCTACCCGCAGGTCCGAGATGGGTAAAACTCCCACAAGGCTTGCCTTTACTAGAGCCCTCAATCCAGCTAATTTTACCAGGAGCTGCCTGGGGTCGGTTCCTGAGGGCCCCCCCCCTAAAGGCGTGGGCCCCTCTTTGGCGGCTGCCATGGCTCCAACCGCTGGGCAGCCACGCTACCAAAGAACAAGAGACAAAGACCAAGACAGGCTACACGTTGGGAAAAAGCTCTTCCCCCCTCCCCCTTTCTGTAGCTTTCCTGCCTTCAGCCAATTAGATTGAACTTCACCTGGCCAGTCAGGATGAGGGAGGCTCATGAGTCATGCCTCATGGCTTACTGGGCCTGAACTATTTACATATGAAAGCCCTAGGCCACTTCTCCAGGCATCTAGGCGCCATTCATTCCATCCGATGCTTTATGTACCTTTCGTTTCCTCCCAGCCCCCTCAACTGGCCTTACTTGGTTACACATGAGGAGGCGTGTGCGTGTGTGTGTATGTAGGAACCCCAAAAGCTCCACACCAAGGTTGGAGGGCCCTGGGCTAGATGGACCAATGGTCTGACTCAGTGACCTAGTTCACATGATGCGGTGGGCTCATCGTGCATTGTTTAACCCACAATGAGCTGTGGCACATGTCAGGTGCGTGCAGCTGCTGTTTTGAATATGCAACGTTGCGGCGTGTCGTGTGAACTCGGCCATCGTGGATTATTCAAGGGTTCAACAACCCTCACATAACCCTCGATTAGTAGTAGGGTTATGCGAGAGTTGCACAACACACTGCAACATGATCGGAGGCTGCATATTCAAAATTGCTGCCGCATGCACTACGGCTCATCGTGGGTTAAATAACCCACCGTGTTTTGTGAATTGGCCCACTATAAGGCAGCTTCCTATGTTCCTATCCTCACCCACCACACTGGTTCAGGTCGGGGTGGGAGGTGTCCATAGCATTTCAAATGCTCATCCACTTCCAGATGGATAAGCAAATCAGAACATACCAACTTTGAGAGGCTAAATCATTCCTTCCTTGATTTGAGGAGGCTTAATACAGCAGTTCCAGAATTCATATTCTAGACATCCTCTAGTCTACAATTATGTAGAAGAGGGCCATAAAAGGATAATTCTAGAACGGTAGTAAGGAGTGCAGGCAAGTTCTGATTTTCAGTTATGCTGTATTTAAATATGGAACAGCAAACTTTGCATTAATGTGCCTGTCCCCTTAGTTCCAAATGCTAAGCATATTTTCCAGTGTGTATTTCTTTTAAGCAAGAAAGGAAGCACACAGGGTGTGCCAGAAAGTTGAACAAAGAACAAAAAACATATCTAGTGACTCATGCGAACATTGTTTAATTTTTCTCAACACGCAATTAGTTAATTACTCTTAGCCAAAATAATTTGCATGTGTCTTTTTTCATCCTTATCTTTGTCAGAGCAACATAAAAATGATCAAAGCTTTGATTTGTTTCTTGCAGAGTAACACTTAACTCCTTTCTGCTAGCAGGGTTTCGTAGTGATTGTTCGTTGTAGAAGGAGGGTACTCTGCTGGGGGGGGGGGGGGATTGATCTCTGTCCCAACACAACACACATGGTGAGAGGAGGAAGATTCCAGTAATGCCAGCCTAATTTTAAAAGGGAGAGTGTGAACATGTATGTGAACATTTCATGTATTATTTAGATCAAATGCAACAAGGAAAATGTGATTATTAGATAATGTGCATACATTTACATGGATCTTGTAGGATTTTTTAAAAGGAGACAGCATGCCTGAGTGCCTTGGAAATGAGTCTGCAAGCCAGATTTAGAATTCTTCCAGGTTTTTTAATTAAAGGCATTTCACAAGCCATTGCAAGTGAAAAGAGAACCTCACATTATAGAATGTAGCGAAACTATTTCTGGGTTAATGAGTGAATATTAGGTATTTATAAGGCAGATAAAAGAGGGCGAGGCAGAAGACAGATCTGAAGTTTTATAGAGCAATTTTAATCAAGATTGTAGTTAGTTGTGAAAGGGGCCAAAGTACCTTTTGCAGAAGCCCTCATTTTGGCATGGTTTCAAACACTTCTAGTCTTGCCTGTGTGTGACTGAGGATCAAAGTAGATGTTACATCGGAGATGCGTGAACAGTTTCCTAACGTGTGTGTTTGTGTGCGTGTTTTACTGAAAAGCAGCTGTGAGGGCCCACCACAGGTACAGGGGACAATATATTGGGATCTTGTGTCTTCCCACCCCCCAACTAGAAAAGCAGCTGGGGGTGGGAGGAGAGGGCAGTTTTGGGAAGACAAACAGTAAGAAGGGAAAGGATTATGCATCTTTCCCCCCAGTACTCTTCTACTCCTGACTGCAGCCTACAATACTGCTTTTCGGTAAAAACAAATAATCAGGATATTGCTCATGCATCTCGTAAGAACGTAAGAAGAGCCATTCTGGATCGGACCAGGGTCCATCTAGTCTAGCATTCTGTTCACACAGTGGCCAACCAGCTGACCACGGGGAAACCCACAAGCAGGACATGAGTGCAACAGCACCCGCCCGCCCATGAACATGGTGCACATAGGCATACTGTCTCTGATACTGGAGGTAGCATATAGCCATCAGGACTAGTAGCCACTGATAGCCTTATCCTCCATGCAGAAAAGGGCAATTAAAATGAACACGGGGTTGGAGCAACTCCCCTATGAGGAAAGGTTACAGCAGCTGGGATTGTTTAGCTTAGAAAAAAGGTGAGTAAGGGGAGACATGATAGAGGTGTACAAAATTATGCATGGTGTGAAGAAAGTGGACAGGGAGACCTTTTTCTCCCTGTCTCAAAATACTAGAACCCGGGGTCATCCCATGAAGCTGATTGGTGGGAGATTCAGGACAGATAAAAGGAAGTCCTTCTTCACACAGCGTACAGTTAAACTATGGAATTCACTTCCACAAGATGTAGTGATGGTCACCAATTTGGACAGCTTTGAAAGGGAATTGGACAAATTCATGGAGGAGAAGGCTATCAATGGCTACTAGTCCTTATAGGCTATATGTTTCCTTCAGTATCAGAGGCAGTATGCCTACATACTCCAGTTGCTGGGGAACATGGATGGGAAGGTGCTGTTGCACACATGTCTTGCTTGTGAGATCCCGTGGGCAGCTGGTTGGCCACTGTGTGAACAGAATGCTGGACTAGATGGACCCTTGGTCTGATCCAGCATGGCTCTTCTTATGTTCTTAATTCTCTTGTGTCTGTAATTTTTGGTTTGGCCCTGTGATGTGTGTTAATGAACTTAGCCCTTAGCTGAGATCAATCACATGAAAATCTCTGTGTGTACTGTGTGTGAAAACTAGAAAATGATTATATGAGCTTTTTGTTTTAATGGCCTTTATTCCTTTTGCTGATGTATAGCTGTTGGAGGGCCTGAACAATTAAAATGGCGGTGGTGTGTGTGTGTGTGTGTGTGTGTGTGTGTGTGAGTCAATCACTGTTTCATTTGGCTAGAGATACACAATAGCTTTTTGGAGAGAGTTGAAGGTAGCGTGAAAGAAGGATTGTTCCTTGCTGTGTTCACTTTTATCCCACATTTGACGCTGGTAAATAGGTTTGGCAGGATTTTGTACAGCCAAAACCTGCAAACCTGTTAGACCAGAGGCAACAAGGGGACAAAAGATAGAGCAAAGCCTCTGTTAAAACACTTTCAACTTCCTTTAAAATGTTTGTCTGCCTCTAGCCTTTTAAGTCCTAGAGGTGGGTTGTAAAGCAAACTACTTTAGAATCTAATTGAACACTGTGGATAGTTAAATAGTTACCGGTATTCAAAATACTTTTTCACTACAGATGTTACGCCATTTTAGAACTTTAGACTAAATAATGTCAGCTCTTGTTTGCTTTCTTAGTATGTTATTCATTTATTGGGAAATTTCAAAATGTAAAACATCTGGGAAAGGGCTTCGTGCTCGCAAAGTAATCTTTGAAATGTGTACATTTCAGACTTTCTCTTTAATGGCTGTTTAGAAGGAGGGAGTGGGCTTGTATGTTACAGTTTGTAATGCTCTGCAAATGTCCTCAAGCAAGCCTAAGACGTCAGAACATGAAATTGGAAAGGATGGTGATTCAGGAAATCATATACAAGTTTATTAAAATCTTTACTCAGTAGTCCAAGTAGTCTCTTGAGTAAAAGAAATTGTGACCTTTGGCGTTCCCTGTATAACCTCTATGCCATTAAAAACTCTGAAGAAACATGTTTCATTCCTGTTGCAGTCTCTGAATAATGTTTGTGTCAAAATGAAAGGGTTAATATATCTTAGCCCTTCAGTGCATGAGTTAGAGCCGTACAAAACCAATCATGTAGAAATAATTGACTTCCATTGGAAGTGCGGGAGTACTGCCGTTTTAATAGCTCCTCAGTTCTGTTCAACAATTAGTCCATACGTTTTATGGCTGGGCCTTTAAGGAACTGGCATACTCAGCAAAAATTGGGGTAACTGGGAG
Source organism: Shinisaurus crocodilurus (assembly GCA_021292165.1). Taxonomy (NCBI): domain Eukaryota; kingdom Metazoa; phylum Chordata; class Lepidosauria; order Squamata; family Shinisauridae; genus Shinisaurus; species Shinisaurus crocodilurus. The sequence continues at coordinate 115,106,501 of CM037878.1, read as the reverse complement.
GTGATGCAACACAGTGACAAATGGGGGAAGAACATTGATAACAAACAGTAGTTTTAATCTTCCTTTTTTTGTTGCGGTAATATTGTCCAAAGGGCTCGGTTTCTTTTCCTCCTTTAAGCCTGCAACCTTAAAACGTATTTACTAGAAAGTGATTCCCATTGAACTCATTGGGACTTACTTCTGAGTAAACATGTTTAGGATCAGGCTGTAAGTGAATGATTTGGTAAATTTTTTACTTCTTTTTGGCACTGGAAGATTGGAAGATCTTCTCTGGCTGATATTTTAGTTCCTTTGGAACAGGCTAAAAGCTTTCAGATCTGCAGGCCATTTAGGGCACAATGCTATGCATGTTTAGACAGAATAAAATCCTACAACTCTGAGCATTTCCCAGACAGCAGGACTGGTTGAGGAATGCTGGGAGCTGGACTTTTTTCCTGTCTAAACATGCATAGGATTGCACCCTTAGGGACCCATCGTTTAGTAGCGTGGACATGCTCTGAACAGTTCAGTCTCCAGTTAAAGTATGCCTGTACCACAGTGTTTTCTGACACAGTTCAGCTCAGGTTTAAAATATAACATCTTATAACATAAAATATGCACACAGCTGTACACTGCTGCACACACAGCAGTATTTGCTGGGATATGCTAAAATGGAGGCAAGGGCAGGGATATTTCCATGGGTTTGCGAAGTAGCATTGTAGGAGGGCAGAAGCAGCTCTTCCTTTCTAGCCCCCCTCCAAAAGAAAGAAACACATTCTCCGGGGATAGTTGAGTAGGTGCATATGTGCAATGTATTCTATAAAAATTTGAAAGCACTGAAATAGCAAAGGAGGAGGGCAGGACAGCTGTTGGGATTAGGAATATTGGTAGACATTTGTCCAAATAAAAACAAAGGACATTGTAATAAAGCTAATAATATCCATTTAATAGTATCACTGTCGTTCACGCACTGGTAACCACACAATTAGACTACTGTAATGTGTTCTAAGTAGGGCTGCCCTTGTGACTGGTTCAGAAGCTGCAGCTAGTGCAGAATGCAGCAGCTCAGATGCTCAGTGGGACCCCCACTATATACTTATAAGCCACGGTGGGTTGTCATGTCATGTGAACTTGGACTGTGTTTCCCACAGAGTGGCTTGTTCGTGGTCAACAAGCCACCCTGACAACCCATGGCTTGTTCTAGGGGCTGTTTCACCCATGATGGGTTGGCGTGTTGTCCGAACCTGCCCAACCATCCCCAACGTGGGTGAAGGGAAGCCGTGAGTAAGCCCCTTGGCAAGAGCGGCAAAAAACCCTTGCTGCTCTTTCCAAGCTTGCCTGGGCCACCACCAGTGCCAGCCACCCCACAAGTGCCCAGGTGGCACTTTGAGGTGACTGACACTGTCTGATCTATGAGTGTCTCCCACCATGATCCTTAGCTGTTTTCACTCGCTGCGGCTTTCCCCCCGTTTTAACCATTTTTTTCCGGAGATCATGATCTCCAGTTTGACAGCCAGTTTTTTAAATTTATTATTAATATATAATATATATATATATATATATATATAAATATAATTTTAGCCGCACTTGTGCAACTGTGGACCTCCTCAGGTGCGAAAATGGGAAGCCTCAGCTGGGCACTTTCCTGGGGGGTACCTGCTGTCAAAGTACAGCAGGTACCAACCCTGGACATTGAACCAGAGGGGCTCCAATTAGGGTTTTTAAAAACTTTGCTTTTTCTTGACAGCTGTCAAGGGAAAGCAAAGCCACGAGGGATCTTTGCTTGCAAAAAGGTTGTGGCAAGATCCTCATCTTTTTCTTTTTTGCCCTGACTGTCCTCAGGGTCCTGTACATTTTGCACTTTCCCCCGAGACTCTAGCTGCTTCGGAAAGTGCACCCCACCCCATTTTTTGGGGAAAGGAGTTTTGACAGCTAGGTAGCAGCTAGCTGTCAAAACTCAGGCTCCCTTTTATTATGGGGGTTTGGCAGGCCAATGGTCATTTTTTGACGGGAACATATGAAAAATAAAAATAAACTATAGAAAGTGACAACTAAATTTTATTTAGCTTTTTGATATTTAATATAATAATTACAAAGCATTATACTACATAAATGAAAAACTCAAAACCATCTACATAATCGATACGTATGGCATTAATATAAACGTATAAAGAAATCAACCAATCAAATGTAATTATATGACTAAAAACAAACATAGATGGGGTGTATCTAGTCCAACCTCTTGCTTGATACAGGAAATGCAGGGACAGAGCATCCCCATCAGATGACTGTCCAGGCTCTGCTTAATACCTCCAGCAAGAGAGAGGGTCCCCCCTCCAGGTAATCGGGCATGGGGCATTGAGCCCCTGAGAAACTCTTGCATCCCATTGTGTACACAGTGTATCCTACTGTGTGTGAACCGGCTTTCTTTTGAATCTAAGTGTGTTGATGTAAACCAGTTTTAAACAACCAGGAGTAAGTACATGGCTTAAGGATGACGGCCAACATCTTTGTACAGCACAGAATATCATAATGAATAAATTGAATTTGATAAGGTCATGGAGGATATTGGCATTTGGCTGACTGATAAGTCGGATTTTTAAAAAATCTGCTCTGAGCATCCAAATCTTTTCTTTGGGAGCATGGGCAGAACAGGCTTACATTTTGAAGAAAAAATAATAATACATAGGTCGTTCTCATAATTGCATCTGTAACTAATGAGCACTTAATATTACAAACTCAGCAACATGAGGGGTTCTTTCTTTCTTTCTTTCTCTCTCTCTCTCTCTCTCTCTCTCTTTCTTTCATGTAATAGATAGGAGCCCATAAAGCTGGAGTGGGCAAGTTGTGGCCCTCCAGATGTTTTGGCCTACAACTCCCATCAGCCCTACCCAGCATAGCCAATGGTGAGGGATGGTGGGCAATGGAGAACAAAACATCTGGAGGTCCACAAGTTGCCCACCCCTGCCATAAAGGCTGGTTTCATTTTGAGGATTTTCACACTGGCTTTTATGAGTGCATGGCATTTTGCAGTAGGCATATAACTGCTTCATTCATGAGATGGGGATTGTTCATACATGCAAGTTGACTACAACTTCAAATGGTTACTTGCATGTGTGAATGGGACATCACCCATATATCACCATGGACAGAATTTTTGGTCACCTCTCATCACCCAAAATGCAGTGCTTTTCAATGGATTCAGTTCACACATTCAGCTGCCAGAAATCAAGTGCAAAGTGAAATTATGTGTGAACCAACACTAAGGGTTGTTAAATTAGGCCCTCCTGCTTACATAGCTATTTGACTGTGCTGACGGTTGGCAGAATCAACAAACTGATGACACTTTCATTCTCTATTTGCTATGCCCAGTGAGGATAGAGACTTGTGGCATATGTAGTTAAATGTGTGTGTACGTATAGCAGCTTTAAAGTTCTAGTATATTTTTGGAAGTATTACTAGGCTGTTAAGTTCACCAAAATACCTAGTACATTAGCTGCACTATAGACAGTGAGAAACACTCTTTATTTTGTTCTTTGGGTTGAGTCAAAGCTGGAAAATGTTACTTGATTATTATGCCATTTTAAAATAAGCTGGCTGAAGTATGTTGACTAATACAAGCTCAACAATCAAGCAGAGACTGAATGTGTGTTTTAAATAGGTCTTTCAGATTGCTCCCCCACCTCTTGATTCACCTGAAATTTTTGTATAATAATCTTAATGACTGCATTAATTAAAAAGTGTGTGTTAGCAAATGAGTAAGAGAATGAGTAAGAGAGGAGAAGAGGACCTGGATTTTAAACAGTCAATTTTCAAGTCACAGAAAATGTAAGAGAGAAGCTGAAATGGATGAGTATAGTAACTTTTATCAAGGAGGATACTTGGGGGGGTGGGGTTTGCTAAGTTGAATGCTTGCCATGTGGTAGATGCTTGAAGCTCAGCCCTTGTGGAAAGCCTATCACTTGTGCCTGAGATCATGCAACCTCGTGGGCTTGAACCAAGAATCTCAGGGGCTGGGGTGGGACCTGGCCTAGATAGTTGATGTCCAGACATCAGTGCCATGAGCCCCCATGATTGGCAGGCAGCATGAAGCTTCTGGATTGGACAGGCCTGTTATAAATGCTAAGAGTGCAAATTGCTGCCCTTGCCTACTCAACTGAACAAAACCTTCTGCACTATGACTCAGACAACTGACTTGGAGATCCTGAACTGGAAAACATACTCTACAGGTCCAGATGTATGGCTGTCTGTGGCCCTTTACTGGCCCTGACATAGAGAACTGGTCATTTCCACCTTTAGCCATGGAGATAGCCAACCATTACTATTCTCTTGCAACTGACTGAAAAGCCAGAGGGAGGAGCTTATGGTAATACTCGGTTTACCATGTGGCCACAGACAATCTGTTCTCCAGATGGCTGGAGCACCCATGCAGCCACCATGTATCACACATTTGTTTGAATCCAGTTAGTATGCATATTTGTTGAGGAAGCACATGAGTGACAAAATCGGAAACTTGATTTGAGTCAGTGATTTGAACTTATCCTTTTTCTTAGTGATGTAAATTGCCTTGGCATGAATGAATCCACCGTGTTTGCTGGTGTTGTGGAGTTTTGCTGTAGAAGAGCAGCTCCCAAATTGCTGAAGTAATATGAGCAGAGGGCCAGAAATGTGTGTGGATGCCCTTCCTCCACCGCTGAGAGATTTCAGTAATCTTTTCAAAATCCTTTATACTTCCTTTTAAATTTCTATGGATGTCTGCCTGCCTCAATGGGGACCCTCCAAGTGCTCCTCAGATTTCGATTTAGACAAAATTCAGTGGTAGTTTTAGAAAGAAGCTTCCCTGGCTTTATTCCAACCTATTGCTTGGAATAACAAATTCCTGTATCAGCAACACACTTACCCTCATTAGGCTGAATCCCACTGATCCTGCAGTCATTTGACAGAGCTACCAAAAACACTTAGTGGAAGCATTGCATGAGATCCACTCTGTACTTTTGTTAACTATATGTGTCTTATATCTTGTGTTCGCTTTGGTCATGACAGTGGGGATTTAGTCATTAAAATTATTACCTAGCTTCAGATCCTGCAGTTGTTTAGTTTGTAAAGTTTGAGTCAATTTATGGAAGTCTGTGTTTACTGTCTCTGCAGCTTGTTCATGACACTGGAATGTGGCTGTGGGGGGCGTGGGGAGGGCAAAAGAACCACTGTACAATATAATCTGCACTTACTAGTAAAGGAACACAGAATATTTGGCATCAACTGTGAGGCTGTGGTGTCCCTTTGAAGTGAAACAAATTAGAATTCTTGCTGGTTCCATTATGGGTTGCAGAGAGACAGATATTCTAAACGAGCTGAAAGAATAAGTTACAAATATGCTTTCTATAGCCTCGCTGATATAGAAAATAAAAATAGGGCAAATGCATGTCAGGCAGAAGTATATAAAATGACAAGCAGGATAATGAAAAGCAGAAGATTAAGGAGACATTAAAAAAAATCTTTGAATGAGTCATTGCTATAGATGAGGCTACTTACAATTTTGGGATTGATGTCTGAGTAATTTGTGACTCATTTCACCCCTTGACACAAACACACAGTGCACCAACTATGAGAGATGACTGTGATGAAGAACATGTCCAATTTTAGATATGACAGTGTCCTCAGCTTTGAAGAATTTCTTTCTCTTTTTTTAAAAGTGCTCAGACAATTAATGTCTTATGCATGTATTCAACAATAGTTGCCTAGCAACCATCAAGTAGCATGCTCAGAGCCAAAGAGGCTGAGATGACTGAACAAAAAATGTCAGCTGCCACTGCAGGTGAGTCGAGGAAGGCATTAGGATGGAAAAAAATAGTTTCAAATCAAGGGAGTACATTTATAAGGTAAATAATTATATATATGTTCCTTTGATTTGATCTTGTACCCCAATTTGGAGACAATCCAGTCACTGATTTTCTCACATCTCAATTTAAGTGAGAATTGAGTCAGGCTTTTAAGTGACCTAGGCCCCGGCCTGAGGGAGACAGCCATTATAGTAAATGTTATTTGTATTTTAATGTAACGCAATATGTACACCCACCTGCCATGACCTACTGTAGAGTTACTGTCTTAGGGAGGGAGGGAGAAAATGCCATTGCTCATTTGTATATGTTAATTAAAATACTCACTGAGGCATAATGAAACATAACCATCTGAAAGGATGGGAAACTGTTGATCCAGTGTTAAACCAAATGGATAAACCTTGCCCACCACTGACTAGCCAGTTGAGGTTGAAGTGGGAAAAGAGTTCAGATGCAACCATTTTGTTAAATTACCTGCAGTATGTCTATGTTGCCCTTTGTTGTCTATGAACTTACAAACCACTTATTAATATTAGTATTTTAAATTGCTAAGTGTGAAATTAGCAAGATCTCTCTGGCAGGGTCAATTTAAAAAAAAGTTAATGAGTTCTCTTGAGGCAATGCAGACTTCTCCTTGATATGCTAAAAAAAATTTATATGCAGAGGCTGTGGAGGATGGGCTCAAAACTCTGTTTCCCCATCTGCACTCTGAAGAGGTACATCTCAGGTGGTCTGGCCCCCTAAAATTATTGTAGCTCAAAACCTCTGTGCTAGTTGATACACTGAATTCCCTTTTCTTCCAGTTCTAATTTAGTGTGATAGTATTAAACCATTCATGGGAGAAACAGCTGTCCAGATCCAGCTTTAGAAGTTGCAACAGAATATAGGGAGCAGGCAGGGATCAACTTTTGCCCCATAGTTGCTTTGTTGGCACTACGCCACGACTAAACACATCGATTTTACTGAAGTGTTATTGAAACTCCTGTTTTAGAAGATAGCCCCAAGATAATTCCAAAGACAAATGGAGGATTTGAAGTAACCATTTTGCATAGCATCTTTGCATGCTCCATGACTTCCTGTCTTATTCTTTCTGTTTGCTCTACCTGCTGAACACAGGTCTTGTTGGCATACTACATCAGTGATTCATGTTGAATCAAACTAAGCAAAATAAAATAAAAATCAAATCACATACCGGTATGTCTTTTGAATTTGTAATTTTACCACAAGTGGTATATGAAAAATACTTAGATTTCCTACATCACTGGTTGTTATCAACCCAGCCTGGTTTGAAAGCATACTGAGAACTGGTGGGGGGATATAGTGGATTGAATGTTGACTTGGATTGGGGGACCTGGGCTCAAATCCTTTCTCTGCCATGATACTCATTGGGTGACCTTGGGCCATTCACTTTTTTTCAGCTTAACCCAACTTACAGGCTTGTTGTTGGGGGGGGGGGAATTTAATAACTTCATGGATGCTACCCTGGGCTCATTGGGGGAAGATATAAATGTGTTAATTAATGTTTTAGTTTTCCCTGGATACTGCTGTGAGCAGGGATGCAGCAAAAACAGGGAGGAAGGAGACACAAGACTCATCTGCCTATAAAACTGAGGTGAGGTGGAGATGTCTCCTCCTCAATGGCCCACCTTGACTCTTATCTCATACTTAGAACCAAAACAGAAATGACAGAAAATATCCATGATCGGCTCCGACAGCTGTTGGGTTTTTTTTTTGCTCCCCCCCCCCCATAACTTCATAACAACTGCGTGGGGGTCAGGGTCAAAAAAATTTTTTTTAACCCCCACACATTTTCCCAATCTAAATCCCACTTCACCTGCTCTTAAAACCCCAATGAAGAAATATTTAGCTTGCTGAAATAGCACAGGGGGTGCGGGAAGGGTTAACCTTGTCCCCCAGTGCTGTTGCGCCAGTCAAAATCAGAGCCTTCCATGCTGCCTTTGAAATTAAAAAGGAAGAAGTCAGCATTCAATCAGAAATCAGGTGTGTCATCTGTTTTGGCCCTTTGGCCCAGAAAGGGTCCAGCTGAGGACTAGTCAGAGGTCCTGGTTTGACTGAGGGAGGCTTTGCTTTCTCTTCACAGCTGTAGTGGAATGAAGAAGGAGCAAAACCTTGATTCCATTCAGCTTGCCTGAGCATACAGAGGCTCTTCACATTTGGCAACCATGCTGAATGTAACTTTCAAACCAAGCTTACTCATTCAGCAGTTGTACCATTATTCATTTACTCTGGAGAAAGCTGGAGGTGATTGTGGCTGCAATCCTAAATGCATCTACCTGGGAATATAAGCCCATTGAACTCAGCAGGACTAACTTCAGAGGAGGTGTGCATAGGACTGCACTGTAAGAGATCTGTATTTTGATTGAATTCAATGTATGTGTTGAGTAGTTTCCCCTGAAGACTACCTATACAGTAATACCTTGGATTGAGAGCATAATTCGTTCCGGAAACGTGCTTGTAATCCAAAACACTCTTATATCAAAGCGAGTCTCTGGCGGGCGTGAGCGGGGCCAATTTTGGCCTGCTACGCCCGCTCGAGGCGAGCAGTTACATCCCTACGACTTGTCTTGCAAGACTTTGCTCGTTTATCAAGTCAATTTTTTTTTTAAATTTTTGCTTGTCTTGCAAAACACTCTCAGACCAAGTTACTTGCAATCCAAGGTATTACTGTACTTGAAATTGACAAATTTAGAAACCCAACTTGTTAATAAAGCTTGCTTGCCCCCCTTGGCTTTGCCTCCTTTTTGTTCTGCTGTGTGATGTAGCCTGATTTCTGGTTGGATGTTGAAGTGGATCAGGATTTAAATATCTATTTGTCTATGTTAAAACATTTAGACCCTGTCTTATCTCTGAGTAGTTCAAGGTATGTTGCAACAAAATCTGTTGTTAAATTACAAAATCAGTAATTTAACAACAGAAATGTTAGTCCTACTTAGAGCAGACCCATTGAAATGAATGGGACTTAAGTCCCCTAAACAGGACTAACATTGGATACAACATGAAAACAGCAGTCAAAAGCAACAATGCAGCAACAATCTAAAACTTTAAAATATTCGAAAAGAGAGAGACAGATTAAGAACATCAGGATAAAATGACATTCTAAGTGCCTTTGAAAAAAAGGAAGGTCTTTACTTGCTTCTGGAAGGTCATTAATGAGAAAGTGTGGCAGACCTTCTTTGGAAGGGAGTTCCAGAGCCTAGGTGCAGCCACTGAATAGGCGAGAAAACTATTATAAAAGTGGATGTGGTGCAGTGCGTGCTGAAGTCTGTGGAAGGCCTTGGTGAGGTTCAGGAGGCAGGGCTTTGGCAGGGAAGATGAATGATAGTCTAGAAGGCAGTTTTGAGGGGGGGGATCTCTCTTCTTAAAGGCACTGTAGTCACACCTATCCTAGGACAGTGTTTATTTTAATTTTTTTTCACATATTCCTCTCAGACTACATTTAATTTCAAGATGGTGCCTTTTGCTAGGAAGATAATCAAATGAAAATGTCTTCCACAACCTCTTTATTTGCATGACTGCATAAAGATTGTGAAACAGTTTATTATTATAAAATTAGTGTGGCATAGCACAGAACAAGCTGGGATCGCAGCCAAATGAAACAGAAAATGAATAGTTGCATAAGGTTTTGAGGCACATGCAGTTGAACACAAGTGCACTGTATATTATTCTGAATTGTCTGCTGTTTGTGAATGTTTCCCTTTCAAACACGATTGCATCTCAGTTTAATAGTTGTTGCCATTGTTACTGTAGTTATATCTACTCTTTGCTACAAACACAGGAATGTATTTAGCTTAGGTTTTATAAACTAAGTTTGGCTGGCTAGTAGGCTCAGAAGAGATCACATTATGAAATTAAGTATTACACTATGTATGTAGATTTCATAGATTTCATAGATCATAGAGTTGGAAGGAGCCTACAAGGCTATCGAGTCCAACCCCCTGCTCAGTGCAGGAAACTAGAGGAGGGGTCTCCCATCCAAGTAATAACCAGGCTTGACCCTGCTTAGCTTTCCACACTCAGACAAGCTGAGCCAGCGTAAGCCACAGGCCTGTAGTTGTTAATGAGTATGAGAAGTGTTTTTCACCAATGGTAAAATGGTAGTTATCTTTCATTTTGAAAAAAAGAAAGAAAAAGATGACATTTTGAACAATTCCCTACCTCTGTGCTCTGTGTTTTCATGGCAGGGTATTATTTTGCAATCAGGATAAAAGCATTATTTATGAAAGTTCTAAAACATTACATTACTGTAACTTTAAAGCTGCAAATCAATTTCTCTCTCTTATAAAAGCATTTTATTGATTTTTGGGGGGTAAATCTTTACTTCAGTTTTTAAGTACCCACTTTATGGATTGGGATTCGGTGTAATTTTATAAGCAAACATGTTTTTGAGATGTTTGCTTATGACTAAAATGTTCCCCCCCCAAAATAAATGTTGCTTATCATTATGTATAAAAATGCTTGGAATTCAGTACTCATTGGTTACTGTAATTGTTAAGGTACTTACACAACAGACAGGAAGCTAAAATTTGGTGTGCTCCTTGTCTCAGATACCCTTATTATGAGAATAGTCTGAAAATGGAATTTTATTTTTAATTTTTTACAAAACTTGCTCAAAAATCAGGATATGGATCTACCTGCTAAGAACTGCCAGCACACCATGAGAAAGCAAGCTAAGCCATGGATGTGTCTGATAATTCCTCCATCACATTCTCAAAGCAAACTTGGATTTGGGGAGTGGGGGATTTACAGAAATGTAGTAGTGTATAACTGAAAATGGGTCAGGCCACACATGCAATATAGGGGAGTAAGTGGACTCCCTCTGTTCATATACTTTAACAGTTCCCCGGTTGGGAGAGAGGGCATCTCAAGTGGCAGCCAGGAACTTATCTATGCTTGCAGAATGTAACTTGGTATTTATTTATATATTTATGCCTAATCCTGCCCTGAGACCCATCATTACATGATTTCAAGAATTTCATGGATTTCTTTCCTTGCCAGCCTCAAAGCAACATTTCAGAATGGCAGAAGTTCATTAAGCATTCAACAAAGTTTAAGGACTTACTGATTTTAATCCAGGGTGACTCACTCCTCTCCTCCATACTTGATGGAACGCCTCTCCCAACCACAATCTACCCAGACACTGCTCTCAACATCTGCGGCCTTCCTCCGGTTGCCTCCTCTGAGGGAGGCTCGGAGAGCAGCAACCAGAGGGAGGGCCTTCTCTGTGGTAGCCCCCCAACTCTGGAACAAGCTCCCCGCTGAGGCCCACCTGGCGCTAACTCTATAATCCTTTCAGCGCCAGGTTAAGACTGCCCTCTGTGTTGAGGCTTTTAACAGCTCTAAATAGTGCATGGTGGGGTGGTTATTTTTAATCTTTTTTATGGGTCACATTGCATTAATTTGTTTTAGCTATTTGTGTCATTTTATACATTGTTTTAAGTTTTTATAATGTTTTTATTGTGTATATTTTATATTGTATTGTTGTGTCTTTTATTGATTGTTGTGAACCACCCAGAGAGCTTCGGCTGTTGGGCAGTATATAAATAAAATTAATAGTAATAGTAGTAGTAGTAGTAGTAATAATAATAATAATAATAATAATTTGACCCACTCAAATTGATCCACTCCTACTGTCAATACGCTATCAGACAGATGCTATGATGCTCTATGGATTTGTTGCCTTGCTCCCCCCCACACACACACTTTACAGGCTACAATTCCTTTTACTATACCTTGCCATCCTGACCCCCTGAATGTGGATGGGACTTGAAGCTGTTGAGATGTATAACTATACCTACCATTCTGCATTCTGGAGCGTGAGTTGGAGTGCATTTACTTCCTAGCTAAACCACAGTTATAAATGAATACCATACCATCCATTATTGTAAGAGGGCTTCAGAATAAAGCAAGATTATAGTATTTTCTTGTGAAACAAAAGTATAAATAAGAGAGACGATAAAACTCAACCCATTCAAAATATTGGCAGTGGTTTGTTTGATGCAACTGGCAAAGATGGAATGCAGAAGAAGACAAATGTGATTCCAGAGAATAGGATGGAATGGATAATTAACTCAGAAATGCAGGTATAAACCTGAATTACTTTCTAATTGATGACAGTATTAATATACCAATAACTAAGGCTGGAGTTATAAGCATACACACTTGGAAGTGCCACTGAAATCAATGGGCTTTGCTTAAGACTGGGGGAGTAATTATTTTCCTAACTTCTCCAAGGATTTTGATGGACACTATCCTGCAAATCATTTGGGTGTATTTGAAGAATCCTCAGCTAAAACTGGGGAAGGTGGGAGTGCGGGAAGAGCAGGACTTCCACTCAAGGGGTTGGAAAATGGGATGATCACTCAAAAATGTTCTACAAAAGGGGAAAACTTTACTCAGTGTTGTCTGAAAATGTAAATGATGAGTCAGTGATTTTATATTGTTCACATCCTCTGAGATCAGTAATACTGGTGTATGGAATGTAGAGTACCATTTATAGAATACATCTATCTGTTATTGCTTCTAGCTGTGGTCAGTGGAAATTGTTCTAACTAGGCACCAAGGTAATTCTATCCTCCTCCTCTCTTTTCAGTTTAGAGAATAAACATGGTTACTTCTAAAATTCTTATCTGCTTAGTGATCTCTTCCCAGAGGCTTCATGCAGTGATAATTCCAGTGCTTTATACTATCCAGTGCTTTACTCTTTTTCCCCCCAAACACAGCTGCCCCTCTGGAAACCTTTTCTTGAGTAAATGTTTGTCCTTTGTTTTGCCACAGTCAATATCAGCCATTTGGATCGATGAAGCTGTGTTTTTTTTTTAGAGGTTCATACTTGCTTAATACTCTACATGGAAATATGTAAGATCTCAGTATCCCAAACTAGAGGATTGCAACATCTGTAGAGAGAGCTGCTTAAATCGTTGACAGGGCTTCCTATACAGGGCTTCCTCTGGTGTTGACCCAGAAATCACTCCCCATTTTATGCCAGAGTATATATTTTGGGAACCTGGTGGAGGAAGAGAGAACATGTGCTGGATCTTTGGTAGGCTGGCCCTACCATTAGGCAGGTGCCTCAGGAAGTGGATGCTGAGGGCAGGGCAGTGGTCCCCTGCTCTGCCCCCTGAGTCCCCTAAGCTAGCCTGCTCTGCACCCCCTAAACTAGCCTGCTGTCCTCAGGTGCAGTGGAGGACATTGTCCTGCCTCCAACGTTGAAGTAAGATTCAACTACCAACCCGGTTGGATTCTGTACTTGGAATGGGGGATGCCATCTTGTCCTTCGTCTCGGGCAACAAAAAGTCTTGGATTGGCCCTGTCCCATTGGTAACCACTCTATATGACTAGCAATCAGATGTGATCCCTACCTTTTGGTGCCAACAACTCAATGCTTGGATATGCAGACTCATTAGACCCAATGCTGTAGGGCCATTCTGTCAGCAAGGAATTTTTTTAGTCTAATCTGGTAGGTATTTACATATGTGTGTTTACAAAGTAGGTTCCAGGTTAAGTTGTAGTGCCATAACAAGTGTCTTTCTGTGGCATTCACTCAGCTCTTTTTCTTCTGTTTTGACTTAGAGTAATGAAACGTAAGCTTGTGCAAATCACAAGAACAGCAGCCATGGACATCTTTGTATGTGCAGGGTTGAAGATTATATTATTAATATAATATAATAACAGCAACAATATCCTATGTTTTTTATTGGAAAATACACAAAGTGTCTTATAAAAAGTTCCAAATATGCAAGGAGATGTTGAAGTTATGCCACTCTTCACTGTAGAGAGGGCTGCCATATAAGAGTCTTTCATAATATGATGTGCTGAGGTGCTTCTCTCCAGCTGTGCCATTCTTCTGACTTTTTCCCTGACAGACCTCCTGCAGGCCTAAAGTAGAACAAGTTTGTACTCCCGTGCATGGTTACATTTCATCAGGCCTAATTCGCTTCGGTTACACTAGTAAAATGCATTGAGGATCAAGATGCAAGGCAAGGGTACTCAAATAATTGAAAGGTTCCAAAATGTAGGTGATGGCCTTGCCCTGCAGCTTTAGTATGTACGTTGTAAAACACTCTGAGATCCACTTACAATAAATGCTATATAAATGTCAGATTATGCAAATGAAAATGATCCACATTTCCAGTGTTCATTTTCCTGATTATTTACAAGCTACCAAACGAACAACTTGTGGCATTTCAGTATCATCTAAACTAAAATAAGAAAACCTTATTTTCCAATTATGGTTTTCCACATTCCAAACACGCTTACATTTCTTTTTTCTGTAAATTATAGAGGTGACCTTTACATTCTCTTCATTAAAAAAAACAACACAAAAACCCCCACCAAGAATTTGCATTCTCTCTCTCTCTCTCTCTCTCTCTCTCTATATATATATATATATATATATCAAGGGCAATTGGTTCATAGAAGAGGAAAAGTTGGGAAAGAAAAACATTTTGAAGTTGCACAACTGTGGTTGATATAAACAGAGCAAGCAAGCAATGTCATGATTATTATTTCTAAAGAGCTCACTGTTTAATTTTATATTCACAGTATTTCAAGGGTGCTGATAATACAGTGAGAAGGAGTGGATCATTCTTATTGCAAAACTCTTATTAGTTACATGTATTATGAAAGTTGTACTTTAAAAGTGAAAAAAAGAATAAAGTATGCAGTCATCCCTCATGAAATGTTAACAATAACAGGACATTTAGAAAAAAGGCTAACAAAGACTTGCTGTTTGAGAAATAGTGATTTATCAAAGGAACAGTCAAGCTAAATAAATGTTTGGCATCTTTACTAAAGATATGCTGGAAAATGCATTTGTTTTTGTGCCTTTCCCCTCGTCCCGTACTGGCTTGTTTTAATACGATGTTATTTGCATTTCAGGGATGGGTCTGTTGCTCAGAAAATTGTTCAAAACCCTCCAGCTGTATTTTAAATTGAATTGACTACTTTTTAATGAAGTGATTGTGAAGAATTAATCTGGTAATCTAATATTAAATGTATAGTTTAAGGCTGTTAACAACCTTTTTTAAAAAAACCCACAACAAAATAGGTAGAGAGTGGGAGAAAGGTACATACCTGGGTCGGTTATGTTAAATCTCTGCATATGTTACCTGTTTGCAGAAACAAATAAACAGCTTCTTCAGAAATAAAAACTATTTATTTTTATTATTTATTTAATACATTTTTATACCGCCCAATAGACGAAGCTCTCTGGGCGGTTTATAACAGTTAAAACCATAAAATACAATACAATATAAATATATAATTTAAAACCACAGATTAAAAACAAACAGCAAAGCTAGTAGCAGCAGTTCAAATTACAATAACAGAGTTCATAGATTCATAAATAGAGTTGGAAGGAGCCTACAAGGCTATCGAGTCCAACCCCCTGCTCAATGCAGGAAACTAGAGGAGAGGTCTCCCATCCAAGTAATAACCAGGCTTGACCCTGTAAGCGTTCCACACTCAGACAAGCTGAGCCAGCATTAGCCACAGGCCTGTATAGTTAAAAAACAACTACAAGATTAAAATGATCAAGATGATGTAAATGATTAAAATGCCTGGGAGAATAGAAAGGTCTGCACCTGGCGCCGGAAAAAGTACAATGTAGGTGCCAGGTGAGCCTCTTTAGGGAGCTCATTCCACAACAGGGGTGCCACAGCAGAAAAGGCCCTCCTCCTGGTAGCCAAGAAAAACTATATTTCTTTTCCATGTTAGTGAATTTTGCAGACTCCCATTCACCCTGGAATCATATAATACTGATCTAGTGTGGGCATATCAGGCTGTTTTAAGTTAGGAATGAAGTTTTACAGAAAGTTAAAGGCACAGTGGTATCTCATGAAAGACTTTAAGGTTTTTAAAAGCCTTCACCCCACATCCTGTAAATGTAATGGATAAACACCATCTATGCATTGCTTGAAAAAACAAGGAACTGAAAGGACGTAAAATTTACGTCGTAAATCATATGCAATCCTCTATGTTGGGGAATACCTTTTTCCATATGAGCCTCCCTGTAGGCCCACATCTTCCTTGCAGCTGTTGCTGCTGCCCATTTGCTTGCCCTCTCTCTTTGGGCCCAATCTGCACAGCTGTCTAGAGGGGTCAGCAGTGCTGCTTTTTGTTGCCTTAGTCCAGGGCTGGGAGCTGTAGGCCAGCAACAATCTGGGGACCCAAGGTTGGAGAGCCCTGCTCTAGTCACTGCTTGCTTTCTGAGACGGGGCACATAAAAAGGCGGTGGTAGCAAGGAGGAGGAGCAGCAGCAGCAAGGACGGGGGCTTTGGCAGTGGGCGCCCTGCTGTGGTGTGGGTCTTGGCAAGTGCCCGATGATGCGAATTCATGATGCCAGCCTGGGTAATAAGTGGAACCTTTCTGGCAGTGATACCAGTTCTATGGAATTCCTTTTCCAGAGAAACTGGTGTGCATATTGTGGGGAGGGGGGCGTGGGGGTCTTCTGGAGATCTATAAGAACTGTCCTCTTCAGGAAGGTCTCTCTTACTACACATTAAATGCTAATCGCATAGCATTTAGCTGAGGATTAGGGTTTTCTTTACTCTAATGTAATTGTTTGCAGTCCTGATTCGGATTGGGACCATCATGCATGAATTGTGGAGGATTTCATAGATTATAGAGTTGGAAGGAGCCTACAAGGCTATCGAGTCCAACCCCCTGCTCAATGCAGGAAACTAGAGGAGGGATCTCCTATCCAAGTAATAACCAGGCCTGACCCTGCTTAGCTTTCCACGCTCAGACAAGCTGAGCCAGCGTGAGCCACAGGCCTGTATTAAACCTACACACACACACACACACCCCGTTTGCAACTTCCTTTCTCCTATGAACTGGGCCAGCATTGTTAACTGCTTTGTTTTTATTTATTTATAGCAATATGTGTTAAATCTTGTTGTGTGTGTTTTTCTCCCTTTCTGAAAGACACAATTATGAGAATGTACCACAACTAGTCTGACACCCCAGTCCTAAAACACATTACTTGGAAGTAAGTTCTATTGGAGTATAAAGGCCAGTTTTTATAGTGGTAAAGCTTTTCCTGGACTATACCATTTCAGGCTGCAGGTGGAGGATTATATGTTTGAATGCTTCCTCATCTAATAAAGCAACCTGCACATACAGTCCTAGCATGTCAGAAAGAAGTGTTCAGCCTAGCTTTCTCCTTGGCATGCTGTTTTCCTGTGACTGGGTTCACACGACATGACAACCCGTTGTGGGTTGCTACTCTCAATGGTTTGTCTTGTCGTGCAAACCCTGCCCGATTCCCACAGGGTAGCTTGTTTGAGGGCAACAAGCCATCCTGACAACCCGTAGCTTGTACTAGGGGTTGTTGTACCTGTGGCGTAACCCCACAATTCAGTTCCCAGGTGTATGTCTGTGTTAGTATGTTTAGTGAGTATAGAATGTTGAACTGAGTGGGTGTGGTTTGTGATGTCTTGGAAAGGGTGGGGGGAGGAGTATATAAGGAGTGTTTGAGTGATGTAGTGAGTTGTATGTTGAGTGTGTATTGGGAGTTATGGGAGTGTGTTGAGAGAGTGTGTTGGGAGTAGAGGAGTTAGGTTAGTTGAGTTATTCGTGACTTGTCTGTAAGGAGTTTTGAGAGAAATCAGTGCTTGTCTGAGGAGTGAAAGTATTTAGAGTTATAGGGACTTAGGTTAATTACAAAGTGTTTGGTGTAGGCAGGTTTAAAGTTATTTTCTGGAACTAAGATTTTGAGAATTAAAATAAACTTATTTTTCTTTTGTTTGCTACCCAAATCCTACATGTCAGCTTGGCGTTATTAACCTGCATTACTTTTAAATCTACACACACACACACCTTTGTACACACAGTATCATAAATTTAAAACAGATCCTTAATTACCTGTATTAATCTTTTCCCTCATTGGTAGGGGAAAGGTTTCATTTGACCCTCCCCTCAGGTTTTAAGTGTTGGTGCTTAGCCTGAGAAGGGTTTATGCAGCGGGTCCTAGTGTGAAGGGACTGTGTCGTCACAGTACCCATGGTGGGTTGTCGTGTCATCAAAACCCTGGCAACTGACCCCATCGTGGGTACCGGGAATCGGCTAACGACTTGCTTGGCAAGAGTAGCAAAAAACCCTTGCTGCTCTTGCTAAGCATGCTCAGGCACCTGCCAGTGCAAGCTGCCCCACAAGTGTCCAAATGGCACTTGGGGGTGAATGGCACTGGCTGGATGTCCCCCGCCGTGATCACGAGCCATTTTTGGCTTGCTGTGGCTTTTTTCCTCTGTACCCTGGGGGGGGGGGGTTGGCAGAGCCAGCTTTTGCAATCCCTCTTTTGACAACCACTGATAGCCCTTTCAAAGTACCTGAGTGGCATCCAGTGGGTGACCGGTCCTTAAAAAAAAATTGCACAAAAAATGTGCGCAAGTAGGTTTTTTTGGGGGGGGGGTTACTCCCCCCCCCCCCCGCCGTAGTTGCACAACTGTGAGAATTTGAAGCCTCAGCTGGGGCAATGTCCTGGGGAATACTTGCTGCCCAAGTGCAGCAGGCACCAACCAACCCTGGGCATTGGCCCAAAGAGGCTCCAAATAGGTTCTTTCCCCCTTTGCTTTCTCTTGACATCTGCCAGAGGGCAAGCTGTCAAGAGAGAAAGCAAGGCACAAGTTATCTTTGCTTGTGAAAAGAGGGAGCTGTGATTTACACCCCCTTCCCGGCAAGATCCTCCACTTTTCTTTTTCTTTCTTTCTTTCTTTCTTTTCTTTTCTTTCTTTCTTTTTTTTTTTTTTGCCCTGACAGTCCTCAGAGTGGTCACATCTTCCACTTCTTCCTGAGACTCTAGGTGCTCAGGAAAGTGCAAAAGTGCATCTCACCTTTTTCTTGGGAAAAGGAGTTTTGACAGCTAGCTATCAAACTCTGGGTCCCCTTTAAAAGGGTGTTTTGACAGGATAATGGGTAAAAACATGGACATATCTTGAAAGCTGGCTTTTGCAATCTCGGGGGGGGAGGGTAAAGTGAAGGGGGGGAAGCTGCTGTGAGCTGAAAATGGCTCACGATCACAGCAAAGATGGGGGAGACAAGTTGGTCCTGCTGCAGTGTCCCCTGGGATACCTGCAGGAGGACTGAGGGGGAGGGAGGGGGCCAACAACACACGGTGAGCCCTATCATCTGTTGGGCACACCATGGGTTGTTTGAGCAACAACCAACCCACTGTGACTTATTGTCAGGGTGGGTTGGCGTAACATGTGAATGCACCCATGCAACCCTCCCCAGCTTGGAATGGTACAGTCTGGGACAGTTTTATCAATTGAATATATAAACTGGCCTGACCTTTTGTATAACCTTTAGCTTTGAGAATGTTTATTCCCATCAGTTATTAACAATGACTGCATGTTACATTTTGTACGTAGGTTTTCCTTCTTATGCAGCGTAGCATTGATACGACACTAGAGGGCAACTAAGAGTTTTCTTTCAGGGAACAAATCTGCTTGGTTTAATAATATCAGCTAAGTGTTTAAAACATGGTAAAGATTGATTTTTCCCTTCCTGCAGTTTTAAAAAAATATACATGTAACTTCTGGTTCATTGTTGACAGCAAATATTAAACCAACTAAAGGGCCTGGGAAGGAAATATATAGACAGTGGTGGGGAAAAGCTGCTTTTGCCCAAATAAGGATTCTCTCTTTTTTTGGCTTCTTCGTGTGTTAGATAATGATCAACTGACAATTGGTCATGAGTTAATAATGCTGGATGCTGAAATATACATACCAACCATGTGGTAGAAAAAGAGCTCTGCCAATGAGTACAAACACTGCTATAGTTATACATGGGGTGGGGGGCGGAATCATGGGGAAATGACTAAAACATGTAATGGCATGCCAGCTTACTTTGCTCTGTTTCCTAAGAATCAGTATTGGCCCCTCCCCAAAAAAGAGCATTACATAAATATCTGCCTTTTAAAATATCTTGCTGGTGTGCAAGGAATAATTATATTGCTTATAGATATTTTTTTTCATTTTGTAGTGCTGACTCTGCTAGACAGCAGTTTTACGAAGGCATTTTTCCTGAATAGAAGTAAAAACTCTTTTGTGCTTCCCCCCACCCCCACGCAAATATTTCCTATGTGGAGGCATTTGTCTTTTTCTTTATGAAGATACTTTGTCACTAAGGATGCTGATATTAGTATACCACAGATTTCTCCCACTTTTGATCCAGGGGCTGGCTTCTGCTTGTTCTACTATTTATTTATCCCAGGCAAGCCCATGCCACTGGAGAAAAGAGTGTGGTATACTTTTTAAAAAATGCTAGGGGAGATGGTATAGCTTAGTCGTGGAGTGGAGTACAGATTCAACCCCCAGCATTTCCAATAAGTGGAGAGCGGAAGGACACTTATTATATGCTTTGAAGGGCTGTTACCAGACAGTGCTGGGCTGCTGATCTGCCTTTGTATAAGGCAGTTTCATGCTCATATTTTTAATTTATATATTTATTAACTTATTTATAACATTTCTGCCCTGCATTTCCTTCAAAGAGCTCAGAGCAGCTTACATATGTTCCCCGGGCAGTCTCCCATCCAGGCATCTTACAGGGGGCAGACTTGTTGACCTGGCTGTATCATTTGCCTTCTGGACTTCTATTTGTCACGTTCTGCGTCGGTAGACATCCTTTTGTCTTGCTCATTACATAGTCTGTGTCTGTGCATCTTCTGCATCTTCTAATAGGATCTTCTTTCAGGGTAGAAGGAAAAGGTTTTGCTTGCCAGTTCAGAGATCTCTGTACAGTTTTGAATAACAAGTTCAGAGCCATTGCCAACTGGATGTATCATACCAGGTGCCAACTGGGGATTTTGGATGTAGTGGCTGAAAGCCAATCTAACTTTGTAAGAGAGATGTTCTTTAATAAACAAGGATCATATATTCCAGTTAAGGTCCCAGGTGGTTCCCCTCCCCCATCCCAAGACACTCTTCCCTTATTCTCTTGGGAAGTCTCCTTGGAAAAGTTTGTAGAACTTTGTCTCTTATTTAGTCAGGGAGCTTAACCATCTGCTTAACTTTTAAGCATTGGCATATTCGAATGAATGAGGTTATTAATATCCTCAGTTTCACATAACCTCGAACAGTTGTTGGATGAAAATAGGTACACTTGTTTGACATTACACAAGAGAGTCGCTCTACATAGCAAAGAGAGCGTGGCGTGACCGGGCTGCTTCCATGGGGGAGGAGGGTCTGCTGGCTTGCAGATGCTTCTGAAGAATTTTAGGAACATCCACTTTCAAATGTATGTTTTCCTACTAACTAGGAAGCATATATTTTAAGTATACATATCAAAAACCTGAATGTTGATTTCAACATTTAATGCCCCCTTTCAAAGCCTAGTATATATTAGTAGGTTGTTCCGTGTGTTTGTGTATGTGTGTGTGGTGGCCACCTTAGGGATGGTCCACACTGTCCTTCAACATGTACAATCTGCACACAGTGGCGCAGGAGAGCAAGCATGGGCTTGTCTGCCCTTTTACTGTGCATAGAACATTTTGTATGAACTGACGCCTACTCACATATTTGTATGCCAGAACACTGTATCCACATGATCAGTTCAGCCCCTTTTGTAGTGGATGGACTGCATGACAGACAGATGAAGGGTGCTTTTAGATTAGACTTTTATAATGCAATTCCCCTGCAGCACTCACTGAATTTTATAGAGCCCAGATGACTTTGTCCTCCACTTGTAACCCTCCTGTTTTTCCTCCACTTCTTCCATTTTTTTCTTTCCATTTTAAAAAAATCTGTTAAGGAGGAAAAGATGGAATAGCTGCGCAATCCCTTTTAATTGGTAGTGCTAGGAGCTGTCTGGAAGCACCCAAACTTTCATATGAAGGTATGCAAGTAGGCCTCTACAAAATGCTGTATCTGGGGGAAGGGGTGCACACAAGCCCAAGTTCCTGTGCACCAGCACAGAGTGCTGATAAAGCTGATATGCAGATAAAGTCTTAAGTGTCATCAAAAAAATAATAATGGGAGTGGGAATTAACAAGTTCACAGGTGGGATCTAGGAGGAGCTCATGGCTTATAATACTTGAACTCCATCCAATATGTTTCCATCTTTTAATCATAAAATAAAACAGTAATTCATACAGACTGCTGCTTTTTAAAAGCAAGTTAGGGCGTGGGAGAGAACAGTCTAAAGTTTAAAAGAAATACATAGACCTGGTTTGCACAATATGATAACCCATGGCGGGTTGTCAGCCTTGTCTGTGTCAGGGTGGCTTGTCGTGACATCTGAACCCAGCGCGGTTTCCTGAGCCCGGTTTGTTAACCACCCACAAGCCACCCTGAGAACCATTGGCTTGTTGTTGGGTTGTTCAGGGTGGCTTGTTTTCAGAGTGGCTTGTCATGACATGTGAACCCAGCACAATGGCTTGTCCATGGCTTGTCAGAAAGGGCTACAGAGTTGCCTCACAAGAGCAACACAAAACCTGGCCTCTCCTTGTGATCTCCCTGACGCTATCCCCTCTCTATTAAATAATGTTACGTATGCGCAAATCTCCCCGAAGGTTTTTAAAAAAATCTAGAAAATAAACTCTACTCAGCTAATGAGTGTATTTGTGCTCATTAGTGGAGTAGGCTGCTGAGGTTGTGCCGCAAAGGCCTACGGGGTACATGCCAGGAGCAGGCGGACTAAAGGAGAAACAAGCCACAGCAAGCCACAGAGTGCCTGATTGTCTGTCGGGAGTAATGTGGGTTAGCGAGTGAGCAACCAACCCACCATAGCTTATTTTCAGGGTGGCTTATCGTGACATGCATACTGGCCCATAATGCGTTACCATGCAAATTACACATCCCCCAAAGTGCCCATCCTCCATGTTTCCTAGGAAAATCAGCAAATTGATTTTCTCCACATTGAGAACAGAATATATCTCATTTCAAAACAAAACTGTTAGAAATGGTTGCACATGGATAGACATGTGAGTTTGAAAATTATGTGGAGCAGCCACCATTCTCAGTTATTCTGGAGCAGTGCCACTGAACCAAGCACTTGAAGACTGGTATCACTCTGAACCAAGCGCTTGAAGAATGTAGCCGACCTCTCTTGCAAGGATGGCAATATTAAAGAGAGTTTTCAAATGCATTCTGGAAAGTTCAGTTATACATCGATGCAGCCCTGTACATGGCAGAAAGCAGAAACACCCTTCTGATATACAAACATGGCAAAAAGCTTTATTTGTTAAAACAAAATATTGATCTGATGAATAAAATGTCTGTGTATCTTATTGTACATAAGATATTGTAAAAAGATTTTTGACCTTTAAAAAAATAGTATAATTTTGTATGTTTACATTTCTATATAGCAGAAGAGTGTATAGACCTAGTGTTGTTATGGTTAAGTCAATGGGGACAATCTCAACAGGAGGTTTTCCTCCACAAGTCCCATTTAGGTTGCCAACTGACCAGAAGAGAGGGCAGCGGTTGGTGGGGAAGCTTCCTTTCTTTTCTTTTTTCTGTCTGGCTGCTAGAGAAGCAAGGGGCAAGGCACTTCCCTGTCTCCATCCACCCTAGCTTTTTAATTTTTAAAAATGGCACATACATAAATACTCAAGTATGCGCATGTGCTCTGTGACTATCAAGTCTGGTTTCCATGCACACCCAAGGCTGAACGACCAGCAGTGTTGCCGGCCCACCTCCATTTCTTCATGCCCTTCCAGAACGCCTTGTACTTTTCAAGTATCAATCACCTGTCACACCTCACAAAGTTAGCTGAAAGAACCGTGCTATTGGGTCCTGGTCAGTAACATGCGACTGCCCCATTGTCTAGCCTTATGGGGTGCTTTCATTAGCGGTTTTGTTTTGTTTGGCATTTTGGCCTTTCAGAGCCATTGCTCTTGCTGACCATGTATCTATCACGGATACACAGGTTTCCACCTGTTCTTCCTTGAGAAAGTCAAGCCACAGATCTATAGAGATTTAATGCCATAACTTGAAATGATATCAAGGGGGAAAGACTGGGGGGAAAGGTAAAAGACATATAATAAAAAGGGGTGTCAACTGATTAAAGAATTGTAGATGCTTAAGATCCGGGTTCTAGTCCCCACTCGGCCATGAAACTCACTGGGTGACTTTGGGCCAGTCACTGACTCTCAGCCTAACCTACCCTCACAGGGTTGTTGTGAGGATAAAATGGAGAGGAGGATTATGTAAGCCACCTTGGGTTCCTTGCAGGAAAAAAGGCGGGGTATAAATATAATAAATAAATTAAATAATAAATAAGCCGCCTTGGGTTCCTTGCAGGAAAAATGGCTGGGTATAAATATAATAAATAAATAAATCAGCTGTTTTTAACTCGATTGGCTGATTAAATGTAAACACACTTGCATATTACCAAACCTCAGTAATGGTGTCTTTTTGAGGTATTGAAGGAAGTGTGAGAACTTAGAAGTTAGTGAACAAAATCTGCCATTCATTGTTAGAACAAAACATCATTTTAGTAATTTCTTTTTCATCACCTAAGACAATAACAGAACCAAAATGGCCTCAATAAACAAAAAACAAACCAAGCATGCTACTAGCTTTCAAGCTCACTGATTAAAAGTTGGCCTCATCAATTAAAACTAGCCCCAACCAATTAATCAACTAAAGCTTTAGTCAATTAATCTACAAGCTAAACAGATAAAAGATTGAAGCACAAGCAAAAAGACATGAGCCAAAGTGAAGGACATCAAGGAGTAGTTATAGCACTAAAAATAACACCAGAGTTTATCTAATCCTAGAATAAAGTTTGGAAATATACTACTTTGTTTATTTTTATGCATACATCCTCTGTGACGTTAGGAGGCAAAAGAGGTTACATGTAAAAGTATTCTGGGACCACGATATAGCTATTTTCAGCCTGTTTTATGGGTTCCATCAACTAAATATCTGACTGCCAATATGCAGGGTGGTTACTGCATCTCATGAGGGTTCTTCCCCCTTTTACACTTAACTGTAACCTTATTTGACCATTTCATACTATCCCAGGGAGAAATCACTGAATGCCCTATGGTTTGGCTTGTTAGTACTCTATGGTTAGTACAGTATGGGAACTAGAGTCTCAAATAATTCCGTTGTTTTCAGTGTAATCTGAGGACCAGGACATACATATCTGTGACCATGGTGGTGTAAAATGTTGGGTTGGATCCAGTACTCCTTGCAGGATCAAAGGTCCCAACCTAAATCCCAAACAGGTCATAAGAAAGGTCTAGGTAGACCGGGGCTCAGCTATAGCAGATCAGGCTGGTTCAAAGCATTTTACTCAAAGGAACAAAGGAACAAACAATAATCCTATGCAAAGTCTGGAAAGGATTCACATTCACGTTCAAAGTTAGCAAAATTGACAGGGCCTCACAGCTACAGCAACACTTGACCAGCCTTTGGGGCTGATGGGAAGCTAGGGCCAAGCTAGAAAGAATATAGCTAGGTTGGTTTGCCATGGCAACTCTCCCAAGCATAGGTGCAAAGGGAGTAAATTATCTCAGGGGGATGTCATGAATTGCTTCACTGGAAATAATTTCAATTCTGTTAATTAGACAATCCACAATATTCAGAAAAGAGACTAATTTCTAACAAACCTTTCATTGAATAATAGGGAATTGGATTGTATTTCATTTAATAAGAAAAGGAATTGTTTTCTTCCTTCTTGTAATGATTTCCTGAACTTAACATATTGCCTAATTTACACACACACATCTTATCTACTCATATGAAATACCCCTCCCCTTTGTACTCCTTGCCCACAGTTTTGTATTACCATTTCTGTATGTGTGTTCCAGCTTCTTCCATCAGACTCAAGTGTCCACAGTTTGCATCAGCTGCTCTTCATTTCACTATCAAGATAGATGGCACCTCTTCCTACCATTAAGGAAGAGTCTTACACCACCGTGGTCACAGATATGTATGTTCTGGTCCTCAGATTGCACTGAAAACAACTGAATTATTTGAGATTCTAGTTCCCAAAGAGTGCTAAAACAAGCCAAACCATAGTAGGGCATTGATGAAAGCAAAGTTGTTGCCACCAAAAGGGGGGGGGGGGGCAAGTTAAAAACAAAATGTCCCTTCAAGGTTCTTGGGAACCATAAATAAGCCAGTCCAAGCAGTTTGGAGAAACAGCAGGATATAATGGCTGGGATCTAAACAGCCACTTTAGGTGCACCCAAGGCCTTGGACTTGCGCAGTGGAATTTTTTGAGTTTCCCCCCTGTTGAATGGCAAATCTGTGTCCCTCACCCCCACCAACCTGTTTATGAAATTCCCTCCATTTCAAAAAAGGTTTGCCATGTGGCATGACGGGGGGTTGTAATTCAAGAAACACAAATCCAAACATCCGTTAGGCTCATGTAGATAGTTGCACAGTTCTTTGGATTCAGATTTGCTGCTGCTGCTGCTGCTGCTGCTGCTGTTGCTGTTACTCGATGCTATGCAAAGACTGCAAAACAGACTCTACCTGCTGGTTTACAATTTAGTAAAAGTGATTTTTCTTTCTTTCTTTCTTTCTTTCTTTCTTTCATTCATGCATTCATTCATAAGAGGCCAGGTAGCACCTACGCTTCCTCCATTTGACTAAGGTTTCAATCACCATTATTAAGTCATCTGGCTTCTTGATCAGCCAGAATTTGTTATCCATGCTCTGCTCCTTTCCTTCCTCTCAGCCCTCTACAATGCACTTAGCGGGAGAGAGAAAAAATGCAACAGAGATTTCTATAATACTATGAGCTGGAGGCAAGTGAAGGATGGAGAATGGCTATCACAGCACATTACTGTCATACAAAAATAGTGTCTTTTTAAAATGTTTCTGAGAAACCGTAATACCTACAGGCCAGAACTGAATAGTCACATCAGGAAATAACTATAGCGATCAGAGTGAACGAAAAAGGAGAGGACTTTGATAATTGCTTAATACATTTGCTAAGTTGGTAAGATGAAATGAACGGGAAATGGTGCAGGCCATAGTTTACTTACATGGTTTGTTCAGCAGCCAGAGAAGTCCGAGAGTACTTTGGATTTAGTGTGCGTAAATGATCCAGGTATGTCAAATGAAGTAATACATTCCATTCTCATTAAAAGCCCTTGGCTATAGCACTGATTTTTGACAAAATGCCCAGGTAGCTAGCTGGACTTCAACTATGCTAATACCTCCTTTTAGCACCCTGTCTGTAACAACATATCTTAATGTCAATCAAAATACATGTATTTTTTTATTAATTGTATTATGACAAGGACTCAACAGATAGTAATAAGAAATATTTCACGCTGTAACGTGAACCTTCCAAGCTTAAGTAATGCTACTACAGCCAGGTTGCTGTTGCTTCCCTTCTCTTATCCGTGTGTGTGTGTGTGTGTGTGTGTTTGTTCCCCATGGCAGAAAAATCTGGCGTCTTGGGGCTGGACCACAATGAAATAATGGCTTGACCTCTTTTCTGTACTTTGATTTGGTTTGCATGAGAGTTAATGTAGCGTGGCCGAGAGACTGAGCTGTGAAGTAGGATGTCTCTGCTCCAAATCTTGCCTCTGCTACAACCTCACTAGGTGCCCCTAGGCAAGCCTGCCCCCCCTCAGCCCCTGCCACCCACATCTGCAATATGGGAATAATAATAGAGGCCTACCTTAAAGAGTTGTTGTAAGAACTATTCAAAACAAAATATGTGAAGCACTTTGATCAACCTAGACACTATGGGTGAAATCTATCACTGCATAAGTGAAAAACACTTATGATTGTGTAACAGATCTTTCCTTCCCCTTTCCCTCTGCAATCTGCTGTACTCCCCAAGAAGCCTCTCCAGAGGTCAGGGAGGCCCTACAGAACATTGTGAGCTGTGTCCTATCAGACTACAATGGGAGAGGGCAATTGCTGAAATTGGGAACCATGCGCGAGTGCTGCAAGATTCCTCTGCCTAATTTCAGGCATTTGCCCCCTCCCACTGCAGTCTGGTAAGACACAGGTAGGTGCCCCCCCCCCCATATTGCTCACTAAGGGACAACGATTCCTCAGCTTTGTTCTATCAAAGACTGTTGCTCTGCTGTAATTGCTCTTTGTGAGTTGACATGTTTTGTTTCCTTATGGCAGCCAGCATGACCACTAGGAATGGCTGGAATGATGGGAATTGCAGTCCAACACATCTAGTGGGCACCAAGTTGTGGAAGGCTGCCTTACAGCTACCATGTTTGCCACTGAAGACCACATCAGGCATTTCCCCCCATCACCAGATTTTCAAACATGATTTTCATCATGGCTACTGGAATCTCTTTGGTATAAGAAAACTGCATGTAGAATACGATGCATCTACTGTGTACATCCATCCATGCTTCGTTTATTGTGTGGTGGGAAGACCCAGTCAGTTGTCTGTGGCTTCTCAGTGTGTGTACACCATGAATACATGCAGTAAAATGTGCATATGCACTTGTCATTCTGGATGGTGTACATGCATTTTATACACAGATTTTCAATAAGGAAGTGATACTTATATAGGAAAAAGAGTCTTATGAAGCAGGGCCTCAACCATGAAGGTGAGAGACTTATTTTCTCTTTAAATCAAAAGCTGGATTCTCTGATTTCTAAATAGCCATGGAACCACAGATGATTGTAACTGTCATTCTGCTACAGAAATGAGGATTATCTTAATCCAAGTAATGGAGTCTATTTTAAATAAGAGCATGGCAAGAAATAGATGTATGCACTCTTCATATTTTACAGAATTTGGGACTCCGGTATGCCTACCTAAGTCAGATGAAAATCAGCCCCCAAAGGCAGGCAATCCACAAACTATAGAAGCTGATATAACTGCACTAAGCCAATACGTTCCAGATGTTGATGGTGACTAGGGCATTAATCTAATTTAATAGATTTTAATATTCAATTTAGGGCACTGAAATATCTAAGGCACCAGAAGTATTTCGCCAAACTTGTGTGTGTGTTTTCTCATCAGCCTTATGACAAACAATAAAGATGGCATGGGTTAATTGTTTCTATTTCCTTTAAACAATGACACCTCCTGTGTAACAGCACGAGGCACTGTTTTTCACTTTAATGACATAAGGTTTTTTTGTTGCTATAATTCTTTCCTAACACAGGAAATCTACAGTATGTCCCATTATTATTATTTTTTTTTTAAAGCATGAAATAATTTATCTTGGGAATTCGTAGCTATGGATGGTGTTAAGTCGGTCTTTCTAAAATGGAAAGAGTTGTTAAGCTCATATTGTCATCAAGGGCTTGTGTGGTTCTTGATATTTGCAAACTTTCCATTTCACACCATTTTACCTCATCCAGAATATCAGACTGCTTTAACATCAGGAAGTAGCTAGGTGGAAAAATAATCATTTTGTATTGTATCAAGAGCAATTTGTGCTTTGCCAATAATTAGTTGAGTTTCCTTTTTTGTTGCTATTGCGCTTATTTTGAAATAGACCCTCCTCCCCATCTTTGCTTCTTGTTTGATTTGTGTCATCATACTGTTTCCACAGAAATCATTAGTGTCGGAAAGGTCAGGATTATGGACATAACAGGAAGAATGGGAGAACTGTGAAAGAGACAAGGATTGTGTAAATCATGTGGCACTATTTATCCACTCAGTCATGCCAATGGGGTCAGTCACAGTGGTGTATGACAGGGTGATATATCAAGGTGCTCTCTCTCTCTCTCTCTCTCTCTCTCTCTATATATATATATATATATATATGAATGAGACATGTTCAAGCAATTGTATTGTTATTGCAAGTGCAAAGTAAAGTATTTACAGTATTTAAACTGGAAGAAACAAAGAGAGAAGGCATGTTGTGCAACACATAAACCAAAATAAATTATTCAAAATGTGCCTAATTTTACCGAGTGCAACACTTTTCAGAAAGAGCTATTTCCTTCTTCAGAAGCTGCTCCACAAATAAGAATACAAATGCTTTTCAGGTGGCAATTCCAATGTATGTGTGTATAAGTGTTTTTGTACAGTATTTAAACTGGCCATTTCCCTCATCTTCTCTTGCCATTATTGATTGGGATGTTGTTGAACTCTGTGTAGTGCTAAGCCATACATGGGACATTCTGCATTTTATCAAGGCATGCCTTTTCCTGGATGTTCTTTTTCAGCATTCAGCAGCCAAAGAAACTTCCTCCATGTTGGATGTTACTTGATACCAGACATGGAACTGGGCTTTAGTTTTCCTATAGACATGGGCTTGATTCAGACATAACAATCTCGGTTGTTTTATCCGCCTGTGAATGAACCATGTGCTTGAGTGCTCCCTCTTGCCTTCATAGGCAAAGCTTTTCTGGTTTCTTAAGCCACAGTTTCCCAGTTTGTACTAAAGTGGCCATTTATGAATCACCAAAAAAGAAGACTTACACCACCCAAAAAGAGCACAAAAGAAGACACCAGTTTGCATAACATTTGCATATGTTAATTTATACATGTAGATGCAGACTTAAAAATAGTTATTATAATTTACATAGAATTACAATACATCACACCTTAGTGTGGAAGACTGTGACCAGGTGACCTGTATGCCTTGCTCAATCTTCTGTGCAGGTGCTGTTGATGGGCAACTTCAAGGCCCCTGGGCTCTTCCTTCTGATGGTTCTTTATCTTAATACCAGACTTGGAGTGGACAGCCTTTCAAATAGAGGACTATCCTCTTTAAAAGAGTATACATGGCCATTGTAGTTTGTACATCATGGGGAAATGGGTTATGGAACTGGGAAATCATTGCCAAAGTGAGAGGTGGGGGGTAGGGAAGGAACAAGGAGGGACCATGTAGACACATGGCTTATTCCTGGGCTAATAAACCATGGTTTATCAAAGAGGTTTTCAGTATGGTCTTCCAGCATCATTCATGTGGTCTGTGGAAAGGCTGCAGAACACTCAAGAATATCTTTACTTGGTCCTGTACTTCATTTATTTTTTCTGACAGCTGAGATCGATGCTGCTTTGACTAGGGCTATGTTATTGAACAGGTTAAGAAGGGCCTGGGGCCTGTGATTTTCATAATACAGTGCTGGTTCAGTCCTTTAATCCCCACCCCACCCTCCCAAATTTAGCAGTTAAGTGGACATGTCTCAGTGGCTTGGCCTAGGGCCTATGATTTTCATAATATGGTGTTAGTTTTGATGGTGATGCCGGCACTGAAGGGGGAAAAAATGAGCTATGTATGTGCTTTGAATTGTACAACAAAAAAAGTTTAAGTGGCCCACTGAGACCCCCAGCAATTTTCAAGTGGTCTGTGGGGGGAAATGTTTTGAGAACTGCTGTTTTATTGGATAGAGATCATTGCATTTGAACCAGACCCCCTTGCTTTTATACATTCATTTGGTGGGAGAGGTCAACTTTTGTTGTAGTTTCCTAAACTTGAATATATTATTACTAGAGCCGTCAGCTATTTAAAAACATTGTAACCAGTCAATTGATTAAGTAGCTCATTAAATCAATTTACATATTACCAAATTTTCAAATTTAACTTTCTGTTTGAAGACACTGAAAAAAGTATATAATAACTTACCAGTTAATAAGCAAAAGTACCACTCATTCTTAGACTCTTTTTCTATTTTCTTTTTCATTCCCTATTACATGGTAAACTTAGAATAGCCTCAAAATTAGGCACATAGCCCCCTAACTCACAGGGTGACTGAATAAAATTTGCACTCACCTACTAATCAACTAAAGTCTGAGTTTATTTAACTGCTTAAAACCAGCCACTCTAATTATTACCTCTTCTTTATTTTCCCATGTAGTTGGCCAGCGTCTTTGCTGTCTCATTCTGTGTGTGTGTGTGTGTGTGTGTGTGTGTGTTGTCCATTTCACAGATAAGAAGTAATGATAGGGGCTGTCTGTTAGGCACACATATAATTATCTTGCTGCACTGAGATTTTCCACAAGTGCTCATTGTATAGGCAGGATTTGTGCAACTCTGCCCTCCATAGGGCCAGACTTTCCACCAGGCAGCCCCTGGCAACTGCCCAGAGCACTGTATTTGCTTCTGCTCTCTAGTAGTTTCTCTTCCCAGTGGTGCTTGCTGTGCTGCTCAGGAGCAGCACAGGGGGGGAGAGAAAGGCTGGATGGAGAGCTTAATGTTACAGGGTACAAAGACAGGCCAGGCGATAGACTCTCCCAGAATCAGCACAGAAAAGACAAGCATGGGCTGCCCTTTCACCAGATGGCCCCCAGGTGCCACATCACACATGTTTCTCCATCCTCTGATCAGGCCCTGCTAAGTGCTTTACTTTGGTTTGCTTTTTGCTTTTTACTTTTTTGACATTCTCAGAGCGTTAATGCAAAAAATAAGAAAACAAAGTGTAACCTATAACCATCTGACATTCTGAATACTTTTGATGACTTATATCTTTGGTGAGAAGTGGGGTTTTTTTTTAATCCAATGATCTATCAAATATTTTTGGATAATAGTGTCATCACTGTAAATAGATAATATAAATATAAATCTTTTGTTATCAGCTATTTGCTTTTCTAGCTGAGGGAAACGTAGCTCACTTAGGAGCAGTACAGATGGCATGTGCAGTGGTTTAGGTAATGGAAATATTACTTTAATGTCAGACGTGCCTCTTGCTATGCAGTAAAATACCACAGTCATTGATTCATAGAGATGCTTTCCTTTTAATTACGCATCTGATATGAATGGGAGTTAAAGTTGTATTATGTCATACATGAAATAATCACAGAACATTCTAGAAGGAGCCATTTCCGTCCAAATTCCTCAGTGACTGAAGAAATGAGAAATTCTATATCACCATCTACCCAGTAAAATAAGCAGTATGTAGAGGCAAGATCATTATTCATGGAATTTGCCCTTTTCTGCCACTTGAAGCTTTTCAGTTAATTAATTAAAACTTTTAAAATGAGAAGTGTGGTGGGGCTTGTGTGTTTTGTTTTTGCACAATACAACATTGTATGCCCCTCTAACTCAGGAATAACCTGTCTTTTTCTAAAACACCACACTGGGAACTAGCTGTGCTTCATTCTGGCTACCATAAAACAAATAATCCTTATGAAACCAAGATCCTGCACCAGAATTAATCCCTGTCATTTGAGCAACTTCAGATGGTTTTGCCAGACGTGAATTTGCCCCATTTACTCTACGATGGTCATTAAATTTTAGTACTCACATCAGGCTGTAATAAATTGAGAAAGCACTTTGGGTTTTACACAATCTCTTTTGAAGGGAGATATTATTGGCACCCCCCACCCCCTCTCACTGGTTCTTAAATATGGCCCTGGGTTTGTGGAACTCGGCGTGCTTTCCAACTAGTGTCGAGCAAGGAGGTCATGAGCAACAAAACAATTAGGATGAAATCATGAGCTACATTTGTAAACGAGGGAGCAGGCTACTTGGCAGTGTGTCAGCCGCAAGAGAGCTGAAGTCCGGAGTGCACATCCCCACTCTCTTCTGCTCGAGTCACTCATCTGTGTTTATATGAGTAACAGAGCAGCTGGGGGGAGGGGATTTGTAAGCGCCAAGCAAATACTCCAAGCGTTCATTCTGTGTAAGACTGACATGCACACCGAGTCGAGACTTCCAGGGATGTAGAGTGTGCACGGTCACATGCTGTAGCATTCATGAGTAGAGAGATAAATCAAGCAGATGTTTGTCGACTGGAATGGGTAATAATTTCTTTTTACCATCTTTTGTGTGTGTGTATTTTGCGTGCCAGCCTCAGATGACAACCTCGAAGTTGCTTTCTAAAACACTTAATGACAGTGCTGAAGCATGAAAGATTTTGGGGTGGGGGCGGGGGTTGGGTAGGACTTTTGCTTTTAAACGGAGGGCGGTGGGCTTGTTTTGTTTTCATTCTTCCCTTGAACCACCGCCAGCAGGAAACTGTTATTTCAGAGCATCAGTATCAAATTATAGCAGCCTTGCATCTGAGAGCTAATTAAAATGTAAAATGTCCTGAAACCACTTGTGTGACAAATGTAAGATTAGAAACAATTAGAAAGCCACTCGAGGTTTGTGGTGTTTAGATTTCAGACATTATTATAATCGTCCCTAGAAGTAATGAAAACAATGGTTACTTTAAAAGAGAGAGGTTTGCAGCAAGTTATCTCCACTATAATCACAAGTTAATGATTGTTTATCATTTTTAATGTCGTTGAAGTCTGGTGGCTGAGCACACAGAGATCACTTTTCATACCGAGCAAAACAACTACTTCATTCTTTTTTCCTATAGATTTTTCATAATCAGCATTGTGGTGTTTTTGGGTTGTTGTTGTGCGTTTTTTAAAGACAGCTAACTTTAAACTTTCCTTGTATGACCCATATACACTGCTTTTCAAAACCAAATTCAGAATGGCTTGATTTTCTATACTATAAAATCTCTGGGTTTCTGAGTTTCTTAATAAAGACCTTTGACGTGTTGTATTAAGCACCAATTTAGTAAAGTGAGGGTTTCATTTGCATTCGTCTCATGCCATACATGTTGAACCATACAGTATGGAAGTACTAGTCTATTATTTTGTCCCTTGTGCTGTATCTGGAAATAGTTGCTTTTGTAACTTAGAAGATCTTTGCCAGAAATAAATGTTGCCTAATCAAATACCTTCTACTCTTAAGGAAATTGCCAGAAGAGGGAATTCAGTTAATGCTTACATTTTACAGAACCGTGTGTGTACTTGTGTCTCTGTGTGTCATTAATGTTCACCAATCTGCTGTTCTGTACTTTTTGTTTTTCAAGAGAGCAATTTGTTCTTTCTCAATATTCTTTTGGATCCTCCTTAGATGTAAACAGCAACAGATTAGCTTGGGGTGGTGGGTGGGAATATAATGTAAAAATAAGTGACCTAGAAACATCAAAACTACTGGTGATGGCCTTATATATTATAGGGGAAATGTATACTCTTCATAAGCTTGTTTCTAGAAAACTGCTCAGCTGCTGAAGAGTATTCTGCTTTGTTACCCTTTTGTAAGAAATTCTGCTGAAATTTTTCCTGTTTGTTTTTCAGCGCCAAATCTTAAAGGCAGACCACGCAAAAAGAAGCCATGCCCACAGAGAAGAGATTCACTCAACGGCATTAAAGAACCCAATAATAATTGTGAAGGCAAAGCTGTTGCCAAGGTAAGCCACTTAGTAATTTTCATCAAACTTCATTTTAGATGCAGTTTTGCCTTTGTTTTCCAGCACAGCATTTCAAAGTAGGAGTACTTTGTATGCAAAGGAATACAGATTGCAGTTAGCTGCAGTTGTTTGGTTGGGTGTTTTTTTTCTGCTTTTTATTAATTTTATACTGCTTTGGTATAATACATTAATAGGGCCACCAGTCTATTAGTTGGTTATTATAAGCATATTGGCAAAAGAATCTTGATTTAAAGCTTTATGTGAGATCTACTGTGAATAACTTGAATACCCAACCATTGTTTCCTCCAATATTTATTTAATAATTTAAATTTATATCCTGCCTTCCATCCAAGGAGCTCAATGGGTGTGGGTGGGTATATGTTTCTTCATTTTTTCCTTGCAACAATCCTGTGCAGCAGGTCAGGCCAAGAGGTAGTTACTGGCCAACAATCGTGCAGTGAGCTTCATAGTTGAATTAGGATTTGAACCTGGGTCTTTCCAGTACTACTAGTCCATCCTTCAAGTATACCACATAGAAAAATAAACTGGTCAAAAAACCCCTTCTCACTTACGGTACCTTCTAGATAAAATCTGAAAATATGAGCAGGCCTGTGGCTTACGCTGGCTCAGCTTGTCTGAGCATGGAAAGCTAAGCAGGGTCAGGCCTGGTTATTACTTGGATAGGAGACCCCCTCCTCTAGTTTCCTGCATTGAGCAGGCGGTTGGACTCGATAGCCTTTTAGGGTCCTTCCAACTCTATGATCAATGAAACTATGAAACCATGTATGAAATGTGAACTGCATTTTGAATATTGGATTCCAACAAGCGCATATAAAATTTTATCTAGAACAGCATTGAGGTTCTGTCTTTAAAATGGTCAAGATAGAAATTCAGAGTGTTCTGGTCCACATCTTTAAAACACATTCCCTTCGGCTTGAACAATGTATGGGTCTCAGATTACTAAGGGTTGGTTCACATACACATATTCATCACTTGATGAAACATCAAGTGATAACTTGTATACATGAATACATGTATCTACAGATACAATTTTTATACCATCTTCCATCACCTCAAACAAAATAGTTTTCAATGGATAAGTCAGAGGCACCGCAGCACACATTATGATGAGCATGCAGACTGCTAGAAAATGGTGTCCAAATGATGGCTTTCCCCGCTATGGCTGTAACATATAGCACCTAGCTATCATGTTATCTTGGTGCTTTGTGGATGAAGTTCCCATGTCAGTGCTGCCTATCAGAAGGCAGAATCCAGCCGTTCCTGCATGAACATTCTAACATGAGCTTTCAGTTTATAGTGTAAACTGCCCCCTGCTTAATCCATCCAGCCCCTGGGCATTTCCAGGGAGCTCCCCCACTTTTCACTCCATGGAAAGGGCTGGTGAGGAGGGCAGCTGAGCCCATTCCAGCAGTGGTGTCCAGCCTCCCCCGCACCCTACTCCTTTCCTGAAGTAAGGGCCAGAGTGGCCTTTTGGGCACCACTACTGGAAGGTGCTCTGAACATTTCCCTACAGCAGCATCCAAACCTCTCCCACCAGCTTTTCCTGCTCCAGCAGAAATATTCCTTGATAGAAGGAGCAGATGTGTGTCTTCACCTGCTTCCCTCTCCAAGGCAATATTGTTCCGGTTAGTCAGTGGATCCCAACCTGAGTAGCCAGAGCTTTAGGAGATGGCAACACCTCAACAATACCTTCCTAGGCTTTACAGTATTTGTATGTATTTGTGATACTTATACTACAATTAATTAATTAATTGATTGATGTGATTTATTAACCACTTGGTGGGGTCACAGTTCTTGGCTAACTAATTAATGCAATTAATTAATTAGTTAATTAAAAACTGGGGGGCATTGATTTTTTTTTATATGGGTCAATTGCACTTGATAGGGGGGGAAATGTTCCTCACCCCTGCTCAAGAGGCAAGAAATCAAGTGATGTACTTGCATTGTGAACCAGCCCTATGTATTCTTGTATGCTTCCCCCATTGTTATCATGGAGAGTTGAGTGGGCCCCATTGAAATGAGTGGCTACTATGTGGCAGGTTGATGGAGTGCACCCTATAGGAACATGAAGATAAAATCACCAGCTTAGACACTTTGATTTCATTTCTGAGGTATCTATAGAACTGCTTTCAGCGATGTAATACCTATTTTGCCCATGTGCGCTTCAGGTTGGTGTTTATATTTGTACATTTTAAAAGCTGTGTAAACACCAATGGCTACTTCCAACCAACTCCTAATTTGTCTTGTCCAAACTGTATGATCTAAGGTTGTCAACTTTGTTATCTGCCTGGACTTCTATCCTTGTAAATGGTGCATGGCATGCAGAAATGTTATTTGGTAAAGTTTTTTCAATAATTTCTTCTCCATCTTGGAGTGGCAGGGAATCCACTTGCCATTCAATTTTTAAAGGCATGGAAGCCCTGCAATGATCTTTTTGGCAGCCCTGGCTCACACAGTTTGGACAAGACAAATGGCAACCTGATTGGAAGGGGCAGACAACCTTGCTAAGAAAAGTTCCATGTCTTAGAAAATCCTTCAACTATAGGAACATTTGCTATGGTTGTGAATATCCCTTTGGGAAATACAGAGAATTTGGTGTAGAATCAATCTCACCGCTGATACTTTTTATGATGTTTAGGCTTCATTTTGGGTGGATGGAGGTGGTGGTATTCACATTGAATGTCCTGAGATGATTTAAGGCATCATCATCATCATTATTATTATTATTATTATTATTATTATTATTATATTTATTTGTATCCCGCCTTTTTCCCAACACTGGGACCCAAGGCGGCGCACAACCTTTAAAACTCATACAATTAAAACAGACGCAGAAAATACAAAAGTTAAAAATAGCATTAAATCATTAATTATATATATATATATATATATATATATATATATATAAAATTATAAATATCAGGTGTGGGTGTGTGTGTGTGTATAGAAATAAAAACATAGCATTCCATCGCATCACAGGCTAGTCCCAAATACCTGCTGGAACAGGAAGGTCTTTGCCTGCCTCTGGAAGCTTACCAGGGAGGACGCCACTCTAGCCTCCCTGGGGAGGGAATTCCAGAGTGCTGGGGTGCTTAAGGAGGTCAAATGGCTGTGTTACATTCTATGTCACATTTACTGTGATTAAATTATTATCATTGTCTCCTTGATATTTCACTGATGCTAACATATTGACACAAAGAGATTGCAGAAACTAAACTCTAAAGTTAAAATAATGAAGACTTGTAATTAATTTTGCGTTGTTCAGTTATATATGGGCTGTTGTGTGTAATAAGATCTACTGGTATCATGTTATAAGGAGATGTTGGTTAAAAACCTGATTTTTGATGTTTGAAAGCTTTGCAAACACTATAAAACATTATATGACTTTCTCAGGTTTCCATTGCTGTGGAGTGCATAAAAGTTCAAAGAGCCTGCCATGCAGATGCCCATATGGAGAGAGAGAGAGAGACAGAGAGCATATTCTAAGCAGAGTATCCTCTGCATATAAACCAGCATGCCAAAGGACCATTAAAAACAACCACAAAATTAATGTTTTAATGATATGAGAGGTATCTGCTTGGGTGTTGCTTTGTTTATTCATCCTTTTTTCTCTGCATCCCCTCTCCTTAAAGTGAAGAAATATCTGCTTCCATATAACGCTCCTCATCCCCTATCTTCTGGAAAGGCCTTTCTCAATGAGCCACCACCACTGGACATGAAGTTGGCTATGCCTTATTAGCAGAAGTACCATGATTATAGAACCCACCTCCTCCTCCTATATTATAGGGAGATGGAGCTGCATGCAGGGGAATTCCCTGCTGATCGGAGATATCAATGGGGATTCTTCTCCCTGCCTCCTCCCCAAGCCCCTGCTAGCCTCTAAGGGGCGGGACTTGGAGAGGGGGCGGAGCTTGGGGAGCAAAAGGAGCTCAAGCCTCCGCAGGCTGGAGGTCCCTGCTCTGAAGACCTGCCTAATTCACTTTCTTGTGTTAGCTTAGAAGTGTTAGCTTAGCGCGTAGATAAACACCTGTTTCAGGAGGTTTATGGAGTAATGTGGGAATATTAAGTAGCCTTATTTTGTTCATTATGGATTTGGACTGGCTATATCCCTATTTAATTGTTTGCTTGTTTTTATTTAGTATGTTGTAACCTGCTTTCTAATCACCCAGTAAGATATAGGCAGGCTAGAAACTAAATGAATGAATAAATTGCATCATTCATTAGCCTAGCCAAGATACTGAAACTTGTGTTGATGACATCGTTGAATGAATAATGAAGCTGTATCCTATTTTGGAGCAGTAATCATGTCATAATCAACTCCACTGCCTTTGGCTCATACATTCAGTTGGGGGTGATGCTGTAATACTGTGGAGAAGGAGCAGTGTGGGCCCTTCCCTTACATCATGCAGAAAGCATCAGGTGTGAACTGGATCCTCCACAAGAGTGCAGTTCCTTCCCCTCAAAAAAGGGGAAGAAAGTCATATAACCTTGGCTTTCTCTGCATGATTGGGCACTCGCACAGAAGTTCATGTTGGAGTCCTATCTGCTTGAGGGAGGGACTTGTGGTGTTCCAAATTGGTAGACTGTTATTTGAAGCAGCAGTTCAAGCATTTTACCAGCTTGGCAACATTTGTTAGCACCAGGCTAGTCCCCCACTGGATATAGGTCTTTGGCTGGCAACACCAAATCTAGGAATGGGCAGAAGGTAGATCTCCAGATGTTTTGGATTTCAACTCCCAGAAGCCCCTGCCAGCATGGCCAATGGTCAGGAGGAATGCTAGGAGTTGATGTAGTTTCAGCCCACCCCTGATAAACCACCAATTTGAGCACTTGTTACTGGAGCCCAAGAAGCAAAATGAGGGGCAAGTGACACCATAAGGCTCAAAAATCCTTGGCGACCACTTGTGATCCTGGCTGAATTCTGGCTACACATCCTGCATAGTCCATTCCCAGGTGCTAAATATCATATTTTAATCTGTCATTGAGTAAAAAGCTCTTTAAGCTGGTAGGACTCCAGTTTCATTCAGATTGTTTACCTTTATCTGTGAGCAAATAATTCTGTGGACTTTATTACCTACCATACAAAGGCATTTGGTTTGGTTTCAATAGGTCTGAATAAATTCCAGCTGGGGCAGCCTCTTAAGTGACTGAATTATAGGGCTGTATTTTATTATCCTAAGGCTCAAGTGTAGTGCTTAGCGATCTCCCACACTCATAAGACCATTTTGTTGCTCTTACTGATGAGCTTTGCTCTTCCCATGATGTCCTTCAGGAGTACAATATGGGATATATCAAGTTAGGGGGAACTCATATTTGGGAGTCTAGGTTTCTGTTTTTATATCAGAGGGAAGAGCTAGGTAACTTATTCACCGGAAAGGGCTATAAGGGGAATGTAGTATGAAGGCTGCTGCTAATTTGCATATTTACTTGTATGGGATTTATTTATTTTAGCTTTTTAAAACAACCAGATCCTGACTCATCAGAAACTTCAAGGCGGTTCTTGACAATAAAGGAGAAATAAGCATAAACTGGCAGGTGCCTAACTAAAATTCTAGTATTCTTGTTGCTCCTGTTCTGCAATTATAAGAAAACTGAGTCACACTCCACAAGGGTGCAGCCAACATCAGGGTGCAGAACACATGTATTCTGCAAAACAACGACAAAGGTCACAGGCAAAGTTTTGGCAGAATTATGAGGAGCTTTCTTATAGCGAGTCTTATATTCAGTTTTATACTGAGATTGACCAATGGCTTGTCTAGCCAAGGACCAGTTATTCTGGATGTCAGTGGCTGTCCAGGGTCTTTTTGCTAACCCTAGTACCGGAGATTCTTGTAACTGGAGATGCCAGGGATTGACCCAGGGAGCAAAGCAAATGCTCTTTCACCAGGCTGTGGCCTCTCACATTGAGTTACGGCAAAGGTCTTTTTATAGTTCAACTATGTTCTCTTGGAAGCAATCACTAATGATTTCAGTGGCACAGCCTACTGAGTAAATGGCTCTTAGGATTGCAGCCTTAAGTTTGTTGAACTTGTGTCAGCCCCAAGATCTAAATATGTGTGCAACAATTCAGAAGACAGGGGTGCAACTAGATCTCCACAGCAAGGTGGCTACATAGAGGTCACTTCATGGAGGAGAAAAGTTGTGTGAATCAACTTCAAATGTAATAAAAATAATTATAGAGTATGGGTAAGATATACTGAACTGAGTTCTCTCTTGTGTCCAAGAAGGGGCTTTCTTAATTTCCATGCTTTTTGTCCAGCTCTTTATACCTTCTGGCTACCACAAAATCCAAATAGCCCAAACCATGCAAATTCTTATTGATCTGATTCCAAGAAGACTGAGTAAGAACTCTGGGATATATTCTGATCATTGATGGCATAAATTGTCTCTGTGTACATTAGTGGATGTGTGCTGAACTTTTACTAGTGTAATCTAAACCAGAACCAATCTCTTTCCCACTCCCACTTTTGACTCCCTAAGACCAAGTTATTCATTGGTCACAGTGGCAATCCCTATTGTCTTTCCCACGGTGGTGAATTTCTGCAAATGAGGTTTTTCCCTGGAAATATATTAAGAACCGTTTCTGTTTTGAAATATGCGGCCTGATCCTGTGCATGCTTACTGAGAAATAAGTCCAGCTGAATTAAATGGAACTTACTCTGAAGTAAGTGTGCATAAGATACCGGTAGTTGCATTGGAGTATTCTGTTGACCATGTGATGTCCTTGGAC
Source organism: Shinisaurus crocodilurus (assembly GCA_021292165.1). Classification (NCBI taxonomy): domain Eukaryota; kingdom Metazoa; phylum Chordata; class Lepidosauria; order Squamata; family Shinisauridae; genus Shinisaurus; species Shinisaurus crocodilurus. The sequence continues at coordinate 115,064,880 of CM037878.1, read as the reverse complement.
ATATTAACATCACTACTACTAAGAATCAAACACCATGCTCATTTCATATACTTTGTTTCAGTTATTAACTCATTTGTCATACAGAACAAGTTCTCTTGACATTATTTTGCTTTCATATAAGTATGGCCCTCCCTCCCCTCAACCCTGATTTAAGCTATCCGTGTATATTGACGTTTGTATTGAACCATCTGGAAAAGAAGGCTAGACATGGACAGAGGGGCATTTTTATAAGAAGAAAGGGTCTTTAAAAATGGTTTCCAGATCAAGGATGTTGTTCCAAGTTTTAGGAGAAAAATATAAATCCTAGATAGAAAAAAACCACCCTGTTTGGTGGAAACAATGGAATACAAACTTCAAGTGATAAGCACTGTAAATAACTTTCTAGGTAACAGTACTGGGACACACCCCTCCCCTGAAAGACAGTGCCACATTCACACGTAATGCTAAACCATGATTTAGCACTATGTGCACAGCCAGAAAGGAGCACCACAAAGCCTCAGGCTTACACACTCCTCCTCCTGAGCGACTGGGTTTAGGAATAAACCAGAATTCAGTTTCACTTCAGCAGACTCCTGGCAAACCAGGAAGCGTGGTTTAAAATAAACCAGGGATGGGGACTCGGACTCGATGACTCGACTCGCGAGTCCGACTGAGTCCCCCCTCTGACTCGAGTCCCAATTTTTTCAATGGGACTCGAGACTCGACTCGGGACTCGAGCCCAAGGACTCCACCACTGCCGCCCGCCACTGCCGCCGCTTATGTCACCGTCGTCGCGTCTCCCTCGCCGCCACCTGCACGCAGCCGCCGCCATCACGCCGCCGCCATCGCACGCCGCCGCCCGCGCCGGTCCCGTCATCACTTCCGGCGCGGCGGAAGTGATGCGCCGGGACCCTGCTCCGGCGCACTTGGCCGCCGCCGCTCAGAGCGCGCCGGAGCAGGGGCCCGGCGCGTCACTTCCGCCGCACCGGAAGTGATGACGGGACCGGCGCGGGCGGCGTGGCGTGCGATGGCGGCGGCGGTGGCTGCGAGCGGGTGGCGACGAGGTGAAACGGTGACGGCGGTGACGTGAGCGGCGGCAGGCGGCGGCGACTCGAGCGGCGCAGAGAACGCTCTCCGCGTCGCTCAGAAGAGCGAGATCGGGCTGCGCTGCCGCCGCCGCCGAGAACTACGAACCCAGGGAGGGCTCGTAATGCATCCCTGGTGCGGTGGCGGCAGGAGCAGGGACGAGGGAAGGACCCGCCCATGGTAAGTGGGGGCGGGGGCGGCCCATGGAGGGAGCCAGGAGGGTCTCCGCGGGAGGAAAGGCAGCTCTTCTTCCTCTCTCAGAGACCCTCCCGCTCCCTCCATGGGCCGCCGCTTTGGGAGTGACTCGGGACTCGAGTCACCATTTTGGACCTTGGACTCGAGACTCGACTCGAGACTCGGGTCCAAAGACTCGTGACTCGACTCGTGACTCGAGGTCAAGGACTCTTCAACATCCCTGAAATAAACTCCCATTAACTGCTAGACAAGCCAACAAAAAACCCTGGGTTCTTTTTGTTGGCTTGTTTAACAAACTAGGCTATGTTTTAAAGCACAATTACTAGTTTGTATGTAACAAGAATCTAGAAATCTGCTGAAGCAAATTCTAGCTGATTCCTCTTCCTGGTCATGTGGGGGGAGGGGAGGGGGGAGTGTGTGAGCCAGTGCTTCGTGCACGATTCCTATCATGTATGTAGCTCTACAAATCATGGTTTAACACAAGGGTGCAAAAAGTGTGACCCGCCAGACCCCCCCCCCTTCATCTGCTGTCGCGGGCGGCCAATCTCTCATCAGAGATAAGCAAGGGATTGCCCTGTAAGCAAAACAAGGGAATCCCTTTCCCTTTCTCCAATCTTTGATGAGAGATCGGAGATAATCAGCGACCAGGGCAGGGGCACTGGGGTGGGGAGGGGGATGCAACCTTCTCCCTTCCCCAGTGACCCTGAAACGGCCCAGATTGCTGCTTTACCGCTGAACATGCAAACACAGGGTGTGCTGTGGGTAGGAGGGATGATTAAATAAAGGGATCACTGCATAGTTCAGTAGAATGTTATTTGTGTGTTACGGATTACACCATTACTCTTTAAAAAACACACGTCTTAGGGTGCACTCTCACCACGAAACCAGCACATCAAGAATATTTTCCTTAATATCAGATAAGATTAATATTATGGGGGAAACACATAAAACTATCTAACAGGAGCAAGCAGAATATAAATTTTAAACAAATAAAAAGCAGGTGGTTAACGTGAGCCTTGCACTTCAATCCACTTCAGTCTGTGTCAACTTAAATCACACCTCAGAGTTTCATAATTCTCAGGTTTTGGTGAGAACTCACACTGGGATGGTGAGAGAGACTCCCACACTTAGTCTCCTACCACTCCTTTTTCTCTCACAGCAGCACTAAACCACCATCTTGAGAAAGTGCCTGAGAGGCGAGAGCGGACCCCAGGCATATACATTGTCCTTAGCACCTAACCTAATTTAAAGGGATGTCTTGGCATAGCTTTTTCCACTTTGTTTCTTTTTTGTAGATTAGCTTTTTATAAATCGCAATTGCTAAATAATTTTGGTTCTGAAGTGTACAAACACACTCACTAACACATATAGTCTTTCTCTCAGCACTGACAGTACCTTATTTACCTGAATGTTAGTTTAGTCCCAATCAATTTGTGGATATGGTTGAGCACCGCTATAAATGTATCTTCTAAGATATATTTAGATTTGGGTACTTGAGCCCCTTCTTAAGTGATAGAAGCCTCGAAGAGAATCCTTCAGTTTTCAAGGCCTTTAGCAATATCTGCACAATTGTTTTCAAGTTATTTCCCATAATCATGAGGACTAGAAATGTCCTCTTCAAATAAATCTTTAAAAATTAACATTTTGGAATATGTCACATTAGCAGCTCTTTTTTTCTTTTTCTTTCCCCCCCTTTTTTTTAAATACTCCTACCTCAATTAATATACCCTGCTTCTTGCTCAATTTTAACATGAACAGTTAAGGCCTCACCCCAAGACACTGAAACTAGATACTTTGTTTATAGAAAAACTGCTCCAGTTCTGAGCATATAAAGGAAGTTTTCCCACTAGGTTATGCAGTCTTCAAAGGTTTCTTTTACATAGCAATGATTTTTTAAAAGGCTTTCCAAAATAGATCATGTAACCCTCTCGATCTCCACTAACAAGAGTATTTTATTACAAATCATCACATAAAAATGGTTGATTATGCATTACGAAATTATATGGCTAGCTGATCATAGCAGAGCCTTGACCTGCAGTTAGTTTGATTTGATGGAAGTTTTGTATACCAAAGAATATACAGAATCATGCAACTCATATCCTTTATTTTTAAGTGCCAGAATTAACATTCCATTTTATTTCCTTTACTGGCAGTCCACTAAATCTGGTAAATGTAAATCAGTCTAGGAGAAAGGTGTCCATCACTGGATGTAGTGTTACAAATATTCCTAGTAGGATGTCTGGGGAATTTTGGTTCGTTTTCAAATGAGTCCATATTCAACCATCTTTTCTGATACAAACATAGGTTTTTGCTTTTTAAAGAATCCTTCATATTCCCATAAATATTTATTGATGTAAGTGAGGCCAGAATTGCTCTTTTATTTCAACAGTACAGGAAAAGGATATTTGCTTTTCAGCACTGCCTTGATGTATGTGTGTCTACTACACAGAAACAGAAGAAGACCCTAGTGCATCCACCATATAGTTCCTGCTGGTGGAGGCCTGGCCTTCTGGTATATATCGTGAGGGTGTTTGAGTTCTCCCTGCCCCCGTTCAAAAATAGAGAGTGTCATTAAGTCCTCAACCCATTGTGTTACCATTTGTCCTTCCAGTGTTGTAATATTAGCCTTCTAGCTGTCAAAAGGAGGATCCATTTACGTTGAAGGGTGTTTGAGTTCAGCTCCCACTGCAACGTGATCTCCTTTCACCACAGAAGTGAATGGCAGAAAAGTAAACTGGTGCACTGTGGAATAGATTTCATAGGTCATAGAGTTGGAAGGAGTCTACAAGGCTATCGAGTCCAACCCCCTGCTCAATGCAGGAAACTAGAGCAGGGGTCTCCCATCCAAGTAATAACCTGGCCTGACCCTGCTGAGCTTTCCACACTCAGAGAAGCTGAGCCAGCATAAGCCACAGGCCTGTTTTACATTTTGGGCAAGCACTAAACCTGTCCCCTCCCCTGATGACGAACAGTTTATTGGGCTTGAGAACGGGGCCCCAAGACATTTTGCTGCCTGAGGTCAACTGGATTGGCAGTTGGATATTACTTCAACACTGGTGACAGAACAGCATCCACCACTGCACCTGAGAGCAGCAAGAGAGCTGAGGGGGTGCAGAATAGGTTATGTGGCACACAGAGATCTGTCCTCCCAACACCTGGAACGACACACATTTTGCCCCTCCCTCAACAGTCTTGTTGATTTTAGTCCATTTATATCAAGGGTGGGCAACTTCAAAGGCTCTGGGGACCAATTTCCACCCCAAGGGGCTGCACTCCTGCTACTGCTGCTGCACCACTGACAAAAATAATTGGCAGCTTGACATTGAATTTCAGCAGCAAACCACAACAGAGGCTGAAAGTAAAGCTTAATTTGTCCCTTTTCCACCTCCATTGAGGTTTGCCACCGAATTTCAGCAGCAAACCACCAGGAGGGATTTTGCCACAACACTGCCCAATTTCAGTGGGTGTGCATGTGTCCCACAGGCCACATGTTGCACCCCCCCCCAATTTATATGGAAGTCACTGAGAATGGAGTTAACCCCTCATAGCATACCCCTACCCCTACCCCTGGGATGGCACGATGTGTCTTTCTCCATTTTTACCCATAAAGATGCCTTGCACTCAGAGCCTGCAGGATCTGCATGCGGGAGGGCCAAGCTAGCCAAGGTTAAGCTGGAAGGTAAGCTTTGCCTTACCCCAGCAGTGTCCCCAGGTACAAGGCTTTCTACATACAGGTGGATGGCATCTGTTCACTTATGTGAGAGAAAGTGAAGAGGTGCATGGCTGACATGGGGCTAAATCGGCAAAGCCTGTGTCTGGGGTGAATGGCAGGGTTTGTCTACTTCTCAGCCATGTCTGATGTGGAAACCCTTGTATTTTGCCCCACAGAACTCAGCAGAAGCCATGGAGAATCAAGGCAGCCCTATCTGCATAGCCCCACCCACCCTGGGTTCCGTCTCTTAGTGTGGTACAGCTAGAATGTGACAGAACCTTGCAAACTGGCTTTTCAGTGTATTAACTAGCAAGCTGCCCATGCCCACAAGTTCAATGTAACAATCACATGTTGGCCAAATTAAAATGTGATGAACCGTTGGGCTATAGGATAGTTATTGGTGCATCCGCAACACAGGGGGAGTGTGCCCTTCCTGCAAACATAAGGCAGGTCAGGCATCTTTCCATTGCTAGATGTGACCATTTGGAAATACTGTGACTAAAGTGCAGAGAAGAGCACTCATGGTAAAAACAACAACACTGCAGCTTGACATTCAGAGAAAGTGAAGACATAATGGGTCAGATATCTTTTAAATGGGAATGAAGCCTGGATCAGGCAGTTTTCGAGATCTAATCTGGAATCTCCTCTTTTCTTCCAGGTAAAATGTGAAGCTAAATTGCCTTTGCCCAAAACCAAAAATAACAACTGTAAAAAGGGCTCCAGTGAGAATAAATCAAAGGTTTCTGTAGGAGACGAATGCAGAGCAGATGAACAGGCATTCCTTGTGGCACTTTATAAATATATGAAAGAAAGAAAAACACCAATTGAACGAATACCCTACCTCGGTTTTAAGCAGAGTAAGTAGAATTTTCATTCCATTTTGGGTTGACCTTTTAGAAGAGTTTGGCTTCTGGGTTTGATTGGCTTGGTAAGGAGGGCCAACTTTGTGAGCTGATGTGGCCTTCTTGATCTCTCTTTCTCCTTTTATTTGTATTGTACACTTGTTATGGAACCAGTGTTCTGCATCCAAGGGCTATTTAGCCATGCCTGAGGTCTTTGGCACGCCCACTGGGATTTTTGGCCTTTTTAAATCATTGAGTAGTGGGACCCCATGCCATAAAGTAAATTGCTTTTGAAAGGCTCCTCAGTTTACAAAGTGGTTTGCCATGTGGCATGGGGGGAAGCTATTTGAGGAACACAAGCCCAAAGCTCCTTCATGCAGAACTACTGCATCTTTGGATCCGAGACAATAACATACAGGAAAATCCATACATTCTGGGGCTAAACCAGAGTTGTTATCATTGAGTTGGATCCAACGTGACATAATGGGACTTCTGCTGTCATAACAGGACTTCCCTGTCTCTTCTCCTCCTCCCTGCAGCCCCCCATGAGCCCCAGATCTGCTCCACGGAATCCCTCAATCCTCTGGGATGCGCAGGGGGGAAGGGAAATCTGTTCTGCCAGCAGTTTTCCTTCCGCTGGTGAAACAATACCATTGGATCCAACTCATTGTATTTGTATCTGGCTGTACATTTTCCATTCCAGATCTTTTAGTGCCTCCTCCCTCTGGGCAATTGCTGCTGGAAATTTAGGCTGCCATCTATACCCACTTACCTGGTAGTAAGCCCCATTGAACTTAGTGGGACATACTTCTGAGCAGACAAGTAGAGGACTGCATTGTTATTGTTTTAAAATACGCTGCCAGTGACCAGAAATAAACATGTTTAAAAGGTTCCTGTTTTCTCTCTCTTTTATATAAACTGCAGCTGATGTTTTTCTTTGAATTAATAATATGGCATACTTTTATTGTACCCAGATGTTACTTTTTTTGGTGGGGGGACGACCCACAGATATTAAACTAAGACATTTAAAGATGGCCAGAAAGTAGGTGAGGGAGGTCACAGAGTTTAGAATTAACTGGTTATATAAATAGACAGGATCTGTTTAAACACAAAGGCAATGCTAAGAATTGCTTTCGAATGAACACTTCTGAGTGTCACAGTTTGTAAAGCAATAATTGACAGAGAACATGCCACTGTAATTAAATTCTGCATAAACATTCTATAACATGGAAGGATGAGCACCACAGAGTCTAAAAGGTGTGTGTTTTAATAGTCTATAAGATATCTAACTTATTCTAAAGGGAGAATGCCTTACTTGGGAATATTACTTACTCGAACCTATCTCCCCAGATTAAAGCCGTATGTTATTTTGATGAAGAATGTCAAACCTGTATGTTTTACATAACAATTTACATACCTAATAGCAATTGACACTGATTGCAACAGACCTCTAGCAGCCATTAGAAACTTATATAACTCCAAAATGATTACAATGTTTGCCTGAAAAACTGGCTGCTTGAAATAGAAGTAAAATTAATGTAGTATGAACAGCTTTGTTGCATTATGCATTTGATTTCGATTAAATCAAGGCCTAAGCCAAGCTCTTGATAGCTTAGGGGGGAGAGTACAGAGTTCAGTGAGGCTTTTTATTTAGAATGTTTTGAGATGAGTGTGTGTGTGTCTCTGTGTGTTTAATGTTATGTTGTTGTTTTTCTTATATGTCCCTAATAAATAGACACATTTTAGAAAGCAGGGGTGGGGTGGGGTGGGGTGGGGTGGGGTGGGGTGGGGGGAATTATTGGATCTCAGTGATCCAATATTAGGGTGAGATCATTCTGCAACATGTAGCTGAGATAAACTGGGTTGGTTGACATTCATCAGTATGCGACGTGTATACTGTCCTACAAGTTCTACAAGTATTTACCGTAAGTGCTGCATGTATGTTTCAGCAAGATTACTCGAGTGTAACTGAGCTGCTCATATGATGGCCAGAATTACTCACTGTATTTGTCTACCCTGAAATGTGTAAACACTGCTTTGAGTCAGAAGAACCGGTTTAGACAGTATAATTCCTTTGTTGGTAAATAAGTATAGTGAGTTTTCTTTGCTCTGCTATCTGGCTCAATAATGAGTACTACTCACTGGGGAACACCCATAATTTATGTAAAGTTCTGGAGGCAATTCATACAGGGCTGGTATAAGAAGCTCTTTCATGGGATAGTGGAGGCTTCGCAGAACAATGGAAAGGGAGACAAAAATGCAGTTGAGTCTATTTTTACTGCATTCTTTATACCTCTCATTATGGAATGCTATAAAAGTGTTTTGGGGATTTGCACTTTTCCCTCTTAATTTAAAACTTAGATTAAAATGACAATCAAAGCACAGACATACACAAAATTACAAAATACATCGTGATCATACAGGAAAATATGACATCAAAATATCTTTCTGCTTATCTCTCTACATTAGGTATTTGATGTGAGTTCTAATAGTCAATGAATGATGGCCACATCATGTAGAAAGACTGAATTTGCAAATTTTCTTAACACATATCTGTAATAGACTAAGCTTTAGTTAGCTATTCTAAAATGGCCATGAGGACTGGCACTTTGGATGCTTAAGGGCATTTGCTACTGTAAACCAAAATTCTACAAGCTATCCAGTCTAATGATGTTAGTCAAATTAGCTTCATCAGACACTCATTTCAGCAGTAGTAGAAATTATTTAAGACATTGGTACCCATGGTTGTTATGTATTCTATGCTAGCTGCAAAACAGAGCAGTCAGCAGGAAAGAAGGGAAAGCTTTCATGATGGAGATACAAGATAGCATGTCCAGGATACATGGAAAGGGATGGATGGATGGACGGACAGACAGACAGACAAATAAATAAATGGAGCTATAAATGTTTTCTCCCCCTGTCCCCATCAGTGGAGGTTCCTCACAGAGCTTTCTTTAGCTTCAAGGCTTTCATGGATGTTCCAATTGCCTTCTAAAATTTACCTTCATTACCACAAGGGATAGAAACTTGCACTTTTAAAAAATAAAAAGTTCAAATTGGCAATAATCTGATGTCGGTATTGAATTCCATACTCGAAGTGAAATGTCAAGCGTGATGGTGCAAATGCAGACCTGCCTCCCCCAGCCTGGTGCCCTCCATATGTTTTAGACTACAACTCCTGCTGGCTGGGCCTGATGGCAGCTGAAGTCTAAAACATCTGGAGAACACCAGGTTGGGGAAGGTTGCAATAAACTATTGTCCCAGCTTATATTTCTGTCTTTCCAGCTCCACCTCTTTATAGTCTTGTCCATGCTTTGTAGGGTAGCCAGGGCATAGGCTTGCCTTTGGACAAATCCAGCCAAAAGATACATTCAAGCTAGGCTGTAGGGCAGTAAGAGTTTTCCTGGGTGTTTGCCATTGAGCATCTCAAAATGTTACATAACTGGATGCGCTGGCTCACTGGTTTTTTTATACTGTGTCCAAGGGTACCCTTGTGTTCCTTGAAAGCTTATCAAGGGTTCTTCTATGAGAAGATCAATAACGATGAACAAGTTCCCTGAAGTAAGGACTGCTTGCCCATCCGCTACCAATTATCCTCTAAAACATGCAGCTGCAGTGGAGTGTTGGATGTGTTTTAGGGCACACTCTCAGTGCTCATGGGGTGATATTGAGGCTCAACAGGCCTGGCAAGTGCTCTGGGTGAACTGAGTGTACACCCTAGAGTTTTGACCAGTATCTTCTTCAACATGCAGAGCTGCCACGATCGATCCCAGGGGTTCCCCAACAGATAGGTTGATGTGAAAAGTGTTCCCTGTAGATATGAAGTTTGAAACCCATTGGGCTAAGTGTTGGGCTCAAGTAAATAGGCTCCTTACATTTTCAGCAATATGTTCACATAACCACTAGCGAACAAGTTGTCCAACAGTGCATACATTATTTGGAAGAGAAAAAGAAAATACACTTGGGCTCTCATGCGTATGATGCGTGAACAGTTAGCTGTATGGAACAGACTTCCACCTGTGCATGCACAAGTCACTCATCTAGTTACTAGGGAGTGGAAACATTTTGGGGGGTGCAAATAAAGCAGTGCACGGTCTAAGAGATGTCTTGTGATGGCTTAGAGAATGCTGGAGTGCAGTGGTCAGATTGTCTGCCATAGCTACCCCTATATGGAAGACACTCTCTGGATGCATCTCAATTTTCTTCACCCTGCAGGCTCCATGCATGAAGAAAATAGCTGCTTCACATGTAGAACCTGTTTCCTCATGCGGAAGAGGATCTCTGGATCCCAGCCAAAGTCTCTTATCTGAGTGGCACTGAATAGTTGTTTAATCAATGACTGCTTTATATGCACTCCAGTTTATTGCTACATTAGCTAGATCACACTGAAAAGAAATACTCTTTTCTAATAACTAACACAGTCATTTTATATAGGAACATATAAAACAAAGCTCATTTGGGTTTTTAAAAAAGAAAAGAAAAAAGAAATGCTGTTTGTTTCTTATCCTGGAAATGATTTAAGCTCAGTAATCATTTCTTTTATACCTGTAACTGTATCTCAATAGAATGTTTCCCTTGTGATTTTAAGAAAAGAATGGCATATGTGCAAACCCAATGTTTATTCTTTGAATTAAGTAAATGTCATTTGCAGATTGTTTGTGTGTTTTTCCCCTAAACCTTTGTGTGTGTGTGGATGTGATCGTTATCTTTTTGCTTCATTATAAAAGAAAAAACTGTTTGATTTGCATTTCTTTGAAAGACGTTGGTTAATGCAATGCTTATCTAAATACTTATTGTCCCTCTAACAGTTAACCTTTGGACTATGTTTCAAGCTGCTCAAAAACTGGGAGGATATGAAACAGTAAGTGTTTAAGTAACTTAAATGGAAAAAAAAGTACAATCTAATTTTCCCATGTTTTTGTTGGGTTTTTTTTAAAAAACACTCACAAAGGAAACTATCATGTAGTATGCATATATACACTTTGGGCTTATTGGGCCTGTTTTGGAAACAGCCCCAATTAGTTCCAGGTTTGGCAAAACTGTAAACTTGTAAAAAAAAAAAAAAGAAAGAAAGAAAGAAAGAAAAAGAAAAGCTCTGAGTGGAAAACATATGTAACTCTTCCCCTGTCAAGGAAATTGGTTGGGTCTGTAATTTTTTCCCATGTTGAGAAAGGGCTATTCTTGTAAAACAAGCCAAGATTGCATAAAACAAAATTTCACTTGGCATAGTCCCTGACATCTGTTCATGTTGAATATGGGAAATGTATTAAATGCTTTCAAAAGTAATCAGCATTGTCCATTAAGGAATAGCTTGGTGCAGTATCTTTCTTTACTGTGAATGGTAAAATATCTTTATTAGACAAGGATCAGTGCCACATAAACAGGAAGTTATCTAAAGTATAACGTGTGTGTGTGGGGGAGAGACACTCTGAGCTTTTTATCAACTAACCATATCTGACATGGCCACTTTATTTTTAGCTCACGGGGAAATTTGATGGTTGTGGATTTTACAGCATGTATTCCAAACCAATAAAATATTGGAGCAACAAACTGCGATTAAGATCTTGAAATGAGAAGAAAGAGCTGCTTTAATATAGCACACAGAGATGGCATCTGTAATAAAACCCATTTGACATAAGACAATGGTCATTGGAAATATTTTCTCTGCCCATGAAGCTCAGATTAGGCTGTGCATTTCCTGCCAGAGTTGAATGTGAAAAAAATATATAGATAAAGATTTGTTTAATTTTGCTTTGTTCACCAAGTATAAATCTGGGCTGCATCTGCACAATATGAAGTAACAAAGAAACACAAAGGCTGAAATTAATTTAAGCTGAAATGTAATCACCCTAGCATTTGACCCTCAGAACAAAGCCTATTGTTCTCCCTTTTTAATACCTATGCTGTCAACTAACATAACTGTGATCAAGATCCCTTTGTGATAATAAGGAAAATTGTGATCACATACAGGTATTTCTCAGCTCATCCTTTAGTTGACTTTCTTTAGGGCAGTATCCAAGTTGACATGAGCACTAGTGTAAATTATGTTGCACTAGCATAAGAGATCTCCAGAGCAATGCCAGTAGCATTAGCTGATGCAACAGGATTCCCCAGAACACTTGTTGCACTAGCTAATGCTGTTGGTGTTGTGCTAGAGGTCCCTCAACTTAGCACAATGTAATTAACTTTAGTACTCATGTCAACTTGGATACTGCCCATAGTCTGTATTTGAGTGCCTAGTTCTATGCTTATTTACTTGGGAGTAAACCCCACTAAGTTCAGTGGGTCTTACTTCAAGGTAAGTGTGCATTGGATGGCAACCTTAACATGCTAACCTGTCACATGGTTTTGTGCAGTTTTTGAATTGACAAACCAGAGTTTTGGCCATTGTCCAACCTCCAGGGGATCCTATATCATGGAGACAGGATTGAACTTATGAAGTAAAGTGCTGAGAAGATGGAAATCAAAAATAGGCAAGCAACTCTAACCATTGCTTGTCTGTTGTCTGTTTGGAAGCTCAAATCATGGTTTGGATCCTAAACTATGGTTAGTACAAACCATGGTTTAGTTTGATGTCTGAAGTGAACCTTTGTTCACAGTTATTGAGCAGCTATTACACAGGAGAGATTAACAGTTGGCAGAAGATCTAAACTGAGCAAGCAAGATCAACAGGAAAGGCCCTGGCCCTGGCCCATATCTCTAGCAGCAGAGCTTTTCATAGATTTCATGGATCATAGAGTTGGAAGGAGCCTACAAGGCTATCGAGTCCAACCCCCTGCTCAATGCAGGAAACTAGAGGAGGGATCTCCCATCCAAGTAATAACCAGGCCTGACCCTGCTGAGCTTTCCACACTCAGACAAGCTGAGCCAGCGTGAGCCACAGGAGTTCATAGATTCATAGATCACAGAGTTGGAATGCTCTGGTTTTAAGGAATTCCCTCCCTAATAGTGCCTGCAGGTACTCAACTCTGTTAGTTTTTAGCGGAGGGGGAACTGAATAGACCTTTCTATTTTTTAAAGCTTTTAAAGTTTAGTCTTCTGTTTGATTTTAATACTCAACTTTGTGAATGCTGTAATTGTAATTGATTTATATATTGTTCATTGTTATCTTTTATTTTATTCTGTGTTTGCCTTTTCGTAACAAGAGTTTATGTTTTGAAAAAGAAGATATGCTTTTGGCTGAGTTGAATATTCAGCTCCTGATTGGGCTGATTGGGGATTGCTACATGATGTCCAAACCCAAACACTATTTAATCATGGGTTAAACAACCCACAGATAACCTAACTACTAATTGTATGTTATCTGTGGGTTGTTTTACCCATGATTAACCTATAGTGCCTGGATTCGTTCGTCATGTAGCAACCCCTGATTGGCTTGATCAGGGGTTGAATATTCAAAATGGTGATGGAATGTTCCTGGCACGTGGTGCAGCAAATTGTGGGTTAATTAATCCACCCACAATTTGTTGCCATTGCATGTGAACTGGGTCAGTAAGGAATTTGATAGCATCTAGTTACAAGCGCAGTACCAGCTTTATTCCACATATGGTGGGAATGCTCTTGCAAAAATTAATACCTTTACACTCCAATCCTGAAGATATTTATTTGGAAATACCTCACCCTGATAGATGGAACTGACCCCTAAGGAAGTTTAGGATTGCCTGTTACAAGGAGAGAAAGAGGGAGGACACAGTAGGTGTGGCTTTGGATTATATGCATTTTACAGACAGCAAGCAAGTAAGAATGTGGTAGGTCTTCCATTTACAAATAGAACAGACATCTAACTGGTTGCTAAGCAGGGCCTGCTAATTTGTAAATAAAACTGGTGCAGTGTTCATGTTCCCACAGTGGAATTTGTCAAAGATTGCTTTACATGCCCTATTGCCACTGCCTACCAAGGCAAATTTGTAAAGTCTCCCCTCCAAAATCATGAGGTTACATGTTTAAAACAGAAAATATTTCAGTTTTTAGAATGTATATGTGTATTTGTTTTAAATTCTTAAAGAAGATAATACATATATGAATTTCATATAAAAATAAATAACAGAATACAGTGCACTGCATAATCACACCCCCTTTAATGTGATGGTAGTAGTATTAGTTTTCACTAAGCTACATACAGCCTTGACTAAAACCAATTAGCTGCATACAGCAACTATTAGAACATATACATAGTTACAACTTAAAAATAAAACAGTCATCTACACCTAACTGTATCCATAGCAATATCACAAGAAACTGGGAATGAACGTATGTCCTTAGTTGCTAAGCAACTGATTTTATAGGTTCAAAATCCAGCTTTCCACCCAATATTGATGATTGGGTAGTAGAACTTGTAGAATTGGCATCCCAGGAGCTTATGACATTTATACGAAGGAATGTATAAATTTGACGGCATATGGGATGCCTTTCTGGACTGCTTAGAGAATTAAATGTTAGAGAATGAAATTAGACAAATCTATTAAGTTGGAGCCATCAGGTGAATGACTACCATCTTAAAGCATGATCATACATTGTTCAACTTCTCCTATTCAAATAGGGTTGCAATTTACACAAAAACACAGCAGCAAAGAAAAATAAATACAGTGTGGGAAAGTGACAAAGAAGTCAAGATAGCCCTTAAAGTTTTCTAACAATCCAGTCATTTTGACTATTACGGTAAATTGATGGAAAATATTTTTCATAAACCCTCTTCCCTGATGGTATCTAACTTGTCATCGTTATCATACACATAATATTTCTCTCCTTAAGTGACACTTTATTTGTATTTTCACACCGTGTTACAACCCTTGAGATATTCTTTTCCAGTAGAGTGAAACTTACAAATTGAGATTTCATTGTGTGCAGGAGTTAGCAGTTCTGATTTAAGCTTTCATTGCTTTGACCAAACTGAGCTAAAGGGGATGTCTGCCCAGCCAGCAATTCATCTTTTGCTGCAAACAGTTCAGCTAAAGCAGGTGCGTGAGAAAGCATTCCCCATCTGAGGAGGAATGATGAGGCAGAGAACTCAAGCTGCTCATACTGGAATTGGTGGACATGGATTGAGCAAGAGCCCCATGCCGACATTTCCCCTTCCATTTTCGGTGCCTTGTCACATGTCACTCTGGAGGTCGCCCTTACTTTCAGGAGCAGCTTTTCAGTGGGGCGGTAGTAGGGACTGACGAATCTGTCAATCTCATTCTCACCAAGATTATTGGATTGTTCTTGTTCTCTCCAGTTTCCACACAAATTTGTGATTTGCTCATTTTTCCTGATGTATACGTTTTTGTGCACTTTTTTCAAATACATGCATTTTGTGCACACTTTTCTCTAACATGCACATTTTTGTGTGGCATTTTCCCAAGACGAGCTGCATCGCGAAGCTTGTAAAAGTGCGGATTGCAACAGTATGCAAAAGTGCGGATTGCTGAGACAGTATGCAATTCTGTCTCAGCTCAGTTATAGGCTCAGGAGGTGTGAAGTGGGTAAATCCGTAAAAACAATTTGACAGAACAAATTTCCCACCCATCTGTAGGCAAAAGTGGCTTCTGGTTCAAACGGATGCCTCAAAAGCCTCAGAGCATGTGCAGCCCCTTGGTTCCCATCCCAGCTATAATGCAGATTACATGGGTTGGATACCCAATGGCTTGCATCTGATGCAGATCCCAGTGGCGGATATTCACCATCACCACTACACACACAGCTTGAATTCAAATCCCATGCAAGCACTTAATGCTGATTTGGGCTGGAGCGAATCATGTTATGTCTGTCCTTTATTTAGAACTCCTTTGCTGCTTATTTGTGCTTAAGGGCCAAAATTGTTTGTATTGTTTTTACTGAGACCTTCAGTACATGGGAACGTCGTTCTGAACTTCTGAATTCAGAACAGTATACGTGGGGTGTCCTGCCCAAAAACTGTAGTTGTACTTTAACAGTTTATATTACCCATTTGGGAATTATGATTGTTACGAATGTGTGAAACTGCTATTACCAGATACCCCCTAAAAGACACTGGTCCATGATGACTGATTTATTGCCTCAGGGCAGGCAATTGTCCAGCAGTGGCGGCCAGCTGGGAATTGATAAGCCCATCACAGGTTGGCTGTTGCCAATAAAGCATTGGCTATCACTTAACTTGAATGAATGACTGGATGTATTACAGGGCTGAGAGAAAGGTCAAATAACTATCTTCAGCCAAATGTCTCTGGGTCTACTATGAACAGGCTGGAACATCTAAGTGTAGAAAAACCTTTTCTCTGATGACTCAAAATAAATAGCTTATTTTCCTCTGAGTTAACAGTAAATCAGTGTGTTGGAAGTAATACTGTCATGCTGGAGGTATTTTTCCTTTACACTAAATTCAAATGAAGGCTTCTGGGCATCATTCATCCTTTAAAATCAAATGGTGTCTATATGGACACAGTTTCCAAAGACATTCTGATTGCCCCAAAATTCATTTTCTAATCTGCATTGGCTGTGGGGGTTTCAGATGCACCACCCCATTGGGCAGTCTTAATGACATGCTGTTAGCTCATGTCTGCTTTTTAACTCGACAGATGCTTGTTCTTTAGCGGGGTGCAAAGTTATACCTTCAGTTCATAAGATAAGCTTGTACAGAGCTTTGAGGTGCAGTTTGAACATAAGTTCAAACTGCACCTCAATCCTTTCTGGATCAGTCCAAACTGCACCTCAATCCTTTCTGGATCAGAAAGTTCAAACTGCACCTCAATCCTTTCTGGATCAGTCCAAGGACCATCTAGTCCAGCACTCTGTTTCCAGAGCAGCCAAGCCATTCACATGCCTCTGGACATTCTTAAACAGGGCATGATAATGGTCTTCCCCTGTTGTTCTTCCGCAGCATCTGGAACTCAAGTTATACTGCCTCTGAACATGGAGGTTCCATTTAGCGAGCAGCTATTGCTGGCTTGGACATAAGATTCTATAATACTGTTTAGAGTTTAATTGTTTTGATGAGCATGGGCAGGGCCGGTGCAAGGCAGTTTGGTGCAGTTTGGTGCCCTAGGCAAGATCAGATATTTGGCGCGCCCCCTTCCCACTTGAGCCCTCCCTCCCTATTTCTGGCGCCCTCTAGTTGGCCTAACGGTAGCACCGGCCCTGAGCATGGGCCACTGTCCTTTCACCTGATAGAGTAATAGGTGGTGAAGGAGTTAACAAAAGAATGCTAATGATTCTTAATGTCTGTGTTCTTTAATGGCCAGGAAATCTCCCCTCCTATCAGAATGTGTGACAGGACCGGTGAGAATACATAGTTTGTAGCAAATTTCAATCTAGAGAGAGAGTTGGAGATTTTTTTTATCTGGAGTGAGCTGGCTTGGAAATAGCCTGGAGGGCTTTGGGAATCTGGATCTGAGAATCAGCAGTTTCACTACCTGCTGCAAGAGTCTATTTGTTTCCACTATGCTCTACTGGTGTGTGTGTGTGTGTGTGTGTGTGTGTGCACACGCGCGCGCACACACACACATTACCCCTCAGCTTCGCTCCACTCAGGGAGCTCTAGGCAATACAAGTGCAAGATAGGGTGCTGCCATTCTGAGGCGTTTTTTTAGTGCCAGGCACATCAAATCAGTAATTCTGACACCCACAATTCTGATTGAAGAGAACCCATGATTTGTTGTTGGGCTGTGAACTGTGGGTTGTTTGTGGTTAACAAACCATGGTTTGTTAGCACGGCTGGGTTCAGACAACATAACCCATGGTTCAACAACATCCCGCAGTTCAACAACAACCCACACTCAACCCATCCCATACTCAACCCTTGAGTGTGGGTTATCATGTTGTCTGAACCCATGAGTGAAAGAGTGAGTCGAGATTTGAAAGGGCTTCCTGTGTCATTGTTGCCACTCTTAACTACCACACTTCAGCAACTCTTGCTTGGGGCCTGTTCACACTGACACAGGAACCGCAGGGGAGTGGCTGTCTCCCACTGCCCCCTTGTCGTGTGAACGGCAGCCTGGTGTGCCCCCGCTGTGGCCGCACAGAAAAGGCAGCCCAGAGCGGCCAGAACTGTGGCTGCCTGCACGCACCATGCTCGCAGCAGCACGGCCGCGTTCGGGTGGCCAGCACGCCACAGCCACTGGACCTCCCGGGCTGCTGCCTGCTAGCGCCAGGAGGACCACGCCACACCACGGGGGCTTCCGGCTCCACCACAGTCCGCGCCCACGCATGTGGGGCATGGGTCGTCTGCGGCGCCCCGCCGGGCCCTGCAGACAGCCCCATGGTGCCTCCCCCGCTCGCCTCCTGGGTTGTGTGAACCGGCCCTTGGTCTCAATAATGTATTTAGGATCAGGGAGTGAATGCAACTGAAATAACAAAAAAAAGTCTTGGGTAATCTATTGTATAGGTATCATAGGAGTATCATAGGACCATAGAGTTGGAAGGGGCCTAACAAGGCCATCGAGTCCAACCCCCTGCTCAATACAGGAAACTAGAGGAGGAGTCTCCCATCCAAGTAATAACCAGGCCTGATCCTGCTTAGCTTTCCATGCTCAGACAAGCTGAGCCAGCATGAGCCACAGGCCTGTTCTAATTATGAGCCCATTTTCTTATGAGTCAGGCAGTTTCAGCTTAAAGGGGCACATAAATATGTGTACAAATGCAACCATAAGCTTAGCTTATAAAAGTACAAGCAAATGTTTATAGTGTTAACTATATGCATCTATTTAAAGTGCCAATGGTTAAAGTGAATAATTGGATACGCTGAACAAAATAAGAACAGTAAACCCAAACCTCAATAAGCTGCTGCTCCCTTAAAGAGGAGAGTGGAATGTCCACTGTATACTATCTTAGTATCACTCTATTTCAGAAGTGCTCCTTGAATTTGTTTTATCTGGCATTTGAAACCATTAATATCGATTCCTTCTTAAAGATGGAAGGAGTGGAGTCTCTCTTCTAGAGCAGGATAACTCAAACATACTGCAATGTTTTTCTGTCCTAATTTTAATTAAAAATAAATGAAAGCCATTTCAATCAATCTGAGAAAATGCAGATGTTAAAAAGTAACGTCCAAAGACATATACTCAATTTATTCCTTAACACAAAAGCCCCTACCTGTTTCAAGCTTACCAGGATTGTTCTTCAGGGGAAATCAACTTTTTAGTAGTCTTGAAGCCATTCTATTTTATCGTAATTCCTTTTTCAGTGGAGAGACTGTTTGCTACAAGCTAGTCACCATTGTAATAATCAGTGGTGAGGTATTGCCTCAGAACAAATGCTTGAATGTCATATAGCAAATGTGGTGCCCATTAGCAGAAAAAGAGGGACAAAAATTGATTAGGAAGAATCACCTTGTAATGAAGATACTTTATTTGACAGTTTTGCATAGTGCTTGCCTTTATAACTCAAGTACGGTGGCTTCGTATTAGCTAACCAAGAACAAAGCTCCAAAGTGCTTTCTCTTGCAGGGGTAGGCAACGTGATGCCCATGGGCAGCAATGTGCCTCCAGACACTTTTCTTGGTGCCCACCAAGGTGCTCTATCCCTTCTACTTTAAAAACAAACAAACTAATTTTCTTACTGACAGCTGGGATTATTGTGAAATAGGTTTCTGTTGGTGCTGAAAACTATTGGTTCAAAGGAGTTGTTTAGTATGTTGTGGCTCAGATCTCACCCTTGCTGTGTACTCAGTCTTTTGGACAGGTTACTTGTCCTTTGCCATGCCTCCCATGGCAGCCATTTTGTGGTGGTGCCCAGAACAGCTTCTCAAATTGCCAAATGTTCCCACGGCCAGAAAGGTTGCCTATCCCTGCTTTATGGTCTCTTAAAACCAGGTTCCTAGAAACCATCACGATGGGGGGGGGGGGGTTTTGCTAAACACCCTTAGGCTGCAATCCTATGCATGTATAGACAGAAAAAAGTTCTATAATTCCCAGCCAGCTGGCTGGGGAATGCTGGGAACTGTAGACCTTTGTTCTGTCTAAACATGCATAGGATTGTGCCCTTAATGACCTAACTTTAACCACAGGAAGTACCTTATCCACATCCCCAGAGATTCTGGCAAGATCATGATGGTACTAGTCATCGTTGTCATCATAGTATTAGTAGCAGCACTGCAAGCAGGAGAAGATGATGGTGGCCCTCAAGGCATTGGTGCCTATATTGTGGTGAGTTTTGAGAAAACAGAATATGGGTTTCACATTCCCAAGATTTGGGAACATAGGGCAAAGATTGTATCCTAGTTTTTAAAATTCCCTTTACAATAGGAGGATTTTTTTTTAATCCAGCAACAATTTATCTGAAAATGTAAACAGTCAGAAGCATAGTGCATTTTCAAGTGTTATAATAGCATCTGTATAGGACAATTTAGTACAACTTGTGACCCATCAAACCAAATAGAGTTCATCAAGTGTTGGAACTGTGGCTTGCCGTCTGCTTGAAACATCCCACATTTGTATAATCCAAGAAAGCTGTAATTTTATTGAGCCCCTGGTGGGCTGCTATACATGACTGGTGGGCTACATTTGACTTGGTGAACCATGTTTGTCAGGCCTGGTGTGGAATACACCAAAGTTGAACAGTTGTGTGGTGATACTGAGCAAACTATGCCTTTCCCCCATATCATATTAGCACATTCCTCACTAAGGAGAAAAATGTGTGTGTGGTGTGGGAGATATTTTGCTGAAAGGACATCAACCAAAGGAAAGTTCATTGCTGATTTGGACAATATTAATGTGAAATGTGAATGGCCATGTCCTAAATATGATGATGTCAGTGATTTCTGAACTTTCCAGAAATTAGTGCATTATTCACATCCTTTAAGAAGATAATGACATTAGGTTTTAATCTTTATTTTTAAAATTTAAATAAGACATAGTGTCAAAATTTCCAGGAACTGGGTATTTCAGCACCACGTCAGCATAACTTAGCACAACCACTGTAGTAAATAAGTAATGCTGCCTATTGATTTTGAAACAGGTGTAACTGCCAAAACCAAATTGAATTTGGATTAGAAAATAAGTGTTCTATTGAATATTTCCACACCTTAAAAATTAACATTTACAGATGGAGAGAGGAGCATCTATTCTGCTAAAGTATTCATTTATCTTAGGGTTATTCAATTTTAATTGAAAGAGTGCAATGAGCACAATCAAGCAGCACATTTTAACCTTGATCTTCAAACTAGCAGCAATTTGGCACAAAATCCAAGAGGAGTTATTATTTCCTTTCATGGCATTTTATTTCTCTGAGCTATAGTGGGCTTGAATGAACACTCTCCCATAACTATTTCAAGAACCATTTTAACCCCAGGGATCATCAGAACACAATGTTCTTCTTCCATGCTTGCTTCCTGGATGGCATACCTTGTACACTGTAGATCTTTGGGAATCTTAAGGTGCAATCATATGCATGTTTAGATGGAAAAAAGTCCTACAACTCCCAGCATGCCCCAGCCAGTTATGCTGGCTGGGGCATGCGGGGAGTTGTAGGACTTTTCCATCTAAACATGCATACGATTGCACCCTTAGTTGGTTAAAAAAAAAAGAGGTTGCCAAGAGTGAAGCCATTATTCTGAGAATCTTGTCCATATATGCAAGTGTTGTAGGGGCAAGTTTTGGTGATGCATTCATGGAGAAGAAGTGCAAAGTACATGCTTAGAAGCACTATTTTGCGCCTGGCTGCAGGTACAGCAAAAAACCAAAAACCACAGCCCTCCAGAAAGCAGTCAAACTGCAACTGGCTTAACCATAACAGGATGAAGACCATTAGCAAAGCAAAGCATCATGAAGAGGAGAACAATGCCCAAATCCAGCCATTCCTTGCAGATACAGGGACTCCAGTGTGCATACAAAATTCCCATACCTATTCAGTTCAGTGGAGGGAAAAGGCCACTGCATGCAAAGGGATGAGTGCCGAGCTGCCTCCTCTAAATGAATGAAGAAGTCCATTTGTGCTGGAGCTTCATATGCACACTGATGTTAAGTTGATGTCATGTGGAAAAGGAAGGCAAAGGCACATCGCTCCCTGAAGCTCACACACACATACCTGTCCAAGTCTGTCGGAGGTTCTTTTTATGGAGGCTTAGGACAAAAGCAATATGTCAACAAGGATGCCCAGTTTGAATGAGAAAGACCCATGCTCTTCATGTATCCAGCTATTACTCTGCCTATAGCCAGGGAAGGCTAAAGTTCTCGTTTGGGTACAGAATGCACCACCACAGATTGCCTGCTGCTGTCACAGATATGTTGTGCTGAGCATTTTACCCATTTGGTGTCTCTCTTTCACAGAACCACCACTATGCCCCTAGAAGCTGTAATGCCCTCTTGAAGGCTCATAAGTGGCATATCCCCATGCAATCTTCTGTGTGTGTGTGTGTGTGTGTGTGTGAGGACTTGGCTTAGTCCCTGCAACATCTCCCTCTTCTTCTCTATTCCACATGAGGCATGCTTGCCCCCACACAAGGAGGCATAGATAGATTCTCATCATGTACCGGTATCTCTTTTCTCCCTTCAGCCATTCTAAGTTATGATAAACACAAATAGCTTCATGTACAAAATACTGTGGGCTCTATCTTGGGCTTCTTCTGCACAAGATGGCAGTACATTTTATTCGGATACGCACCCTCATCTGCATTACATTAGCTAGACACGGAAGAGAAGGTGGCTAATTTGCCCTGTTTCACCATTGTGCCCATTTCTGCATGTGCAATGTGTGGCATATGCATGAATGGAACTGTAGATCTGTACATGCACAGCCACATCTTGTGGGTTTCCCTATATGGGAAGCAAAGCAGTTGTGCTCCATGTGTTTGAGATTGTATGTGAGGAACAGCTGGGCTATGCGCACAGCACAACGTCACTACAGCATGTGGAGGAGGAACATTGATTGGATCAGGGTGTGTGTACATGTAATGTCTACAGTAAAGCAGTTGCTCCTTCAAGTTGAAGAAAAAAACCCAAAGCTTTGGAGATAAGTTGTAACTGAATATTTAATTTGCCCACATATAAGACAGTCTTATCCAAGTTTGAGGTATTTCATGCTACAGATGAACAAATAGGCATTTTGATTTAATCTGCAGCTAGAAGTAGGTGGTGGTTATGTCTAATGAGAACAAAACAAAGATAAGCTTCAAGGATGTTTCTCTGAAATTATAACATTACCAAATAACATGTCTTTTCTTTTGAAGCCTGGTTTCTGCAAAGGAAGCATTTTATCTTTATGCAGAGCAGGAAAGGCACCATTTAACCTATAATATTTAACTGCTCCGCTCATCTCCTCTTTTTTAGATTAAAATTACAGGCCCCCAGATTGCAAGTTTTGATATTTGTTTTCTTTTGATTGCTGCCTTTGGCTCCTTCGTGAGCTCCATCGGTAGCACTGTGGGTAACTGTAAAGAAGCCTGTAGGCCTGAATATATTAAGCGCCACAGTGTTTCACAAAAACGATAAAATTCATCCACAATTTTTTAAAAAACCCCTTCTCTGCAATTTTCCGCTAAACCCTCCCCCCACTTTATGTACCATGTGCAATAAAGGGTTAACTGGTATTGTGCTTTGCTTCTCCTATTACTGTTTTTCTTCCTGTTTTAAAATATTGTAGGCTATATAAAATAATGAAGTGGCATTCAAAACAATTATTTTACCAGGTCTTCCCTTCCATCTATTATTATATTGGTCCTATTTTCTGTGCAAAGTTTCCTCCCCCTACATCCCACGAGCCATAGCTTGCAACATAATACTTTATAAGATGTTTATTTTCTTCCATTTAGTCAAATATAGGACATAGCTCAGATATTAACCTCAGCGAGTGTTTAGATTTCATTACCATTTGATCTGTATATTTTACTGACACAGACGGATGAAAATAAACAGCTTGTAACATATAGAGTTACACAGACTACTGTGTTTCTGTGTGGATTTAGGGGAGCCTGTGAAGGATTAAGGCTTTGCAATGGATTCATTTTCACTAACTCTCTTAAAATAACTATGTAATCATTATTTGTGCTTAGTTTGAGATTCATTTTCATAATTTACCAAGGGATTTGTCTGCATACATTTTGATGGTTAATGGCCCTCAATTGATTGAAGTTCCTTTTCAAGAAATTGCACACACAAAATAGTAAAATGGCTTGATAATGAGACAGCGGTAAAACCCAATTGTACAAAACAAGCAAACAAAAAAGATTTATGTGAAACAAATCTATAAAATGTCATCTTTTGCTTTAAAAGGAGTCATAGATACACATTCAATCTATTCTGCAGGGTCTATAGCAGTGCTTTATATTACATGCTGTTCTAAATGTCTCGCGTATGCATTTGTTGCTGTGAACTCAAACACTGCATACACACAAATCTGTAAAGATGTAAGATTAAATTTTCCATTGCCACTTTTACAGATAACAGCCCGTCGACAATGGAAACATATTTATGATGAATTAGGTGGTAACCCTGGAAGCACAAGTGCAGCCACATGTACTCGTAGACATTATGAAAGGTAAGATAACAAATATGAAATGCTTGTTTAATAAAGGAGAAAAATTAATTTGGAGGGCCTTCAAAGCCTTTTGTAAAGAACTGGGGGCGGAGAGGGGGAGAAGTGAGAAGGCCTCTTACAAAAGCACAGTTTAGTTCTGTAATATGCTGTAATTTAAACATGTGTGTGTGTGTGTGTGTGTGTGTGTATCTCCAATAGGAAAGCAAACAAACCAGGTATCCCAATTCCTTTCTGCTTCATACCTTCTTTTTACTAAAGCTTCTCTAATATGGAAGCTGTAACAAATAGCAAAACAGATAATGAATTGAGGAAGATATGATAACTAACTGGTTTGTCTGTTTATTGTCTTTTAAAAATCATTCTGCAGATATATGTAAATAAAGCAATGTATAGCTATCTTCAAGTTAGTGGGATGATCCCATTATAAGTCACAGGGGGGAAAAACCCTTTCTTCCATATTCCTTTAATGTTCTCTTCTCTCCTTTCTTCCTGCAGCTGACAACCATTTATCTTTCTAAAGTGCAACAGACTTGCTGTTTTATAAGCATTGATTTTGTACCCTGAGCTAATAATAGTTTCCAAAGCTGGGGTATCCAACGTACATCTGATAACATGATATGGCCGTGATGCTTCCTTAAAAGAATTTTGAGAAAATATGGCCATTAATAAAATATGTGTGCTTTCAAGCTCCGAAATGAGCAATATGATCTCATGCTCCAGATCACTAACTAGTTGCCTGTAGGGGCTAAGAAAGTGTTTGTTTATCACCATCTTACAGCATTGCATGGGGTTTTTTTTGTTTTGTTTTTTGACATACCGGTACATGCTTTTTCTAAAGTGTTAGCTATCAGCCAGACTGATAGAAGCAAGGTGCCATGTTGCATATAGGACAATTGTTAAATTCTAAATCAGATTTGTATGATAGATGGACACAGAGAGAGAGAGAGGGCCGGTTCGCACGACCCAGGCTGCGAGCAGGGGAGGCACCACAGGGCCGTCCGTTGGGTCCGGCGGGGCGCTGCAGACGACCTGTGCCCCGCACGCATGGGCGGACCCTGGTGGAGCCGGCAGTCCCTGCACCGCAGTGCAGGCCTCCCGGCGCTAGGGGGCAGCGGCCCAGGATGCCCAGAGGGGCCGTTTGCCCCCACAGGCTGGAGCAGCCACAGCCCCAGCCGCTCTGGGCTGCCGCCTCTGTGCAGCCCCTGCGGGATGGCCGCCTGCTGTTCGCACGGCAGGGTGGCCACACGCGGTAGGGGCTTACCCCTCTACCACCCATGGTCACTTTGCGTGCGTCCCATGCACGGCCATCCCGCAGGGGCGCCCCCAGCTGGCGTTCGCACAACATGGGAACCGCGGGAGGCTTCTGCTTCCCCGCGATTTCCGTGTCAAGCGAACACACCCAGAGAGATGCCAGCTTTCTCGCATGTTCTAGCATGGCTAAGAAATAGAGCCTAGGATGGAACGATACAGAAGATGGTCTAGGCAGATAAGATTAGTTATCAATGACTCCCTCTGAATACTACAAGTCAGAGAAAATACACTCCTTGGATCATAGCCAATGGGTGAGGCTAAGAGAATGGCTGGGTTCAGACAGCACAACCCACACTCAAGGGTTGAGTATGGGTTGTTGTTGAAGTGTGGGTTATCATGTTTTCTGAATCCAGCTGCTCTAACAAGCCATGGCTTGTTAACCATGAACAACCCATAAAGAGAACCCATGGTTTGTTGTTGGGTTGTGAATTGTGGCTTGTTCACCATGCTTTGCTGTCTCGACTGGGTTCAGACAACACAATAACCCACATTTCAACAACAGCCCACGTTTCAACGACAACCCATACTCAACCCTTGAGTCTGGGTTATCGTGTTGTCTGAACCCAGCCAATTTTAGCCTATCCAGTAGCTTAGGATATGTTGATTTCAATGGGAGTTTGTTTCACCTGCCTCAGCTCACCTGCCTTTGGTTCACCTCCCCTAAAATAGGGGCTGGGGGGGGAAGAACATAAACCGGCAACCTGCCTGTGCAGGAGGGGCAGTGTTGGTGCTCCAGTAGTAGATGGGTACTGTGAGGGGCTCTGGAATGAAGGCCCTCTTCAAGGTCAAAGTACATGTTAAGGCATGGATGGGAAAGCTCCAGCCTGTGGGCCAATTTGGCCCACCAGGCCACCCCATCCAGCCTACAGACCCTCAAGTTAGGCCTCTTCCCCTCCCTGAAGCCCCACCCCTAAAAGCCAGCAAGGAAGGGAATCCCCAACTGTGATCTCCAATCACTGATCAAGGATAACAGTTGGGATCCCACTTGCTTAGTGCTTCGGTACTTTGGTTGGGGACTTGGCTCTGCTGTGCTTGTGCTTTCCTGGCCTGGGAAACCGTCATTCAGACAGGGTTCGAATGACATAAGTAGCCACACCCTCTCATGCCCTCCGGCCCATGAAGGGCCAGGTGAGGAGGTCATCCAGTCCCCCACCCCACCTAGTTCCACACGCCTGTGTTAAACTCAGCACACATTTAAAAAGCATGCTTCACTGGCCACTTCCCCCCACCCCCCTGGAAAAAGCAGCCATGCGGGGAGCATCGTCAGGGGCATGTAGCTGCCAGGGAGGACTTTCCAAGGGGAAAGCAGTGTGGGGAGGAAATCCTACATCCTTACCTGCTGCAGTCCTCATTCATACTGGAGCCCCAAGTGGTGGCTTTTTCTGGAAAAAATAAAGTGGCCAGTGAAACATGCTTTTCCTTTTTTTTAGGTGTGCTTAATGTGTAGTTTGACCCTCAGTGCTGTTCAGCTATTGGGTGGGGTAGGAATAGAGATAATGTGTTGTTTGGTCTGCACGTCCTGCCTTTCCCACTCTTGCCAAACAAGCAATTAGTGGGGCATGAGTTTTCCCTCACTGTGCCGAATGCTGTTGTGGTGGGGCAGAGGATGTTTGGCAGCCACATCTTGGAATCCCGCTCCCATACTTTGGAGAGTTGATTCAAGGCTGGTGTGATGCTTCTACTGTTCTGACTCATACTTCTGTTCTCTGAGAACTGGCTTGGGAGTGAGGAAGTGGGTACCTTCTGCTGTGATCCTGGTTAGGGATGCTCAAGGATTTTGTTCGGTCCACATTTCGAGGTGAACTAACCTGATCCATGCCTCCTGGACCAATGTGTGGATCAGAACACAGTAATTCTTCAGATTTCTTACTTATCCAAATGTTGTGATGCACTTCAAAAAAAGGTACCAAAAGGATAAAATATGTTTAGAAATAACTACTTTGAAGGATACTAAATTCAGAAATACATATTTTGTTCTAAAAATATGTATTTAAATATGAATTTTTGTGTGGATTTTTAAAAAACTGGAGATTAGTGCAGAGACAGGATGGAACAGACTTATGAATGAACACGTATGAAACCAACTTGGACCAGAAAGAGACTGATCTGCCCACTCCTACTCCAGGTTTTCTGAATTGGCTCCCATCAATTTTGCGTTGGGGTGTTACTGTACAAGTGAAGGTTGTCCAGTTTCTTGGTGCCTGTCTGTGTTTCTGCTTACCCGCAGGAACAATTCACCATTCAACCAGGTTTTCCTAAAATGGTGGCAAAACAAGCTGTAGTTTACACTACTTCTTCTGCAATACAAGGCCTACTTTGTAGGCTAGTTTTTATTTAAAATTTGAAAGCAAATCTGGAAAGAATTGGCATACCTTTCCGATGAGTCCGATAGTGCCCCACACTTGAAACTGGTTGGGTAGTTTCAGGAAGCCTTGCCTAGTCACATTGGATATCATTTCGCAAATGTTCTGAATAAATTTTAAGAAAGAACGGCTGTATTTAGTCCATTTGGAGAGTTCTTTGACTTGATCATTTAATTTGGACATTAACTTGAACTTTAATGCATAGAGTAAAAACGCATAATGCATTTGCATAGAGTAAAAACAGTATGTGCTTGCTTTATGGAGATGAAGTGGTTCTATGGACCCTTTTCCTATCCCAGCCACACACACATTGGCATTTCTGACATTTAAACACCTTGCTGTCAGGATCTTGCCTCTCTGTCTTGTATCATCAGGGATTTTGATAAGCAAAATTGGCAGATGCCCCACCCAAAACTCCCTGGCATGTAAAACCTGAATTAGCAATGACTTTACAGTTCACATTATTTTCTGAGCATTTGAATCATCTGTTACTAATTATTTGGACTAGAACAGAATAGTGCTATCTCACACATGCTTAGCAGTGCTTCAGGCCTCAGGTTTCCTCTCTGCTATCTTTAACAAATAGATCTTGGGTATCAGGGCTAGGAAGGACCATCTGAGATGCTGAAGAACTGTTATTAGTAACAAATTGCAGTATTGGGCTGGATCAGCCCTTCCCAACCTGGTGCTCTCCAGAAGTAGTGGACTACAACTCCTATCATCCCCCCCAAAAGCATGGCCATTGGAGGCACCAGCTTGGGAGAAACTAGGTTAGATAGCCTCAGAATAAACAGTTTCCCCCCCTCTCTGATCTTTTTAGTGATTCTAAAACCATCCAACTTAAAAACAAACTGCTTATATTGTTTAGGCTGTGTATGCTCCCCCTCCAAAAATGAAAGACAGAACATGATTTGAATGCATTGTTGACATTGTTTATGGATCACTTCCAGTAAACATTTTCATTTTTAAAACAAGGCAATGTTGCTGGTGGGTTCACTAAGTGTTATTTTGGATATGCATTATAGGCTTTCTTTTGCCTTATTAATGAGTGCAATAATGCAAGTGCAGGTTGCTCTGAGTCGAATCAATGGATGTTTTTATTTAAAGCGTAGCAGGAATCGTATAATGCCCATGAATGCATTATTGTCGCTGTAGGGCTGACTGGTCTGAACCTGCCTCTCTGATTGGTTTAAATCAAATCAGACCAAGCACTTCATAAAAATGTCTTTGTCAGCCCCGTTTTGCTTCCAAACCTATTCATCTCTGTCAGTTTTTAATATTAGTACCAGGCTCTTGGCCATAGTCCATTAGTACTGTACTTAATTGCTCGTGTTACAGACGATTACCAATATAAAAAGCATTAATGTTTTCCCATTGTAGAGCTGTTGCTATGTACATGACTCAACACATACAAAGCGTACAAGTTGTTATTTTGGTCATGAGGCCTTAATTCTTCACTGTAGTAGTTACCTTGGGTGATTGCATAGAGTAAAAACAGTATGTGCTTGCTTTATGGAGATGAAGTGGTTCTATGGACCCTTTTCCTATCCCAGCCACACACACATTGGCATTTCTGACATTTAAACACCTTGCTGTCAGGATCTTGCCTCTCTGTCTTGTATCATCAGGGATTTAGAAATCATTGGAATTAGTCAGTTTTCTCCTAGAACAGTGTTCGTCGCAACATGTTGTAGGGTTAATTATTTCAAATCAGATGTGGTTTTCACTCGGGGACTTATTTTTACCTCTGCACTCACACAATTTACGATGGTCGACTTTTAATTTCCCTGAGTAAATACACATAATTCTGCAAATGAGCAGGATGTTGTGATTTTTGTCCGGGATTTAAAAACAAAACAGATTACAAGGAAATACTTCATGATGTATGTGAGAGCTCAGATTTCCTAAACAAAATGTAATTAAAAAGGAAACAGACTACTCTTTAAGGTCATGTGCCCTTCTATAAATTGTCTATACAAGAGGGCTTTCCCCCCTTCACTGGTTGTTCATACACTTCCAGAGAAGTAAATCTGAGGAGTTGTAATGCTGCCTGACACAGAGTATTAAGATTTACTACATGGATACCAAAGCACAAGAATGGTTTAGGAATGTTGTTTTAAAAAGTTCACACACACTTATATAGGGCATATCCACATAGTGGATGTCCATCCTTGCCCAGTCCTTGGATAATAGAAGTGTATGAAGGGGGAACCCACATGCCACATCTGTTGAGATTCCTGGCTAAAGGCCCTCTCCCTTAATCTCAGGTTGGTTATGGTGTGTAAAGGTGAAACCCCCACAGTCCTCTCTGTTTCAGTTAAATAAGTAGTTTGGTGATGCCTGCTTGTTTTCTCAACTTTAAAGAGCAGCTTCAGAAGGGGATCAGGATTGAGACTGCACAGCATGGGGTGATTTAATTCTCTCCCCTTGAGCTGCGGTCCCAATGAAATCACTCCCCCCGCTTCTATTTGGAACCAGATGGAAACTGCCATTGGTGTCAATGGTAACTTCCTTCTCATGCCAAATAGTAGCTGGGTGGTGGTCGTTATTGGGACTGTGGGGTGGGGAAAAGGGTTAAAACCATCCCTCCTTGCACTACATTCTCAATTCTGGTCCTCCCCCCCCCCCACCCTGCAGCTGAAAAAAGAAGTACATATTGCCATACTGCATGCTTAACATAACATGTAGTTTCACCCTTATGATATTCTCACTTGCCACTTCCTGCTCTGATCCCCATTTTGTATGAGCTTCTTTTCCTTAAAGGGACAGGCACATCTTCTGCAACTTCACTCTGTAAAGGACATTGTAGACTTCATGTCCCAGTTTCAAACAATAGTAATAAAAAAACCCATCCTGTTTTAAGACTTCTTCAGTAATCAGGACATCTTGAACTATTTGCATACCAAATGTCTGCTTTCTATCTGTTATGGAATTGCCCAAACATTTTGAAATTGACTGACAATGGTACTTGTCTTGGAGAATTGCTACCAAGTGTTGGACTGCGTGGAAAGTTGGTTCTTTACATGGGGTTCCAGATCTGTGTATAAACCTGAAACTCTCCATAATACTCCATGTATCTGATGAAGTGGACTAAAATCCAAGAAAGCTTGTGCCAGAGTAAACTTGTTAGTCTTTAAGGTGCCACAAGACTATTCGTTGTCTTTATGCTTGCCTTTAGAATTCCAGCTTGTATTTTCCATTTTGCTTCAAAATTCAATTGCTTTAGACTTATTGGCATCTCTTTATATCAACTGGCAAGTCTCATAAATGAAATCTCATAAGCAAAAGCTGTTGAACAATGTGATATGCTAAATACCATTGCATGCCAGCTATCAAATACTGTCAGCCACCATTGCATAACAACTGTGAAACACAAATATTAAATACTATTGCATGCCAGCTATCAAATACTAAATACCATTACATACCAGTTTACAAGCACTATCAGACACCACCTATCAAATCTGAAATATTGAAATCACATCTTAAACTTAAATATAATATACTGAAATCAAATGGCAAAGGTTATAAAATACAGATATCAAATTTTTGGCAGCTATCAGATTTTTCATTGCATATTTGATCAAATATATGTAAAACTCCCTTGATCATTTTTTCCAGAAAGGTAGTATAGAAATGCTTTAAATAAATAATAAATTAAAAATTACAGAGTGAAATTCTGAGGAGAATGTTTGGGAGCAACTTTGTTTCAACTCCTCAGAGAAGTCATCCAATATCAGCAAAGGCCATAACCCCTTGGTTGTATTGGCCAATGTAGTTCTAACCTCAACTCATCTAGGACCCTGATTAGCCTTGATTTTCCTGGATTGTTTACGATAGTGTCCAAACTTTCTACATTTGTTTGTAGAAAGGTGCAGTTTTAAGACATTCTCTGTGTTATCCTAATTGCTTGTTAATACATTGGCCGCCTTCACATGACACGCTAAGCCACGCTGCGAATAAGCTACAGATGATCGGGGTCACCATGACTTGTTCTGCCCCTCTTTTCCGGGTAGTCCTCCAGCCAGTATCCCAGTGTCCTTCGTGACAGAACCTGTCCTGTTTCCCCCTCCCCACTCCAGTCACTACCCTTTTCTGTTTGCTGCCATTTGTATTTTTTTTGGAGCCTCAAAAAAGCACAATCGGGGTCATATCTTTTTTTTTTTCAGCCACTGAAAACTGCACAACTGTGTTCATAATTTTTTTAAAAAAAATTGGTTGGTCTCTGACAAGTGCACTATCCGATTATGTGTAGTCTTGCCTGGTCAATTTCCTTGTCTGTTGCAGACGTCAAAGGGGAGTACGAAACATACATAGAAATTGAGAAGGCGAGACTGCATATAGGCTAATTTGCGCACAGTTGCCAGGAACCAATTCCTAGCAGTTCTCTGACAGTGGGGACGGGGACGGGGGTGGGGATGCACAAAGAAATATATGCAAAATTAGTGGCTCAGAAGTAAATGGAAGGGAAAATGCTCTTCCGGGTTCAGACAACATGACAACCCATCGTGGGTCGAACAACCCCTAGAACAAGCCATGGGTTGTCAGGGTGGCTTGTTGCCAAAAAAATAAGCCACCCCTGCAGGAAGCAGCCTGGGTTCAGATGATACAACAACCTACCATGGCTAGTTAACCATGATGGGTTGTTGTGTCATGCGAACCCGGTCATTTTCCTACTTGTTTGTAAAAATATTCCTTTCCTGTTTCCCCCTTTGTGCTGGTTTTTATGTATATCTCCCAAACTTTGGAAACACAACCTCTCCTGGGCTTTTCTTTACAGGACAATGAAATACTGCTGCCCCCACACAACCTCACTATATAATGTTAAAAGCTGCTACCTTTGAATATTATCTTTATCTATGCCACCTGAAACTCTCATCCCCTCTAGTGCTTTGTCAGCCTTCATCCACTTTGGGACACATTGGAAGAGATATTCACATGGGATGGTTATTTCCCTTTCTTACTTGCTCTAATAAAACAGCGATGTCAGTTAACAATGTTGACATTTAAAATATCATAGGCATCTGGATTAACGCCTATTGAAATGAATGGGGCAATTGACACCTCAGAGCTATTGTTACGGACTCCCCGCATACTCAAACAGATGGTCTTTTTTATTGGTTACACTGATTTTTTGGTTTAAAGGGCCTCATTCCACAGCCATAACAGCAAGAGGTTTATTATATTTTAAAATGTAACCTGATACTTTGGTGAGAACAAGTTGGAGGCCTCTTTGCAGCCTTATGGCTGGATCTTCCTAGTCCTTACAACTATGAATCCTGGTATGGAAAACAATCAGCTAATCTGTCTTGGTTTTAGACCTATTTATTTATTTATTTATTAGCAGATAAGGTTGTGCTTTTTTTGTAAGTGGTAGAGCACATTCGTTGCATGGAGAAAATCCCAGGTTCATTTATTTATTTATTTATTTATTTATTATATTTATACCCCACCCTTTTTCCTGCAAGGAACCCAAGGCGGCTTACATAATCCTCCTCCTTCTCCTCTCCATTTTATCCTCACAACAACCCTGTGAGGTAGGTTAGGCTGAGAGGCAGTGACTGGCCCAAAGTCACCCAGTGAGTTTCATGGCCGAGCGGGGTCTAGAACCCGGATCTCCCGAGTCCCAGTCCAACACTCTCACCACTACACCACACTGGCAATCATTTGTAAAGCATCCAAAGAGTTCAAATGCTGTATTTTACACAACAAATATAAAAAAGAATAGCCAACTAAAGTTGCCAGTAAGAATCTTGCATAAGGTAAAATGTCTCTTCTTCCAATATCTCTATCCTGTAATATGAAAAGCAAAATCTATTCTTACTCACAAAACTAAGTTAGGTCAAATGAAGTCCTTGGAAGTGGGTTCCTGAAGCAGCTGTAAATACATATTCTTACTTTGTGAAGTAATTTAATACACAAAAGAGTCTAGTATGCCAACGGAAAAGTTGTCCAGTTTGCTTTAAGTATTTAGATTTAACTTTGTCAAAGTGTGTACATTTCAGGAGGTATCAGGAAGCAGTACTAGCTGGTCTCTTGCTTACGCTGGCTCAGCTTGTCTGAGTGTGGAAACCTAAGCAGGGACAAGCCTGGTTATTACTTGGATGGGAGACCCCCTCCTCTAGTTTCCTGCATTGAGCAGGGGGTTGGACTCATAGCCTTGTAGGCTCCTTCCAGCTCTATGATCTATGAACTATGAAGAGGAAACAGAGGAGCTTATTATACCATCTGTATAAAAATTCTTATAGGTATCTTTAGATTTCATATAGAGTTGGAAGGAGCCTACACTATCGAGTCCAACCCCCTGCTCAATGCAGGAAACTAGAGGAGGGGGTCTCCCATCCAAGTAATAACCAGGCTTGACCCTGCTTAGCTTTCCACACTCAGACAAGCTGAGCCAGCGTAAGCCACAGGCCCACTTTACTATAAGTTATAATTAATAGGAGGTTTGGGGTTTAGGCTATTGAGTGTGAAAACAACCTGAGGCAAAAATTAATCAAGTGTTATTCCATGCTGTAAACTACTGCTAGCACTTTGTTTGACCAAAAAAGCCAAGTAGCGGATTTGTTTGTCATACTAGCTTTGTTCGTTCTGTTTTTGTTTTCTCCTCTTTTTCTCTAGTAAGTAACAACCTGACCCTGTGCATGTTCATTCAAAAGTAAATCCTGGGGCTTACTCCTAAGTAAGTGGGCATAGGATTGAAGCCTAAATTTGTCTGTATTGGCCATTGCGAATGACAAAAGAGAAGTAAAGTTCACAGACCTAAAACCACAGAACAAAACTGTCAGCTGTGGTCCATAGTCATATTAAACTAAGGGTGAAAAAAGGCATTATATATATATATATATATATATATATACACACACACACACACACACACACACATATATACACACACACACACACACACACACATATACACACACACACACACACACACACACATATATATATATATACATATATTTATATACATACATATGTATATATACATACATATATTTAAAAGTCACCACAGATCCTCCCCTCACAGTATCTTTCCTGATTCACAGTTTGCATGATAAACATGCATAACAGAAAACTGAATGCTAGAGCAGCCATCAGTCTTGTCTCTCTCTGCATGCTTCAGGCAGAATGATTGCCTTTATTTTCAGAGAGCTCAATGTATGTTTATTTCTTTATGCATTCCTCTTTTCCCTTTAGTTTTTTGTTTAAATGAATGGAAATGTTTTAAAAGCTGCTGCAAAACTGCTTCAGGGGTTGAGGTCAGTGGATAAATGACTTTGTGACATCACAGCCATCAGCCAATAGGTGCCCTACACAGGCAAAACCTCCTCCATCAAGTGCCACCCTGTTTAAAGCCTATATAATCACAAGCTCATCTTGCAACAGAAGACATATATCAGTTTACAAAGAAGTGAAACCACCTCCGCCATTCTCATAGTACATTTATGCAGACCTAAATGTAACTAAAAACAGACTAATAAAAGCTTATTATCTAAAATAACATTTATTGATCATCTCGGGCCTCTAATAGTACTTCATCTGACTTTTGCAGGAGTTATGGCCTCTAAGAAAACCTTTGCAATATGTGAATTCTATTGCAAGTTTTCCACCAAGCAAACGTTTGAGGAACAATTATTTGCCTTGGCATTTTTTCCCTTCTTTGATAAATAACAAGAGGGTTTCTACTTATATTTCTGTCCTCGGGGCTTTATCATTAAGATTAAATAACTGTACTCTCAAGCATGCCACTGAACAAACCTTTTCAATTATGTGAGTAATGGATGCTTTAACAAAAGAACTATTGAAAAGTCTGAAAGCATGTTTCTCTCCTCCCCTCTCCTCCAACTAAAAAAATATTAAAATTAAAGTATCTAGTGACAGAAGAATGCAACTGTTTACCCCTTAAAGTAGATTCTTAAATCTGTAGTCAAAATCTCTTAGAACATTGTGTGTTTTTGCAATACGTGTTCACAGCTTGTTTTGCAATTTTGGTGACAGCATGAAAGCCAGTCGTAAGAGATGCATGAAGTGTTTTTGTTTTGTTTTGTTTTTTAAAGATGGGCCTTTCCTGTGGTTACTTAGTCTACTTTTTGTCTGGCCATTGGATGCATGGTTTCAAAAGTAAGCCACAAGAATCAGCTTTCCCCTTTCTCTGGGCATCTTGTTCATTCATTGGGGGAGAACTCTAGTCTTTATAGACATGAACGGACTAGTCTCCAGATTGCAAATAGTTGAAAACCTGATTCCAAATTAACATAAGATCTTAGAAAGCTGTGTTTTATGGAACCATATTTTGGTGGGGGGGTTTGGGTGGCCTGAGTTCCAACTAGGGCTGAGCTGAAACTATTC
Organism: Shinisaurus crocodilurus; assembly: GCA_021292165.1. Taxonomy (NCBI): domain Eukaryota; kingdom Metazoa; phylum Chordata; class Lepidosauria; order Squamata; family Shinisauridae; genus Shinisaurus; species Shinisaurus crocodilurus. The sequence goes on along the minus strand of CM037878.1, from coordinate 115,028,611 downwards.
AGTGTTTTTCACAGACATGTTTTGGCAATGCTGTAAAACACCTCCCCGTTTTTATTATTTTTCTACACACCTTGCAAAAACCTTAGCATTTGTTTAAGTTGCTGTTGGATTGGCTATGTAGCGTATCATTCCATTCAATGCATGATCCCTGACTGGGTGGGATCACCCATGCTGACTAATCCAGGGAGGAAAAAGACTGCAGCAGTGGGGGGAGGGGGAAGTGTGCTGAAGTAGTCAGCAGCTAGAGGAAACAATGGCACCAAACAAGATTTTTTTAAATAAATAAATAAATAAATATTGGCACAATGTAAGAGTTTTTCAAGAGAAATTCCCACTCCACGGAAATTGCTATTTAGCTTCCACTCAAAAATAGAAAGCAGAATAGATTTGGTACAGCTAGGGTCTGAACAAGTTTGATAACCATCATTAGTGAATGCTCAGAATCTACTTAAGCAAAAGAGATAAGAAGAATTGGATTCAAGCAGGATCCATACCCTCCTTCTATGGAAGCCAAAGGATTGTGTTAAGCAAGGTGTCCCCCACCCCCACCCCGCACCCCCAGTAATGGAACCTGATTTAGATTACCTTTTTAGGCTTTTAATTCAGCAGCATATTGATATCAACTGACCGTCATCCCTAATCTCTAAATTAGTTAAATCCAGCTGACTTCCTTTTACATATAGGCCATCCTGCCTTTCAGTGGTATGAGAGCTACCTGGTAATCTTTCCACTGGGTGCACTACAAGTTGTTGAATAAAGGAATAAGGAGAGCTTTCTGCAAGACATGTTACATGTTAGATTACATGTTCAGATCAGTACAAGTTTTCCTTGAATAAGAGCATCACTCCTTTGGAAGGTTAACCTTGATGGCCTCGCTTTGGGAGCAAGAACCAAGGTTTTAAGTAAGATGAAGGAAATACAACCATCACTGTATAATGTTGAATCTCTTCTTCACTGCAGCCATCCTAGCAATGTAGGTCTTCTCCTAGGTCCTAGGACATGCTTTGCTTTGCTAATACAAGTGGAACAACACAACCAAACTTCAGTACTGAAGTCCTTGTCTCCCATACCTTCCATGCACATCCTCCATATGTGGTGAGGCAGCAGGATCAGGCATACATGCCCTGCGCTAGGCATGGTTTGCATATACACACTGGGCATAATATGTGTGCCCCTTATGTACAGTCCAATGCATGTAAGCCGAATAGCATGTGAGTGTTACTTGGCAAAACTGGGAAATAAAGGTTGAGTATTACCAGGTCTACATGCATTGGACTAATCATGTACACTTACGCTTAGACCCAAGTACATAGATGAGTTGGAGCAGGTATCTATAATGTCGGTTGAAGGTACATGAGAATAAAACTGAAGTTGCACTGCTTTTAATGGGAAAGGTAAGCACATAATTAAATCCCTCAATCAGAATCAATGAGACTTTAAAATGCTTAACTTTGGTTCAATGCCACAGTGTTAGAAGCACTTTGGGAGAGTGTCATGTGTTAGCTATTCACTTATCTTACTAAACATGGACTACAGACATTCAGGTATCCATGTTAGTATGCCCCATCAACTTGATTCTGATGTTATGGCACGTGGTTGCAATGTGTGCTGCACAGATACAAGTTGCAAGCTATAAATAGTAGGATTATGAACACATTCAACTACTTTTGAGATTCAGTGTGGAATTGCCCTTCCCTTGAGCTCATGCAGTACTGTGAAGATAAAATGTCTTAAAAACAGTGATGTACTCTCAGGTCAGGGACTGGAACTAATATGAACATTTGAAGAAAGGCCATACTCTCTTGGTGTAACCCCTTTAGGAAATACTGTCCTAGAGAGAACAGTCATGTATATGGAGTGTTATTAATCTGTTGTTATTTATTTATTTATTTGTTTATTTATTATATTTATACCCCGCCTTTTTTCCTGAAAGGAACCCAAGGCGGCTTACATAATCCTCATCCTCCTCTCCATGTTATCCTCACAACAACCCTGTGAGGTAGGTTAGGCTGAGAGTGAGTGACTGGCCCAAAGTCACCCAGTGAGTTTCATGGCCGAGCGGGGAATAGAACCCGGATCTCCCGAGTCCCAGTCCAATACTCTAACCACTACACCACACTGGCTCTCAGTAACCACAATTCTTCTTGGTAGGTTTAGAGTATCATTCATTGTAGTGGTCTTTACATAGATAGACACACTAAAGGATGAAAATTATCAGTCACAAGGTTTTATGTTTCCTGCTTGTACTGTTGTTTTATAAGATCATAGCACCTTCCCCTCTGAAAGGAATGGTCTGGCGTAGTGGTGGCTTTGGGCCAGTCACTGACTCTCAGCCTAACCTACCTCACAGGGTTGTTGTGAGGATAAAATGGAGAGGAGGAGGAGGAGGATTATGTAAGCTGCCTTGGGTTTCTTGCAGGAAAAAAGGCGGGGTATAAATATAATAAATAAATAAATACTTCTTGCTTGTGAGGGTTGCCTCTTCCAAGTCCTTCCGATGAAACAGGTAATGATGAACCAATGTAGCTATACTAGTGACTTTCTTTTATTAATTTTGATTGCTAAGGGGTTGGATTATTTCCAGGGTGGGGAAAAAATGTGTGTGTGTGTAGTGTGTGAGGGGGAGAGTAATTGCAGGTGTGCATAGGAATGTCTCTAAGCTTCTGAAATAACTAGCTAGTTCCATAGGCTATTGTGAACATTTATTTCATCATTGACACATTTGTGTTTTATTCTCTCCAGGGATTTAAAAATATTTTCTAGTTCACCCACCCTATGAAGTAGATCAGTGATGGCGAATCTATGGCACGGGTGCCACAGCTGGCACGTAGGGACCTCTCTGTGGGCACTCGAGCCATTGGTCACCAGATCGCGACAAGACTGTCCCCTTCTGCAAAACACTAATGATCTTGTTCTTTCTCACAGTGTGGAACAGAATGATTTTATTCTAGAATTCCTGTTACAGAATTCTTTTCTACATTTATTTTTTTATTAAAAGATTTTGAAGAATATTACAAGTTGAGAATCCCTTATCCAAAAATACATGTGCCTAATTATTTAAAAAGTTTGTATAAATTCCCTTCAGGCTATGTGTACAATGTAGTACTACAATAATTTTTTGAGTTGATTTTTTTTCCAACCAAAAAATGTTTGTATCATTGAAAGCTCTGTTATTGTGTTTTTCTTTAAAGACAAAAGATGTTAATTAGTTCGGACAACTGTATGAGTTGTTTTTCTAAAACTAAAACCTCGGTATTCAGGTTTAATTGCAGTGTTGGCACTTTGAAATAAATAAGTTGGTTTTGTGTTGCAGTTTGGGCACTCGGGCTCAAAAAGGTTCGCCATCACTGAAGTAGATTATTGTTGCACTGGTTTTACAGATGGATAACTAAGACTGAGATTTAGGTTGCTCCCATACATTACTCCAGTGAGCGACCATAGCTGGCAAACAGGAAGTGTAGCAGTAAGTTTCTCACGAAAGAGGTAATTTTTGGTGCAGGGGTTTAGAGTTACTAGCCCTCTTGTGACGCAAAAGTGGATCTAACTCTCCTGTAAGTCATGCAAAGTCTATGTGCATTAATAATGACTAGGATGGGATGCCCCACCAAGACTATGTGGTTTGTGGGAGATCAGCATGCTGAACAAGCCCATTTTTGTAGAAATGCCGCTAGAGGCTTGTTCAAGGAAACACAGTGGAAGCAGGATTAACCTAGAATTTGAAAATTGGTTTTACAGGTCTTCATTGGGTTACATTTTTCATATTACTATTAAAATTTCTTTAGTGCTAACAATGTGCTAGATCTTGGCTATTTTATAAGGATGGATAGTTTTTAATCTTTCTGCCATTTTTTCTCAGCTTCTATTTAACAATCCAAATTATTGCCAATGTAAGAAGTTAGGGTGTTGTGGCAATTTAATCATTCCTATGAAATATGACTGTGCGCTCCCTTTGGTCGGAAATGCTTAAGAAAGATATTTATTGACAGTGGAAAACAAATGGAGGGTCCTTAAGGCTTAATTTTAAATGTCTCTACCAGGGATGGGGACTCGGACTCGAGGACTTGACTCGTGAGTCGGACTGAGTCCCCCCTCTGACTCGACTCGGACTCGAGTCCCAATATTTTTAATGGAACTCGACTCGGGACTCGAGACCAAGGACTCTTCAACATCCCTGGGCTGTGCCAGAAGGAGTGGAGAGGACGGAGCGTGATTGCCGGCGAAGAGCGCATGGAAGCGAGGTGTGCTGCTGCTCGCCCACTATGGACGGCTACTAGGAGTGCAGCTGCAGCTCCAACAGTGTGTCAAGATTTATTTTGATTGATGTGTTGCGTACTTGGGAAAGGCAGAAGAAGGACCTGAGATTACTCTGTGTGGCTGCTCTGAGTGTGTTTCTGGTTCCAGCAAATTCATCAACAGTGGAGCGGGTGTTCAGTGAGGGTGGAATTGTGATGAGATCTCAC